>JAGXJF010000226.1:0-654028 GCA_019208055.1 Stipa capillata
GGTTCGGGCCTCCCTCAGGATAATAACCCTACATCCTATTCGTATATATTAACTAGAGAAAGTCTTACAAAGGGATATGAAGGTTAGTGGCTATCCTAGGCCTAATCGTAAATTAATCCAGCTAATTCCACTAAGCTCGACTCCTTCGAGGTGGTGGGACTTCTCGTAGGAATAAGCTAGGGCTTCTGGATCTTTTTAGGCTCTAACACCTTCGCTCCAACTTGGCTCGTCGTCCCCTATGGGATTGCTGATCCTTTTATAGGGGGTTCATCTAGTCGTACCGTACATGGACTTACGCCCGGGTAGGACTCTGGCCTCCTTAAACATCGGGATGGACTTCCTAGTTTAAAGGAGACCCTTCCTCTTTACTAGGAGTTACCTTATCGTCCTGGAATCCTTACCGGATACGTGGTATATTCCGATAATCCAGGGAATCGTATACAGATACTTCCTAATCTACGGGGTACTGTACTATCCATCGTCACATCAGTTCTTCTGCCAAAAACTACAATGACTTACAGTAAAAAAAAGGAAATGTATGGTGTCACACCCTGATTTTCAAGAACCTGCATGCCATCATAACACTGCATATAGTTAGCGTATTCCCAATCGTGCATGGACCCATTATCCTCGACCCCACCACACACGCACCGTCCTAGACTAAGCCCTAGCGCAAGAATGCACCCTAATGCAACATCTGCACCATATACGCCGGTACGTCAGCGGCACCCTGCGAACCATTAGTCCCAAACCCAGGAGGCAGGATTTCTGTGAATTCCTATATCTCCTCCATACCTTGCCGCACCCTGAAACCCTAAATCCGTGCCAGATTCCTTTTCTTCCTATTGAATCCAATTTCTCCCAAAACCCTAACCGCGTGACCTAACGCCCTTCGGCCTCTCTAAAAATTCTGAGAAAATTCGTGGGACAACCTAATATTATCCTCCACTCAAATATAACATAAAATAGGGGTGCCCAGTTCAAAAATATTTACATATGGAAATAATAAACTCTAGGGCAGGAATGCGTGTCGAACTACAACCCATAGAAATAGACTTCGCAAAATTCCGATAAAATTATAAGCCGTAAGGATTAGGTTTAGGGTATTCCTTTTGTTTTCTTTAAACCACATATACATAGTATATGTTAGTTCTAGGGCCACCCAAAATAAAGTTTTGCACCATACCAGTACGCCAAAATGTTTATATCACTTAGGTTAGTAAGGCAAATGTTTTTCAGCTACACCCTAAGCCGTATGGTTTTTCCCCAATTAAACGAATCACCATTTTATGCTAGGTATATATATATATATATATATCAATTGCCTAGGGGATATCTTGTCTTCTTAGACATAAAATTTAAATCCTCAGAGTCCTATCACCAGCGTGAGTTCACCTAAACTTCCTCATAGACCCCAACTTAAGGTGCTCATAAGCCTGAGAACCTATAGGTTAAAATCAGATCCCAGTTCTTCAAAAACCTCGAAACCCTAACCGACACCTCCACCACCAGAACACTGGCTACCTGTAACACCAACACTATCTTCATTCCATTATTTTTTATCATGCATATCATCTGGATTTGTTGAAGTTGTTTTGATTGTTTCTTATTCGACGCTCTTTCCGACATGTAGTTGACGGAGTGAGATACGCGCGTCAGGAGGATTCGGAGTCACCCCCCGCGTCAGGAACAAGAGCAAGAACTGCCAGGCAAGCATCTCCACTTTGATCATGTTGAATCCCATATGTGTAAAAACTTAATTATGATGTTTGCAATCCCGCATGCTATGTGAGTATCACCATTATTTTATGTTAGACCTAGCTACACCTAGTAGGTGCATATACCTCAGGTCCGATGAATGCATCCTTGTAGCCCTAGTATTAATTGCCGTTCATCGTATGTTCGGCAAGGTATTTAGGAGTATAGGCAATAGCCCCGCTTAGACATGTTTTAGAGGAAAAACCATTTTCTATCAGTGTATACCGACCATTACGGGCATGGGATTAAAAACCCTCGGATTGGCGGGTGCCTTCTGAGGTGAGTGTTTGAAAAGGTTGTTGTATTTTCAAAACCCCAAAATAAAAGTGGAGAATGATTTTGATTCGGGTGAGAATGCTAAGGGCATCTTGGGGAATGGTAGAGTAGCCGGTAGCGACTTGGCTGATGGGGATGAACATGGAGTCTTGCTCGAATCAACCAAGGACCGAACCTAAAGTGCCGTCAGTCAAGATTCCTCACTGTACGTCCACATGGCCTTTATGGGAAGGACTTGGCCTATTATCCCGGCAAGTATTAGGGTCTGGACCCGTGGGCAGTAGGAAGAGTGTGCTAGGTAGATTGGCATCCCTAGAGGATCTCCACAGGATTACGTGGGTAGAGGTTCCCTGGTGAGCCTCCACGTAATATGTGGGTAGAGGTTCGACACAGAGGTAAGTCCACTTCTTCGGGTTGTGGTGTCGGGCTGCCCGAGCACAAGCGAAGAACTAGGTAGATCTTATCTAGCGGGTCCAACTCTAGTGCAGAAGCAGGTGAAAAGCCTCGTTGTAGTAACCCTGCCGATACATCTCGTGAAGTGTATTTGTAGTGCTCGGCAACAAGGGGGACTTACATCTTGTGGGTAAAGCCGTACAACCTCTGCAGAGTGTTAAAAACTATTCAAATAGAGAGTGTTAAAAACTATTCAAATAGCCGCGTCCTCGGTCATGGATGAGAACTGGTTAGGCCAAACACTGGTTAGACTGAGTTTTGTTTGCAAAAACTTGGGCAAAGGGATTAAGGACGTGGGCATGAGGTGTACACAAGGGAGCAATTTAGGCCACGCTGCGGGTGGCAAGGAATTGCTGGAGAATAGGATTAGCTGTGCTACTAAGGGTAGTACAGGATGGAGTTGGGAACCCTAGACGTCGATAGACGAAGCTATCGGGTCAAGGCAAGGAAAGGAGGTAGCGGAGTCTACCTCATGTGATAACATGAATGTGTTAAAATCTTTGATTTCTAAATATGCATTTGAATCTAATATTCGTATTTAAATTGAAAACTTACTTTACGCACAACATGTGACCTAGAATAGAGCTATCTCCTTTGAATCAAGCCTTGCATGAAATATAGTTGTATTACTCCCCTGTGGAAATCGCTTGCGAGTACATTCAATGTACTCACCTGGCTTGTTGATATGGCCAGGCGAGGAAGAGTACCACTCCGATGATGACGACAGCAATTTCGAGGGCTAGGGCGTTTCCCCAGTCAGTTGCCTATCGGGTTGGCATATTGTTGGGTTAATATCTACACATTTCTACTTTTCCGCTGTAGTCTCTATTCAGCCAATCGGCTATGATGTTGAACAATGACCATAATGGTCCATGTGTGTAAAAGACTCGGTATTGTATGTCAATCTATCAAGTTTTTGTGTGTACTGGCTACTGATCATGGGGCCAGTACAGGAAACACAGGGGTTTATTCGGTCTTGAAACCGGGTACACCACATATGGTAAGACTGAGCCTAAAATGTTGGTCAATGCTTATAAACTATAGCCCTGAAACAGGTAGAAAAAAGTTCCAATGATCAACAACAAGAAACTAAGCACAGTAACTTTCTTCTATCTAGAGAGCAGTGGGATCGAACGCGATGGAGAGCAGGTTCTTCAAGGCGTCAAGGCGCGCGTCACCTTCGACTAGTTGAGGGCGATAAGAATCAGGTGGTACAGCTCCATCCCAGTGTCGTGGCGCGGGTGGTTAGGAGTGCGAGGTGAAGCAGCACCGCGCCGGGCACGCCAATGGCGGCACGGTTGCCCTCGTGGAGTGAAAGGCCCAATGCGCCGACCACATGCTCGCATGCCTCTGGCGTAGTAGCGCCCAAGGCGAGCACCTCGATGAGTATCAGCATGGCGCCTGCGCCGACGATGGGGGCCCTGTTCTCCAGCTCGACGGAGAGGTCGGCTAGAACCGCGGTGGCGTCGACATGCGCCGTGCTAGAGCTGCCACGGAGAGAGCAGCACAAGACGGAGCGCTACAAGCAGCCGCAGCCCGCAGAGCACTTGCCTCCTCGACGCGCTCTCCCGCGTTGTTGGGGTGCCGTAGTTGACTGAGATAGATGAGACACGGGCGAGCGCCGTCTCATCCGGCTAGCAGCATGGCATCATCCAGGACTGCTAAGTTGCAGGCAGGCGCAGCCTCCTCCGCTAGCTTGTGGTGCCGTCGTGGCGGCGACCCCGCCGCCGTAATCGGCTCCGGGAGAGAGGCCCGCCAGCCTTGAGCACTTCTCCGTGAGGCTGATGCTCATGCACTCGCCACCCTTGTCGAGTGTGCCAACCCTAGCAGTAGCTACGGGAGCTCGAGGATCTCCACTACCAGGCACAGCTGGGCTGCCGCTCTTGCATGACATTGACGGTGACGGCGAGCTCGCCAGGTTGACAACCCCTGCTAGAAGAGGGCGTGGCAGCAGCAATTGAGGGTGCGGCGCAAGCCTGGCAAGAGGTTGATGAGACCGGAGGAGAGCGAGGGATACCCTATGCTTGGGCCACCAAATCCCTTGGTGACCACCGGTGCACACGTCACCGACGTCAGGGGGCTGGTGCTATGACGGCCAACAATCACTTAGGTGGGGCTAGGAGAAAGGAAGAGGGAAAGGAACGAGCGTGGGAGATGAAGAGAAGGCAAGGGAGGGCGACGGGACTGCCACGAAGGTGAAGATAGTGAGGGTACAGGGACGAAGACGACGGTCGTCATGACACGAGGCGAGCCGTGGCTTCCCAACTAATTGAAAAGCAAGTAGACGTGTCTATCGAGCACCGCACGCTTTAGCAAACAGCCAATAAAAGCAACAAACAAAACAGGACGTGGCAGAACGAGGAAAATCACGGAACAACTACAAATCCTGGCAAGAAGTAATGAAGCCGCAACATGTCAATACAGTAATATTCGACTGAAGCCCAAAAATCAGAGAAAAATGGAAACCTATGGTCTTTCGGATAGTATAGTATAGTATGCCTGCTTGAGCTGTCCTGGATCCTCTTGTGCTCTCAATATCGAATTGATAGATTTAAGTTGTATTTGGTAGGAGGGACAATGATAGATAGGATAAAGATATTCACTTTTTTAAGTATGTCTCTGTGTGTGGTTGGGGGGACAGAATGGATAGAGGCAACTAACTAAAATGAATATTTTATAAAGATTCGGGATAGAGTGATCCGACCAAAATGGCCGTATGAGACCGCCGCTCTTCTCTAATCATGATCATTAGAAAATTATCAATTATTAGTAATAATTAATATACTTTATTATTAATTAGTATTTATGATGGTAAGATTAGTGATTAATGTGTTGATTCATATATGATTAGTAATAATTAACATATTTTATTGGTAACTAGTATGTATTATGGCTACTTTAGCATTTAGCATTGGTAGTTATTTAGTGTGTTCATAGTGTATAATAAATTATTACTAATAAAAACTAAGTAATGTAATTAAGTTAGACTAGTTCATTCCATCTAATTTTCATCTCTTCAACCAACCAAAAGATTGATTCATCTTACCCATCTTACCAAATAAAATAATGGCTCATCCCGTCAAAAAAAAACTAACTGACCTCCAATCAAACGCACAGTGGATACTGGCATCAGAGTGCCATCGGACGTTGTGTAAAAATACGAGTAGATTATCTGGACAATGCGGTGCAATCAAAAAGCGGACTTTGCCATCTGTCTTGTTGGTCAGGTTTAGTGAACAAGTGATTTTCTCGTTTGGCTTGAAGGGGAAGCTGAGCTCGAGGGGATAGACATCGAGCAGCTTTGTTCACCTACGAGTATGAAGGAACTCACAAGTATCAAGTGTAGTGTATCTATGCTCGAGTGCAAATTCCTACTTTTTCTATAAAATTGACACACATTGAAAACTGAAGATGGAGAGCATACATATATGTCACCATTGATCATACCTGGACAATTCCAGATCGTTTGGTTTAGCAACAACTTGTGGTATAGCCAATTAATCACCCGATTAGAAAGTGGGTAACATGTATTTGGAAGTCATTCAGTGGGTAACCCGATTACAAGGTGGATGCAAGTATCTTTGCTTGTGGATTTAAGGCTAGAATACATACGTCGAAAGACATTAAATTAGTTAATCATACCTGGTATATGGAAGACCCCATGTCATGTCTCAATCCTTGATGTCATGCTCTCCATCTCGTTCAGCTTATGTATTATTTCACCTACAGTAGGCCTGTTATTTTCCGTACAGGCTCGAGCTATTTCGATGCAGCTCTTCACTCGTGGGCAGTCCACGTCTAGCGATT
Organism: Stipa capillata; assembly: GCA_019208055.1. Lineage (NCBI taxonomy): Eukaryota > Viridiplantae > Streptophyta > Magnoliopsida > Poales > Poaceae > Stipa > Stipa capillata. The sequence continues at coordinate 6,295 of JAGXJF010000226.1, forward strand.
CATGCCACTGCAAAGTTTAAACCAGTAAGGATGACAGCACCCAAATATTTGAACACTAAAAAAAATATTCAACATATGTATTCTAGACATTTGTTACGCTATTATTCAACCATGACAACCAACTTTAGTTTTTGTTACAGCATACTCCCTGCTCAGATGTAGTGTCTCGTGGCCGTCTAGTCACCTCCTCCGGTTGCGGGCACAAGTGGTGACACAACAGGCTAGTGTTGTAGCCTTGGGCCTACAACGACATAGCTCCTCCGCTAGAACCCCACCATGTGCCTTGTCCCTATCTCTTTGCTACGATTATGCGAGATGCCGCCGGGATGAATGACATACACCGCCGCCGACCGCCATGCTGCCTAACTATTACAGGTTGCTCTAGCCGTGTTCTGTGATTTGATCTATTGTTATATATCGCAAACTGTTCGTGTTGTATTCTGTGATTGAATTATTTAGCCATCTTTAAATATTTACAAACTGTTCTTGCTGTGTTCTGTGATTTGATCCTTCGTTAATTACCTCCTCGCTCCTTTCCGGTCAATTTTATTTTAATATCCTTATGGAGATGTTCTTTTTGGGATATTTTTTTTATGTTCTCGTGGCATTCTCTTCTCCTTTCCTGCAGCATACTAGTCTTTGTTGTTGTAGTTACAACATTTGATGTTACATTATTTTTTTTCTTTTCATTTTGATGTTGCATTATGCTTATAATGGTGGTGCAGTTTGCCCTTTTCAATTGTTGTCTAACACCGGTGTCGCAGTGCATATGTTTGAGATCTCGTGATGTGTCTTTTTCACATGTTACAGCATACATTTCTTATACTTCCTCCGTCCTAAAATGTAAGACATATTTTATTTCATTAAAACAAGATTTTGACCAAAAATTATTGCATTGTCATTTATGTGATACAAATTCACAATCATAAGTAAGTACTTTTGAATACGAATCTAATGATATAAATTTTTATGTCATATAAATCAGATATTAGTGGAGTAATTATTGGTCAAAGTCTTATCTTAACAAAACAAAATATGTCTTACAAAGTCTTATATTACACCATGTTCTCTTAAATATTGCAGTTATATAGTGTTCCATGCTGTAGTAGGCATTTCTACATGCTGTAGTACATGTATTTCTCTCATCTTGCAGTGTGTGTTTCTCGGATGTTGCAATTTATTTTTCTCCAGTGTTGCAGAGATTTTTCTTCTAGAGCAACAGCACTTTTGCATCTATGTTGGGCGCTAGGAGAAAGAGAGGATGGGAGGAAGATGAGATGTAGGAGGAAGAGTGAAAGCGAGAGGGGAAAGACGGAAGGAGTGGACGTGAGGTTGCAAGGCCATCCTGGAGATGGAGCGACGCTTGCGGGACATGAGAGAGGATGCGAGGCAGTGGACACAATATCCTGGATGTTAGATCGGGTGACATCCTATAGTGTTAGATCGGATGAATTTTATGTTTGACTTGGTATTATGGCACGTGGGACGCTTTTAAACAATTTTAAGCTTTAAATCTAAAGAATCGGTTTAAGAAAAAAATTTCACTTGGAATTACACATTTTAGGCCATTATTGCACAGCGCAGGCCTCCCATTAACTCCCTCGGGCCCACGCTTCTCATCGTTACCAACCCCCATCATCAGCGTACACTGATCTCTGCTTTTGAACAGCAGGCACTCCCACCATTCTCGCCACCGTCCTACTGTTCGTCGCTGCCGCGGCAGCGGCCGACGAGGCCTGCGCGCTGTCCGCGCCCTTCATCCACCTCGCGCCCGCGCAGCCTGAATAGGCCGCTGCCTTATTCCATCTCCCTCGTTCGCTCTGCCTTGCCGCCCTCCCAATCCCATTGGCCGATTCGCTTGCCGTCGCCGGTGGGTGGGTAACCGCGCCGGCGGAGGAGGGAAAGATGGAGGCTACCGTGGCTGGCGCTCTGGCCAAGGTGGTGGCACAGAAGCTCGTCACGCTGCTAAGCGAGAAGTACAAGCTGGCCAAGGGCCTCAAGGATGACATCCGCTTCATCCAGACCGAGCTTGAAATGATCTCGAGCGCCAGGGACAATCACCTGGGGGATCCGAGCGCCTCGCGGTCGCAGGCCATATCCATGGAGGAGATGCGCGATCTGGCGCATGATATCGAGGATTGCATAGATCGGTTCCTGCCCTGCGTCGCGTGCGAGGGGGGAGAATCATTCCTCAACCGCCTGAAGAAGGCTGTTACTAGTACCAAATTAGGGTTCGCGGTGGAGATCAGGAATCTCAGGGTGAGGCTGAAGGACGCGCACGAGCGGAGGATCAACTATGATGTCAACGGCGACAGATCCTCCGCCGGAGCAGCTTCTCCGGCGACCATGGACACGGCTGAGAGTGACCCTGTGGGCATCGAGAAACCCAAGCAGGAGCTTGTCGAGCTGCTGTTGGAGAGCGAGCCGGGGAAGCTGGGTGTGATATCCATCGTGGGGTTTGGCGGCTCGGGGAAGACGACACTCGCGAAGGCGGTGTATGATTACCCTGGTGTCGTCAGGAGATTCCCTCGCCGTGCCTGGGCCACGGCGTCGAGGCACACGGACGCCGACGGGCTCCTGAAGGCGATACTCCAGCAATTCCGCACCGCAGATGCGCCACAGGTCCAAAATTCCATCACAGATTTTCTGCAGACTACAAGGTCAGAATCTTGTGTAGTTGTATCCCTGCGTACACAAATAGATTTTGCACAGATCATTTTGGTGGCAGTTACAATTTACATTACCGGAACTGCTGATCAATCTAAAACCTAAAGAGTGTTGTTTCGAAGACTGCATATAATTTACTACCCACTAATTTCGCCACTTGTAATGTGAACATATAAAGTCTGTGGGTGTTTTCTGAGTTCTCATAAAATAAATGGGAGACCTACTCAGGGTTGATGAATTGTTGTGAAAATGGGTGCTAAGTCAAATTAGTCACCCAGATATTCATTGATCTGCAGGTAAAACACCAGTAATATTGTTTGTAGGGTGTAGTTAACTGTATTGGAAGATTAGTTGGCCATTAAAACCAGTTTCCCACAGTAATCTACGTTTCGCATTTACTTGCCATACAAGCTTATTTTTACTACTTGATAACAATCCAAAGCGACTATCTTAAAAAAATGATGTAAACAACATGCGCGGTTTTGTTCATAGTCTCACAAGTATAATTTAAGTCTAATTTGCTACCTAAAAAGGGAGTATTAGATCCCTCTATTTCCAAAAGCAAGACTTTAGCCCTTATTAAATACAACGTTTAGATTCTGACCTGTTATATACCTATAAACGATTGATACTATGTACGTTTGCTATATACAAAGATATGCATCCTGCAATTTTCGTCTCTGCGTATAATAAATAAGTGAATTGACCACCAATTGCTTCCAATCAACAGATATATTAACTCATCTTTTTGTCAATTTGTTTGCTAGGTGTTTAATTGTAATCGATGACATCAACAAGCAACACTGGAATGCCATAAAATCTATCTTTAGCGAAACAAAAAGCAGAATCATAGTAACCACGACTGTTCAGTCAGTAGCTAATGCTTGCAGCTCAGGTGATGGTTATGTTCACAAGATGAGCAATCTTAATGCGGAATACTCTAAAGTTTTGCTAGAGAAGAATGTTATCTTTCAAGAATGTTCACATGACTTGAAGCTGGGTTTAACAGCAATTGTGGAGAAATGTGATGGACTTCCACTTGCTCTTGTTAGCATAGCTAATTTTTTGCTAGGAAAAAAAGGGCTCACAGGAAGTTACTGTGCACAAGTTTGTCGTAGCCTCGGTCATCACATGGAGGAGAAGGCAGACTTCAAAACACTGCAACATGTTCTTGTAAATAACTACAACAGCTTGTCCAGCTATCCTCTCAGGACCTGCTTGCTATACACTAGTGTGTTTCCGAACGGTTGTCCCATCAAGAGGAATACTTTAATCAGGCGGTGGTTAGCCGAAGGATATGTACAATGTCAGTATAAACGTAGTGACCTGGAGGTAGCAGATGAAAATTTCCAGGAACTTATTGACCGGAATATCATTCAACCAATTGATGCTAGCAACAATACAAAGGTGAAGACGTGCAAAACTCATGGTATCATGCACGAGTTCATGCTACACAAGTCCATGTCTAATAATTTCATCACGTCTCTTTGTGATAAAAATCGAAGTAATTTCCGTCACCTGTTTATCCAGAACCCTGCAAATGGCAACATATTGAGCCTGAACCAACATACAAGTCCAGCAAGCGACAGCGCATCTGGCAGTGAGAAATTCCGTGCCCGGTCTCTAACGATCTTTGGGAATGTGGGAGAGGCTGCTTCTGAGTTTTCCAGGTGCGAGCTGCTACGAGTGTTGGATCTGGAAGAATGCAATGATTTGGAGGATAATCATCTCAAGGGCATATACAAACTGTGGCATCTAAAATATCTGAGTCTCGGGGGAACTATCAGCAACCTTCCAAGGGAAATTGGCAAGTTACATTGTTTAGAGACAATGGACCTGAGGAAGACAAAGATAGAGATATTGCCCGTGGAAGTCATTGGGTTGCCTCACCTAGCTCACCTGTTTGGAAAGTTTAAGCTCGGGAAAAAGGACTTGAAAATGGGTAAACTAGAGAAGTTCTTGCCGAAAAAAAGTAAGTTGAAGACTCTTGCAGGATTTGTTGTAGAAGAAAACCCTGGATTTCTACAACTAATAGCTCATATGAAAGAATTGACAAAGGTTAAGATATGGTGTGAGTCCATTGGTGCAGACAACAAGAGCTTGCCTGACATTTCAAAGGCAGTTCAGAAGTTTTCTCAGGGTGGTATGGATACAGCAGATGTTCGTTCTCTATCACTTGATCTCGGAAATTCCTTGGGAAACTTCCTGGGTTCTATACAAGAATTTTGTTATCTTAGCTCGCTGAAACTACACGGTGGGTTGAGTGTATTGCCTCAGTTTGTTACGTCCCTATCTGGCCTCACCGAGTTGTGCCTTTCATCAACTAATCTGATGGGGAATGATCTATCAAACCTGTGTAAGCTGAAGCACTTGCTTTATCTCAAATTGGTTGAAGCTGACCTAAGTAGCTTCATCATAAAACATGGGGAGCTCCCAAGCCTGCTACACTTATGCCTTATTGTGCAAAGACCCATCCTTCCTACAATTGAAGAAGGAGCTCTGCCGCGTCTTGTCTCGCTTCAGCTGCTTTGTAAAGATCTTATTGATCTTTCAGGCATCAAGATCGAATACCATGATTTCCTTGAGGAAGTTGCTCTTGATTTCATGGTCAGTACAAAAACAATAGAAATGTGGGAAACTGCAGCGAAGAAGCATCCTAAGAGACCAAAAGTTCTGTTTCTCAAAAGGATTGATCCAAGCAGAACTGAGTCTACTGTGAAATATGCTGCGACAGAGGAACCAACATGTGGGAAGGGATCCTCCATTGAGTTCAATCAAGTCCAATTAACGGACCAATCAAGTTCAAGGAACAAACTCAATTCAGCTTTGAAGAAAAGAAATGCTTCAGAACCCCATCAGGCTGCATCCGAGCTGTCCAGTGCTGGGAACAGTGCAATGTCTCCTTATGCCAGGTGAGGACCCTGTCAGTTTTGTAAACCCCTTGCACGTTCGTGTGCTTCATTGTGTTCAGTCATGTTCCATTTCAACAAATATGCGAGATAGGACATACATTCACTTGTTTCCGTTACTCAGCACCTGTGCAACTATGACGCAACAGTACAACACAAGTCTTTATATATTTTCTATAAAAAGTTGTATTCGATAGGCAACACTGCCACATAGGTCATATTTCTTTACAATACTAATAGCTCTTACATATTTCATTAGCCTGATTTGTTATAATCAGGTTTTAGCTAATAAACAGTGTAGATCCATTTTTCTCTTTGATTATGTGGATTTTTCTTTTGAAGCATCACTGTTAGGATTTTTAACACGCAAAGTGAAAGAGGTGCATTAAATTAATCTCAGGAATTTTTTAAATATATTAGAGGGATTTCATCTTGGCTGTTCCATGATATACTAGAATCGATTCCCATCCAATGTGATGTCTGTTTCAGGTAACATTGTATTAAACTGAAATGCAACCTGATCTGACTAAGTGACATTTGTGCATCTCTTCTTCTTAATGTTGTTTCTCCTTTTCCCTTTTAGGCTCTTTTGTTTTGCGAGGATTAATTCTACTTTTGATGGAGAAACATTTCAGGAAATATGTTTAGGAACTACGTTTGGTATTTGGCTAGTTATGAATTGCTGTTTTAAGAAATAACTAGGGTACATATGTCCCATGCAATTCTTCAGGCAGATCATACTATAGACTTGTATCCGTTTTGACATTCTAATATATACGTGTCTATCTTATATCAGATGAATCTGTACTGTAGCAATTGGAACCCACCAAAAAATAGACGGTGTACATGTTTCTCTTTCTTCCAATTAATGTGGAAATTTCTAGACCCTTAAGAGTGAACGTTGTTAAAGTACTAAGTAGATATTGATCTTATGTTTAACTCATGATGAGCTGTAGAGATAAGACCGTGCTATACACCTTTATAACTACTTTGTAAATGAGTTGTAATCTGTTATGATCACGCAGCGTGCATATATAAGGCCCTGCAATCGCCAGCGTTTTGCTGTGCGCTTCTCATCCAAAACTCAAATCTTGTTGTCGTATCAGGGCCAACCAAGATCCAATCAACCTCTACACCATGTCTAGCTGCACCAACTCCTCAACCAGCCTTGGCGTCATCAACTCCGTCACCGAGATGCGGCTGAAATCAAGAAACAAGCCGGCGCAAACCAAGTTTGTTGTACGTGGTGGCCATGGTGGCGGCGGCCGTGGCGGAGGTCGCAACAATGGCGGCCGGGGTAGTGGAGGAGGAAGAGGCGGCTATGGTCGAGGGAACCAGACCACGCAACAGTAGCAACTTCCCCAACAACAGTTCTGGTGAGCATCCAATCTGCCAGATATGCGACAAGCCGGGCCACTCAGCTATTACGTGCTGGAATCGGTTTGGTCATGTATACCAGGCCGACAACAGGCGTGTTGCGAATTACATCAACCACAATGGTGGGTACAACATTGATACTTGGTATAGTGATACTGGTGCCACAGATCACATAACCAATGACTTGGAGCGTCTCACCACGAGGGAACGATACACCGGCAAGGAGCAGATTCATACAGCCAATGGAACGGGTATGTCTATTTCTCATGTTGGAAATTCTCAGCTGGTAACATCCCATAAGATCCTAAAACTTCAAAATATCCTTCATGCCCGTAATGCTTCTAAAAATCTGCTCTCTGTGCATCGATTTACTAAAGATAAACTATGTGTTATTTGAATTCCATCCTGACTTCTATGTTGTTAAGGATCGGGAGTCGAAGAGAGTTCTTCGCGGCAGATGTGAGGCCGGTCTCTACCCCATTGCTCCAACGTCAGGTTCCATGTCCATGAAGACGATGCATTCAGCGAAGACTTCCTTCGATCATTGGCATCATCGATTGGGGCGTACATCACCAGCAATAGTCACTCGAGTCATTCAGCCCTTTAGTTTACAAGTTAGTTCAAATAAAAACACTGTTGCAACAGTGTGTGACGCATGTTAAATGCGCAAGCATCATCAGTTGCCCCTTCCTGTTTCCAATTTTGTTGCTACATCTCCTTGAGTTAATCCATTCAGATGTTTGGGTCCCGCAGTTGTTTTCTTTGGCAAATTCAAGTATCTATGTTACACTTGGCTGTTTCCTTTGCAACATAAATCTGAAGTAACTAGGATTTTTATCCAGTTTCCAACTCATGTAGAAAGAATCCTTCACAAGAAAGTCTTGAATGTTCAGAGTGACTGGAGAGGAGAATACCTATCTCAAGGAAAAAGGGATTCATCACCGTGTCTCATGTCCTCATACTCACCAACTTGAATGGCACGGCAGAGAGAAAGCACCGGCACATCGCTGACAATGGGCTAACTCTCCTAGCACATGCATCCATGCCGCTTAGGTTTTGGGACCAAGCTTTCATGACGGCAGTTCATTTGATCAATCGGCTTCCTTCCCCTACGATCCAATACTCTACACCTCTTGCAAAATTACTTGGCTTCCAACTGGACTACAATCTTCTTAAAGTGTTTAGATGTGTATGCTGGTCAAACTTGCGTCCATATAACAATACTAAGCTTTCCTTTAGATCGCAGTAGTGTGTATTCCTTGGCTACAGCCTACAGTACCATGCACAAGGGGTAAGTGTCTCCATGTCTCAAATGGCAGAGTTTATGAGCCTGTTTGGTTGGAGGCTAATTTTGCCATGCCTAAGGTTAGCTTTTAGCTACACTTGTGGCTTGCCACATCGTGTGGCAAAAACAATCTGTTTGGTTGATAGCTAAGCCTAAGATTTAGTCATGGCAAATTTGGTGTGGCTAGTGTTTGGATTGCTGCCACAAATGTTTGGCAAAAGAATGTGGTAGCTGTTTGGTTTGATGCTATAGGTAGTTAGGATCACCTCAATGATTGAGTGATGAGATTACCTACCCTCTTGTCTTAGGAAACAATTCAATTTCAGCAAGCTCTAAGTAAGCAATTGCATTCTAACAATAATAAAACAGCGTCGAGCATTTTCTATTCATCCTTTGGTATAATAGGATATACAAAATAAGCATATAGATGGTGCAAGTTCTAGACATCATAAGAGTGCTTCAGGAAACATCAGAAGATCTACTTCCTAACAGTAGTAATCGTAGTAAAATTTCAACACCCAAAAGCATGAAGCAGCTACCATCATGGGTTATCATGTTCTAACTACCCAAAAGTGTAAGTCAGCAACTAAGCATACTACTCTGGTTGCCATCTTCTAAACACCATCATTGTTGCATAAGAACTTCCAAACCCAGGTTTCAAGAGTTGTGTCACTAGCATTGCATAACCAACTGTGCCGACCTTTATTATCTTTGCAAGATAAATGCTCACCAACAACAATCCTTTGTTCAGTGGTAGTTGGGGTGCCTCTAGCCTCTGCCATAAACTTGCATGCGGGTCACCAAGATGGGGCATTGGGGGACGAGCAGTGGCAGCAAAGGTTTGCTAGAGTGATCTCAATGTAGAGTTGATTTCTTCAGTAGACTCGGTGAAACGACTCTTGGTCTTCGGTAGCTTCTTAGCAGGTGACTTTTTGCCTCTTAGACGCTTCATACCAGCTCGGCTAGTGCTACAAGAGCTATTATCACCACTTGAAGGATGAGTTGGAGCTTTATGACCTTCTGATGTTGGCAAAGTGTTAGAATCCTCGCCAAAAGGGTCTTCAGGGTGTGCAGAGTGGGTAAAGTCAACCAGCCCCTGCAAATCATTGTTGTCTAAATCATCACAATCATCCCTGCATGTTTGTTGGTCCATAGCCAAAAAATCATCAGCACTAGTGCCTATCCTGCATTCAATGCAAACAAGAGTAAGATTGCTATTTGCACTACATCAATAGCTTTTAGAAATGTAATGAAATTATACTTACACCGAGAGAGGATTTTTCAGACTCTGAAATAGTCAATGAGAATCTAATGTGATCAAAAGCATTGCCATTCTTGCTCAAAGTTGCTGCAACTATCTTCTAGTTTTCTTTGTAGTGCCTAAAGTGACAATCAACTTGAGCAAGTGTCACATCCATAGCAAATTTTCTGTTTAAAGCATCAACACACTTCAAGTGATGTTGCTTATTAAACTTAAATCCAACATGTTGTTCTTTCAAGTACTCAATGCACCAATCCAACATGAACTGGTCTGATCATCATCCCAGTTAATGGTCCTCATGATCATTATGTTTCTCATGACATGAGACATAGTCATTGTACACATATAAGCCAAGTCTTTTATAGAGAGAATACTAGAGTGCAAATGAGGGTGCAACATAATATATAGGAATAGGCAACAATCAATTACATAAGGATTCCACACTAGTGGCATAAGAAAACATCATTATAATATTGTTTCGTACATAGAAATATGACAAATCAGACACTAGTCACATATTAATTTCTGAATCAACTTCTTCCTGAGCTACATGTTGTCCTATTTTATCATCCACATGTTTTGCGCTAGCTCATCTATCTTACGTACCCATGCCCGACTCTCCTGGTGCATGTCAAGATGGTGTCGTCTACTCCGTGGTAGAGTTGAGTATCAACCATTATCATCATAGACATACTCATCAGGACCATCCTCTAGGATCCAGTTACGGAGCAGACAACAAGGCAACACAATTTTCACTTGTGTTTTCAGAGGGAAGAATGGCTGACTTGAAAATATTTTAAAACGGTTCTTCAAAGTGCCAAATGCTCTTTCAACGGTGGGTTCTAAGTGAGGAGTGGCGATGGTTGAATAACTCCTTCAAGGTTTTTAGCCCCTATATTCTTTTAAGTGATACAGACGCCACGATATGGGGGTAGTATACCAGTCGTGCCACATATCCAGCATCGGCAAGGAAAATTTTACCTACATCATGATTTTGTGCAAAATAATTAGGTAAACCTAATCAAAGTTTTACATTTTATATTTGAGTGATAAGTTAGAATCCAACCTTTTAGTATTTTAAGGCCAGTGGGACATGGTAGTGCATCTTGAAGCACAAAAGAATCATGAGTTGGTCCCTCCCATCCAGCAAGAACATAGAGAAAACTTAGGTCAAAATCAACGACTGCTAGCACATTTTGGGTAGGAATAGACTTTCTACCCTTGAACCTCTCCTACATATGGATAGGTAAAAATGCTGGTATATGAGTACCATCCAACCATCCAATGCTCCTATGCATCCCTACAACATTAGGCAAGTGTTGTTCAATTAGATGAACACGTAACCTACCAGTACACTACAAATACAGATGGATCATTCTGGATGTACCTCAAAGTAAGGGTGAAATTTGCCGGGGCTACTTGTTATCTTCAAATGAGTTTCAATGGTTCTGATGTATATGAGATCATGAGCAAGGAGACAAAGGGCATCTAAAACATCATGAAAGTATCTACTAACTGTCTCGCTAGATCGAGTAAACTCAAAATTGATTGATCTATTAGATCAATTTTGACCCATGGCATGGATGAACATGGCAACTTATTCCTCGACTGTTACGAGGAAGATGTCCCCTAGCAGGTCACGTGATCTCCTAGCAGGTCACGTGATCTCAGCTCGACACACAACTTGTGAAACACAACCTTTCACATGCGCAGCTCACTTATGCAATGAGCCTCAGTTCCATAATACAAACGATTTAGACACGGTATCCTTTCAATATCTCTATCCAACATAGGAGCATATGTCACAAATTTTCTCTTCCTTTTCCGAACATATCCTATACCAGTACATGGCTAAAACACACAACAATGGCAGCAATCAACCATCTCCTCCACATATAGTACTAGTAGTAATTCATGTAATATTGTAAACGTAAAGTCCTTCGACCCATCTATGAAACAATAAAACATTTAAGAACATGATGGCATTTGTGAGTAAAACTATGAGAATAGGGAAAAAAACATTGCTGAGAAGGCACTTGTGCATATCTATCAATATTTCCAAACAGAAAAAAATGACACAAGGCAAATTTTACTGAGAAGCTCAAATTAGAGAATAGATTACTCATTTTTGTCAAAAAAAGATTACTCAAGCAAGAACCTATCATGTACCATATCTTTGAGAAAAGAGCATATGAGAAGTTCAGAACACCCATGATATCAAGAGCAACGTCCAACCAAAGGCAAGAGGCAAGAAATTTTTTGTTCCTCTTCTCAGTCGTCCATTCATGCATACATTCTAGAAGGGGATTAAGCCATTACCTTTGTTCCCTACCACGATTGACCTTTACCAGTAGGATTTTAGATCTAGAGGGCCTAGGGTCTCAAGAGAGGGCTACCACTTTTGTAGAATGGGGAAAGTTCAGATCTGCATGTAGGAGATGGGGGGAGGTGAGGAGAGAGAGGAGATGGTTTCTGCAATGGAGATAGCTTGTAACCTGCAAGAGAAGGCTGCAATGGTGAGTTCTTCGTCAAGCAGAGTGACGAGGAAAGGGAGAAGCTCTCTCATCCATGATGGGGATTAGAAGTGTGGCGGGGAAAGGGAGCAGGTGACTATAACCAGTTTTAGGAGTATTATGTGGTGTCGTTGGCGCGCCTGCGCAGTGTGGTGAGGAAAAAGAGCACCACAACTTTTGGTGAAAAACCTGTGGCAGGAGCTTCTTCGATTGCCTAATAAATGGTGGCGAACCTAACCTTAGCACAAAACCAAACACCTACCTAAGCTGTTGTGGCACACCTAACCTTAGGCGTGGTAACCAAACAGCCCCTATGTCTCGCGTGATGTAATTTTTGATGAGAACTTGTTCCCTTTTGCTTCGCAAACTCATTCCCGTTTGAAGGTATTCACACAGGAAAACCCTCATGCCATCAGTTCTTCCCCTCATTATTCATTCTTCTCCTATCATCAATCAGCCGCATACACCTGATCTACATGGCACTATAGAAGTACATGCTCCTATAGACGTAGTCGCTTCACCCACTCCTGAAGCGGATGCTCCTAAGTTACCTGATCCAGCTGAGGACAACACGCATGAGAATTTGGCTAACCCTAATATTTTACTTGAGGATGATGATGTGCAGGTTCATGTGGAGGAGCTGCTAGTTGTCACGAGGCGCATCACTCGGTTGCAGAACCAGATCTCAGTGCCATAACAGTTCTTAGATGGCACTATACATGATGATCCGAAGAAAAGATTCTTTGCAGCCACTACCTCTGAACCTGCCGAGCCAGCAACGCGTGAGGAAGCTTTCCAGCATCTAGCTTGGAGATGAGCAATGGTCACTAGTACAGAATCGTTCATCCGAGACGCCATATCCGAGGCGGTTAGGCAAAAACGCCTCCAATAACTGATATCCGAGGCGGTTGTAAATATCCAACCGCCTCGGATAAGGATTTCGGAAGAAACCGCCTCGGATAATAGAGTCATCCGAGGCGGTTGTAAATATCCAACCGCCTCAGATAAGGTGCATATCCAAAGCGGTTATATATTTACAACCGCCTCGGATGTATTCAAACCCAAAATTTTAGAATCCCGCCAACTCCAAAATTTCAAAACCCAAAATTTTTCCCTCAGCGCCTGTGGCAGAGAACTATATATTCGATTCAGTGCATAGGGAGAGGCCAGATCCAGATTTTCTTTCTCCCTTTCACTCTACTCTCCTCCCTTCAACCTTCCTTCTCCTCTCACCATTCCCATCGCAAGGAGGCTCTTCTCTTTCCATCATTCTTCCGGTAGGAACAAGGTGGAGGCTTCATGGCAGTTTCACTTCGATTTGAGATAAGCAAGACCCTCCCAAGTCAAGATTTGTGTCTTTTTTGGCTTGTTTTCTACTAGTGCAAATTTTTTCTCGTATTTTTTTGTAGTAACTCTACTCCCTCACGGTTCGGAATCCATAAAAATTACTGCATTTGGAGCTAGGGAAGACGTTCAACGGAGGGAACGGAGGGTTCGGTAGCGGCGATTATTTGTTCGGGACCGAATTTGGAGTGAAATTTTTTATTTTTAAAATTTTTTATTTTTAAAATTTTTTCTCGTATTTTTTTCTAGCAACTCTACTCCCTCACAGTTCGGAATCCATAAAAATTACTGCATTTGGAGCTAGGGAAGAAGTTCAACGGAGGGTCGGAAGAGGCGACGTTTCGTTTGGAGGGGCAAAAGTCAGTCTTAGAGGGTGAATTTGGAGGTGAAAAATTGTACAGGTCTAAAGACGAGTAGATTTTTTAGATGCGCCTCGTCGATACGGTCATTTTGAGTGGTCGTGGACCCAAAATGGACACCGTATGCAAAAGTTATAGCCGTTTTAGTGAAACCCTACCCGGTAGTGCCGGGTAGGGTCTTTTTTTTAAACGCCTGATATCCGAGGCAGTTGAATAATTGCAACCGCCTCAGATATCAGCTATCCGAGGTGGTTGAATAATTTCAACCGCCTCGGATAGCTGATATCCGAGGCGGTTGAATAATCTTCTCCGATATGTGCCCCCATATCCGTGACCACTCCGTGGAGGCGAGTGCTATAACCGCCTCGGATGTGCTATTTGAACCGCCTCGGATATCGATATCTGTACTAGTGGGTGGAAGAGCATGATGCACTTCTTTGCAACGAAACATGGGATCTAGTACCGAGACAGCCTCACTTCAACATAGTTGATTGCCGATGGGTCTTCAAGCTTAAGAAACATGCAAACAGCTCTATTGAACGTTAGAAAGCTCGGCTTGTAGCCAAAGGATATCGATAGCGCCGAGGCCTTGACTATGTGACACCTTTTCACCTATGGTGAAGCCCTCCATGGTATGTGTTGTTCTATCCATTGTTGTGTCACGTGGCTGGACATTGAGGCAAGCAGATGTCAAAAATGCATTTTTACATGGTGACTTACAGAAACAGTTTACATGAGTCAACCACCTTGTTTCATTGACAACTCTCGACCACAGCACGTCTGTAGAATCAACAAAACCATACATGGTCTTAAACAGACTCCTAGGGCATGGTATGCAAGCTTAGCTCTACTCTTCAAGCACTTAGTTTTGTTCCCTCGGCAGCTGACACTTCCCTCTTCATTCTGCATACACAAGGAGTCATCGCATATGTTCTCATTTATGTGGACGATCTAATCATTATGAGTTCGTCCTCTGCGGCAACCAGTGGCCTTATGATCGGTTGCAGGCTGAGTCTTCTTTCAAGGACCTCAGTGCCCTCCATTATTTCCTTGGCATCAAGGTCACCTTGGATCCAGGGGGATTACTCTCTCTTAGCACAAATACACGCGTGACCTATTGAAGCGTGTTAATATGCAACATTGCAAGCTAGTGAGTACTCCTCTATCCAGTTCAGAGAAGTTTTCTAAATTTGTTGGAAGTCCTCTGTCACCCGATGAGGTTACACTATATAGGAGTATGGTTGGAGCTATGCAATACTTAACGATTACCAGGTGACGATGATTAGTAGACAACTACTGTACGGGATGACCATATCCATATACAAATACACCACGACTATGGAGTATCCTACTTACCCGAGAAGGAGTGTACCTCGGAGAAGGACTCTATGTCAACAAAGAAACCACCCATAGGTATCTAGGACTCCTTAAACTAGGCAGTCAATTCTGACGTTTAAGGAAAGTGGAGTCCTACTCGAAGACATGCCCATATCCCTTACGATATGGTATGTCCTCTATATAAGGATCCCGAGGGTCTTCAGAGGAGACATCTGGCTGAATATAGAAGCAAGCTTAGACAGACAAGCCTTTAAAGATCAATCACCTTCCGAGCAAGTAGAAGAGAAAATCGTCCTCGACAGCCACCTCCGACCAGTTGTAGATCCCATCTAGGATTGGACACCCCCTCTTGTACCTTGTCTCGAGATCAATATATACCAACAGGACGTAGCGCTATTTTCCTGAGGGAGACCTGAACCTATATAAATCGTCTTGCCGGTGGCCTGATTTGTGGGTTATCTTACTCAGAACGATCCCCCTGTCTCTTTTCTCTCTCCTCCATAAAATCCGTAAGATCAATGGTTTACCGATCGTCGACAGATGACACCGACTGTGGGGATCACATCTGATGATTCCAACAAATCACCATTAGCAGTTTCACCACAAGTGGTGGCATGAGCCGTCTTCTCGGACGAGGGGTTTTATGACAACTTCGCCCCTCCGACTAATCAGGAGCCAAGTTTGGACCAAGTTGACTTCGGCGATCTATTGCTCGACAACGAATCCGACAACATTGTAAACCCCTTCATGGAGGAATATGCCAAGGCCTACGAGATTGATCTCCAATCCCAAGATTACCAAAGCGATCACGCGAACGGTACAAGTCCCATGTACGGACTATCGCCCGCACGCTCCGACCATCCAGATAGTCAACAAAACGTGCCGGAAGCTTCTTCTGATGGTAGACCCATGATGGATCTAGAGTATACTTCCAGTAGGCAATATCCCCGGGAGGTACTCGCAATGAGAAACGGGTCACACGAAAACGGCGAAGATGATCCGCCTCCAGCCAGGAAGACTCCTCCGCCAAACCCAACACCTTCTCAGGCAGGTAACACAGATCACTCTCCCAGACACCTTCGGCAAACCCAACAACTTCCGAATAGAGAAGGTTCTGTTCGATGTAGTTGACTTCAAGACGGCCTACAACTCTATCCTTGCACGACCAACACTCGTGAAGTTTATGGTAGCCACGCACTATGCATACCAGTGCGTGAAGATTCCAGGGCCCAAGGGTGTAATTACAGTCTGTGGCTGTCCAGAAACAGGCCTCCATTGCAATAAGCTTAGTCTAGACCTGGCTAAAGGGCATCATCCAGACGAGGACTATAAGCACTCACGGCTGAGAACGTCTAATCTAGAACAGGGTCATGACAAGCCTTCTCGCGAGGGGGCTGACCCAAAACAAATAGGTTAGCCACCAAGGATGGTCGGCCCTTCGAATCTTGGAACGTCGACCACCTCCAGCAGTTGTATCTGTTAGTACTCTACCTAGTACATAGATGACATCCGAATAATCCTTGACAACCGTCAGCATCATTCCACGACAAAGCTTCCCTTCCTCCAGACAGCGCCCGTCTGTCAAGTCCACCAAGATGAGCCTCACCAGGTATCTCTACCTAGCATGAGCACTCGAGCAAAGCTAACACGGAGTCAGCAAGGAGTCAAGGCACCTCTAGAAGATCAGCGGGCTATGGGAAGATCGGATGATAGCTTAAGTTTATTTTCTTTCAAGCTGTACAAGAATACTAAGTTAAATAAAGTTTTCTATTCTTAAATGTCTATCAAAAAGCATTCTCTTTTCTGATAAATAGTTGGGGGCTGGATAGGTACAACAGGACCGAGAATTTTCCAACAATTCATTTTACGGAACGCTTGAAAGCTTAGTATTCGAAAAGAGAGGGAAGTCCGAGATCTATCCTCGCGGGAAGGAGGAAGATCCCTTAACGTATCGACAAGTGACATGAGGTCCCAGAACCTTCCACTCGACTTCGAACTAAGGCTTGATCGACCAAGATCCCCGACTTGCAGTAAAGTCTTTTGACCTAGATCAGGGAGGAGCCAGAGAGTGCGAAGTATAACGAGTTCGATGAAACCGATCAGTACTTAGTAAAACAGAAAGCACCTCAACTACTTATCATGACAAGGGTCAACGTGACACTTAGGCAGGTTATCAATCACAAAGGACACATGATCCTACGCCCCCCCCCAACTCACGAAGAGAAGGAAGATCAAAACCACGGTCTTGAAACAGGCAGCGGAAGGTCCTTTATCGCGTCTACAAGTGACAGGAGGTCCCAGAACCTTCCACTTGACCTAGACCTAAGGCTTGACAAACAAAAGTCTCCGACTAGTGGGAAAGTCTCCAACTCAGACTTGTGGAAAGAGGCCAAAGAACGTTAAGCGTCCAAAGTTAAAGGAAAAAATAAACACAAGGCACAGCACAAGTGCTAGGTTCCCGATATGATTTCTAACTCTAAGTTAAATGAAAAAATAAACACAAGGAACAGCACAAGTACTAAAAACTTGCCAAATCTTTATTCAACAAGTTTTCATATGTTAAGCCTTTCGATGAAGACATCGGCAGCCTCATGCATAGCCTTCACCAGCTTCTCAGCCTCTCTAGGCAAGTCGTCACAGAAAGTGCCAACATCCAACTCGGGATGCCGGATGCCAGGCCTTTAGCAACGCCAAGGCCATGGACAGAGAATCCTGAAATCCTTGACGGAGTTGGGTGCTGATATGGGCCTGCACGGTGGGCTTCATGCGGGAGATCGCCACCATCAACTTGGCAGAGTGCCAAGCATGGCTCTCTGACACCGGGACAACTACTCCAACATCCGTCAATGCTGCCTTGATCAGGCCCATGGTGTACTCGAGTTCTTCCTTCAAGGTTGTGGCGTACCCGGTTTTAAGGCCAGATAAACCCCTCGTGTTTTCTGTACTGGTCCCATGATCAGTAGCCAATACACATAGGGTAGCTTGAATATCATTGACATAAACATATAAATAGATATTCGTAATTAAACCGACCATCATGGTCGGGTCCAAATACCTGAAGCCTAGTGGCTAAGAGGCTACAGCGGAAATCAAACGATGGTGCAACCCACCGATATGCCTTACCCGACAGGCAACCGACTGGGGTTAAGCCTTAGTTTTCATCATACGTTGTCATCGTCTTTGGGGTTTAATCCCCTCACGTCTGGCCATATCAACAAACCAGGTAAGTACATTGAACTTACTCGCAAACATCCCGAAGGGGGGTGTATACGACTATATTCATGCAAGGCTTATTTTCAAAGAAGACTAGCCTAGGTTGCAAATTGTGCATAAAGTAAGTTCTTATCAATAATACGGTAATAGATTGAAAAGAAATTTGGCAAGCCTCATCCAATGATAATCTTGGTGAGACGGTAGCTATCAGCTACTGCCTCCCATGGCTCCACACTGAGCTACTTCACCATAATCCCATGCCATCGCCGTGTGGCATGACCTCAAGCATACTTCTGCGACTCCCACTACCGACTTGTAGCTCATACCGCACACTGCGGGCACATCATGCTTGCGTCCTTAAACCCATGCTCCATATTAAAATGAAAACTAGTCTAACCAAGGTGTGGCCAAAACCAAGTTGTGTCCATGACCGAGGGTGCGGCTATTTGAATAGATTTTTAACACTCTGCAAAGGTTGTACGGCTTTATCTACAAGATGTGATTCTCCACTGTTGCCAAGGCCTGATGAGTACACTTCACGAGGTGTACTAGCAAGGATATCACAACGAGACTTTTACCCCATCTAGCCCTAGCGACGGACCCGCCAGATGAGCCATTCTCGCATTGCTTGTTGAACCACGGCACAATGCAGACCCGTCTTTGTGTCGAACAAATTTCTACGCTAATCCGTGAGAAGGCTCTCTGGAGTCTACCCACTCATTGCACTTTCCAAGCGGCACTTAGATTCGGTCCTTAATTGATCCGAGCAAGACTTCGATTAATCCCAAGTCAAATAGGACTGGATTACTAATAGTGCCACACAAGGGATCCTAACATCGACCACCTTCCTCCCCAACACCTCCCTATATCTCTCACCCGAATCCAAATCAACTCCGGTTTGATTTAGGGTTTTTTCGAAAAAAAACTTTTTCACAAACAACCATCCCTAGACGACGGACACCTCCCCGAGGCTCCGTCCTTCACAAGAATCAGTAATTGCATTACCATACTGCTAGAGGGATTAAGCCTAGGGCGACAAAGGAAGGTATAACGATCACATGCAATATAGGTCATATCTATGTCTAATATGAAGTAGTGAGTATTACCAACATAGCATGTAGGGTTCACAATCAACATAGATAAGTTTAAATTACAGGGTTCAACATGATCAAGGCGGGGATGCTTGCCTGGCGATATTGGTCTCCTCCCGAAACTCAACCTTGATACAGCAACACGTTGGTTCCTTCTAGCGAGGTACTGCTACGATGTAACTACACGTCAGGAAATCATCGAATAAACGACGGTGCGAGAAAAAGCCAATAACCACAAATGCAAAACCAGATTAGCGTAATCGTACCCTTATGGCTTGTTAGGGTAGTTATTGACTTATGAGGTTTTAGAACTTTAGGAAGAGGTGCCTTAGGTTACCATGACAAGATATAGGAACTCTAGGGTTTAGAGCTGAGCTAGGGTTTTTTCAGACCTTGCTCATATTAAGGCAAACAACTCGAGGTTTTAGTTTCATCTTAGATTCAAAGGTTAGGGTGTAGGTCGAGGATGATGAAGCTTCGGTTATAAGCATGGATGAACATGGTAATATGGAATTTTGTTGAGTATATGTTTACTTAATCACATATTAGGTATATTACAATTTCATGTAGTTTTATGGTATGGATATAAAATACTTGAATTTCATAAACCTAATGGAACTAAATTTTATACTTTAATTTATAAGATTTATGGAGAAATAATCATTTCAATCGAGTTCATATTGAGGAAGATACACATAGTATACCTAAATGGAAATATATATTTTTAAATATGAATTTCAAACAAGTTTCAAAAATTATTAAAGTTGTGCCGAAGGATAGGTTTTGACCTTAGAAGTGTGTAGGAAAAAGAATCATCCCGACCGGAGGTGTAACGAGAGAGTTGCGGGCATTCGAAGGATTTGCAAGAAGGGGGAATCGGAGAGGGGGAAGGATCTGCTGGAAGGGGGGTGACGTCGAAAGCGTAGTCTTAATTGACGCTTTCGGTATTGAGACACAACCTTACCTCAAGGAATAGAGGACTATACGCTTCCTCCAAAGAGGAAACGGATAGGCCCCGATGGTTTTACGTCTCCGGAGTGGCGAATGCGTAAAAAGGAAAAGAAAAAGAAACCTGCCTTCTCTTAATCTGGAAGTGGGCCAGTCAAGTAGGGCTGGGACCATGCGTCAATGGGTGGTTAGCGACGGTTAGTGTTTAGATGTTTGATTAACGCGCTCGGTTAGGGGAAGTTAGGTTGGATGCGGCGGGAGAGAGAAAGGGGTAATTAGGGGGAGTAGACGACCGGTGGCGGAAGGGTCTCACCGACGGTGACTGGCGAGCGGCAGGGAGGCAGCGACCATCGAATCAGCGTCAGGGACCTTGGGGCCTTGGGGCGTCGGCTGGTCGCGTTGGCTGGCATAGGCGGCGACCGTGGGGGCGAGATCGGGAGCTCGAGAGCGAGCACTTAGAGGCGGCCGGGGACTTCGAGGGCTACTGCGATCTGTCCCACGGTGGCGGCGACTGCACGCGCGTCCTGAAGATGTCAGAGTAGGCTCCTGCGGTGGCTTACCGAGCGGAGCTCGATGGTGGCGGATAATAGAGGCGATGGTGACGAGGGGAGCTGGCCACGGTGTGGTAGGGGAAGAAATGGGTAAAGGGCCGCCGAGGAAAGGCCGTGCGGTTCTGGAGATCCATTCGGGGGAGAAGAGCTAGCATGGATAAGCTTGGGAGCTCAGGACCTAGAAGAAGATGGGGAGGATGGAAGAAAAATGGAGTGGGGGAAGAGTTTGGTTGCTCTTATAGGGACAAACGAGGAGGATAAGAACAGAGAGGGGAGGTGCTAGGGGCTCGGTAGGTCGGGTCCGTGGCATGAAGCTAGTAGCTGGGAGAGGGGTCCAGCGCCGGTCAAGGTGCAGAGGAGCTAGGGATCCGGCGCTGGTGGTCTGGTAGTGCTTGGCGAGGAGTGCTTGGCGCAAAGCTCGCGTGTGCATCGGCCAGGGGAGAGAGGGAGCGAGGAGGAAGAAAGGGGAGGTGGAAGGAGAAGTTGACGAGTGGGTCCAGGGCCCACGGGGATGAGAAAGGGGGTAGACCAGCTGGTAGAAGTTTGAGTTGTTCTAGCAGAATAACAAGAAAAACCACACAGGAAAAGAGCAGCGAACAAAGCCTGCGCTTTTGCTTGACCCTTTTTTTTAGAATACCTTCAACATGTGATGTAGTGATTGCCTCAAAATAAGATATAGGGGTCTTTTAAATTTGAGGAGGTTTTGCCCAAGTTTGAAATGGTTGAAATGGGATCTAGAGATTACTTGAAGTTTTTGAACAGAACAAAAGTGACTTGGCATGGATCTGATCGTAGCATGATTAGGGAGTCCTCTTCTATCTGCTGGAGGTTTTTATTAAGTCCAGAATTTAGTGTCTCGTTGAAATTTCAAGGTTAGGTCAAAACATTTTTGAAGTATTTTAATATTTTTGAATGGGAGATTCCCATAATTTTTGCATCTATGGGTCTAATGTAGACATAGAGAGCCTATGTACTTCACCTAGATTTTCTAAATGATTTCAAGGTTTCGTAGATCAAGGTTCAATCTTGTCCCAATTATTAAATTGAAAATGGTTCGAAACGATGCATCGAGTCCCATCAACTTTATAGAATTAGGTTTACAGTAGAGGCAAAGCGCTGAATGTTGATTTAGGATATTAACCCTTGGATTGGAGAAATAAGACAGGGTTGCATACACGCATACACAATCGGGGTGTAGCGTATATATGTGCATACCTCCAAATTATGGTATGTGGACCACAGGGAAAGAGTATGGCACAAGAAGAGTTGTCCTGCCACATATATATGCATATGTATGGGCACGCACGGTACATATATAAGAGATTGATGTGTGTGCTGCCCTAGGTTTCCAGAAGTGTCAAGGGAGAATGAGGGGAGAGTACGGTTTCGGAGTTCCCGCTCGCTCAGGGAAGTTGAATCATGATACCGAGTGTATGTGCCCACATACACTTAGAAGTTAAGTGTATATGCGGTCATTTGGAGATGAAAGAAAACAGGGAGCGACATGGTGGGTTGGGGTGGAGTGATGTTACAGTTATATGCATACATACACGCAGGGTTGGTAGCAGAAACAAACGGAGAGTACCGACGACACCGGGAAGTGGATAGGCATTGCCGAGAGATGGAAAAAAAAGAAACAAAAAGGTGGCAAGGTCTAGGGCTAGGTCCCGAATATACTTCCATAGGAATACAAGTATGTAGGGTTGCCGTATCTTGCCAGTGAGGTTGTCGTGAGAGGATGGCGGAAGATTTAGCTTTGTATTATTCTTAAGACTAGGCTCACCCAACTCTTGGGCAAAAAATTTGGTTAGGCTCACTTAGGTTAACTTATTAGCAACAAAAGCTTTTTGTAAACCCTAATTTTCAGGTTATTAGAAATTGGGGCGTTACAAAGGTACCCACCTTGGACTTGCTCCCAGACAATGTCGACCGGACTTAGTCAAGCTCTTTGGCCAACTGGGCCTTGTCTTGGTCCCGCTGCACCTTCTTGGCCTCTAGCTTGGCCGCTCGGGACTTCTCTGCCTTCAACGTAGCCTCAGACTCATCCAGACGCTTCTTCAACTCATGAATCTCCGACTGCGGAGGGACTACCCGGGACAGAGCAAGCTGAAAATGATAAGGTTAGTCTCCGACAAAAACAAGTCAATAAGATAACTTCCATTGTTTTCTTGTTAACTTGAATAGGGAACCGAGGCATGTAGACAAGTCCAGGCCACCCTCGACAAGCTTCACCAGCTCCATCGGCAGCTGCGACTTGGCAGATTCTTCAGCTGACAAGACCGAAAAAGCCGCCGCCTTCGGAGAAGGTGGAACAGGTACTTGGACCAGAGGAAGGTCGGACTTCAAAGCCGGGGGTTTCCCGACCACCTCCGGCGTCGCGTCATTCGGAGGAGCCTTCTCCGTTGAAGGACGGGATTGCTTCTCTAGACTAGCGACCTTGGGTAAACCAACGATCGCCCTGCCAAGAAAAATGAACAAGACGTGGTGAAAATCCTTAGGTCCCCCAGTGGGCTTATAAGGTTAAAACTCACACGATCTCAGCTACTCGCGCAAGAGATCGAACGGCATCCCAGGCCATGATCCCGACATCGTGTCCCGTCGCAATTAATGCGCACAGTAACTTTGTGCGCACGATCAACTGCAGGCATGGGAAATTATGAGCTAAAGGTGCACGACCCAGTAGACGTACCTTAGGTTTCTGACGTCATCACAGCAGTTGTAGAAAAAGAGAGAAAGATTCTCATCACCACGCGAACTCGCCTCTATGACGGTTCAAATTTTGGAAAACCCGTCGGTTCAGATAAACATAATTGCAAGAGTCACGGGCATGGCCCTTACGTCCGTTAAACTCCCCCGACTACCTATTCAGATGTGGGACTACTCGGGAAGCTTCTTGAAAGCTATTCGAGAATGTTCGGTTCCCGACTAGGTAGGATCAAATGGTTGAGAGCCTGAGTTGACAGCACATCCAACTCGAGGGTTCTCATGACAACACCGAAGAGCATCTTGTCGAATGATTTCCCCAACTAGGTTGATTCCATTGATCCGTCCTGGCCTTGTTTCATGTACTGATGGGAGGCTTGATGATGATTAGTAGACAAGTACTATATGGGATGATCATATCCGTATACAAATACACCACGACTATAGAGTATCCTACTTATCCGGGAAGGAGTGTACCCCGGAGAAGGACTCTATGTCGACAAGGAAACCACCCGTAGGTATCCAGGACTCCATAAACTAGGCAGTCAATCTTGACATTTAAGGAAAGTGGAGTCCTACTTGGAGACGTGCCCATATCCCTTGCGATATGGTATATCCTCTATATAAGGATCCCGAAGGTCTCCGGAGAAGAAATCTGGCTGAATATAGAAGCAAGCTTAGATAGACAAGCCTTTAAAGATCAACCACCTTCCGAGCAAGTAGAAGAGAAGATCATCCTCGATAACCACCTCCGACTAGTTGTAGATCTCATCTAGGACTAGACACCCCCTCTTGTACCTTGTCCCGAAATCAATATATACCAACAAGACGTAGGGCTATTATCCTGAGGGATCTTGTTGGATCGATGAGTTCTGATCAAAGGGTGGGTGAATGTCGGAGACTCAAACTACTACATAAAATTCTACAGCCGAGTCATAGAAGACTGCAATTCAGACTTTTTCATGCGTAGCGGAAGAAACTATTAAATCTTGGCCTTTTCTCCAACACAAATAAAGATAAGGATGAAAGATTCTTTGAGTATACTAGGATGGGATCAGTTTGTAGATGATATTCCCATCACTTACTTGCCATACCGAAGAGAAATCAAGAGAAGAGGAAACACAAAGAAAATCACAAAACTTGTGAAAGAGAGAAAAACTCAAGAACACATAGAGATTTGGGGAAACCCTTTTGTATTGATTTTCTTGTGTTTACAAGCCTATCATACCAAGACAAAGCACTTCATAGTGTAGCTTTTACAAGACGATTCTCTCTTTTGCTCTGCTCACCACCACAACCGGATAAGCACCCCTTACACTCTATTTATAGTGGCGAGTCCCACTTTCTTCCACTCCAAGCAATTCCAGAAACCACTTCCTCAGGCATCTCAGCCAGGGTCCTAGGAAAAAGCTTCTTAGTGAGTACACTGAGACTGAACTCGGTCTTCACGACTTGTTTCCAACCACTCCCTTGTCATGTATGTACATGCTTTTAAACCGCACGACTTCATTGTCATCTTTTGACCGCATCTTAACCCTCCAAGCTTTATGTCAATCCTCCTAGACATCGACGCGCCCAACTCGCACCTGCACATCAAGAGCCAAGAAAAGTGTTCCGAGCATAAGATTTTCTCTTGACACAAGTTAGTTGACAAAAACTATTATGTCGATTTTTACCAAGACAAATCGACCAAACTCAAAAACATCAATCTTCACTGAAGAGGTCGGAAGTCAAACTTGAGATACCAGAGTCGGAAGTCGACGTCTCCCACTTCAACTAGTGGCTTCTGACTTCCCACTGGAACCTAGACGCACAGATGTTGGTAGGAGCTAGACTCGAATACACAAAACCTGACCGGAATCTCCGGATTCATAAAAGCGCCTAGTCAGTCCGAGGTCCAAGTCTAGAGAAAGAACTTGGAGGGTACCTAGTCGGTCTGAGACCCGAGTCCAAAGAAAGAACTCGAAAGATAGAACTCGGAGAGTACCTAGTCAGTTTGAGACCCGAGTCCAAAGAAAGAACTCGGAAAGTCAGAACTCGGAAAGTAGTCCGAAGAAAGAACTCGGAGACTACCTAGGCGGTCTGAGACCCGAGTCCAAAGAAAGAACTCGGAAGATAGAACTCCGAAAGTCACAGTTCTGACTAGAACAAGGAATTCATATGACCAAAGATACGCTCTAGCAACTAACTCTACATTCCGACTAGATCAATAGTTCTGACTAGAACACAGAATTCATGCAACCAACTCTATTAACACACTCTATGGCTATATATTCATCATCTGAAACCTAGAGAAACAGTACAAGTTTCAACTAGGTTCTACAATCTCCCCCTTGATGAATATATTGCCAACATCTCAAAGACAACTTGGACCCCAGATGAGATAACTCATGCTTATCACACATGCTTATCTTGCAAAGATATGCCAAAATTATGATTGAACTTTCTCTCACCCTTTGGCTCTATAATCATCACGGGACTTCATGCCTCCCCCTTTGACTATGTAGTGTATGAAATGTACCATAAGCATGTATGCATGGCGTGAAATGGAAAGTTTTGATTTTTCAACTTGTGCGAGCTTTGAGGATTATCGAAAATAGAAACAATAGGTGCAAATATGCCAAAGAAATGCTCCTCAGATCATAAGAAGACATGTATATCAAGAAAAAGCTGCTAGCAGCTTAAGTTCTTAGCACATTAAGGATTTCACTTATGATGAGTTCTAGACTAGGTGATCACACTAGCAAGGAATCTAAACATGAGTGAAGCATGGCAGCCTAGCACCAGGTCAAGACTACGAGGACAACCGATCAAGATTAGGACCAAGAGCGCTCTATCACATGCTAGATTAGGCAGTTGTTTAAATGGATTAGACACAAGCAAAATACAACCCCCTACACGAGGATGTACCCTGAGTGGTTCATCCTGAGAATTTTTATACTATTGCCATACGATTTGTTTTGACTAGGCCACAACCAAAACACTACCTCCTGCACCAGCAAGTGCCTTGAGTGGTTCATCATTGATTTTAGCAAATGGTAGATTCCAAGCATATAGAGCAAAACTAGTGACTCTTAATGACAATAAGCATTCTCCAACCCGAGCCACAAAAGCCTAAGCATATCAAGTCACTAGCGGTCCTTATCAAGATTACCATGAAAGTCCTATCTTTGACCAGTCAGAACAAATATCATAGTTGCAATGCTAGATTCATGAAGTGATTCAAAGCATGGGATTCACTAGTAGGCAACTCATCAGAAGGTCAAAGACTTATGTTCAAGTTGTTTGTCCATTAAAGCTAGCATCACTGAATCTTGAATACACATGACAAATCATGGAAAATATGAGCTAGACAACTGAGAAATGGCATGTAGCAACTCATGGAAATCATTATCACATCATGGATAATAAACAAAGCTCTTGCAAATGAAAAGTACACAGGATATATCACAAATGATGCAAAATGCACTATAATACAATATGATACATAAGAAGGAAACTCCCCCTCACACTAGCCCATGGGGATGTATGATCCCCAACTCCCCTCTAAGAGTACAAAACTGAGTAGGATCTAAGGGCTTAGTGAAAATGTCTGCAAGCTGATTTTCTGAGTCAACAAACTTGAGTACTACATCACCCTTCTCAACATGATCTCTAAGAAAATGAAATCGCACATCTATGTGTTTTATCCTAGAATGTTGCACTAGGTTTTTAGCAATGTTAATAGCACTAGTGTTGTCACAGAAAAGAGGAACACTATCAAATGTCAACCCAAAATCCTGCAGAGTAGAAATCATCCAAAGAATTTGACTATAACTACTCGCAGCTGCAACATACTCAGCCTCAGCAGTGGATTGTACAACAGATGATTGTTTTCTAAAAGACCATGAAACCAGAGAAGTGTCTAGAAAGTGACAAGTACCAGAAGTACTCTTGCGATCTATTTTACACCCAGCAAAATCTGCATCTGGAAAACCTCGAATCCCGAGAACAAAAAAGCACGAGTACCAAAGTCCATACTCAAGGGATGATCGAAGGTACCTCATGATGCGCTTCATAGCTTGTCGGTGAGAGTCTCTTGGTGGGGCTTGGAACCTTGCACACAGGCAAACGGTGAGCTGGATGTCAGGTCTTGTTGCCGTCAGGTAGAGGAGAGAGCCAATCATGCTCTTGATCTCCTTCTGGTCCACTACCTCTCCTTCTTCATTAGGACCAAGAGTAGCAGCAGTAGACATCGAGGAATTAAGTGGCTTGGCATCACTCATCCCGAACTTTTTTCAAGAGATCCTTAGTGTACTTGGCTTGATGAATGAAGGTGCCTTCCTTTATTTGCTTGATTTGCAGCCCCAAGAAGTATTGAAGTTCACCCATCATGGACATCTCAAATTCCCTGCTCATCATCTCAAAAAATTTGGACACAAGAGCATTAGAAGAGCCACCAAAGATTATGTCATCTACATAGGTTTGCACTATTAGTAGGTCATTGCCATGCCTAAGAAGGAACAGGGTTTTATCAACCCTACCCATTTCAAAACCATTTTGAATCAAAAAGCTCTTAAGTCTACCATACCAAGCTCTAGGAGCTTGCTTAAGACCATAGAGAGCCTTAGACAGTTTGTACACATGATTAGGGTATTTAGGGTTTTCAAATCCTGCAGGTTGTTTAACATAAAATTCTTCTTCAATGAAACCATTAAGAAATGCACTTTTGACATCCATCTGATAAAGCCTAAATCGCTTGGAAGCAGAAAAAATGCAAGCAGAATGCATATAGCCTCCAAGCAAGCAAGAGGTGCAAAAGTTTCATCAAAGTCAAAGCCTTCTATTTGACTAACCTTTGAATTACGAGTCTAGCCTTGTTGTGAACAACAATACCATCCTCATTTGCTTGTTCTTGAACACCCACTTGGTGCCAATGATATTGTGACCAGGTGGACGCTCTATAAGTGTCTAAACCTTGTTCCTCTCAAAATTATCTAACTCCTCATTCATGGCATGACCCAACTACCATCAGAAAGTGTATGACATATATCTTTGGGCTCAAAGGAAGCAACAAAAGCAGAATGTGCCAAGTTGGAGGAAGGAATGAACCTGGAGCATGTGACACGCTTAGAGATGTCACCGATTATTTGAGTTTAAGGGTGATCCCTTTGAGTTCGTTGGGGACCCTCTATCAAATCCGGAGCACTAGTGGAAGTCGTTTAGGCAGCCTCTTCCTCGGCTGAGAGAGAAGTTGGAAGCTGAGCTGTCGATGAAGTTGGTACCACTCCTGAGTACGAAATAGTGGGCATAGGACCCTCGGCTATAGTTGAAGAAGTCACCAGAGGATCTATAGTTTGCACCCGAGAAGTGGGGACTCGACCCTCATCACTCTCCGACTCATCTTCTTCCTGGAATATTGATTCCGACTCCTGTGGGGAATCTGAAGACTCGAGTCTAGTGGGACTAGCCTCATCAAAAGTCACATCACAAGACTCCACAATGGTGTTAGTTTCAAGATTGATCACACGATATCCATTTGAGTGTCCAGGATAGCCTAGCAAGATACCATCAGAATTGTGCGACTCAAATTTGTCGAGAAGGCCCTTCTTTAAGATAAAACATTTGCAATCAAAAACCCTCATGTGAGACACATTTGGTTTCTTCCCAAACATTAGCTCATAAGATGTCACATGTAAGAGAGCTCGCAAAAACACACTATTAAACACATAGCAAGCAATACTAACAGCCTCAACCCAGTACCATCGTGATGTGCCATATTCATCAAGCATCGTTCTAGCCATCTCAACCAAAGTTCTATTCTTTCTCTCCACAACACTATTTTGTTGAGAAGTGCGTGGAGTGGAGAACTGATGCTCAATGCCGCGATCAGCAAGAAAGTCTGAAAAAGAGGCATTTTTGAACTCTAAATCATTATCACTTCGAATTCCTTTCAATGAGCCAGAAAAGAGATTCAAAAGCCTCAAAACCAAATCTCGAAAGAACTCAAATGCTTCAAATTTATGCTCAATGAAAACACCCAAGAGTATCAACAACTATAACAAGCACATACCACTTCCCACCCACCGATCGGGCCCGAGCTGGACCTATTGTGTTCATGTGTAAAAATTGAGCTGGTCCATCGGTCTTCACTTGATTTGTGGGTTATCTTACTCGAAACGATCCCCCTATCTCTTTTCTCTCTCCTCCACAAACTCCGTAAGATCGACGGTTTACCGATCATCGACACAAGGCCAGATATTTCATCTGTTGTGGACAAAGTATGTCAATATCTTCAAGCTCCCACAGACGTGCACTGAAGTGCCGTCAAGAGAATACTTTGATTTCTTCAGCATGCATACATGGATGGTCTCCGCATTCATCCATGGATGGTCTCCGCATTCATCGATCGAAGATGCTGTTACTAAGTGCCTTTTCGGATGCCGACTAGGCTGATTGTATAGATGATTGTAGGTTTACTGGGGGTTTTGCAGTATTACTTGGTGATAATCTGTTTCATGGAGTGCAAGAAAACAACCTACGCTGTCCGGATCAAGTACTGAATCCAAATACAAATCTATGGTTAATGCAGTAGCTGAATTGATCTGGATACAGTCTCTTCTTCGAGAACTTCGAATTGTGCAGCCGCGAGTTCCAATTCTATGGTGCAACAACTTGGATGCTACTTATCTCTCAGCTAACCCCATTTTCATGCCAGGACCAAGCAAATAGAAGTAGATTTTCACTTGTGCGTGAGCAAGTTGCAAGAAAGGCATTGGATGTTCGATTCATTAATTACCAGGATCAGCTAGCTAATATATTCACCAAGGCATTCCCTGCTGACATATTCAAGCATCTGCGAGCCAATCCAAGTTGCGATTGAAGGGGGCAGTTAAAGTACTAAGTAGATATTGATAATATGTTTAACTCATGATGAGGTGTAGAGATAAGACCGTGCTATACTTTGTAAATGAGTTGTAATCTGTTATGATTACGCAGCGTGCCTATATAAGGCCCTACAATCACCAGCGTTTTGTTGTGCGCTTCTCATCCAAAACCTAGTCTGAAATCTTGTTAAACGTATCCAATTAACACAGTTACAATTATACATAGCACGATAGGTAAATTTCCAAATCTTATAAATCATGCTTCGCTGGTATGATAGCAGCTACTCAACTTAGCATTCATGTAGGCTAGGCTAGAAAGTAGTATAGGTCTGTCTATAATGACCATTTCAAGTTTTTTCTTCTAAAAGAATATCTGTGATTATTGTTCTATTTGAGGGATTTTACGGTGCATCCTACTGTTGGTGGGGAGTAGCAGTATAGATCAATTATGGCCCTTGATTTAGAGGGATAATACAGACTTTTAGTGAGGGTATTTTGGTCTTTAGCCTCCGAGGTACGATGTTAACGATCCCATTCTCCTAGCGAAGCCGGAAGCAGTGAGGCACCATGGAAAGCGCCTAGCACCGGAGGAGGAGAAGGAGGCCGAATCCAGTAATCTCCTCCTCGCTCCAAAACCCTAGCCCCAACGGCGGCGAGCTCTCAGGGAGCGAGGAGCGAGAGGGGGGGACGATGTCGGACTCGGCGTCGATGGCGGCCGCCACCGAGGTGCGGTTCAGCAACCGCGACCTCATCGGCTGCGGCTCCTTCGGTGACGTCTACAGAGGGTTGATTCCCTGATCTTCCCTCACAAACAAAGTTTTTTTAATCTTCTATTTTTCTCCCTCGACGCAGATTTAGCTGATGTGCCTCGGCGGCGGTTAGTGGAGCCATCCGTTTCGCTTTTGATCGAGCGACATTGGGAATTCAAGTGTCGGGGCTGAAAGAGCATCTAGGCCCCAAGTTGGTTTTGATGGTTAATGGCAACTCAAACTGGAATCTAACATTTACATTGAGTGTAGGCAGGTTAGTAGGTTCCAGGAAGAAGGGTCATCAGGGAAAGGATGACCACCAAAAAGGGTACAAGAGTGGTTTCCAGAACTAAGGAATGGCTGTGCTAGGCAGCTGTGCCACAGCTGTGAAGAAGCCGGTGCTGTGCAAGGAGTTACAAGCAAGGTGATGGTGGCTTGATGCGTCAAGGGCCGTGACTGCAGTTGGTGGGCGGGTAAAGCCTAGATTTGCTAGTTTCTTTGAGTCCATAGGAAAAACCTGTATTATCAAGAGGGATGATGCAGTAATGATTTGTGGAGGTTCTAATTGCTCAATGCTCAGGATGTTGGACAGTGGCACTAATGCTTTGAGGTTAGTGGCCCTGTGTCAACAGTTTTGTACAAGTGTGAAACTGATTTTGTGCTTGCACTCTGTAGTGCTAGCAGTAGAAAACCCTAGGGGTTAGAGTCACCAGTGTGACACAGCTGTGTCACAGGTGATCTAGCGCTCTGTGACTCAGGTACATCTCTGTACCAGGGGAAAGCTTGTAAACGCTAAGGGACCTACGCTGCGATGGCTTGTCTGCTGAATCGGAGGGCTGTCGGAGGTTCTCTCCTTATTAGGTTTCAAAGAGTGTTATATGCTGAGGGCACGTTGTGTGCCAGGATCGGGCTGAGTAGTGCTGCTACATCAGTTAAGGGTTCACCTGTGTCAGCCTCCAGTGACACAGGTGTCGGTCTGCCCGAGCCGGTTATAGGTTGGGCGTAGTGTGTAGCTGTGTCACCGGTGCCTGTCACCGGTGGCTCACTTAATCTTACGTGGCAACAATGTAACGGTCGGGTTCCTGCGAACCCTATATATAGGGGACCAGGGGAGGTCTTCGAACCAACCTTTGCCAATCCAGTGAATCATATTCAATCGTTGCAAAGCCTCTTCCCACCGAACAAAAGCCAAAGTTTCCTAAGTGTCAGTTCGGGAGAGTTAGAGTCCTTGAGCAAAAAGCATTGGTTCCTCCAAGAGTTGTTGCTGCTGAATCCATTACTCTTGGAGTGTCTACTCCTAGACGGGTGTAGGAGTCGCTGGTATCACCCAAGCTTGTGTGGGCTGAACCAGACGTTTGTGAAGGTGAATCGAAGTCTACCTGCTGCAAGCAAAAGGACTTCCACAAGCAAGGAAGAAGCCTGAATGTCAGGTACTCGGAGAACAAGCACGATTTGGTGCTGGCGATCTCTTCGGAGTAGCCTCTCCAACGGATACGTACCACTCTGTGAAGAGCTGGGAACTTTGGTGAAAAACACACTGTCTCCTTGAGTACTTTCATGTATTGTCTTTAGCTTCTTGCTTGCTTGTAAGATCTTAGACTTATTCTGTTTATCTGTTATAGATCTCCTTTATACCTGTGTTTCATTAGCTGTGTCTCAGTTGCTATATATCTTATCTCACACCTGAGTCAGTTATCTATTACACAGACACATTGATTGCTAATCATTTACTAAGTCCTTAGAACACCTGTGTTAGTCACCTGTGTGACAGCTGTATGCTAATTCACACATCATCTGCTGCCTGTGTCACTCACCTGTCACACAGCTAGCTAACCCTGGTTCCTATTTAGGGCTTAACCTATTCAATCAAGTTAAAAGAAGTAATTTTTGTTAGCCTCCTATTCACCCCCCTCTAGTCGGCACCTTCGGTCCTTTCAGGGGCTCGAGATAGCGTACAGTTCATGGGGAATCGGGGCGTCAGGCTGTAGGGTTGAGATAATTGAGTGGCCAATCGAATGGCGTTTGTGATGTGTTTCCCTGATTTCCTCGTGTTAATAAAATGGCATTGGTGGTTTGATCAGGATCTGCATGGAAATGATTCGCTTTGAATGCTGGGTGAGGGATTTAGGTAACAAGCATTGCTAATGGGGTCAATTTAGCGCCTAACTGAGATAGGTTTACACATATTTGTGCTAATTTAGTTTGGGATGGCAGGGTACCCGACTAGGATTCTATGTCTGGTTGTCTGGCTTCGATCTAGTGTGAGAAGTTGTCTGTGTTATGCATATTATTGCTAGTTCTTGCTACTTGGCTGAAGCTGGATCTCTTCTATTCATGGAGAAAATGTGTACTTTTAAATCGGTAAATCTTGTTTATGATTTAGTAGTGAGGAACTCAGGCACCTGGTGTAGTTTGATGGTTCCCCTTGGACTTAAAAAACTCACTGCACCATTGAATGTGGTTCTGACCTCAAGATTGAAATGGTACAAACAATATTTGTCGTGATTGGTTGGGACAAGGATTTGTTAGTCACTCTGGATAGTGATTTGTCCTGTAGTAGAAAGTCAAAGATTTTTTGGAAATGGCTATAACCTGTATGCGATGCATTTGTTCTTTTCACCATCTCCTATTCATTAAGTCAATTAAGTTGTGATTGCGCACCTGTGTATGAACCAACTTCGTTCACTCAATACGTGTTCTTTTTCATACTCTCATGATGTTTATTGTTCAATAAGGTGTCAAATGCTATATGGATTGTTCAATTAAGCATTTTTGTACCATTTCTATTTAGGGATTCTATTGTTTACCATTTATACTGATTTTCAAGCACGGACGCTTAACACTATCTGGTGGACAATGGACGACAGGAATACAAGTCATTGAATTGCTTATGTATTTGTGGTTTTGGACATGTACAAGCGGTGCCAAAGCTGTGCTGCTTACATGGGTGTAGTACAATGGAGCTCGACAGTCTAAATGTTTCATCTTTTCCTGCCCAAATCTGTTTATACAAGCATTTCGTCATGTTTCTGTTGCTCCCACCCAATAACTGGCCTGTAATATAATCATGTATGTTCAATGAATCCGTTAGTGTTGTCTGGATATTAATCTGTACGGTAGCAAGTTATCTGATAACGGTCAGCACACAGAATAGTGCAGCACAGTTATGCTTCAAGTCTGCATTTGCAATTCCTGTGAACTTCATAATTTTAGTTTCATTAGCATGCAAATGTGAGGAAGTGCATTTGCAGTTTATGTCTGCGATCAAAGATGTTCGCATGGAGAATATTCGTTACCATGTTCGCTAGTACCTGAAGTATACACATACCGGTTACTCAAAACAAAATGGACATTTGTGACCAAAGCGATTAATTGGAATTGGAATGAGAAGACAAACATCAGAGAATAGTGTTGCTGACTGATTAAGCTGATGTTTACTCTTTGCTTAAGCGCACAATAGCAAAAATTGGCAACAAGTAAATAATGCATCATCGGCGGCTCAGAGTAGAGCAGTTTAAGAAGTAACAACTCGTAAACACATAACATCAGCTAAAACAAGATCTATCCATGTCCACAACAGCAAGAGCTCAAGGTTTATTCACCCGAACACGTTTGCTCTCTCCTTAGAAAGTGATATCTTTTTATTGAATTGCCAAGTTTGGAACCTTAGATCAAACACCAAATACGATTACACTCCACGCCTGCTCTTCTTCAGAAATCTCGCCAGGCTGAATGTCGCAAGATCAACAATCTTGGCCTTTGGATGAGCTCCACAAGTGCTGTGCCGGTGGCTGGAGGATTCCCCCGTAGCTATGCGCAGTGGCTACGTAGCATCCCTTCACTCTGGGCATCTCCCCAGTGACCGGCAGCCCGTCACTGGTGCACGGCAAGTAGCAGGCCAGCTCCGCGACTACCTCTGCGCCCTCTGTCTTCAGCTGGCTAGACACCCCTCCCAACATCTTGTGCAGCATTGCAATCGAGTCAGGCTCCCCAACAATCGTTGCCGGATCATCTGGAACGTCCTCGTCCTTGCTCATTTCACAAATGTACACCTCCCCTGCACAATCACAAACACAAACAGCAAGCACAACATACATGAGCATGTGTCCAATTCAGCTTGATTCACAACAATTTCAGCTTAATGGCCGCAATGGTGTACCAGTGGGCCGCGGGTACACCTCGGAGTCGAGCATCTTGGCCCCCGGCTCCGGCTGGTAGCTCAGGAACAGGCAGTGCGGCGTGATCCTGTCGGGCTCGCGCGGCCGGAGCACGATGCTGTGAGGAAAGGCGTAAACGGGAGGTGAGGGCCGCGCGGCCATTTGCACGAACAGGTGGTGGGTATGAGGGAGAGAGACGCACTAAGTAGATGAGCACGGAGGGGTCGAGGCCAAGGGAGAGTAGACATTGGAGCATCTTTGGCCAGCAGCCAACCACCGCAGCCTCTGATGGAGATGGAGCGGCCTAAAGCTCGCTCGCAGACGACATGGACTCGACAGACAGGGCGAGGCGCGCCAGTTCCTTTCCGTCGTGCCACCGAAGCTCAGGCTGGACCTCGTCGTCGTGTTGGCCGGAAGCGAGGCGTCAACTCCATTGCACTGGTACCATCACGAAATGGCCGCACCACCGTCTACCCGCCAGCTGAGGATGGGGAATGGTCCATCGGGGAGGCGCGGACGAGCGATTGGAACATGCTGTCGGCAACGCGGCTCATCTCGGCGCAGAGGATGGTGGCGGCGGAGGGCGGCATTGCGTATACTCTCAGGCGGTGAAGGAGCTCTGTAGGAGACGGCGGGGGACGAGAAGGATGCTTTGGCGTGGACAACTACGGGGAAGTGGCAGGCGATGGACGCCGGGCCGCAAACTCTAGCGCCGCCGCAGTGGCTGTTTGGGTGGCCTGAAGTGTGCAGGAGAGATGGAGAGGGCAATGGACGCGTCAAGTTAGGTTGGAGTAGGCCGACTCAAAGAAAAATCGCTTCCCATTTCGCCCCTATGGCTGCGGGATTTGTTTGTCGTGCCTTCCGGTCTTGTCCTTAGAGCAACTCTAGCAGATTCCCTAAAAAGAGAGTCTTTAAAACTGTTAAAAAGGACTCCCTAAAAAATTTTAAAGACTCTAGAGGAAGTGTACAAAGTCAGAATCCCTAAACTCAGCCTTTATAATTGCAAAACAAACAAAAACAAACAAAAAAAAATCCCTCCGTCCCTCCCCGCTCACGCGCTCCGTCGCCCCGCCCCGCGCGCCGCCGCCCCGCTCAGGCCCTCCGTCGCCCCGCCCCCACCCTCCGGCGCCTCTTCTTCCTCGCCCCCAGCGGCGGCGCCCCGGCCCGACCTCACTAGCACCAAAGCGGCCCGGCGCGGCCTCGGCGCACGGCGGCGCGGCTTCGGCACCGGCGCGGCCTCGGCCCGATGAGCTCCGGCGGCCAAGCTTCCGGGCAGCGGCGGCTCCTCAAGGCCCGGCGGTGGCCGGCGGTTGGCCTCCCGGCCCCGCCGGCGTCTCTCCTCCGACGGGACCAGATCCAAGGGGCGGGGGGCGCGCGGGGCGGCAGCGCAGGTCCGCCCGTGACGGCGGCGGCGGTGGCGAGATGGGCCGCGAGATGGCGGCGGTCCGGCGGGCGGCGGTGGCCGGAAACGGCGACGGCGTGGCGAGATGGGCGCCGGCGGGAGCTCGGGCGTGGCGTGAAATGTCCGTGGCGCCAAAATCCCCAATATACAGAGCACTGTAAAATCTTCCCTCCTTCCTCTAAATATAAAGGCTAGACCCCAGTTTTTACAGTGCACTTTAAAAATTTTAGGGATAGAGGGAGGTTTAGGGAATCTGCTAGAGTGGAATTTTGCCCTCTATCCTTTATAATAGCAGTTTTTTTAAAGGCTAAGGGGTTTTAAAGGATCTGCTAGAGTTGCTCTTAGCTAAAAGTACTGCTCATCTTGTCTAGTAAATACTGCTCATCTTCTCTAGCAGTATCGGTGAATCTGGTCCATTAGATCTATTAGGATGGATGATTCATATTACTTGGTAGGCACCGTAAAAGACCTCTCTATTTTGAGACTGGTGAAATTAATAATTTCATTCCAACTCTTTCTTCAGTAGTATCAAGATCTAATTGATTTGACATATCTAATATCGTATCCAGAGTAGGGAGCTGTAATACGCTTAGGAGACGGAAAAGAAAATCGCAACAGTTTGAGTTCTCTATGCAACTTCAATATTGGCGTTGCTATTGTTACAAATCAATGCTGGTAGTTTTATCCAGAGTTGATGACATGATGTCCACTTTGATTGCGCAGCATATGTTAAAGCAATGTTGCTGGAGTTAAACCGGGCTGCAAGCAGGTCGAGCAATTGCCGTCTTTGGTGACGCCGTTCACCACCTTGACCAACTTGCGTTTGCAGAATTACTCCAGTCAAGCATGGAAGCGCGGAGTTTAACATGATATACCAACTTGCGTTTGCAGAATTACTTTATCTCGTCGCTGATTTGGAAGGGCGAAGTTTAATTTGATATATCTACTTTATCAACGTTGCTGATTCAGTTCATCCATATAGAAACATGTTGTTGAATCATATTACTATCATGTCCTGCTACAGAAATAAGAGCTACTCAGTGCGTACACGCAGATCTGTAGATGTAAATATATGTAATGCTGCAATGAAGTGGATTTTGTTCGACAGCCGTTGCGTACATGAGATACCTTTGGGACCGGTTGCCGCAAGATAACTTTTTTGTGTGGTGTTTTTGGTGGGAAGATTACTCCGAGGTCTGAATTAAACTTGGAATTCTAATAATAGATAGAGTGATTTAGAAGTATATATACAATTATTTTGAGAAATATTCATGACTTATGGTAATGGATTGCACGGAGATTGCAGCCAGTATTCACCCGAAATCTGGCGATGGAGCGTAAGCGTACATCTTAACATGGGCCGCGGGCTGCACAGTCCCTTGGTTAGCCCAGCTACGTGCTAGATGAAGTAGCAAAGCCCATTGCACACCACGGCCCAACTTCAAGCCCACTCCTTCCCCGCCTCAGCTCCTCCACTCGTCGGCGCGCCACCCTCCCCGTCTCCGGCGCGCACCCTGCCTGTCTCCGTCCGTCGCGGCGGCGCCGCAGGCCGGAGCAGCGCACCTACCTACCGAGGAATGGCCATCCCACCGCGGCTCGCGCGCGCGCGCTTGCCCACTCCCGCACTTGCCCGATCCTCCTCCTCCTCCTCCTCCTCCTCTCTCTCTCCCCGACGCGGCGCCGAGTCAGCCGACCAACCAACCCAACTGCTACCGAGGTAGGTGAAGCAGGTACGAGACCACCATCCCGCCGACGCATTCTCGCACGCGCACAGACGCTCCTCCGCGTCATGATTCTGCAGCGTTTCCTTCCGCACCAGCTTGGCTGTTGCGCGGTGCGCGCACGGAAGGCAGCTGAGAGATTCTCGTGTACCTCTCGCACCGGCGCTCGATCGCGTGCCGTGGAATCGCAGGTGAAAATCAGGTCAATTTCATGCGCGCACACCCGAGACAAATCATGATTGTACATGGGATTCTGTTCATATATGGTGGTGATTCACTAGGCCTGAAAGTACCTCCTAGCATATCTCCAATTTTGTGTCCTAGTGGTCTCACTACGTGTTTAAGTTTGGCACATCAGTTCAATGAAATCATGCCAATTAGCATATGAGAATCAAGGACTTCATTTCTTCAAAAAAATAAAAATAAATCATGGACTTCTAATTTTGTGTTCTAGCGGTTTTGGCTTCCTGTCGGCCTTTTTGTTTTGCTAGTGGTGGTGGAAAAGGAATATGAGCGAGCAAGGATATTGCTCCGATAAATGATATCGACTTTACTCCACGCAAATATCTAATCTTCAGCAAAACCAGGGTAAGCTTGCTCCGGAATGGGGCCTACGTGATGTGTCTTCCCTAATATTTTTTCCTGGTCTGAGCCGTGAGTCATGAGGTTCACATTAACTGAAACGGATCAGATATTTTATCTGGAATTTTTTGACTTCGGAGTATGGCTCGGACTTTAGCTTGCCAAGCTTGTTGAACAGGAGTCTACCCACTTGCAGCAACTTGCTACTCCTTTTGTTTTCTGTAATTAGGCAGCTTATATTATACAGGTGATTGTGACAAGTGTTCTATAGTGGCTGTTACCTTCCCATTTCAAAGTTCAGTATACTTCTGCATAATTTTCGAAAATTTTCGGCCATCTAGAGAGACTCATATTTCAGTAATGTCTCAGTCTTCTGGAAGAGAAATCAATTGACAATGCATTGCCGCCCTTGGACTTAATGTATTGCTTGCTTAATGAAACCAGAATTTTTGGCGGTCTGTGGTAGGATGCAAATGAAATGTTTACCCCGGTTGACAGTGAATTTTACTTTAATCTATACAAGTGGCGGTCTATGTGGTAGGGTGCAAATGAAATTTTAATCGTTTAGGCGTTTCTTCTAACCCTACAATGCACTATAATCTAGGGGACCTTATCCCAATTGTGGACGGGCTTGAACATCTTTCAGCTCCTTTTTCTTTGGATGAGATTGATAGTGTTGTAAAGCGTATGCCTTTTGATCGTGCTCCCGGTCCTGATAGCTTCAGTGGACTATTCATGAAAAGATGTTGGCACATCATCAAGCATGACTTCCATGCTCTATGCAACGATTTCTCGAATGGCACGGCTAATCTTCCGGGCTTAAACTCCTCCTACATCACTCTGATTCCTAAAGTCCAAGACCCAGAAACGGTTAATGACTTCTGACCAATATCTCTGTTAAACTCATGTCTCGAGCTTATCACCAAGATCCTGGCCGACAGGCTTCAAAGCGTCATTCTTCACCTTGTCCATCGTAATCAATATGGCTTCATCAGGAGTCACACCATCCAAGATTGCCTCGCTTGGGTCTTCGAGTATCTTCACTAATATAAGACCTCTCAGTGTGAGATTGTTGTGATTAAACTTGACTTCGAGAGGGCCCTCTACATGATTGAGCATAATGCTATCATTAACATTCTCCAACACAAGGGATTCAATGAAAAATGGATAGGCTGGATCGAATGTATCCTTCGCACTTGCACCTCGGCTATCCTTCTCAATGGTGTCCTGGGGAAGTTCTTTATGGGGTCTGCCAAGGTGACCCCCTTTCTCCTCTTCTCTTCGTGTTGGCAGCGGATCACTTACAATCCATCATAAACAAAGCTCACGAAAGAGGTCTCCTTGAGCTCCCCCTTCCCATCCACGGAAACGGCCTTCCCCATCATCCAATATGCGGATGATACCCTCATTGTCATGCCCGCTTCTAGCAGACAACTGCTCTACCTTAAGGGACTCCTCAAAAGCTTTGGGCAATCAACGAGTTTACGGGTGAACTTCAACAAATCTTGTTTGGTTCCCACTAACGTCGATGATGGTTGTGCCTCCCAGCTGGCTAGGGTGTTAGGTTGCAAGGTCGGATCCTTCCTCTTCACCTATTTGGGCCTCCCTCTAGGTCTTACTCGTCCCAGGCTCCAAGACTTCCTACCCCTCATTGATTGCATCGACCAGAGGTTGGCCTCGTGCTCCTCCATGCTGTCCTTTGGTGGCAGACTACAAATCGTTCGCTCTGTCCTCAGTGCCTTGCCTACTTTCTATATGTGCGTGCTCCAACTCCCGGCTAGTGTCATTGCGCTCATTGATAAGAGATGGCGAATCTGCCTCTGGCAGAAATCTGATATCACTGGTTGATGCAAAGCTCTGGCGGTTTGGTCCAAAGTCTGCATGCCCAAAGCCAAGGGAAGGTTGGGCGTCCAAGGGCTCTTGATCCTAGACAAGCAGAACACTTGAGACATGATGGATCGAAGACACCGCAATGGCTCCCCTGCTGTCTCCTGCCTCCTATGCAACCAAGGTGCCCATGATACCAGAGACCACTTCTTCTTTGCATACTCTTTTAGTCAGAAATGCTAGAACAACATCGGCTTTAATTGGGACCTTAACCTTGGTTGTCTTGATAGAATAGTGGCAGCTCGCACCTTGTTTGCGCACTCCTTCATGGAGGTCTTCACTGCCGCTGCGTTCTCGAAGCAAAGGAACAGCATTGTGTTTGAGGGTGCTTCTCCTTCCTTTAGAGCCTGGTTTTGTAGCATGAAACATGAGCTTCTTGTTCACCGTCATAGGTTTAGTGAGGTGTCTAGCGATCATCTTCTAGCTTGACTCATCAGCTTGGATGATCCGACCTAACTTGCCCC
Organism: Stipa capillata; assembly: GCA_019208055.1. Lineage (NCBI taxonomy): Eukaryota > Viridiplantae > Streptophyta > Magnoliopsida > Poales > Poaceae > Stipa > Stipa capillata. The sequence goes on from JAGXJF010000226.1 coordinate 47,682, forward strand.
CCCCCTGTACAGTCCTTTGTATGTATTTATTTGTTGTTGAGAATAAGCAATGCATATTTAGGAACATTCTAGATGATTATTGAGTTCTCATAAATACTAAATAATTGCCATGAAAGATATTAGAGATGATATTTCATGGCAAAATGAGAAGCTTCTATAATATTTTGGAACATTACAAGATAGAGATATTTGATAAGAAGACCCTAAAGAAACCAATGATAAGTATGCTGGAGATATTTTTAGAGGATGAAGAGTATAGCGGACATATTTCATGCAAGGCTTGTTCAATAAAAGGCTCTACCCTAAGTTGAAGGTTGAGCGGAAAAGTAAGTTTTTATTTGAAATACGATGGTAATATATTAAAAAGCATTTTTGAAAGCAAGCCCGTCTCTGACGGGTCAGTATCCGGTGCCAAAAATTTCATTCTGACAATCGTCGACTAGAGGCCGATAACCCGTGTATCACCTCCGATATTCCTTAAGCTTACCCGTGCTATCACCTTGCAGCACGTGCTAGGTTTTAGTTCCTCACTACCAGCTTGTAGCTCAAACTGCACACTATGGACACATCATGCCCACGTCCTTAATCTCATTTCCAGATTTCGTAACCAAAACTTAATCTAACCAGTGTGTGGCCTTTCTAAATTGTGTCCATGACCGATGATGCGGTTATTCAAATAGATTTTTTAATACTCTGCAGAGGTTGTAGGCTTTACCCACAAGACGCAAGACCCCCTTGTTGCCAGGTACCGATGGGCACACTTTGCGAGGTGTGCTGGCAGGGTTATTGCAACAAGACATTTCACCCATTTTTGTACAAGAGCTGGACCCATTAGATAAGATCTACCCAGCCCTCGCTTATGCTCGGTGATGTCCGACCCCACAACCCGAGGTGGACTTATCTTTGTGTCGAACCTCTACCCACGGAATCGTGGAGGTCAAGCCTCTACCCACGTCGTCACGTGGAGGTCAAGCCTCTACCCACGTAATCACGTGTAGGTCCTCTAGGAATGCCAATCTACCTAGCACCCTTTCCCTACTTCCCACGGATCCAAGCTCTAGTACTCGACGAGATAATAAGCCAAGTCCTTTCCATAAAGGACATGTGGACGTACGGAGTGAACTTGGTCGAGCGGCACTTAGGCTCAATCCTTAACTGATTCGAGCAAGACTGCATATCATCACCTCGTAGCCATGTCACTACATGCTACAACCATTCTTCTGACCTCCACTTACTCTTCCCACTCAAATCAAAATCATCCTCCATTTTATTTGGGGTTTCGGCAAACAATACTTTCAAACAGTCACCTCGAAAGGTACACGCGTTCCCGAGGGTTTTTAATCCCATAACCAAAGGTGTTGTTCACATGGATCGGACAAAAACATGTTTTTCTCTATAGCAGGGTTAAGCATGGCTATCGCCTATATTCCTAAATACATTGCTGGACGTACGATGTGCAGTAATTATCACTAGGGTTACGAGGGTTTATTTATCGGGCCTGAGTCATATGCAACTACAGGATGTAACTAGGTCTAGCATAAAATATCGGTGTTACTCACATAGCATGCAGGGTTGCAAACAAAGTAATTAAGTTTTCACACATATAGGATTCAACATGATCAAGATGGGAATGCTTGCCTGGCAATATTGGTCGGGTCTCAAGCTTGAACTGGTTATGGCAGCTCTCCGGACTCCTTTGCACGATTCGTCGTAATGTCGGAACTACACGTCGAAGAAATGTCGAATAAACGACGGTGCGAGAAAGGTCCAAGCAAGTACCAATCATATATTAATGAGCCTTCAAACTATGAGCTCTGGACTCAGATCTTTATTAGGAATTTAAAATAGGCGGGAAGGAACTCACCCCTCATGGAATAAGGGTTTCTCGCAGGACCGGAAATCCTAGCTCATTTGACCCAAAATCGTGTCAGCACTTCAGATGATCTTGGTTTTCTTACCTTAGTTGGGCTAAGAGGGTATGTTACTTTTTAAGGTGTTATTAGGAGAATCTTGTTCAAAACACTTGGGGATATATATATGCATATACATTGTAGTAGGAATCTAGCAGAAAAGGTGTTGTAATAGAATGGGATCTCGTATTATTTTATGGAATTTATCTACAGAATGATATGTCGATTTAATAAACCCACTACACCCAAAACATTGCATGTTGTTTTTTGGATGGTATTCAGAAAAAGAATCATTTTATTTAGAGTTAATTTGAAAAGGTTATGCACAACCTATTTGAATTTGAAATGTATTCAAATTTAAATTTCAAAATAATTTCAAAAATTATGAAACTACCAAGTTGTGGGTTTTGATTTTAGAAGTATTTAGGAAAAAGATTGGACTCAATCGGAGTTATGACGACTGAAATATGGGCTTCCAAATATTTACCGGAGGGATAATTGGAAGAGGGGGAGGGTTTCAGCCGAGAAAAAGGGGGGGTGATGCCAAAGGTGGGAACAAAAGGGCCGCCTTCTTTATAAGGGAAACATAGAGTCAGAGCTGCTTTCAAAGAGAGTACGTCTTCTTGAAGAGGAGACACAATTTGGATTGAGCAGACGGACAAAGACGCTTTCTACCAAAGGACACGCACTGAGGAATTGTGCATTCTCTTGCAGGGCTGGTGTCAGCTGCTTAAAAATTAAAAAAAGACATCTTCGGCTTGGGGAAAATGTTTTCAAGAGACTACGCTTCCACTCAAGTGGCGGGGCCAGGGCTGTCAAGAGTGGCTTGGCTTAACGTCTAATTAGCCATTCAGTTAGCGCACTAAGTCAGAGCATTAGGCTCTAAACAGGGAAGGAACCAGAGAGCATGGACTTGGGGAGGCAGCGGCGCAATGCCTCGCCGGTGGCATACCAGCAAGGAAGGCGGCGCATTCGGCGATGCAGGTAGCCCGGCTGGAGTCAGTGGAGAGGGTGGATGGTGTTTAGACGGTGGAGTGGCTAGCGAAAGGCCTACCGGCGGCGGGTGGATCTCAAGGAGAAGTTGGAGCATCGGTTGCGCCTACGCCCGTGGCAAGCGATGGCGAGGCTACGTGCAGCGGCGTTGACGTCGACATCGGAGCCGAGGCCAAGGAATTACTGCGAGCCGGTGGAGGTTCTGGTCGGTCCCGGCGATGCTCGGTGTGAGCTTGCCGGCGCGGATTACCGCGGGGTGAGCCAGGGCACGGAGACCGGCAGGACGACCAAGGCGGCGTAGCTGCCCGATAGGAGGCAGTAGCGGTTGTGGGAGGCGAGGATCCACGCCGGTGGCCACGGGGCAGGGCGAGGACCTCAGTTGTGGCGGCGAGGTGAAGACGACCCGATGGGGCTCACCGCCAGTGGCGACGGCGCCAGCGCTGGTCGACGGCGAGGGCTGGAGGTGCCTTGGGCGGTGGCGTGCTCAATGGTAGTCACTGCTGGTGGCGGTAGTGGAGTCCACGACCGGAGCAGAGGAGTAGACGGGCCTGTGGAGGAGAGTGCGACGAGAGCTCCCGGGGAAAAGGAGTTGGAGCAAATAGGGAAAATCAGGGAGAGGGAGCTCGGCTTTTAGCTTGGCAGCAGAAGGAGAAGGAGCAGAGGATGTTAAGGGCGTGAAGCACTCGAAAATAGCAAGAAGAGCTCGGGTAGCAGTTGAGAAGAAGAGGAATGGAGAGCTCAGCTCAGGGAAAGAAGGAGAAGCCTTGGACTAGCAACGATGGAAGTTCAGCTGAGGAGCTCAATTGATTTAGAAGCAGGGACGAGGTGGAACTCAAGCTTGCTGAAGAAGAAGCTCCAGGAGGGAGGGAGCTACGAGAAGAAATTGGAGCTTGGTTTGCTTGACATCCAAAGGGGTTGGTCGTCTGGTTGCTTGGGCAGCGAGGCAGGAGGGCAGCTCACAATGGAGGGAGTGAAGACAATGGGAAGTGCTCGGGTAGAAAGGAGCCAGAGGTGGAGAGCTCGGCTGTTCTTTAGGGATCAGGTGAGTTAGCTCGAAGTAAATGAGGTGCCCAGTTGGAAATGAGTAAAAAGGAGTAGGTGGCCAGTGCTGTAGAAAGGGAAAAGGTAGCAGTGTGCATAGGAGAAGGTAGGCACCGATCTCTGCCGTGGACTGGGGTGACATGTGCAGCAATGCGTTGGCAGGAGGAAGAAGAAAATGGTGAAGGGGAGTGAGATGGAGAAATAAGGGAGCTGCTGAATGAAGCCAGGGTCCACAAGGAGGTGAAGAATGCCTATTCGGTTGGTACACTTTGTGTTACTTTAGCTTAGCCAAAGGAAGTACAACAAGAGGTAGAGCAACACATGATCATGGTACTTGGACTGATCCTCGAGTGGGTACTAAGAGGTAGATATAGCATTTTATTGCAGCAGGGACTTAGGTATGCGAGGAGGTTTCTCGAGCCCAAGATTTGAAGTTCGAAGGTTTAGATTAACTGGATACAAGCTAATTTCAACATTGGCTCTAAACTGGGGTTCGTATTTTGATTGGAAATTTTGAGTCGTAGGTCTTCCTACCATTTCACGATGGACTTAAGATATACGATAATACCCTTGGAGAGTGTATCAAGAATTCTTTGTTGTAGTTCAATGTTAGAATGTGCCTCAAATTCAAGTCTAAAATGATCTAGAGTCTTGTATGTTACTAACCCTTATTTTGCGAATAGATTGAAGACATTCACCAGACTTCACAACAACTTACTGAAGTTGTTTGATACCACTAAGGACATGTAAATTTGTATTAAGGTTTCACCCGATTGTTGAGAGAGAAAAGAACTGGTTATTCATACTTGTACTATTCCCTTAAGCACCTGGTATTCGCAAGGAGTAGAGATACATGGTGGCGAGAATCGAAATGACGAGAAAGGAGCAAGATCAGATCATTGTGCTAGGATTGGAACCTGTTGCTCAAGAAGAGGGAGCCTAGGGTTTGCGTATATGCGTATATATATAAAAGCAGTATATATGTGCACACACTCATGATAGGGCATGGCGATGAAGATGGTAGAAGATCACGTCATTCGGAGGAGGTTCAAGACATATATACGTTTTAATTTCATAAAAGTACCGTGTGGATATTTAGCCGCAAATGTTGGTCTAGGTTAGTGGTTACACCGTCTAGGAAAAAGTGGAAGGGATGCCGAAGAGGTGTTCGTGGCGGGAATGCAAGAGTGTATATGCGTATGGACGGTAGCCAGGTGTATACATAGGAGTGGCCGTGCGATAGACGAGCATGCACACCGCATATGTGCATGGGTATTTGCATATAGGGATTTGCACGTACGCATGCAACTATTCTGGTAGGGAAAAAGGAAGAGGTAACCAAAGATTGTCTTACGTCGAGGAACGCAATGTTGAGTTTGGTGGAGAGATAGATGCGGTAAAAGTTCAAATGTGTGTGTTGAGAGGGGAAGGAGATCACCCGACAGCTATACCAGACAATGATAAGTTTATGAGAGACGACAAGATTTTTAATTAGGTTTATTTGAGAGAATTTATTAGCACAAAAAGTTTTTGTTAGTCCTAATTTTTAGGTTTCAGAAAATCGGGGTGTGACAGTTATGTCCCTGTGTGACATCAAGGAGTTGTGCCTTTCATCGAGTAATCTGATGGGAAATGAGCTATCAAACCTGTGTAAACTGCCCCTCTTGCTTTATCCTAAACTGGTTGAAGCTGACCTAAGGAGCTTCATCATAAAAAATGAGGATTTCCCAAGCCTGCAACGCTTATGCCTTGTTGTGCAAAGACCCATCCTTCCTACAGTCGAAAAAGGAGCTCTTTCGTATCTTGTCTCACTTCAGCTGCTTTGTAAAGATCTTGTTGATCTTTCAGGCATCAAGATCGAATACCATGATTGCCTCGAGGAAGTTGCTCTTGATTATATGGTCAGTACAAAAACAATACAAATGTGGGAAACTGCAGCAAAGAAGAATCCTAAGAGACCAAAAGTTATGTTTCCCAAAAGGATTGATCCAAGAAAAACTGGGTCACTGTGAAATATGTTGCGGCAGGGGGACCAACACATGAGAAGGGATCCTCCATTGAGTTCAATCAAGTCCAATTAACGGAAAATATGTTGCAGAAGAAATGTATAATCTATTCAGTCCAACCAAGTTCAATGAACAAACTCAATTTAGCTTTGAAGAGCAACACATGAGAAGAGATCCTCCATTGAGTTCAATCAAGTCCAATTAACGAAAAATATGTTGCAGAAGAAATGTATAATTTATTCAGTCCAATCAAGTTCAATGAACAAACTCAATTCAGCTTTGAAGAAAATAATAGTTTCAGAACCCCCTTAGGCTGCATCCGAGCTGTCTAGTGCTGGGAACGGTGCGATGCATCCTTCTGCTAGGTGAGGACCCTGTCAGTTTTGTAAGCCCCTTGCACATTCTTGTGCTTCGTTCTGTTCAGTCATGTTCCATTTCAACGAATATCCGAGATAGGACATATATTCACTAGATTCCGTTACTCAGCACCTATGAAACTGGCAGTAAGTCCCACACAATTACGTGACTATAACACAACAGTACAACGCAAGTCTTTATATATTTTCTATAAAAAGTTGTAGTCGACAGGCAACTCTACGACATAGGTCATATTTCTTTACAATGGTAATGGCTCTTGCATATTTCATTAATCTGATTTGTTATAATCAAGTTTTACCATATAAACAGTGTCGATTGATTTTTCTCTTTGATTTTGTAGATTTTTTCTTTCGAAGCATCGCTGTTAGGATTTTTAACAAGCAAAGTGAAACGGTCGCCTTAAATTAATCTCAGGACTTGTTTAAATATATTAGAGGGATTCCATCTTGGTTGTTCCATAATATACTAAAATCGAGTTCCCATCCAATGTGATGCTTGTTCAGTCAGGTAACATTGTATTAAACTGAAATGCAACCTGATCTGACTAAGTGGCATTTGTGCATTTCTTCTGTTATTTCTCCTTTTCCCTTTTAGGCTATTTTTTTGTGAGGATTAATTATAGTTTTGACGGAGAAACATTTCAGGAAACATGTTTAGGAACTATATTTCGTATTGATTAGTTATTAATTACTGTTTTAAGAAATAACTAGGGTACATATTGTCAGGACCCCATAATTATATATGACTTAAGAAAACACTTGTCGCCAAAGACCGAGCATCTACCCAACCGATGGCACGATACCTGTGTCGTGAACACCCGAAATTGGATAGCCCGACCTGACCAACGCACCATACGATCACCAGAACCGTATGCCTTCACCATTGGTCAAGCCAGCCAGAAGAGAACAACGTTCCATAAACCACATACAATTCCAAAGTCCTGTGGAGAATTAAAGTCACTCTCAAATCCACTAAGCACAATAAGATCGGAGGAGCCCGGCGATGATACCCTCACCCTAACCTGACTCGGAGGTCAGTGGGTCACCCGAAGGCCCGGTATCATCACCCACACCGTGCCTGACCGGCACTGCATCTCAGCCAGCAGGTCACTCAACCATAACATGTCACATTTAGTGAAAGAAAGAACAACTGTAACCCTTCACGGCTAGCTCATACACTTCAAAACCATACACGCACGGTGTACGAGCAACCCAATGAACAACTTGTATATCACAACAAAACAATAAAGAGAGGGAATACCAGATACGTATAACACATCCCATACTAGGAGCAGTATTTATCTTACATACAACTCGACCCAAAGGTCGATAAACATCTAAATAACAACAAGGACAGCAGCGGAAACATATTACAATACCCGAGATGGCTATCACAACCATCTTCAAAAGTGTACCCATAACCCCTTGTTGACCTAAGATGCAAACCTAAGCAAGGTAAGCATCAAAATCAGCATTTGCAGCATCAACGTACGCTTCTACCAAGGTTCACTTGCAACAATTAGGAATAGAATTCCTTTAGTACTTTCGTACTGGCAAGATGCTTTGTAGGCTCATCCCAACTTACTTAAGCATAGCAAAGAATAAGCTTTAACATAACATGTAAGCATGGCATCATTAATGAATTAAACATGGCATGAATGAGAAAGGTAATAATAATTCATGAGCATGATAAACGAATCATCTTAGATCAGCAAGAATAAGTAGATCATCTATGTATCATCCATCATAATCATCACAAGTCAACAAGACTTAAAGTCAATATTGAGCTAGTCAATTGAGACCTGGCCAATTGACAAAACTGAAGTCTAATCCGACTAGAGGACGACTGGGGTAGGACCTCTACCTCGACCTTCGAATCTAGACATATCCGAGAACAGTAATCGACTGGGAATACGACTAGGGTACATATGTCACCTCGTCTTTGACCCCGCAGGCATCGACTAGAGACGACTAGGGTGCATATTACCTCGACCCTCGACTACCATGACCACAGGTAGTGTCACGCCCGGAATCGACTGGGGATACGACTAGGGTACATATGCCACCTTGCCTTCGGCCCTGCAGGAACCGATTAAAGACGACTGGGCTGCATATTACCTCGGTCCTCAACTCATCCGTGACACCCCATCCCAACTTTAACTCGAACACATGGACCAGCCATCAACTCAACTTAGACTAGTGACCAACATCACAATCATGATCCGAAAGTAATGAACAACAATCACAACACTTATTCAAAATCAAAACTTAAGAAGTTAGGAATCTTAGCGAGCTTTTGCAGAGCTTGCCTTACTAGTCGAACCCTTGGTTGAATTGAGGCTCACCTTCGTGATACTCCTCGTTGCCTGGTTCTACCGAGGAGAATACCGAAAAGCAAGAAAAATGACCGACAAGAAAAGTTCAATCAATACCAGCAAGAAAAGATGTGAAAATATGGATGAGATGCATCTTAATATATAGTAAATGTTATTACAAAGCTAACGCACTTTGAACTGCTTGGTTTGGACTTGTATATTTCAAGTTTATGGTGATTTTAAGGTATATTGGTCAAATTTGGGAATGATTTGCAGGTTTCAAATTATTAATAACAATGGCATGTGAGAGCATGTTAATATGATTAGTTACTGGTTTTGAGTGAACTATGACACTAAGCATTTTTATTTTGACTATTAAGCTAGATTCGCTAGTATTTATGTTTACTATTAAGCTTAAAGGGCAATTTAGTTATTTCTGAAATTTGCAACTACAACATTAAGAATAACAGTAGCATTATAAAATTCTACAAGTAAAAAGATGAATTTAGGAAAAGTAATCATTTCATTCGGAGATCGTATGAATCGCCCGCGAGTTCAGGAAGTTTAATCGAAATTTAGCATTTCCTGTCTTCTTCTCGGTAAAGAAATTGTATTAGAACTTTTATCATCTCTCAATCCTATTTTTCTGATTATTATGGTATGTGGGTTCACCTGTCATCCTTACAGATATTATATTTTCTTGTTAATCAAGAGTGCATGATATGGTCTCACTTGTCATAGAACTAGGAGTTCTTTTCTTTTCATTTAAGCATTATGAACATACAACGTATGACATTGTTCTTGGGAGTATCTATTGCTAACACTTTGATTTAGTTTAACAGGATACAGGTGTGAAGCCTAACTATTAATTTTCTACTTATGTCTAGCCTCTAGCATTCACCCATGCATCAAACAGATGAATTAATAACTATTTTGCCTTAGCCGTGTACAGCAATTAACTTAAGTGTGATAATTGAGGCAGGGTATCAATCGTGGTAATTGATGGTTAGCTGGTTTTACTTATTACTACCCAAATGAATCAAGGTGTCTTGACATGGATTGACCGGAGCATTTAGATTCAAAAACTGCACTAACTGATTTTAGCAATAAGGGTGTTGGAAGGCATTAATTTGTCTTGTCAGTGATTATGCTAATTGACAGTTAAGTCTGGAGCTTCACTAAACGCATGTCCGGTCAGAAAATAGCAGCGACATTAAAGTTGTTTTTAATACTGAGTGCAGTAGTTAGTCCAAAATGATTAGCCGATTATTAACAGTACATTAAGTATAATTACTTCGGCAGAGGATTTACTGATTTAATTACTCTTCGTGCCCAAAAATCTATCAGTGTATTAATTGATGTATCAAGTATGTCCGAGCAGCAGTTAATTAATCCAAATAGTGCAACTATTGGTGTATCAATTGACCAATCATTAGGTTTCAGTAGTCAGTATGTCAATAATTAGCTAATGGATATGTCTTAACCGCGCTAAATAACCAACGTCAGTGTAAGGAGTATATCTTTCCACAACAAATCTGGGCACTGCAGTCCTTAACCCTGGTGATTAATAAAATATGCGTGTGTTAATTACTGGTATTCATGTCAACTGTCGGCAATGGTCTGCACGGTCAGGCCGGTAGTACTGCTGTGCCTCGGTGGGACGGCAGTCGCCGGTGGCGAGCACAGGCAAACATCGGGGAGCTAACAGGGAGGAGGGAGAAGAAAAGAACGTTGAGCTGAGGAACAGCTCACCCTGTCGGTGCACGGTAGAGTGGCTGAGGCCAGCAATCGAGTGGCGACGGCGGTCCCGTTGGTGGCGAGGCGGAGCTCGGAGGCGACGAGGACGTCGGGGGGCAGCGACGGTGTTGGCGAGGCCGAGGTGATGTCGTCGATGGTGGCGGTTAGAGGGGAACGCTCCAAGGCTCGAGGGAGATCCCGGCGACGGCAGCGGCTGTGGTGCGGAGCTCGGGGAAGCTCCGCTCCTTGCTTGGCTTGGAGTAGAGGCTTGGCGCGCCGGACTCGAGGGCGACTCCGGCAGTGGCGTCGCTGGCGAAGAGGCGGGGAGGGGGGACCCGGCAGTGAGGCCCAGGAGGAGCTTCGGGGACGGCGACGAAGACCCGACGGCGGGGAGGCGGCGAGCCTTCGGTGGCGAGCTCGGGGCGGGTGTGGATGTTGACGGCGACGGAGAAGACGAGACGCTCGGTTGACGGGCGGTGGGAGAAGAACGGGGCAGGGAAAGGAGAGGAACCCCGGGGAAGGTGCTGCCTCGGTGAGCTCGGGTGAGGGAGTGAGGAGTGAGAGGCACGTGCCTGGGGAAAAAGGCGTATTTGGCCCCCGCCGAGTTTTAATGGCAAAAATAGCCCCGATCGTAGAGAAGAGCAAAACTGTCCCCGCGACGCGCCGGGCACGTGACGCGTGGTTAAATCGCACCGGGGGCCCGCGATCGCGCGTCTGACCAGCGATGGAGTCCGGCCGCGCCTCTGGCCCGCGATCCGGGGCCGCATCGCGCTCCAGGCCCGCGACGGGCTAACGCCATCAACGATGACGTTTAACTCCGCGAGCTAACGCCAATGGCAGTGGCGTTCATCCTAGTTAACGTGGCAAAGTTCCGAACGCCATCTCCACTGGCGTTTGCACCCTCTACCCAAACGCCATGTAGTCTGGCGTTTGCCCACCAGACCACAAGAAAATTAACGGCGACGCGTCGGACTGCGAGAGCGACGCGAGGTCTCGCGTCGCCCTGTGCCGGGGCGACGTTATCACACCGGCGAAATTCGAAATTCCAAAATATAAATATATGTGACGTTCTCGATTTTTTAAAATCATGTATAAGTTCCAAAAAAATCTTAAAAAATTCATACCGGTTTATAATGGAATGAAGTATACACACGTAAATTTTCGTAAAATAATATGCATTTTTGTGACCTATGTAAAAAAAACAAATGCGAATAGGAAAAAAATAAACTGCTACGAATACACTGTAGCGCACTGTAGCGCAGATGCGTCGCACTGCTACAGTGCGACACATGCACTGTAGCACAGTTTAATTTTTCCCGTTCGTATTTGTTTCTTTACACAGGTCACAAAAATGCATATTATTTTACGAAAATTTACGTGTGTATACTTCATTCCATTATAAACCGGTATGGATTTTTTTAGATTTTTTAGAACTTATACATGATTTTAAAAAATCGAGAAATAACACGTATATTTTGGGGGGCAAACGCCAGACTTCATGGGCGTTTGGGTAGAGGGTGCAAACGCCAGTAAAGACGGCGTTCGGAACTTTGCCACGTCAACCAGGGCGAACGCCACTAACATTGGCGTTAGCTCGCGGACTTAAACGCCATCGTTGATGGCGTTAGCCCGTCGTGGGCCTGGAGCGCGGTGCAGCCCGCGTCGCGGGTCTGGTGCGCGGCCTGGCCTCCTTCGCGGGCCACCGGCGCGGACGGTCTCCATCGCGGGTCGGACGCGCGATCGCGGGCCCCGCCGCGATTTAGCCACGCGTCACGTGCCCGGCGCGTCGCGGGGGACAGTTTTGCTCTTCTCTGCGATCGGGGCTATTTTTGCCATTAGAACTCGGCGGGGGGCCAAATACGCCTTTTTCTCATGTGCCTGTGGAAGAAACAGCAGGGGAGAAGAAAGAAATGGGGAAAAGAGATGAGATGTCTGGCCATGTCGGGAGAGGTTCATGTGAGTCCCACGCTGTTGGATGATGTAAGCAGCGAAAGAGGAGAAAGCAGGCACGGGCAGGAGGGAAAATTTCAGTTTTTAGTTTACCTCTTTCAAATTCTTTTGTTTCAATTCTGCTACATATAGCCAGGGTTTGGGTTAAACGAGGTTATACAAACAATCAAAGAGGTACCTCATGACATGCTGGTGTTTTCTAAATTTTCATCGGATTAAACTACCCTAAGTTCGACTGTCATTTTAACCTATTGGCAATTTAATTCAAAAATAGGGTTTGTACTACAAGTATTCCAATTCATTTTTAATGTTTTCAAAAGTTCATATTTTCGCCTTGACAACATAGATACAACTTAAATATGGAATTTTGCAAAACTTTGGAGAAAGGGTGTTCATGCTTGACCCATTTTGATTTTATTCAAGAGAAGGAATTATTAGTTGAACACTTGTTCAATTGTGCATTCTCCACTTCAGTTGCTTGAATTACTTTGGTGGGGTTTCTCAATTGTATATAAAACTTAAGAAAATTGTTAGAGTCACGTTTTAGTGAAGTTAATTTTGCAAATTTTATCTAACGCCGACTCCATGTCGTGTCTTCTAGGGTTTCAGGTTGAACCAATTTAAATGGCCTAGATGCATGCATGTATGAGAAGAAAATCAATTTATCCACGATGATCCTCACTGATCTCGTGTCTTAAGATTTGGTCGCTACAATATGTCTCATGCAATTCTTCAAGCAGATCATACTATAGAACTGTATCTGTTTTGACATTCTAATATATACGTGTATATCTTATATCAGATGAACCTGTACTGTAATTGGAACCCACCAAAATAAACGGTGTACATGTTTCTCTTTCTTCCAATTAATATGAAAATTTCTGGACCCTTAGAATCAACGTATCCAATTAACACAGTTGCAATTATACATAGCACGATATGTCACTTCCAAATCTTGTAAATCACGCTTCCCTGGTTTGATAGCAGCTACTCAACAAGCATGGAAAGTAGTATAAGTCTATCTATCATGCCCATTTCAATTTGTGTCTTCTAAAAGCATATTTGTGATTATTGTTGTATTCTGAGACTGGTGAAATTAATAATCTCATTCCAACTCCTTCTTCAGTAGTATCGAAATCTATCTTATTGATTTGACGTTTCTAATATCGTAATCCTGAGTAGGGAGTTGTAATACACTTAGGAGACGGAAAAAGAAATCGCAACAGTTTGAGTTCTCTAAGCAACTTCAATATTGGCGTTGCCATTGTTACAAATCGATGCTGGTAGTTTTATCAAAGTTGATGACATGATGTTCCTTTTGATTGTGCAGCATATGTTAAAGCAATGTTGCTGGAGTTAGACCGGGCTGCAAGCAGTTCTCCCTCCGTATCGAGCAATTGCCGTCTTTGGTGATGCAGTTGACCGCCCTGACCAATTTGCGTTTGCAGAATTACTCCAGTGGAGCATGGTAAGGGCGGAGTTTAATATGATAATATGTACTTTATCTCGTCGCTGATTCAGTTCATCCATATAGAAACATGTTGTTGTATCATATTACTATCATGTCCTGCTATAGAAATAAGAGCTACTCATTGCGTACACACGCAGATCCATAGATGTAAATATATATGTAATGCTGCAATGAAGTGGATTTTGTTCGTCAGCTATTGCTTACATGAGATACCTTGCCGCAAGATAACTTTTGTGTGGTGTCTGGTGGGAAGATTCCTCTGAGGTCTGAATTAAACTTGAAATTTTAAACATAGACAGAGTAGTTTAGAAGTATATATACAATTATTTTGAGAATTTTTCATGACTTATGGTAATGGATTGCACGGAGAATGCAGCCAGTATTCACCCGAAATCTGGAGATGGAGCGTAAGCGTACATCTTAACATGGGCCGCGGGCTGCACAGTCCCTTGGTTAGCCCAGCTACGTGCTAGATGAAGTAGCAAAGCCCATTGCACACCACGGCGCAACTTCAAGCCCACTCCTTCCCCGCCTCAGCTCCTCCACTCGTCGGCGCGTCTCACCCTTCCCGTCTCCGGCGCGCACCCCGCCCGTCTCCGTCTGTCCCGGCGGCGCACGTACCTACCGAGGAAACCCACCTGCTACCGAGGTAGGTGAAGCAGGTACGAGACCACCATTCGGCCGATGCATTCTCGCACGCGCACAGACGCTCCTCCGCGTCATGATTCTGCAGCGTTTCCTTCCGCACCAGCTTGGCTGTTGCGCGGTGCGCGCATGGAAGGCAGCTGAGAGATTCTCGTGTACCTCTCGCACCGGCGCTCGATCGCGTGCCGTGCAATCCCAGGTGCAAAGCAGGTCAATTGCCTGTACGTGTTTAAGTTTGGCACATCAGTTCAATGAAACCATGCTAATTAGCATATGAGAATCATGGACTTCATTTCTTCAAAAAAATAAAAATAAATCATGGACTTCTGATTTTGTGTTCTACCGATTTTTCCTTCCTGTCGGCCCTTTTGTTTTGCTAGTGGTGGTGGAAAAGGAATATGAGCGAGCAAGGATATTGCTCCGAGAAATGATATCGACTTTACTCCATGCAAATATCTAATCTTCAGCAAAACCAGGGTAAGCTTTCTCCGGAATGGAGCCTACATGATGTGTCTTCCCTAAAAAAAATTTCCTGGTCTGAGCCGTGAGTCATCAGGTTCACATTAACTGAAACGGACCATATATTTTATCTGAAGTTTTTTGACTTTGGTGTATGCATGTCTCGGACTTTAGCTTGCCAAGCTTGTTGAACAGGAATCTACCCACTTGCAGCTACTTGCTACTCCTTTTGTTTTCTGTAATTAGGCAGCTTAGATTATACAGGCGATTGTGACAAGTTTTCTATAGTGGCTGTTACCTTCGCATTTCAAAGTTCAGTATACTTCTGCATAATTTTCGAAAATCTTCGGCCATCTAGAGAGACTCATATTTCAGTAATGTCTCAGTCTTCTGGAAGAGAGATCAATTGACCATGCATTGCCGCCCTTGGACTGTGATGTATTGCTTGCTTAATCAAACCTGCATTTTTGGCGGTCTGTGGTAGGATGCAAATGAAATGTTGACGTCAGTTGACAGTGAATTTTACTTTAATCTACATAAGTGGCGGTCTATGTGGTAGGGTGCAAATGAAATATTGACGTCAGTTGACAGTGAATTTTACTTTAATCTACACAAGCCTCAAACTGAACTTTACCTAGAAGAGAGATTAGTTGTCTTTTGTGACACTGTGATTCTATCTTGAGAATAAGGCATATTGCAGAAGTTTATTTTTGAACTGCATTCTGTCAATCATGGGACCATTGTGTAATATTTTTCACCCCTTTAAAAATTTGTTCTGACAGAACCAGAATGGTAATTCTCAGTGAGTTGATAGACTAGGCAATGATGCAGCAAAGCAGAAAATATCATATCCTTTAGTGTGTGCTAATTTGAATTTTCCTTTTATCCAGAAGGAAGGCTCGCTTCTTGTACTAGAACTACGTTTTGCTCTTCAGAGGACAGCACGCAACCTCACAGGCAAACCACATTATTTTAGCATAGTTGCCTAATTGCTGTCATTGGAACCTTCTGCCTGCCTCGCGTTCAGATAAACCAAACAGATACTATACAGTGTCAGCGTGTCCTCATTTGTACTTCCCTTTGCCATTCATAGTAGTATATAGTGTATCTTATGCTGTATTAGGAAACATATACTGATAGACAAAGGATGATACTTTAGGTGACTTGCTAACTAGCTGGGGATTAGGAGACCACCGAGCTGGTGCTGCAGAACAGAAAACAACAGGTTATTCTGCTGCTCCACTCAACTACCGAACTCCATAGGCCTTTGATTGGGTGAATTCTTAGTGATTTTTGTCCACCACTCTTCCATTACTTATTTCGAACAGAAGTTAGGTAGCGTTGCATTATTGAAATGCTGACAATTGTCTTTGAGGAGCTCTCAATTATCCGCTTGAACTCCTCTGCCACTTGTTACAACCTTTATTTTTATTCTCACCTTGTGTGATTATCGGATATTCGGATTGCCCACTCAGGAATAGTTCAAGAGCAAAAAGTTATGTTATGTACAGGCAAATGCTGATTCCATCAATGTATTATCGTATCATATTGAATATTTGACTTATATTATCTAGTTAATGCTTTCTTTCCTTTTCCAGTTGCAGTGCTTACCAACTACGATCGTTATGATGATAATTAGGTATCCACCTGCCGTCCTTAACTCATTGATGTCATGATGGAGAGTATGTTTCATGAGCATGGTAAGCTCCTACGCGTATAGTTGACAAAATGGACGATACAACCATTTCTATCTGTCCGAACTCAAAAGGAATTAATTAGCGCCCTCTATGACGAAACCTTGTGGGGTGGGGTGGGGTGGGGGCTCGGGACATATGATACTTAGATGTGTTAGAGAAACATAATTTGTATATTCTCGTAGGCTCTAGGCCAATATATAGTACATGTAAAAGTGTTGTATAAGAAAACCTAACAAAGCTAGGATATGAATACAATAGATATCTAACATCCCCTCTCAAGCTCACAGTGGATCAACAACACGGAGTTTAGAGAGATAAAAATTGTATTGTGCTCAAGTCTATGCCTTCGTGAAGAAGTCTGCCAAATAAAGTTCAGAAGGCACATACGGGAGAACAATAACCCGATTCCACACCAATGACTGCATATAAGAAACGTCAACACCAATATGCTTGGTGAGCTCATGCTTCACCAGGCCTCGAGAAATGCTGTCAAAAGAGATATATTTCGCAACTCAGCCTCTGCACTTGAACGAGGAATTGTTGCCTGCTTCTGAGTCTTCCAAGCAATGAGAGAACCACCCAATAAAATATAGTAAGCAAAAAGAGACCGACTATTAGAGTGATCACTAGCCCAGGTCGCATTAGAATATGCCTGGAGCTGAAAAGAGCTAGAGCGTGGGAAGAAAAGATAGTCAATGATAGTCCCACAAAGATACAAGACACGACGAAGGTGATTATAGTGGAGCTGAGTGGGAGCAGAGACAAACTGACTTAGGATATGCACTAGATATGAAATGTTAGGATCAGTGACACCGAGATAAACAAGACTCCCAACAAGATGACGATAACGAGTAGGATCCTCAAGAGACTCACCATCAGTGGCAGAAGGTAGAGTCACGACTAGACAAGGCACTGACATATAAGGTGCCGACGGCGAAGGAGACATGGACGGTGGAGACATCATAGGAGAAAGGCGCCGGTAGTGGAGACGGTAGAGGCACCACTAGAGAAGGCATCATGAAAAAGGTGCCAAGGGAGGAGGTTCCGGTGGTGAAGACAGTGAAGATGCCACTGGAGAAGGCACTGGTCGTGGTGTTGACACAAAGGTAACGAGACAATCTGGAAAAGTCAGGAAAGAATGTGGCTCGACAAGAGAAGCTGGAGACAAACCAGGAGAGAAATGAGGATAGAAGGGACGAGACTCATCAAAAGTAATATCCCTGGAAACCTTCATCTGTCGGCAAACAAGATCCTAACAATGATATCTCTTATGCTCAGCATTATAGTCTTGGAAAACACACTCAATAGACTCAGCGGTCAGCTTAATACGCCCACAAGGTGCAAGAAGCAGATAGCACACAATCGAAGACTAGAATAATCAGGTATCCGAGAAGATGCTCGACTGAGCTCCCATCATGAGGAATAGAAAAAGGTTGAATATTAGTGAAATAAGTGGTAGTGAAAACAACCTCATCCCAAAAATAAGGTGGAATGCCAGAGCCAAGCATAAAAGCACGGATAGTCTCAAGAAGATGACGATGTTTACGCTTAGCAACACCATTATGAGTGTAAGCATTAAGAAAAGAAACCGAGAAAGAGTGCCCTACTCAGCAAGAATAAGAGGTGACTAGATAAATACTTTGCGGCAAAATCAGCATGAAAGACACAAATAGAAGTGTCAATTTGAGTACAAACCGTGGTGGTAAAGTTTTTATAAATGTGTAAAACCTCGTTATGAGAAGACATAGAATAAATCTAGGTGTGACGAGAAAAATCATCTATGAAAAGAACATAATAGTGATGACCCCCTTTTGAAACAAAAAGAGCCAGATTCCGTACATCAAAATGAACAAGATCAAATGGATGTTGTGAGACGGACTCACTAGAGGGATGAGGGAGTTGTATCTACTTGCCAAGCCTACAAACATGACAATTAGCTAAATAGACATAATTAGACACAGACCCTAAAAGATCATGATGGACTAGGGAAGAGAGACGCAAACCACTGAGATGTCCCAAATGATGATGCCACTGGGCAAACGACGACGTAGAGGATGCAGCAGAGGCACTGGTAGTGGAGGAGACAAAGACTGGCAGGGGCAGCGAAAGGTAGACAAAGCCAGTCGAGCTCCCAAAGATGTTGTCAGTCACGCTAAGGTGGTCTCTCATTAGTAGAAGACTAAGAAGTAGAAGCAGCAGAACCTGGCGGTGCAAAAGTTGGAGAAGCGGCCACACAACATAGTAGTGTAAGAATCTCTTGGCAGAAGTAGTAGAACCCTACAGAGAAGAAGAGCTGGCAGAAACCAAAAACCGACATTGCAGCTAGACAACAAGCACCATAAGAATCTCCTCAGTGGTAGAAGCAATAAAATCCCTTGGAGAAGAGCCAGTGGGTCTCAAGTCTCGAGTACTCGCATTAGGGCAGCCACGTCGACAATAGAATCCCTCATCTTTCTATAACAAGAAGGCTCTAGATATCCAGCATTGGCGTAATAGGTGCAATGACACCTGGCAAGATATGGAGCAAAAACCTAAAAACCTGCTCTGATGCCATGTTAGAGAAACACGCTTGTGTATTCCCCTGGGCTCTAGAAAAATATACAGTACATGTACATACATCTATTAGATACTAAAACTAGAATACAGTAGAAAAAATAGAGAAAGGCTAGAAATTCCCACAAAAAAGCAAAACATCCGACCGTTAATTTGGTGGACCTTTTTATTATTAGTGGACCACAATCAATAAATTTTCATAACTGTACTTAAATAGATCAAGACTGATAGATCTTCCTAACTGCATCTAAACAGATCATAGCCGACAGATCTTCATAACTACACCTAAACATATCACAGCGATAGATCTTCATAACTGCACCTAAACAGACCACAACCGATAAATCTTCATAACTGTACCTAAACAGATCACATCTGATAGATCATCATAATTTTACCTAAATAGATGACTCAGCACAACGACTAGCAGGTTGGCTGGCAATTTAAACTTTTATTTCCTATACTGATCTAATATCTGGACGGCTCACGATTTGAACTTTTATTTTCTGTACTGATCTAATATTAGGACAGCTCGCGATTTGAAATTTTATTTCCTGTACCGATCTAATATTATGTGTATGGGTAAAATAATAAAGATAATTAAAAACATTTGATATAATATCACGCGTACATATAAAAAATAATTAAAAACGTTTCCCACGCAATTAGTATTGATCTAATATCACACGTACAGGTAAAACAATATAGATAATTAGACAGATCACATTCGATAGATCACCATAACTGTACCTAAATAGACAGCTCAGTACAACGACTAGCAGGCCGGCTCGCGATTTGAACTTTTATTTCCCGTACTGATCTAATATCAAAGATACAGGTAAAAAATAAAGATAATTAAAAATATTTCCTGCGCAATTGCGCGGGACACCGTGCTAGTTATATAAGAAAACTTAAAGCTAAAATATAAATACAATGCTTATTTTAAAAAAATGCTCCACGGGACACCGTGCTAGTTTTATAAGAAAACTTAAAGCTAAAATATAAACACAATACTTATTTAAAAAAATGCTCCAGTTATTCAGATTAATGAGTACATCCTTTTGTGAAAACATGTCCTGTTATCTTTGATATATTCAATTTTGAAGGCAGTAGTACTTACTAGTGATAAAAAGTACCATGCTGTCAAGATCCTTTTTTTCTTGAAGTAATTACCATTTACTTCACATTATCTACACGCTGACAGTTGTACTTCGATATCTTCTTTTTCTGGTTGAATATGACAATGAATAATCCATGGTGTTAACAATGCATGAGTGTACTGAGTGAATTCACAATGCAGGATTACTCCTGATAATGTGCAGATGGCGCCAGTGTTGCTTGTCCTATAATACCAAACACATCTTGGCGCAGTGCAGGGCGAAATATTTTATTTACCTCAATGGAACTATGCAGACTTTTCAGAGAAAAATAATAATCATTCAATGCTGAAAGCTCGCCGGAACACATTATTTGTGCATTTGTATCTGAAGTTCTGAAAAATAATCAGTGCAAAGCTGTACATCGTTGGACTCCATCGGCAATTTCCTGCAGTTGCTGGTTTCTGGAATAATCATTTTGAAAACCCCATGAGGAGAAGCCAGGAGAAAAGTTCAGATTAGTAGCAAGAGGCAGCCTGGAACCAAGAAATATGTGTGGCCCACATCTGTGTTAAGTTCCACTTTGCAACACCTCTACTCCTTGAGACAAGCAGCTTTGTCCTATTTCAGTTTCACTCTATTGTCTACATCTCATAACTCCATTAGAATCTGCCAATGATTACCCCAAAAAAGAGGGGAAAATAAACCAAAACGTCTCAACGCTATCTTTCCCCTTCGTGCTACAGTGCAGACAGGCGAAAAAGTCGCGGTTTTCAGATCGGGGTCTCTCCTCCGGCGACGGCGTCACTTCCCCTCGCCTCCGGTGGCCTCCAGGCACCGTGAGGTGAGGGGAAGTGCGGCCTCTGCCTGGAGTGTAGATATTGTTTTGGTTCGTCTCCGTATCGTCGCCGTTTGGTCGAGGTTTGCGGCGTCGTCTGGAGCTTTGTCTTCCCGGCTTCAACCTCGTCGCAGCGCTGCCTCCTCCGGTGGTGTTGCGGAGCCTGTGGAAGTTTTGTCTCTTTGGATTCGGCGCCTGGCGAGGGAGTCCTCGGTGGTTGGTTTTCCGGCAGATCTGGCATTGGTGTCGCCGCCTCCGAGGTCTTCTAGAGCTGCTCCCCCTCTTCGAGCTGCCAAGAGCTGGGTCGTCGGTCTCTTTCCGCGACGCCGGCCTAAACTCCTGCTCAGATCGGGGCGTCGCCCCCGCCGAAATGTTTTCGCGTTTGCTCAGATCCGCCGTTCACGGCGGGCAGCTACTGCGGCGTTGCAACGAGGCTACGTCCTCTTTGGTTTTTGCAGGTTCTTCACCAGTAGGTGGCTTCGGCTCCGTCCTCCTTCGGCTTGCTCGGCGATGCGCCGGCGGAGTGGAGGCTAATGGCGGAGCGGGCGAAAATGGTCTCAGGGACTTGATTGTAATTTTCTTTTCTTTAGGGGCCTTTTTGCTTTTTTGGTGGACAGCTGTCCCTCTCCAGGTGTCTGTTTTCCTTACTTCTTTATAAAACAGATATCCTTTCAAAAAAAAAGAATCTGCCAATGATTTGTATCACCTTACAATAATGGGCTGTATGAATACCTGATTGGTGTGAAATAAAAAATCGAATCTGGAAGCAAGTCGGTGTCATGAATTTATTACACCAGTAATAATTTGGACACACATTAGCATATGAACATTAACTTGTTTTGGGCTGGTCAATGATCATAAATCAAATTGAACTATTAAAGTTCAACATTTATTCTGGATCAGACTGAATGAACTGTACTTACATTTCCAGAAAGAGATAGTAATAAGAAACCATTTCTTGAGCATACAAATTTAAATCAAATTTACGATTGCCTCTAGGGCTGCATTTTATTTATTTTGCCTTTCTGCATTGCCATTGGCACATAGTGCAGGCCATAGCAACTTTGAAGCAGCAACAGCACATGGAATTTTTTATACACTAGTCCAATTATTGACTAGATGCTGACACGTAGAAAGAAGCATTTTTGGGATATGCCATCAGAGTATTCTCAGTTCGTTCTGCTTCATTCTGTCAGGCCAGCAAAATGACACACTATACACGTATGCTTATTTATTTATTTTCATTTTGATGTTTATTTTGATGCTTCGGGGGTATGTATGTATGCTATGAAGTTGGTGGAAAGCTACAGAAGAGCCAATCACCTCTAGTTCGATCTATGCTGCATTAGGCTCCAAGATCAGGACAGTTTAGCGTGCATCGGTCATCAATGCCCACACATTCTCTTTTCTCTGCTAATCTCATCTGCCTCCTCATGGTGTGTATATAAGACACAGTGTTCAGCACACAAACCAAGGCAATTCTTATGGTAGGTAGCAACTAAATGGAGACCATGGCATATCCTTGTTCCCCTCTTCCCTCCTTCCCCACACATGAAGAGAGTAGCTTTTTCCTATGGTCTCCTCAAGTAGCTCTCCATGAGAATGCCACTATCCATGTTGATCATTCCCCTGATCAGCAACACGACCGTGAGTTCTTGGCTACCATGGCCCTAGATTATTCTAATGATTTGCACCATCTAGATGTTTCTGGTGTTGGTGTTTTCACCGATTGTGATGAGAAGATTCTGAACCAAGAGAGTAGCAACTTGGCGGCAATCCAGGAGGAGCTCATGGAGGAGAACAGTTTAACTGATCTCCTTCTCACTGGTGCAGAGGCGGTCGAGGAGGGGGATTCAAGACTTGCCTCGGTAGTGTTCTCAAGGCTTGATGGCCTCCTCCTTGGCATCCCTGACTATGCAGCAGCCAGCTCTTTCGATCGCCTGGCCTACCACTTTGACCAAGGTCTGCGGTCCCGGATCTCCGGTGCAAGCACCAGCTGCTATCCACTAGAGCCGCTGCCTTCTGATAGAATGTCCATGCACCAGATTATACAAGAGCTGTCACCGTTCGTCAAGTTCGCGCACTTCACCGCCAATCAGGCCATTCTAGAGGCCACCAAGGGCGACACGGATGTGCACGTCGTCGACCTGAACATCAGCGAGGGCGTCCAGTGGCCATCACTCATGTCAGATCTTGCCCGTGATGGTGGCAGGTCATTCCACCTTACGGCGATCACAACGGATGCTGACTACAACGATGATACTCACCACACAGCTGCACGGCGGCTCTTGGAGTTCGCCGACTCCTTGAACCTTCCCTTCCAGTACAACTATCTCTGTATACACAGTGAGGAGGATCTGCATGACTTCTCCAAAAACTGTAAAGGCTCAGTGATCTTCTCATGTGACACAGCAAGTATGCCCTACAAGTCACTGAGCAGGTTACGGACACTCTTACCTGGCTGTGTTAAAATGTTACAGCCTAAGTTAATGGTCATGGTAGAAGAAGAGCTGGTTAGAATCGGAAAAGAGGCGGCTATATCTAATGCCTCCTTTGTTGACTTCTTCTTTGAGGCATTGCATCACTTCACCACGGTGTTCGAGTCATTGGCGAGCTGCTTCAGTGGAGATAACCATGGGGTGTGCCTGAGACTTGTTGAGAGGGAGATGTTGGGGCCACGGATACAGGACTTTGTGGGGCAGTATAAGCCTGTGACAGTTGAGGCCAATGCTCCTGGGGTTATGGAGAGATTTGGGGCTTGTGAGATTAGTACTTCTAATGTTGCTCAGGCCAGGATGCTGGTTGGGTTGTTCGATAGGGGGTTTGGGTTTGTGCATGAGAAGGGCAGGCTTGTATTGTGTTGGAAGTCAAGGCCATTAACCTCTGTGTCTGTTTGGGCTCCAATCTGACAAGAAAGGAGCTTATGATGTTTTTAGGCGTATTTTTTTGTTGTAAGAATTTGTAATGAAGAATTTTGAGGAAAACTCATTTGGTTTCTGTAAGCGTGAGAGAAATGAATGAATGATGCATTAGCAAGGATTGGAACATGTATATATAGATTACACGGAGTGGCCATTAGGAAGTGGCTCCTGAGAAAACGGGAAAACGAAGCACCAAGGGTCGCGTACGAAGCACCAAGCGTTGCGTGCATTAAATATACGCTAACAGTTTCTATCTCGGTTTTTCTTTTATGTTGCTCTTGTCAGCTTGTCATATATCTCATAAGAAAACTTAGATTGATGAATAGAATCAAGTACCCTGCAGATGGATGAAATCTTCTCTTGTCGATCATATGAGCTGTGTGAATTTTACAGCAAGAGTGCTTGAGATTTATCTTGATGTTTGTTTTCCTCCTATGAACCAGGTGTCAATTTGTGCAACTTGAGAGAGAGGTCGGCTGATGCAGAAGTTTCTTGAAGCAAGGTCATGGTTTTTAGGTGGCTCCAAAATAAATTTATCCCATTGTTGTTATGTTATCTGGAGCATCCAGTGATAATTCTTGCCATTGGTACAAAATGGAGAAAAATCAAAATGGTCTGGAAGTAACATATTTGTAAAAATAATAAAGTTTTGGGCTATTGTATTTGCTCCATTTCTGGAGTTAGGAGCACTTGGAGACTTCCTAACGTTTACTAATACATTGTTTTTTAAGGTAATGATACATTGGTTTTTGCAGCCATATTCATAAAAGGTAGAAATAAACCGAAAAATACTTTGTATGGTTCAACGTGTGAACTGCTTTCAGTCAGTCATAGTGTCATATATTTTTGGTAGACTGCAGTCTTTATTGACCTCATTTTATCACCTCTGAAATCATGTCTCTCTGGAAATTAACTTCCATTTGATCACTTGCTCCTAGGGAGGGTCATCTCAGTTCGGCATGGAGGTTCTGATCTCTGCAGTCGCTGGTGATCTTGTCAACCGGTTCATCTCTTTCCTGGCACAGAGTTACAGCATCGACTCGTGCAAGGAGGATGACCGTAGAAGGTTGGAGCGCA
Source organism: Stipa capillata (assembly GCA_019208055.1). Classification (NCBI taxonomy): domain Eukaryota; kingdom Viridiplantae; phylum Streptophyta; class Magnoliopsida; order Poales; family Poaceae; genus Stipa; species Stipa capillata. The sequence continues at coordinate 72,769 of JAGXJF010000226.1, forward strand.
TCTTGCTAAGGATGCACACTGTTGTTGAGGAAGCAGAGGGGCGGCACATCACAAATCAAGGAATGTTCGTGCAGCTGAAGACACTCATCGAGGGCGTGTATCTCGGGTATTACATGCTCGATAGGCTCAAGACCCAATCCCTTGGAGAAGAGAGCATCGAAGAAGATGAGGTGAGTCATCGTAGTCAATCCTTCGCCGTTTCTACTTTTAACACTGCCAAGCGCCTTCGTTTTGCTGCTGCTTCTATAACGAAGAACACGACAGTAGTATTTGGCACCAGGAGCACAACAAAGTTGAAAGGTGTTCTTGAAAGTTTAGAAGCTAAGCTGGCAGATACGAGAGAGTTTGTCATGCTCCTTGGCAGCTGCCCTCGCCTGCCTCGCCAGCCCTACAGTACGTATTTATACATGGACAAGTGCATGTTTGGTCGCCACATTGAGAAAGAGCAACTCATCAACTTCTTGCTATGCAATGATAGAAATGATTATCCAAATTTTAGCATTCTTCCGATCATCGGCCCACACAGAATTGGAAAGAAAACTCTCGTGCAACATGCTTGCAAGGATGAGAGGGTGCGTGATTGTTTCCCCAACATGTTTTTCTTCAAAGGAGATGATCTGAGGAATGGAGAATTTGCAGTGAACTACAAGGCAGCCTTAGGGAAGCACTTGTTTGTTGTTGATTTCAGTTGGGATGTGGATGAGGCAGCATGGACAAACTTCCTATCATATTTGCAGAAGGTCCCAGGTACTGGCAGTAAAATTGTAGTGATAGGCAGAGCAGAGCAAGTTGCAAACTTAGGGACTGCTCGGCCCATCAGGATGAAGAGTTTGTCTCAAGAAGAGTACTGGTACTACTTCAAGGCACTTGCCTTTGGAAGCATGGATCCTGATGAGCATCCAAAACTGGCATCTCTGGGGATGCAGCTAGCAACACTACTAAAGGGATCATTTCTTAGTGCAAACATAGTTGGCGAGCTACTAAGAGCTAATTCGAACACTCAATTCTGGCGCAGCATAGTATTGAGCATAAGAGAACTAGTACACAAGCACTTGTCTTCCTTCGGCACGCACCCATGGGACCTTCTTGGGAGAAATTTTCCTGTTAATTTCGCCAACGTGGCCTTAGTGGGTGGTCAAGCGCAAGGATATCTGGTTTATGATCTTAGGGAGGCTAGCCCTGCACAAAGTGAGCTACCACAACTGACATCGCAAGAACTACTAATGGGTGGCGATATTCCTGTTGTAGAAAAGTTTGATGTGCTGGCATGGAGATCTCGGATCCCGCCTTTCTGCGACTATGTAGTTACTTATGAGAAACAGAAGCCACGTCGTATCAGGAGCAAGAAGAATGATCTGGCGCTGAGAAAACACCAGCACGAATGTTAATTTGGCAAACAAAGGTGCAGGGAGGAATTATATTTTCCTCCATATAGTTTAATAGGTAATTTTAGTTTTCTTTTCACTGATACATATGTATCTGCACTTGTTACTTGGGATATGTAGAATGCAGTCATTTACAATTGCTACTTTGAGTTATGTATGTGATAGAAACCCCATGAAAGGAACGTGCTTCCCGCTTCTGACTAATGTCCTAGGTATGACCATTCAATATTACCCCAATATGTGTTGATCCCTAATTGGTTTCAGTCACTGTCACCACTTTCAACGCAGTACTGGCAGCTGCCTTTCTTGACTTAACTTTCAGCCACCTTAGTGCTACCTTTCGATGGCCGATTGCTTCCGGGTGAAGGCTCACAATGGAGATGCTCATCTCTGCAGCTGCAAGTGATCTCGTCAGCCGTTTCATCTCCTTCTTCCTGGTGTTGGAGTTTGCTCTAAATTCCTGTCAGCTCTTTGCAGAAGACGTTCTGTGTTATCGGTGTAAGCCAACAGTATTACCCAGCTGTGTCAGGCAATTGTGTCACAGGTGGCTTCATCGCCTGTGACACAGGTAGCTGACACAGATATGGTTAGCTCACCTGAGGTGCTTGCATGTAAAGTGTTCTGTCTGTTTCAGTCAGCTGTATCACATGCAGTAACACAGATCCCCCCTTCAGCCACTTGTAGCTATATATACCCTACCTTGTAGTCGTTATGGGATAAGCCAAGCATTGTGTCGTAGCAATGAGGCTTGACAGTGAACTTGTTGCACCCCGCATGGCTCCGCGGACCTACGAGGGTTGCCTGGAAAACTACGTCGCGGAGACACCGCAGTCGCGCACGCGGGTCGCACGGCGCGAAGACCCGAAGTGGCTAAGTGCCACGAACTAGAGGAGAAGATGAGCAAATGAACTTTTATTCAGAAATTAGGAGCCCTTGAAATGGGAGGGGTGCCCCCCTATTTATAGGAAAAATAGAGGGGCGGAGAAGATTACAAAAATACCCTCGGGCTATTTACAATCTTGCCCCTAAACACACTAGTGCCCACGAGGACGAACCGGTCTTTTCCTCCAGGAATATTTCGGGAATATTCCGCGGGCCCCGCTCGTCATGCGTCGACACGAACTTAGCGTTCGCACGAACTTGACGTCGGCACGGTCTCGGTGTCCGCACGAACTCGGCGTGCGCATGAGCTTGACGTCGGCATGGTTTTGACGTTGATAAGTCCGAAGATTCATCGATTTCTCCCAAGTACGAAAAGTGTGTCGAAAACGGGTAGCACGGGGACCCCTCCCCCAACAGTAGTCCCTCGCCGATGCGGGCGGTTATTTAATGCCTGTCCGGGCCGACGCACCGATTCTGGTAGGGTCGGTGCGCTGACCGGACTGACGAGCTCTGGGTTGTCGCGATGTTCCGGGGCCACGGAATACGAACGCCCGGGATCTCGCGGTAAAACAGGGGACTTAGCGAAAATCCTTCGAGTCCAACCCGCGGTAAAACCAGAGACTTAGAAAAATCCTCCCGGTCCACCCTGCGATAAAAACATTTTTTTTCTCTTTTTCTTTTTTTCTTTTTCTCCTTCTCTTCTTCTTTTTTTTCTTTCCCTTTCTCTCCTTTCTCTCTTTTTTTGTCCACCCCGTGCGCGCAGCAGCCGAAATGGGCCTCGGCCCACTCGGGCCGATAGGGCATCCGGAGGGGGCAGCATAAAAGCCCCCCCACGCCGCGGTGCTCACCCCGCCCCTTCATCTCCCGCCGCCGCCGCCTCTTCCACTTCCGCCGCCGCCGTTCGCCCCCTCCCCCGCGCGCCACCAGCCCGCTGCCGCTCTCCCGCCGCCGAGCCGAGGCAGTCGCCACTCCCCCGTCGCCGAGCCGAGCCAGCCCGGTCCCGCCGCCGTCATCCGGGGCCGCCGGCCGCTCCCGCTCGCCTAGGAGAACCGGGCCGGGGCCCGCCGCGCCGCGCTGCCCGGTTGGTCCACCGCGACCCGCCGGCCGCTCGGTTGGCTGGGGGCCGAGGCCTGCCGCGCCGCGCTGCTCGGTCGGTCGGGGCCGCCCGGGGCCGCGCCGCCGCTGGGTCGGGCCGCCGCCGGTCCGCCGCTGCCGCATTCGTCCGTGCCGGCCTCGCTCCACACCGGCTCCGGTCCGCTGCCGGGTAGCTCCGGAGACCTCAACAATAGAGTCCATCATCTTTCTATAACAACAAGACTCTAGATCTCCAGCATTGGCGTAATAAGTTCAATGACACCCGGCAAGATATCGAGCAAAAACCTAAAAACTTGTTCTGATGCCATGTTAGAGAAGCACACTTGTGTATTCCCATGGGCTCTCGAAAATTATATAGTACATGTACAGATGATATAATAAGAAAACTTAAAGCTAGAATATGAATACAATACTTATCTAAAAAAATGCTCCAGTTATTCAGATTAATGACTACTTTTGTGAAAACATGTCCTGTTATCCTTGATATATTCAATTTTGAAGGCAGTAGTACTTACTAGTGATAAAAAGTACCATGCTGTCAAGATCGTTTTTTTCTTGAAGTAATTACTTTTTTAGTTCACATTGTCTACACGCTGACAGTTGTACTTCGATATGCTCTTTTTCTGATTGAATATGACAATGAATAATCCATGGTGTTAACAATGCATGAGTGTACTGAGTGAATTCACAATGCAGGATTATTCCCGATAATGTGCAGATGGCGCCAGTGTTGCTTGTCCTGTAATACCAAACACATCCTGGCGCAGTGCAGGGCAAAATATTTTGTTTACCTCAATGGAATCATGCAGACTTTTGAAAGAAAAAGATAATCATACAATGCTGAAAGCTCGCCGGAACACATTATTTGTGCATTTGTATCTGCACGGCGGCTCTCGGAGTTCGCTGACTCCTTGAACATTCCCTTCCAGTACAACTATCTCTGTATACACAGTGAGGAGGAGCTGCATGACCTCTCCAAAAACTGTAAAGGCTCAGTGATCTTCTCATGTGACACAGCGAGTATGCCTTACAAGTCACTGAGCAGGTTACGGACACTCCTACCTGGCTGTGTTAAAATGTTACAGCCTAAGTTAATGGTCATGGTAGAAGAAGAGCTGGTTAGAATCGGAAAAGAGGCGGCTATATCTAATGCCTCCTTTGTTGACTTCTTCTTTGAGGCATTTCCTCACTTCACCACGGTGTTCGAGTCATTGGCGAGCTGCTTCAGTGGAGATAACCATGGGGTGTGCCTGAGACTTGTTGAGAGGGGGATGTTGGGGCCACGGATACAGGACTTCGTGGGGCAGTATAGGTCTGTGACAGTTGAGGCCAATGCTCCTGGGGTTATGGAGAGATTTGGGGCTTGTGAGATTAGTACTTCTAATGTTGCTCAGGCCAGGATGCTGGTTGGGTTGTTCGATAGGGGGTTTGGGTTTGTGCATGAGAAGGGCAGGCTTGTATTGTGTTGGAAGTCAAGGCCATTAACCTCTGTGTCTGTTTGGGCTCCAATCTGACAAGAAAGGAGCTTATGATGTTCTTAGGCGTATTTTTTTGTTGTAAGAATTTGTAATGAAGAATTTTGAGGAAAACTCATTTGGTTTCTATCTCAGTTTTTCTTTTATGTTGCTCTTGTCAGCTTGTCATATATCTCATAAGAAAACTTAGATTGATGAATAGAATACCCTGCGGATGGTTGAAATCTTCCCTTGTCGATCATATGAGCTGTGTGAATTTTACAGCAAGAGTGCTTGAGATTTATCTTGATGTTTGTTTTCCTCCTATGAACCAGGTGTCAATTTGTGCAACTTGAGAGAGAGGTCGGCTGATATAGAAGTTTCTTGAAGCAAGGTCATGGTTTTTAGGTGGCTCCAAAATAAATTTATCCCATTGTTGTTATGTTAGCTGGAGCATCCAATGATAGTTCTTGCCCATTGGTACAAAATAGAGAAACATCAAAATGGTCTGGAAGTAACATATTTGTAAAAATAATAAAGTTTTGGGCTATTGCATTGGGTCCATTTCTGGAGTTAGGAGCACTTGGAGACTTCCTAACGTTTACTAATACATTGTTTTTTAAGGTAATGATACATTGGTTTTTGCAGCCATATTCATAAAAGGTAGAAATAAACCGAAAAATACTTTGTATGGTTCAACGTGTGAACCGCTTTCAGTCACTGTCATAGTGTCATATATTTTTGGTAGACTGCAGTCTTTATTGACCTCATTTTATCACCTCTGAAATCATGTCTCTCTGGAAATTAACTTCCATTTGATCACTTGCTCCTAGGGAGGGTCATCTCAGTTCGGCATGGAGGTTCTGATCTCTGCAGTCGCTGGTGATCTTGTCCACCGGTTCATCTCTTTCCTGGCACAGAGTTACAGCATCGACTCGTGCAAGGAGGATGACCGTAGAAGGTTGGAGCGCATCTTGCTAAGGATGCACACTGTTGTTGAGGAAGCAGAGGGGCGGCAAATCACAAATCAAGGAATGTTCGTGCAGCTGAAGACACTCATCGAGGGCGTGTATCTCGGGTATTACATGCTCGATAGGCTCAAGACCCAGTCCCTTGGAGAAGAGAGCATCGAAGAAGATGAGGTGAGTCATCGTAGTCAATCCTTCGCCGTTTCTACTTTTAACACTGCCAAGCGCCTTCGTTTTGCTGCTGCTGCTATAACGAAGAACACGCCAGTAGTATTTGGCACCAGCAGCACAACAAAGTTGAAAGGTGTTCTTGAAAGTTTAGAAGCTAAGCTGGCAGATACGAGAGAGTTTGTCATGCTCCTTGGCAGCTGCCCTCGCCTGTCTCGCCAGCCCTACAATACGTATTTATACATGGATAAGTGCATGTTTGGTCGCCACATTGAGAAAGAGCAACTCATCAACTTCTTGCTATGCAATGATAGTCATGATTATCCAAATTTTAGCGTTCTTCCGATCATCGGCCCACACAGAATTGGAAAGAAAACTCTTGTGCAACATGCTTGCAAGGATGAGAGGGTGCGTGATTGTTTCCCCAACATGTTTTTCTTCAAAGGAGATGATCTGAGGAATGGAGAATTTGTAGTGAACTGCAAGGCATCCTTAGGGAAGTACTTGTTTGTCGTTGATTTCAGTTGGGATGTGGATGAGGCAGCATGGACAAACTTCCTATCATATTTGCAGAAGGTCTCAGGTACTAGAAGTAAAATTGTAGTGATAGGCAGAGCAGAGCAAGTTGCTAACTTAGGGACTGCTCAGCCCATCAAGATGAAGAGTTTGTCTCAAGAAGAGTACTGGTACTACTTCAAGGCACTTGCCTTTGGAAGCATGGATCCTGATGAGCATCCAAAACTGGCATCTCTGGGCATGCAGCTAGCAACACTATTAAAGGGATCATTTCTTGGTGCAAACATACTTGGCGAGCTACTAAGAGCTAATCCGAACACTCAATTCTGGCGCAGCATAGTATTGAGCATAAGAGAACTAGTACACAAGCACTTGTCTTCCTTCGGCACGCATCCAGAGGACCTTCTTGGGAGAAATTTTCCTGTTAATTTCGCCAATGTGGCCTTAATGGGTGGTCAAGAACAAGGATATCTGGTTTATGATGTTAGGGAGGCTAGCCCTGCACAAAGTGAGTTACCACAACTGACATCGCAAGAACTACTAATGGGTGGCGATATACCTGTTGTAGATAAGTTTGATGTGCTGGTATGGAGATCTCGGATCCCGCCTTTCTGCGACTATGTAATTACTGTTGGGGGAAGGGTCCCCGCGTTACCCCGAACCGACGGACTTCCCCCTAAACGACGTCAAGACCTCCCTCCCTGCGTCAACTCATTTCGTCCGACATCAACACACTCCGCGGGCATCGCCGACAGCGTCAAGGCCGCGCCCCGTCTCGGCGAACGTCAAGGCCGCGTCCCGTCTCGGCGGACGTCGAGGCCGTGCCCAGTCCCGGTGGACGTCAGGATCGTGCCCCATCCCGGCGGACGTCGAGGCCGTGCCCAGTCTCGGCGGACGTCGAGGCTTCGCTTCGCCCCGTCGCCAAGGACAACACGTCATCATAGTAGCGAGTATTAGGATATTAAAGTATTAGAGTATTTGAATATTCCGTAAGGATTCATGTAAAAAGACCAAAATGCCCCTGATGGTGTGTTATTGCCCAAGGGTATAATTGTAATCTCGCACACCTCTCTTCCGAACCCTATAAATACCCCCCATGGGGGTGGAGAGAGGGGAGCCCACTTTCATTTCCCCCCTCTGTGAGCTCTCTATTCCGTGCCCTAATACGAATATTGATTTCCGTTGTCGACTATCTCGCGCGCATTACTTCTCGCTCGTTTGTCCCCCGCACGCCCGGAGGTCGCTGTAGCCGACCGGGGGTGCCACAAATCTACTGTCTAGGCTCGTACCTACGACAGTTACTTATGAGAAACAGAAGCCACGTCATATCAGGAGCAAGAAGAATGATCTGGCGCTGAGAAAACACCAGCACGAATGTTAATTTGGCAAACAAAGGTGCAGGGAGGAATTATATTTTCCTCCATATAGTTTAATAGGTAATTTTAGTTTTCTTTTCACTGATACATATGTATCTGCACTTGTTACTTGGGATATGTAGAATGCAGTCATTTACTATTGCTACTTTGAGTTATGTATGTGATAGAAACCCCATGAAAGGAACGTGCTTCACGCTTCTGACTAATGTCCTAGGTATGACCAATTCAATATTACCCCAATATGTGTTGATCCCTAATTGGTTTCAGTCACTGTCACCACTTTCAACGCAGTACTGGCAGCTGCCATTTGGACTTAACTTTCAGCCACCTTAGTGCTACCTTTCTTTCTAAACTTCTTGTATGGCCGATTGCTTCCGGGTGAAGGCTCACAATGGACATGCTCATCTCTGCAGCTGCAAGTGATCTCGTAAGCCGTTTCATCTTCTTCTTGGTGTTGGAGTTTGCTCCAAATTTCTGTCACCTCTTTGTAGAAGACGTTCTACGTTATCGGTGTCAGTCAGCAGTATCACCCAGCTGTGTCAGGCAGCTATGTCATAGGTGGCTTCATCACCTGTGACACAGGTAGCTGACACAGATAGGGTTAGCTGACCTGAAGTGCTTGCATGTAAAGTGTTCTGCCTGTTTCAGTCAGCTGTATCACATGCAGTAATACAGATCCCCCTTTAGCCACTTGTAGCTATATATACCCTACCTTGTAGTCGTTATGGGATAAGCCAAGCATTGTGTCGTAGCAATGAGGCTTGACAGTGAACTTGTTGCACCCCGCATGGCTCCGCGGACCTACGAGGGTTGCCTGGAAAACTACGTCGCGGAGACACCGCAGTCGCGCACGCGGGTCGCACGGCGCGAAGACCCGAATTGGCTAAGTGCCACGAACTAGAGGAGAGATGAGCAAATGAAATTTTATTCAGAAATTGGGAGCCCTTGAAATGGGAGGGGTGCCCCCTATTTATAGGGAAAATAGAGGGGCGGAGAAGATTACAAAAATACCCTCGACCTATTTACAATCTTGCCCCTAAGCACACTAGTGCCCACGAGGACGAACCGGTCTTTTCCTCCAGGAATATTTGGGAATATTCCGCGGGCCCCGCTCGTCATGCGTCGACACGAACTTAGCGTTCGCACGAACTTGACGTCGGCACGGTCTTGGTGTCCACATGAACTCGGCGTCCGCATGAGCTTGACGTCGGCACGGTCTTGGCGTTGATGAATCCGGAGATTCATCGATTTCTCCCAAGTATGAAAAGTGCGTCGAAAACGGGTAGCGTGGGGACCCCTCCCCCAACAGTAGTCCCTCGCTGATGCAGGCGGTTATTTAATGCTCGTCCGGGCCGACGCACCGATTCTGGTGGGGTTGGCGTGCTGATCGGACTGACGAGCTCTGGGTTGTCGCGATGTTCCCGGGGCCACGGAATACGAACGCCCGAGATCTCGCGGTAAAACAGGGGACTTAGCGAAAATCCTTCGAGTCCAACCCGCGGTAAAACCAGGGACTTAGCAAAAATCCTCCCGGTCCAACCCGCGATAAAAACATTTTTTTTCTCTTTTCTTTTTTTCTTTCTTTTTCTCCTTCTCTTCTTCTTTTTTTTCTTTCCCTTTCTCTCCTTTCTCTCTTTTTTTTGGCCACCTCGTGCGCGCAGCAGCCGAACTGGGCCTCGGCCCACTCGGGCCAATAGGGCATCCGGAGGGGGCAGCATAAAAGCCCCCCCACGCCGCAGTGCTCACCCCGCCCCTTCATCTCCCGCCTCCGCGTCTTCCACTTCCGCTGCCGCCGGCTCGCCATCCTCCGCCGCCGTTCGCCCCTCCCCCGCGTGCCACTGTCAAGATCTGAAGCCCCTGAGTCTGAAGAAATGAACACTTTTACTGTTTTGCATCTCTGCTAACGTTTCCGACGTCGATTGCTGATCTGACGGTCCACATCGACTCATACCGATTTGCGAAGTGGACAGAAGACCAGCCGTTGATCAAGAATCCGACGACACTCCAGCTCCCGCGCGTCGCTGTTCAAGTTCCGACAACGGCCGAAACCAGCTTTCTCTGCTTTTTACCTACTCAGTTCTCTGTAATGGCTATAAATCCTTTTCTTCTTCATTTAGATCGGCACTTTTGATGTATTGGGTTAAACCCTAGCCGCCGGAGGCGGATTACCTTGTTGCAGTATCCATTTTCGTTAATACAAGTCCCCGATCTTGCGTTGATCACTGAAATTCTCCCAATTTCCGCGAATTCTTACCGTCAGTCCAACTCTGGTCCTGACAATTGGTATCAGAGCCAGTGATCCTCGGCGGCGTTCGAATCTGAGTGGAGCTGGGGTTGGGTTCTCTCGTAAAATCCCCCTTCTTCCATTACAGATTCCGGCGGGCGGTGCGGTTGCGATCGGCGGCGGCCTGGTGTCGAGAGGCATCGTTCGGCTACAACCCGGAGGCGACGCTCGGTTGCTGAAATTTTTTTTTCAGTGGTTAAAATTCCGGTGCGGAGCTCTAGGTCGTGTAGCATTGGCGGCGGCGATCGGCGGCGGTAGACCTGGGACGGTACAACCAAGTTGTCCCATTTTTCCCTCCCTTCCCTCCCTGATCATTGTTCTTCCTTCCTACACCATGGCCAAAGTTACCACTTCGGGAGACACTACAGCTTTGGAACTAGAATCTCTGCAATTGGATATTAAAACCCTGCAGCAGCATCGGGAGGAAGATCGAACCGAGTTCCTGGACTTCACTGCTACCGTTAACAAGAATTTCCTCAGTATTCAAAAGAACTTCGAAAAGATTCAGGCCAATTTCACGCGCCTCCTGGGTGATACTGAAGTTGAGGATGGAGAGGAGCTTGCCCCTACCTCTGCACAGGCTAGTGTTCATACCAAAACACCTCCTGCTCATGTTCATCTCGCACCTCAGTCCGTGCGTCCCAACCAACTCGGTACGCTGGCGTCTGCGGCTGCTCGATCCTCGGCTTCTGTGGGCGGCAATGCTCGCCTACATGACCACACCGGCCGTGAACTCCACCTGGACGGCACCCCTAAACTTCCATATCGGCATCCTCACTATGGCACACCACGTAACGACATCGAGGCGACCAGGTTTCCGCCAGTGCAGCAACACTCTCCGCACCTGGAGCCTTTGGTGGAAACGGATTTTCTTGACATGGGCCGACAACAGCACCCACAAATACCTGTTGACACCAGACGCACTACTATGACTGTCAAGCCTGCTAAACTGAATATTGCTGAATTCTCGGGCACTGATGTTGACGGTTGGATACAGAACTTAGAGCAGTACTTTGAGTCTGCCAGAACACCTCTGGACTGCCGCACAGAATTGGCTATCTCTTATTTAACAGGTCCTGCTGCTCAGTGGTGGCGCGGCACTGGTTTTACTGCTTATACCTTGCCATGGCACCGTTTCTGCCGTTACTTGACTGATCGCTTCTCTGTCACCTCTATTTGTGACAATGTCAAGGCATTCCACCAACTCACACAAACGTCTACTGTTGCTGTTTATGTGGAGACATTTTGAGCAGTATCTGAATTTGTTACGCCGTGACAATCCTGCCATCCCAGAAAACTACTACCTCCAGAGTTTCTTGTCCGGCTTACATCCTTATATTCGCAGCCATCTGGAGTGTCTTAGGCCTATTGATATGCAGCAAGCTATTTGGTATGCTCGCTGGATAGAACATGCTTGCCCCTCCCCAGCCCCCAGACAACACTTCCCTCCAGCACACCGACAAGTTTCTTTTGACTCTCAGCAACCACCTGTTCCAGCTCAATCTAAAGCTGCTCTTATTCAGCAGGCCAAAGTAAATCAGGTGTGCTATAAATGTCGTGAACCTTGGACACCAGGGCATCGACAAGTGTGTAAAATGAGCCAGCGGGCACAAATCCAAGCTCTCCAACTCCAGGACACTGACAACACTGAGATTGTTTATGTCACTGATTATGACGAGGCTGACAATACACCTGGCGACAACACTGAAGATAACCCAGTGCTACAAGTTTCAATGCATGCTGCCATGGGTATTGGGGCTGCCAAAAACACATTTACCGTCAATGTTCAATTGGGCAACTTCACTGTTACTGCCCTCGTGGATAGTGGTAGCACTTCCACCTTCATTTCTCCGGATGTCGCCACTAAACTACCCATTTCACCCACCCCTACACCTAAGATTAAGGTGCTGGTTGCCACTGGACAGGTCTTATGGAGTGAATTCATTTGCTTCAATTGCACCTATCATATCCAAGGAGAACAATTCTGTGACACTTTCAGAGTTCTTGAGCTCAAGGGATATGACATCATATTGGGAGCCGATTGGTTGAGAACATACAGTCCTGTACAAATGAATTATATCACCATGGTCATGCAAATCACTAATCCTGCTGGCCAACTCGTCACAATTGTGGATGATACATTACCACTCGCCCCTCCTGTTCTTGCCAATGAACCTGCCGACAAATTACTCGAGCAGGCTGTCTGTGGTCTCTTCCTCTGTATCGTAGCAATTTCTGACGATTCACCGAGTCCTGAAAATATTCCACCAGCACTCCATGACCTCATCCACCAGTATCGTGATTTGTTTCAGGAACCAACAACGCTCCCACCTCCCCGGTTTTGTGATCATGCGATTCCTCTCACTGCTGATGCCAAAATCATAAATCAGCGGGCTTACAGGATGCCCCACCATCAAAAGGATATTTTGGAGAACATTATTCAAGATCTGTTGCGCTCCGGCGTCATTCAGCTCAGCTGCAGCCCTTATTCCTCCCCTACCTTGTTGGTTAAGAAGAAAGATGGCACTTGGCGGTTATGCATTGACTACAGGAAACTGAATTCTCAAACTGTTAAAAACAAATACCTAATCCCAGTGATCGAGGACCTATTGGATGAACTCCACGGCGCCACACTCTTCTCCAAAATCGACCTTCGGAGTGGTTATCATCAAATCCGAATGCAACCTGCTGATATTGCCAAAACTGCGTTCTCTACACACATGGGCCATTATGAGTATGTCGTCATGCCATTCGGGCTCACTAATGCCCCTGCCACTTTTCAATCTTTGATGAATACTGTTTTGGCACCATACTTGAGAAAATTTGCAGTGGTATTCTTTGATGACATTTTGATCTACAGCTCCTCTTGGTCTGACCACCTGCAACACCTCTCTGCTGTGTTTGCTACACTTCGTGCCAATCAACTTTTTGCTAAATTGTAGAAGTGTTCTTTTGCCCAAGCCCAAGTGGAGTACTTAGGCCACATTATCTCGGCTCATGGTGTGGCCACTGATCCGGTGAAAATCTTAGCAGTGCAGCAATGGCCTCAGCCCACCAATATCACTGAGTTACGTAGCTTTTGGGATTAACAGGCTATTACCGCAGGTTCATCCAAGGGTATGGCATCATCTGCAAACCCCTGTTTAATTCCCTCAAGAAAGCTTCTTTTCAGTGGGGTTCAGAACAGACTCTTGCCTTCAATTCTCTCAAGCACAAATTAACCACTGCTCCTGTCTTAGCCTTACCAAATTTCAAGAAACCTTTTGTTCTGGAAGCTGATGCTAGTGGCTATGGATTAGGCACAGTTCTTATGCAAGAGGGCCGCCCAATTTCCTTTTTCAGTACAACTATTGGTCCTAAATCTGCAGCCTATTCCACTTATGACAAGGAAGCTCTAGCTATCATGGCAGCTTTGAAAAAATGGAAACACTACTTGGTCGCCTCTCCACTGATCATTCGCACCGATCATGAGAGTCTGAAACACATCCAAGACCAGAAACTCACAGAGGGTATTCAACACAAATTATTGGTTAAGTTGCTGGGCTACTCTTACTCCGTGGAATATAAACGCGGCAGGGAAAATCGCGCTGCGGATGCTCTCTCTCGAGTTCACCATTGTGTGCGCGCACTGACCGTTAGCTCCGCGACACCATTGTGGGTCACTGAAGTGACAAACAGCTACAAGGATGACCCCAAGATTAAAGACTTAATTGCTCAATGTGCTATTCCCAACGCTGCAACCACTGCTTACTCATACAAACATGGGGTTTTGCAGTACAACAATAAAATCATTGTGGGCTGCAATACTGATCTCCGCACCAACCTCATCAGTGCTTTTCATACTTCTGAATTGGGTGGTCATTCGGGGGAGCGCGCCACTTACCAGCGCATTAACTTGGTCTTCCATTGGCCTGGTCTCAAACAAGATGTCCTAAAGTTTGTCAAAGCATGCCCCACTTGCCAATTGAACAAGGCTGAGCACACACCATATCCCGGCTTGTTACAACCATTGCCGGTGCCTAATTTCGCTTGGACTCATATCAGTATGGACTTTGTTGAAGGCCTTCCTCTTTCGGAGCATAAAGACATGATCCTTGTGGTTGTCAACCGCTTCACCAAATATGCTCACTTCGTTCCCCTCCAGCATCCCATCGCAGTTAAGACCGTGGCCCGAGCATTCTCTGACAACATTTTTCGCCTCCATGGCATGCCCACTGTCATTGTCACTGACCGGGACCGCATATTTACTAGTCTTCTGTGGCAGCAATTGTTCAAATCCTTGGGAGTTAAACTTCACTTCAGCACATCTTACCACCCACAGAGTGATGGCCAGACTGAACGAGTGAATCAATGTCTGGAAAATTACTTGCGCTGTATGTGTTTTCAGCAACCCAAGAGGTGGATGAGGTGGTTGACGTTAGCCGAATGGTGGTATAATACAAGTTTCCACACCTCTCTCAAGATGACTCCCTTCCAAGCTCTGTATGGCTTCCCACCTCCTATGGTCGCTGAATCAGCTTTACCAGACTCTATTTGCGCCGATAATGACACATTGCTTCACAACAAACAAGCTGCTTTGGACATCATTAAGGCCAATCTGCTTAAGGCACAACAGCGGATGAAGTATTATGCGGATAGCAAGCGGAAGGAACGATCCTTTGAAATTGGGGATATGGCCTACCTTAAGTTACAACCTTACCACCACAATTCCCTCAGCTTACATCGCCATGTGAAGCTCCACTCCAAATTTTATGGCCCCTTCCGAGTCCTTGCAAAAGTGGGTAACGCATCCTACACATTACTTCTCCCGGATGGGTGCCAGCTCCATCCCACCTTTCATGTGAGCCAGCTGAAGAAGCACATTGGACCTCAAGTCATTCCCTCTCCTCATTTGCCTCTGGTCGATGCTAATGGTATGATTCAAATGGAACCTGAAGCTATCCTGGAGCGCAAACTCGTTCCCAGGCCTCAAGGTTCCATCAGCATTCCTGTCGTCCGCTGGCTCATCAAATGGGTTAATCTTCCGGTGGAAGCAGCTACCTGGGAAGATTCTGCCTTCATCCAAAAGGTTTTCCCTGGGTTCCAGCCCTGAGGACAAGTGCTGTTTCAAGAGGAGGGACTTGTCAGGATCTGAAGCCCCTGAGTCTGAAGAAATGAACACTTTTACTGTTTTGCATCTCTGCTAACGTTTCCGACGTCGATTGCTGATCTGACGGTCCACATCGACTCATACCGATTCGCGAAGTGGACAGAAGACCAGCCGTTGATCAAGAATCCAACGACACTCCAGCTCCCGCGCGTCGCTGTTCAAGTTTCGACAACGGCCGAAACCAGCTCTCTCTGCTTTTTACCTACTCAGTTCTCTGTAATGGCTATAAAGCCTTTTCTTCTTCATTTAGATCGGCACTGTTGATGTATTGGGTTAAACCCTAGCCGCCGGAGGCGGATTACCTTGTTGCAGTATCCATTTTCGTTAATACAAGTCCCCGATCTTGCGTTGATCACTGAAATTCTCCCAATTTCCGCGAATTCTTACCGTCAGTCCAACTCTGGTCCTGACAGCCACCAGCCCGCTGCCGCTCTCCCGCCGCCGAGCCGAGGCAGTCGCCACTCCCCCGTCGCCGAGCCGAGCCAGCCCGGTCCCGCCGCCGTCATCCGGGGCCGCCGGCCGCTCCCGCTCGCCTAGGAGAACCGGGCCGGGGCTCGCCGCGCCGCGCTGCCCGGTTGGTCCACCGCGACCCGCCGGCCGCTCGGTTGGCTGGGGACCGAGGCCTGCCGCGCCGCGCTGCTCGGTCGGTCGGGGCCGCGCCGCCGCTGGGTCGGGCCGCCGCCGGACCGGGCCGCCTCCGTCCGGACGGAGCTCGGCCTCCGCCGCGCGGGCGCCGCGCCACCGGCCTCCTCCCGGTCCGCCGCTGCCGCAATCGTCCTTGCCGGCCTCGCTCCACACCGGCTCCGGTCCGCTGCCGGGTAGCTCCGGGGACCTCAACAATAGAGTGCATCATCTTTCTATAACAACAAGACTCTAGATCTCCAGCATTGGCGTAATAAGTTCAATGACACCCGGCAAGATATCGAGCAAAAACCTAAAAACTTGTTCTGATGCCATGTTAGAGAAGCACACTTGTGTATTCCCATGGGCTCTCGAAAATTATATAGTACATGTACAGATGATATAATAAGAAAACTTAAAGCTAGAATATGAATACAATACTTATCTAAAAAAATGCTCCAGTTATTCAGATTAATGACTACTTTTGTGAAAACATGTCCTGTTATCCTTGATATATTCAATTTTGAAGGCAGTAGTACTTACTAGTGATAAAAAGTACCATGCTGTCAAGATCTTTTTTTTCTTGAAGTAATTACTTTTTTAGTTCACATTGTCTACACGCTGACAGTTGTACTTCGATATGCTCTTTTTCTGATTGAATATGACAATGAATAATCCATGGTGTTAACAATGCATGAGTGTACTGAGTGAATTCACAATGCAGGATTATTCCCGATAATGTGCAGATGGCGCCAGTGTTGCTTGTCCTGTAATACCAAACACATCCTGGCGCAGTGCAGGGCAAAATATTTTGTTTACCTCAATGGAATCATGCAGACTTTTGAAAGAAAAAGATAATCATACAATGCTGAAAGCTCGCCGGAACACATTATTTGTGCATTTGTATCTGCACGGCGGCTCTCGGAGTTCGCTGACTCCTTGAACATTCCCTTCCAGTACAACTATCTCTGTATACACAGTGAGGAGGAGCTGCATGACCTCTCCAAAAACTGTAAAGGCTCAGTGATCTTCTCATGTGACACAGCGAGTATGCCTTACAAGTCACTGAGCAGGTTACGGACACTCCTACCTGGCTGTGTTAAAATGTTACAGCCTAAGTTAATGGTCATGGTAGAAGAAGAGCTGGTTAGAATCGGAAAAGAGGCAGCTATATCTAATGCCTCCTTTGTTGACTTCTTCTTGAGGCATTTCCTCACTTCACCACGGTGTTCGAGTCATTGGCGAGCTGCTTCAGTGGAGATAACCATGGGGTGTGCCTGAGACTTGTTGAGAGGGGGATGTTGGGGCCACGGATACAGGACTTCGTGGGGCAGTATAGGTCTGTGACAGTTGAGGCCAATGCTCCTGGGGTTATGGAGAGATTTGGGGCTTGTGAGATTAGTACTTCTAATGTTGCTCAGGCCAGGATGCTGGTTGGGTTGTTCGATAGGGGGTTTGGGTTTGTGCATGAGAAGGGCTTGTATTGTGTTGGAAGTCAAGGCCATTAACCTCTGTGTCTGTTTGGGCTCCAATCTGACAAGAAAGGAGCTTATGATGTTCTTAGGCGTATTTTTTTGTTGTAAGAATTTGTAATGAAGAATTTTGAGGAAAACTCATTTGGTTTCTATCTCGGTTTTTCTTTTATGTTGCTCTTGTCAGCTTGTCATATATCTCATAAGAAAACTTAGATTGATGAATAGAATCAAGTACCCTGCGGATGGATGAAATCTTCCCTTGTCGATCATATGAGCTGTGTGAATTTTACAGCAAGAGTGCTTGAGATTTATCTTGATGTTTGTTTTCCTCCTATGAACCAGGTGTCAATTTGTGCAACTTGAGAGAGAGGTCGGCTGATATAGAAGTTTCTTGAAGCAAGGTCATGGTTTTTAGGTGGCTCCAAAATAAATTTATCCCATTGTTGTTATGTTAGCTGGAGCATCCAATGATAGTTCTTGCCCATTGGTACAAAATAGAGAAACATCAAAATGGTCTGGAAGTAACATGTTTGTAAAAATAATAAAGTTTTGGTCTATTGCATTTGGTCCATTTCTGGAGTTAGGAGCACTTGGAGACTTCCTAACGTTTACTAATACATTGTTTTTTAAGGTAATGATACATTGGTTTTTGCAGCCATATTCATAAAAGGTAGAAATGAACCGAAAAATACTTTGTATGGTTCAACGTGTGAACCGCTTTCAGTCACTGTCATAGTGTCATATATTTTTGGTAGACTGCAGTCTTTATTGACCTCATTTTATCACCTCTGAAATCATGTCTCTCTGGAAATTAACTTCCATTTGATCACTTGCTCCTAGGGAGGGTCATCTCAGTTCGGCATGGAGGTTCTGATCTCTGCAGTCGCTGGTGATCTTGTCAACCGGTTCATCTCTTTCCTGGCACAGAGTTACAGCATCGACTCGTGCAAGGAGGATGACCGTAGAAGGTTGGAGCGCATCTTGCTAAGGATGCACACTGTTGTTGAGGAAGCAGAGGGGCGGCAAATCACAAATCAAGGAATGTTCGTGCAGCTGAAGACACTCATCGAGGGCGTGTATCTCGGGTATTACATGCTCGATAGGCTCAAGACCCAGTCCCTTGGAGAAGAGAGCATCGAAGAAGATGAGGTGAGTCATCGTAGTCAATCCTTCGCCGTTTCTACTTTTAACACTGCCAAGCGCCTTCGTTTTGCTGCTGCTGCTATAACGAAGAACACGCCAGTAGTATTTGGCACCAGCAGCACAACAAAGTTGAAAGGTGTTCTTGAAAGTTTAGAAGCTAAGCTGGCAGATACGAGAGAGTTTGTCATGCTCCTTGGCAGCTGCCCTCGCCTGCCTCGCCAGCCCTACAGTACGTATTTATACATGGATAAGTGCATGTTTGGTCGCCACATTGAGAAAGAGCAACTCATCAACTTCTTGCTATGCAATGATAGTCATGATTATCCAAATTTTAGCGTTCTTCCGATCATCGGCCCACACAGAATTGGAAAGAAAACTCTGGTGCAACATGCTTGCAAGGATGAGAGGGTGCGTGATTGTTTCCCCAACATGTTTTTCTTCAAAGGAGATGATCTGAGGAATGGAGAATTTGTAGTGAACTGCAAGGCATCCTTAGGGAAGTACTTGTTTGTTGTTGATTTCAGTTGGGATGTGGATGAGGCAGCATGGACAAACTTCCTATCATATTTGCAGAAGGTCCCAGGTACTGGCAGTAAAATTGTAGTGATAGGCAGAGCAGAGCAAGTTGCAAACTTAGGGACTGCTCGGCCCATCAGGATGAAGAGTTTGTCTCAAGAAGAGTACTGGTACTACTTCAAGGCACTTGCCTTTGGAAGCATGGATCCTGATGAGCATCCAAAACTGGCATCTCTGGGGATGCAGCTAGCAACACTACTAAAGGGATCATTTCTTGGTGCAAACATACTTGGCGAGCTACTAAGAGCTAATTCGAACACTCAATTCTGGCGCAGCGTAGTATTGAGCATAAGAGAACTAGTACACAAGCACTTGTCTTCCTTCGGCACACACCCAGAGGACCTTCTGGGGAGAAATTTTCCTGTTAATTTCGCCAATGTGGCCTTAATGGGTGGTCAAGCGCAAGGATATCTGGTTTATGATCTTAGGGAGGCTAGCCCTGCACAAAGTGAGCTACCACAACTGACATCGCAAGAACTACTAATGGGTGGCGATATTCCTGTTGAAGAAAAGTTTGATGTGCTGGTATGGAGATCTCGGATCCCGCCTTTCTGCGACTATGTAGTTACTTATGAGAAACAGAAGCCACGTCGTATCAGGAGCAAGAAGAATGATCTGGCGCTGAGAAAACACCAGCACAAATGTTAATTTGGCAAACAAAGGTGCAGGGAGGAATTATATTTTCCTCCATATAGTTTAATAGGTAATTTTAGTTTTCTTTTCACTGATACATATGTATCTGCACTTGTTACTTGGGATATGTAGAATGCAGTCATTTACTATTGCTACTTTGAATTATGTATGTGATAGAAACCCCATGAAAGGAAAGTGCCTCACGCTTCTGACTAATGTCCTAGGTATGACCAATTCAATATTACCCCAATATGTGTTGATCCCTAATTGGTTTCAGTCACTGTCACCACTTTCAACGCAGTACTGGCAGCTGCCTTTGTTGACTTAACTTTCAGCCACCTTAGTGCTACATTTCTTTCTAAACTTCTTGTATGGCCGATTGCTTCCTGGTGAAGGCTCACAATGGACATGCTCATCTCTGCAGCTGCAAGTGATCTCGTCAGCCGTTTCATCTCCTTCCTGGCCCAGAAATATGGGAAGCAGTGCGCTACGACAAAGGCGGAGGACCTCGAGAGGCTCAGGTGCGTCCTGCTAAGGATCCATACGATCGTCGAGGAGGCAGAGGCACGACAGATCACGAACCGTGGAATAGTCCTCCAGCTCAAGGGGCTCATGGAGAGCATGTACCTTGGGTACTATGTTCTTGACAGGGTTAAATTCCAATCCCTTGAAGGGGATCAGGGTGCTCCTGAAGATCATCAGGTGAGCCACAAGCGCCTTCGGCTTCATTTCAGTACTAGCACAAGAAGGAGCACATCGTTATTGGCACTTGGTAATGAGAGCTCAACCATGCTTAAGAGTGTTCTTGGAAGTTTGGAGACTAAAATTTCTGATGCGAGGGAGTTTGTCATGCTACTACCCAGCTGCCCTCGTCTTCCTCAGCAACCCTATAGCACATATCTGTTCATGGACAAGTGCATGTTCGGCCGCCATGTCGAGAAAGAGCAAGTGATCAGCTTCTTACTGCATGATGATCAGGATCTGGCCATCCTGCCAATCATTGGGCCTCACAGAATCGGGAAGAAAACCCTTGTCCATCATGCTTGTCAAGATGAACGGGTGCGCAGTCGCTTCCCACATACTATTTTCTTCCATGGAGATGATATTATTCTAAGGAGCAGGTCATTAGACCCCTCAAGAAAGTACCTCTGCGTTGTTGAGTTCAGTTGGGATGTGAATGTGCAAGCATGGGAAACCTTCATATCATCTCTGGACAAGGCAGCAGCAAGTGGCAGCAAAGTTGTGATCATGGCCAGAACAGATGACGTTGCCAAATGGGGAACAGCATCACCAATCAGGCTCAAGAGCTTGTCTCAAGAAGAGTACTGGTACTACTTCAAGGCGCTGGCCTTCGGAACCATGGATCCCGACGAGCATCCGAGACTGGCATCTCTGGGCATGCAACTGGCCACACAACTACAAGGATCATTTCTTGGCGCAAACATACTTGGTCACATACTACGGGACAATCCTAGTGCTGAAATCTGGCATGGAGTGTCGATGAGCTTGAAGGAGATGGCACAGAAGCGCTTCTTCCTCTTTGGCGAGTGTTGTCCCGATGACATTCTTGCTAGGAACAACCCTGTCCATATGGCTGAGATGGCGACCATGCGCTTTCGAGGTTGTCTGGTGTATGATCTCAGGGAAGCTGGCCATGTCCAAAGTGAGCTGCCCAGATTAACATCGGAAGGACCACTTGTGGATGGTAAGCTTCCGTGTAATGGGAGGTTTGATGCGCTGGTATGGAGATCTCGCATACCGCCTTTTTGTGACTACGTAGCTACTTTTGTGAAGCCGAAGCCGCGGCGCGTCGCTAGGATGAAAAATCACCTGTCACTCGGACTGTAAAGTGACTGCAAGTGTGTAACCTGTTACTGATAATATTGTAGATTCTGCTCCTACTAGTATGTAGAAACGGTTAAGAGTGATGGGAACTTTTGTCAGATTATCTCAACTTGGAGTCTGTTTGTGATCTAATGATCATTTTTTGTTTTCAGGAAAAAAAACGTTCGGTTGAAATTGAAATTGGATTCTAAAAATAAAAGTGTTTCCATCACTCTTAACCGTGGGAGTCAAACAAGATGAACTGCATATTGCATTACAAATTATAACTGAAGTTAATGCCATTATATTGTACATATATAGTACAAAGAACTTCCATGGCAACTACGTGACATAAGATTAGAGTGCACATTTTTATGACAAATCGTAAGAAACAGTGATACCTTGCTAGCTCGTCTCAATCTTTCTATTTTCCTCGTATGTGTTTATGCAATACATTATTGACACATAATGGCGCGGTACGTCTGACAACAGGTGCACTTCAAAGAAATTACTTCTCGGTGGACCATAAGATATATCATATATATTTCTTGTTCTTCTTTTTTGAGAGAAGAGGGATAGTAATTATTATCAATGACTTGTTAAAATCGATCATATGTAGCAAGATAATACACAACAGGAGGTGAGAATTACACACAACACGCCTGTCGGTTCTCCGAGTTGTGCACCGCACTATGAAAAAAATCCACATACGAGTCTTAGCATCTTTAGTTATAAGGCTCCAGTGCTTTGTCAACTGACTTATTGTTTAAGGTACTTACCATCGTAGAACAATTAGACTCAAGGTCACGCTTATGAGCTTTTGTACTATGTAATAGAAAGACCTTCGAGAGAGCCGATCACCTCCACATCTTCAACTATTAATTGAGCGACAATGAACAACTTTAGCAATCCAACATGTACATTTACTTCTATGAAATGTAATACATTTATTTTCGTGTGACACCTAAACATAAAAATTAAAATTAAAATCTTCTAGAATCAAATTCAAACTCTATTAAAATACAATTAAATAAATCAAATTTAATTCATGAGAGATAAACAAGGTTGAAAATGAAAACCCTTACACCCCGCACCACGCCGCCGCCGATATTGGCCTTTTCCTCCGATTCATTGCCAACCCAATCCATGCCAATATTGCCATCTAGGAGTACGAATTAGATATCCTGTTGCATGTCTAGCTTGTTGTTGCGTAATTCCAGGCCTGTGAAACCAGTGTTCCAGCCCTCATTGCGTCCCAGGCCCAACCACAGAGTAACACAGGCTTATAAGACTAGCCTTATAGGAGGGGCTAGCCTTTTAGGGGAAAAAGGTCCAAGACCCACTACTGCAGATTGACCCTCTCCTGCACCACCTTCACTGACGGGCCCAAATCGGACCGTCGTTGGAGGCTATCACCGCCGACGGACGACAAATAGCCCGTCAGCAGAGAAGCTAGCTAAGTGGGACGCGAGGACCTCCACTGACGGGCAGAGAAAGGACCCGTCAGTAGAGATGAAATGAGGGCAGCACTAATGACGCCCAACTATCACTGACGGGCTGGTCCTACTGGGACCGTCAGTGAAGGATCAGTCTCCACTGATGGGCAGCCTAGACGCCCGTCAGTGGAGATGCACCAACGGTGCCATATCTGACGTGTATTATCACTGACGGGCGTCTTTTATCCGACCGTCAGCGATGATTTGTCTTCACTGACGGGCGCCTTTCTTGTCCGTCAGCGTTGTTTCGTCCAGGGCGTAGGTGGCCGGCGTGCTGAACCACTGACGGGCCCCTTATAGGTGCCCGTCAGTGGTAACCTGCCTATATATATTGGACTCTGCTCTCGCTGCTGGCCAGTGCTCCCGCGCCTAGTGGCCAGCAGCGAGCGTCGCCGCCGCCCCAAGTGCTGCTACACTTGCCGCTGCCCCCCCCCTCCCGCCCACAAACAGCCCCCTCTCCCCAATCCCCCTCCTCCCCTCCTTTCTAGCTCTCTTCCTCTCTTCCTCCCCCTCCAAAAGATCTCTAGATCTAGATCTAGATCTATTTCCTTCTCAAATCCTCTCTTTTCTTCACCAATTGCTAAATCTCTCTCTCCAACCCAAAATATATTTCATCTCTCCCTCCTCCTCACACTAATCTCTCCATAGATCTCTCTTTCCTCCCCGGAGTTCCATTCCCTCGCCTAAAAGATCGCTATAACCTTGGTAATAATGCCCTCTTTGGATGAATGAGATACAAAAGTTTCTTTTCATTTTGTATATGTATTTGATGTGATTGCCGGCCATCGAGCCGAGACGATAGTTGCTATGTGATTTTCGGTCATCGAGCCGAGGCCTAGTGTTTTGTTCTTTTTCGTCGAACTGATTAGTTTCGTGTCGTAGGTCTTGATCGATGGATCGTAGTTGGATGTACGACAACCGCGCGACAGAGAGTTGGGCTATGGCTTTGAACGAGTTTCTTGATGTCGCCGAGCGAGATATGAGGAGAAAAGGTGGCACGAAGATTTGTTGTCCGTGTCGCGATTGCAAAAATTTGGTAATGTTCGATACGAGAGGGAGGGTGACGGTACACCTGGTGCTTAAGGGTTTCATGTCAGGCTATACACGTTGGACGTGTCACGGCGAGGAGGAGGAAGATCAGGTGTTACAGCAAGATGCCGAACACGGAGATGACGAAGAAGACGAGGGGAGTATCGAACCTGACGACGAAGAAGAAACGGAAAATAATTTGGCCGATATGGTGCAGGACGTTCATATGGTGGAGCAGGTGGTGCTAGATCCTGAGGATGAAAGAGAGGCTGCTAAGTTTCACGAGACTAGTTGAAGACTCGCAAACCCCGTTGTATACCGGTTCCGATCCAGAACACACGCGTCTGTCAGTCACGCTGGAACTTCTAAGGATCAAGGCAGCCCACAACTGTCCGGACGAAGGCTTCGATGAGACATTGGCTTTTCTTGCAAAAGTTTTTCCAAAAAACAACTTGCTGCCTACGAGCACCGAAGAAGCCAAGAAGGTTGTCTGCCCTCTTGGGTTAGAGGTGCAGAGGTTCCATGCGTGTCCGAATGACTGCTTTATTTACCGCAAGGAGCACGAGAAGCTGTACAAGTGTCCCACGTGCAACACGTCCAGATTCAAGAGGGGTAGAAACCAAGCCGATGATGAGGACCCAGTGACGAGTGGCGCTCCAGCAAAGGTTGTATGGTATCTTCCGGTCCTTCCCCGTTTGAATCGTTTATTCGCTAACAAGAAGGAGGCAAAGCTGCTACGTTGGCACGCGGATGGGGCGGAAAACTGATGATGGAGTGATGAGACACCCTGCCGATGCTTCGCAGTGGAGGGCACTCGACGCCCAATACGATGATTTCGGAAAAGATCCGAGGAATATCAGGTTTGGTATGAGTACGGACGGGATCAATCCATTCGACAACATGAGCAGCAGACACAACACTTGGCCCGTGGTTCTCTGGATGTACAACCTTCCTCCATGGCTGTGCATGAAACGAAAGTACATACATCTCTCTATTCTCATACAAGGGCCGAAGCAACCTGGGAACGATCTGAACATGTATCAACAATTATTGTTCGAAGAACTAGCTACACTGTGGGAACCAGGGGCCTAGGTCTAGGGACGCATACGAAGAAGAGTACTTCAATCTGAAAGTGCTGTTGTTCACGACGGTCCAAGACTATCCCGCGTACGGATATCAGTCCTGCCAGTGTGTTCATGGGTACAAAGGATGTGTGAAGTGTTTGGAGTCTACTACAAGTTTACACCTAAAGGGATCCAAAAAAATCGTGTTCATGGGCCACCGAAGGTGGCTGAAACAGAACGACTCATGGAGGCAAGAGAAGGAATTGTTTGACAATACTGTTGAGGTCCGTTCGGCGCCTCGGGAGAAGACCGAGGTGGAAATCTATGACATCGTGAACACAATGCCCCCTGTTACGCCAGGTAAGACACAACCGTCTGTTCCCATGCAGGACGGCGTCTGGAAAAGGAAATCCGTATTCTAGGATTTGCCTTACTGGAGATTCCTAAGCACACGTCACAGCATAGACATCATGCATGTTGAAAAAAACATGTGCGAGAGCTTGCTTGGCATCCTGCTCAACATTTCAGAAAAGACAAAGATGGACCGAAGGCACGAGCTGACATGGAATTCTTGGGTATAAGAAAGAAGCTGTAGGCTACGAAGCGAACGACCAAGTTGGGGACGGGTGCAGTCAGAATCAAGACGGGCTGTCCCGCTGCTTGTTACACTCTCAGCAAAAAAGAGATCGTTAGCTTTTTGGAGTGCCTCCAAGGTGTCAAAGTTTCTTCCGATTACTCGGCAAACATCGGGAGAATAGTTGACATGAAGAGTCACCGAGTAATTGGTATGAAGTCTCATGACTGTCATGTGATGATCACGCAGATACTTCCTGTTGCAATCAGAGGTCTCATGGAGCCGGAGGTCCGCAAGACAATCTTGAATCGTTGTAACTTCTTCAACACGATATCTCAGAAGTCGATCTCCGTTACGCGTTGCCATAAGCTGCAGGAGGAGATCATTGTCATACTGTGCGAACTTGAGATGTACTTCCCTCCAGCATTCTTCGATATCATGGTACATCTCATGATCCATATCGTCCCGGAGATACTAGACCTAGGTCCCGTGTTCCTACACAACATGTACCTGTTGGAAAGGTACAATGGGGTTGTGAAGCGCTACGTTCGTAACAGGTCACAACTAGAAGGTAGCATCATCCAAGGCTATGTTGCCGAAGAGTGTGTCGAGTTCTGTACTGATTACTTGGCTGATCAAAAGTTCATAGCCTCACGAGGTCATATAATTACCCCATGCCAATTTTCAAATTTTTTTGACCACATTTAGATTTAATAAAAAATAAAAAACCAAAAAGACGCAAGCAAACATTTGAATTTCGACAAGCAAACGTTTGAATTTTTGATATATTTTCTACATACGAGCTAAACCGATACATACGTACGTAGATATGAATTTTCCTTCCATTTATAGGCCTTCTTTAGGATAGTTGTAGTTCAAATCTGAAATATATCTAGTAAATAACTAGATATTCATTTAATGCGGAAAAAATAGCAAATGATTTCAGAAAAATGCCTAACTTTGACACGAACAATGTAATGTAGTACGTTACATGTAGAAAAAGTTTGGAGCGTAGCTAAAAATGATTTTTGAAAGGTTTTACACATGGTACCTCAAATTGGTATTTCAAAAAATAGAAAATTCGAATTATTACATAACAAGATGGAACATGATGAATTATTAGCGTATAATATTGTAATATGAAGTTGTAGTCCAAATCTCAAGTTCAAATGATGAAGAATTTATGACATGTACTTCAATCTTCATATTTCCCCTTCAAATGCTATGAAGTTTTCTCACAGATAGTTCAGTTACAAAGCAATGTATAATCCAACTTCCGCGAAATTGTCTGAAATTTTAAACATACCCTCAGAAGGTCATATAATTACCCCATGCCAATTTTCAACTTTTTTTGACCACATTAAGATTTTATAAAAAATCAAAAACGAGAAAGGCGCAAGCAAACGTTTGAATTTCTCGAAGCAACCGTTTGAATTTTTGATATATTTTCTACATACGAGCTAAAACGATAGATAGGTACGTAGATATGAATTTTCCTTCAATTTAGAGGCCTTCTTTAAGATAGTTGTAGTTCAAATCTGAAATATATCGAGTAAATAACTAGATATTCATTTAATGCCTAAAAAATAGCAACTCATTTCAGAAAACTGCCGAACTTTGACACTAACCCAAAAAAGGTAAAAGCCCTAAACCAAAAATACAAAAACACCCATAGCATATAGAAATAACCCTAATATCACGTAAAAAATGGAAACCTAAAATTCAACAAAGAGCAACTCTATTGACGGGCACGTCACAAGGGCCCGTCAGCGGTAAAGGCGCCCTAACCCTAACAGTTATTAGGCTCTACTGACGGTCGCCTTCCAGAAGCCCGTCAGTGGTGGCCTTGCCGTTTCACTAACCGTCCACCTCTACTGACGGGCGATCAACGGCCGCCCGTCAGCGGTGCACTAACCCTAACCGTAAGCTGTGCCCGTCAGCGGTACACTACTGACGGGCACCTTGTGGCTGCCCGTCAGTGATGAGTAGCAGTAACCCTAACTGTGCCCCCTCTCCACTGACGGGCACCTATTATCCGCCCGTCAGTGGAGCTTCTTCTCCACTGACATGTTAGTCTCTACTGACGGGCTCCTATAAGGCGCCCGTCAGTGGTACCCCAAATCTTATATAAGCCGCGCGCGGGACTTGGCGAAATTTTCGCCAAGTCCCGCGCATTCAAAAGAACCAGCAGCGAGACGACGGTTCGCATCCGACGCCGCCAGGCTGCTCTGCCGCCCGACGAGCCCGCCGCCCCCTCCTCCGCCCCCTCCGCCGCCCGACGAGCCCGACGAGCCGGCGCCCCCTCCGCCGCCGGCCTCGAAGCCCGCCGCCGCCCCCGAAGCCCCGGCAGCCGCCTCCTCCGGCCTCCTCCCTCGGCCGCCTCCTCCCTCCGGCCACCTTGTCACGCCCTGATTTTCTAAACCTGCTTTAAATCATGACATCCTGCATGTTAGGAATATTTTGCACATCTCATGCATCCATTACCTCTAAGTTCGCCCCTCTCGTAACCTTCCGAGCAAAACCCTAATCCGGGAAACCCACCCCATCTCTTCGTTCGATCGATACCCGGTGATGCCCTCGCGGCACCTCCCCGCCATCTGTCCCCAAGCACCGTCCCGAAACTCCGGAGACATTTCCATCCACTCCCCTCCTTGCCGCACTCCGAAACCCTGGTTTCGACCCCGATTCCCCCTTTCCCCTTATTTAATCTCTTCTTCCTAAAACCCTAATCGCGAAACCTATCTCTTCCCAGTCTGCCCAAAAATCCCAAATAAATTTCTGAAGAACCCTAGCAGTACCCTTGACCTAAATATAACATAAAATATAAATGGCCAGTGTAAAAATCCTGAACAACAAAAATATTAAAACTTCGGTCAACTTTGGGCGTTGTACTGCAACCCCTATATTTAATTCTCAGAAAATTCCAATAAATTCCCACAACACTCCCCATATCTCCAGGAGTCCAAATATCTTAAAATATGGGCAAGTCATATACAGAAATCCGATAAGGCAGGCATCGAACACCTTCCCCGTATTAGAGCCACGCATGAGATCGCAATAACTCTTCTCGGTCAAAGCTGCTAACTCTCACTGAGGAGTCACTTTCCCTCTGCCTCATCCCTCTAATCACCCTTAACTCACCCTGGCAGCTCACGTCCACTCTCCACCATGGAAAGTGAGGACTTGTCACACCCTGGCATGCATGGTCTGCCCTGCATGTTACTCCAATCAATGCTAAACTTTGCAGAGCCCTCAGTCGAGCTATCACAATCCCAGTTGACGTGATTGTGCACGTGGAAAATCTTTTGGACACGCATTGGCATGGGCATGCCGCTCTGGACGCGTCTAGTTCTGCAAGTGCACGCCCACCTCTCTTCTTCCTCGCTGAACCAGTCGCCGTTGGGCCTTGTTCGAGCAACAGCGGCACCCTGAGCCGTCCCTCCACCCTCCTGTGACTATCCTTGTCCCTGCCCTAGCTCAGCCCCGCCATTAACACCTCTGAGCCGTCCCATCCCAAGCTGAGGCGAGCACCGGTGGCGGCTTCAACCCGAGCTCCGGCCTGGCTATAAAAGGAGCCGCGAGCTCCCTCTTCTCCCCAAGCTTCACCCTCCAACCACCCATGCCAAGCTGCCCCAGAACCCGAACTAGCCCCTTCCTCCTCAAGCTCAGTCGCCCGAGCTCAACTTCCCCCGCCATCCTCTGTTCCGCGTCACTGGACCACTCCACCGGACACCCTTAGCCAACCCAAGCAAACAGCCACCTTCTCCCCAAAGCTCCGCCGAGTTTCCATTTCCTTCTACTCAAGCCCAAGCCGCCGAACTCCCCTGGTCTTCCCTACTGGAACTCGAGCACCGCCGGGTTGACCTCCCGCCACCTTCCCAGTCCACGCCGAAGTCCTTTGGCAGGCACCTGAGTTTCCCGCGCTGAGGAGCCGCCAGACTTCGCTGCTCCGACCGCCCAGCTGCCCGCGCTCCGGCTCAACGACCAACCTAACCGCCGCCGCCCCCTGTCCGAACGCCCGACCAAACCGGTCGCGTTCACACACCGGGAGGAAGCAGCGGCAGGTAGGCGCGCGTGTGGGCCGAGCAGGCCGAGCAGCTCACCGAGTAGGCCCGTTTTCTTTTTCCTTAAGGAACTCACGTTGTCTCTAATCAACCAGTAGCACAATTAAATCACTGAGTTAACTCTTGTTAGCAGCAGCCACTAATCCAGCTGGGTTAATACCCTAATGGCCGATTTCTTCTTCGACCTAATTCTGGAATCCCTAGAAAAAGTCCTAAGCATTAGTTCTAATTCTTCACCAAAATCCAAAGCATCTTAATAGACTTGATAGGGAGTAGAATAGGGTTAGTTCTCTAAGTATTCAATCTCATATATGCAAAGTATACACATGCATAAACTTTTGATCAGCTTTAGGTTGAAAATCTTCATTCCCATCTCGTAGAAATAAAAACATCAGTAGCCCCTAAACTCGTTTGAACCAAATTTGGTAGTTTAAAACTTAACGAGATCGATTTCCTCTTTTAAAGGCATCGTCATTTTATGTGAAGATTTTGCATATACCTGTCGCCAAAATTTTTATCTGCCCTTATAAACCTAAGTCATGAAATCTTAGTGCCGAATTTTGAACTTAACTCCGGGTATATGCATCCTGTTCTAAATCGCTGTCCGAAACCCTAAATCTCAACTCGATCGTTTTAGGGCAAACAACCTCCTCAGTTCATCGTGTTATTCACAAGTTCTTCTGTCATGCATATTGTTTGATTTTCTTGAAGTATTTGGATTGCTTTTTATTCGTTGTTTTCTTCCGACGCGTAGTCCACGGAGTGAAGTACGTGCGTCAGGACGAACCGGCATCACCCCCACCTCAGGAACAGGAGCAGGAACTGCCAGGCAAGCAATCTCCCGCCTTGACCATTTTGAATCCTATATTTGTGAAGTATATTTATTTTGACTTCGAAACATGCATGCTATGTTATAAACAGTATTTTATGTAGAAGTAATTATTTCCGATAGATGCATATGGACTAGGGTCGAACATCTGATTTCTTGTAACCCTAGTGATCCGTCGGTCGGTTTCCCACCGTCGGCATACCAAGGTTATAGGCAGTAGCCAATGCTTAGCCCTACTATAGTTAAAGCTAAAAGTTTGTTTAAACCCGGGGATGGGAAAATCAAAACCCGCGGATAGCATATGTTATCCGCGGTGAGTTTAAATGAAATGTTGCCAAAACCCAAAATGGAGTTGGAGATGGTTTGGATTCAGGTAGGAAGTAAGGTGGTTTGAAGGGAGACGAAGTAGCTGAAGGCTATTCGGTGATCGATGATAAACTGGAGTCCTACTCGAATCAGTTAAGGACCGAGCCACCGTGCCGCTAAACCAGTTCCCCCACCGTACGTCCACATGTCCTTTATGGGAAGGACTTGACTCGGTAACCCGCCTAATACTAGGGTTCGGACCCGTAGGAAGTAAGAAGTATGTGCTAGGTAGGACGTTCGGCCCCTAGAGAATTCCCACGGTGCTATATGGGTCAAGATTCTGAATTAGTGAGATCCATCTAGGCGTGGGTGACGATTCGACACAAAGATGAGCGTTTCTCTGTATTGTGCTGTCAGGTTGCCTGGACACAATCAGAGTTAGGGTAAGTCTCATTTAGCGGGTCTGACCCTAATATTAACGTAGGCGAAGGGTCTCGTTGTATTATCCCTGCCAATATACCTCATCAGGTGTACTAGTAGTACTCGGCATAAAGGGATTAATACATCTTGTGGGTAAAGCCGTACAACCTCTGCAGAGTGTTAAAATCTATTCGAATAGCCGCATCCTCGGTTATGGACATGAACTGGCACAGCCACACCCCGGCTAGACTAGG
Source organism: Stipa capillata (assembly GCA_019208055.1). Lineage (NCBI taxonomy): Eukaryota > Viridiplantae > Streptophyta > Magnoliopsida > Poales > Poaceae > Stipa > Stipa capillata. The sequence continues at coordinate 104,354 of JAGXJF010000226.1, forward strand.
TTTTGTTTGACAAAGTCGGGCAAAGGGATTAAGGACGTGGGCATGATGTGTCCACAGTTGGGTAATTTTAGGCCATGAGTCGGTGGTAAGGAAATTGCCGAAGTAATCCGCCGTATTGCCGGGAGTGACCGGAATACGGTTTAAGTGTTGGAAAACCTAGTTATCGGGTAGGTGAAGCTACCGTTCGATGGATGGAGCCATGGACGGCGAGTGGAGCTATCAGGTAATAGGTCATGAGATGTTTAACGGTGTTTACCGTGCAAGATGAGAAAGGAAGGGATGTGATGGGATGCTGTTGTTTTGCTACCAGTTTTTTTTCCAAACTGCTTTTACAATCTATTATGCAGTATTTTCAAATTCAAACTTACATTTCCGCACAACTGCCAACATAGGTTAGAGCTGTCCCTTGAAATATTCCTGCATGAATTATAGCCGTATACTCCCCCAATGAGGATTGCTTACGAGTACATTCAATGTACTCACCTGGCTTGTTGAATTGGCCAGAGGAGGAAGAAGACTTCAATTTCGAAGAGGGCGACAGCGAAGCCGAGGGTTAGGACGTTTTCTCCCAGTCAGCTGCCTGTTGGTTCGGCAAGCCGATGGGCTATCCACTACGTTATGATTTCCGCTGCTGTTTTATTCGGCCAATGTGGACTACCCGGTTTTTAAGCCAGATACTCCCTCGTGATCACTGTACCGGTCCCTGGATCAGTAGCCGATACACAAGAGTTAACCTGTATATCATTGTCATACATGCGTAAACCATTAAATAGACCTGTAGCCCAATGGCTATAAACTTGCAACGAAAATCCAGCGGAGAGGCGGCCCATCAATATGCCATACCCGACAGGCAACTGACTGGGGGTTACGCCCTAGCTTACGCGTTCACATACGTATCTTCAGAATTGATGTCTCCTTCGTCTGGCCAAATCAACAAGCCAGGTGAGTACATTGAATGTACTCGCAAGCTATTCCCACCGGAGGAAATATACAGCGATATTTCATGCAGGGAATAGATCAAGGAATAGCTCTAACCTAAGTTGCAAATTGTGCGGAAATGTAAGTTCTTATTTTAAATACACATAAGTAGATTGTAAAAGCATTTCAAAATCTAAAGTGCTTTAAGAAAACCATCTCATCACATCTCATCACATGCGGTAAACACCGCTAAACAGCTCATGACCTATTACCGTTAGCTTCCACTACCCATCCATGGCTCCACTCATCAAACGGTAGCTTCCACCTACCCGATAACTAGATCTTCCAACACTAAACCGTATTCCGGCCACTCCCGGCAATTACGGTGGATTACTTCGGTAATTTCCTTACCACCGACACATGGCCTAAAATTGCCCACTGTGGACACATCATGCCCACGTCCTTAATCCCATTTCCCGGCTTTCACAACCAAAGCCCAGTCTAACCAGTGTGTGGCCTTATCAGTTCATGTCCATGACCGAGGACGCGGCTATTCGAATAGTTTTTAACCCTCTGCAGAGGTGGTACGGCTTTACCCACAAGATATAAGTCACCCTGGGAGTACTTTGCAAGTATACTGCCAGGATTATTACAACGAGACCTTTCGCCTGCTTTCATACTAGAGTCGGACCCGCTAGACGAGACTTACCCTAACTTCGATTGTGTCCAGAAAGCTTGACACCACAACTTGGAGAAACGCTCATCTTTGTGTCGAATCGTCACCCACGCCTAGATGGATCGCACTAATTCAGAATCTTGACCCATATAGCACCGTGGGAATTCTCTAGGGGCCCAACGTCCTACCTAGCACATTCTTCTTACTTCCTACGGGTCCGAACCCTAATATTAGGCGGGTTACCGAGTCAAGTCCTTCCCATAAAGGACATGTGGACGTACGGTGGGGGAACTGATTCAGCGGCACTTAGGTTCGGTCCTTAACTGATTCGAGTAGAACTCCAGTTTATCATCAATCACCGAATAGCCTTCCGCTACTTCGTCTTCCTTCAAACCACCTTACTTCCTACCCGAATCAAAATCATCTCCAACTTTATTTTGAATCTTGGCAACATTTCTTTTGAAAGTCACCGCGGATAACATACGCTATCCGCGGGTTTAATTTCCCATACCCGAAGGTTTGAATAAAATTTTAGTTTTAACTATAGCAGGGCTAAGCAATGGCTACTGCCTATAACCTTAGACTTTTGTCAGTTGGAAACCAATCGACAAATCAATTAGGGTTACAAGGAATCGGATAGTCAACCCTAGCTCAAATGCATCTATCGGGTATAGTTAACTACATAAAATATCGTTGATAAAGATAGCATGCATGTTTCATAATCAAAGTAAATATACTTTGCAAATATAGGATTCGACGTGGTCGAAGTGGGAGATGGCTTGCCTGGCGATATTGGGTCGGGTCCTGGTCTCGAACTTGATACGGCAACGCTTGAGACCTTCCTTGCGAGATATCGCAACGTCATAACTACACGTCGGAAAAACATCGAATAAACGATGGTGCAAGCGAAAACCCAATAACAGCAACCGAGGAACCAGATCGTCGAAATCATTACCTCAAGGTGGGTTAGGGTCATTATTGTTTTTGAGTATTTTGTAGAGATTCAACTCTGGTGGGTCTAAGTTACTCTATAGAAGCTAAGTTACTCTATAGAAGCTAAGGAGCAATCTGTCGGGCTAGGGTTTCTTTAGCTGCGAGCGTAACATGCTACCTCTCATTAGAGTTTTACTTTGTTAAAATTAAAGAAAAGGGTTATTACGATGGGTGTTTTAGGACAGGGACAACAAGGGTTAGACTTAAGGGCTATAAGTAACTGGATGTGGTATTAGGGCGTTAGACTAATTGCGGACTTTTCTTGTATAGGGCTTGGATTTCAGTGGTTCTTTGGACTCGGACAGGGTTTCTTATTACTCTCTTTACGAAAACATTTTGGACCCGATACTACGACCGAATCCAATAGGTGACGTATGACTTATGTGACACTTCGGAAAATATTTGCTTGGCCGAAAACCTAAACAAAAGAGTTATGCCTATAACAAGTTTGTTTAGCTCTTAATAAATACCGAAGTTTAGATGGTTTCCAACGCTTCGATTTTTGCACAGGGGCTGAGATGGGGTTGCGTCAGAGCAACAAGGGGAGAGGAGAGGGAGTTGTTGTCGTGAAGAGGAGGGTTGCCGCGGTGGAGAGCGAGTGGCCGTGGCAGGACGAGGTAGCAGCATCAGCAGAGGTGAGCTGCCGCGGCAGAGCTTTGGGGCCGGAGGAGCTGTCGCGGCGGCTTGCGGCAAGGGGAGGAAGGGCGACTCGGGCGCGCCGGCAAGGCGGGAGCGGCCGGCAGTAGGTCCAACAGGTGGCGGCGTTGGTCTGGTGAGCTCGCCGGCGGCGCGGGGATTGCGGCGGCGCTGGAGAGCATGGCGGTGGCGGAGCGGTGGCCGGGAAGATGGGCCTGCTGGTGGTGTTGAGGGGCGGCGGGGCGCTGGCGTCAGAGAGGAGCAGGGCCAACGGCGCGCGGGAGCCGTAGAGCACCGGAGCTCGGGGTTGCTGGATGGGGTGCGCCGGCGGCGAGGAGGTGAGCTCCTGAGGCTTCACAGCGGCGGCGAGCTCCGGAGAACGAGCGGTGGAAAGTGGCTCGGTTTGGGGCCCGGCGGAGCTGGATCCGAGCAGGCGGCAGTGGGGACTTGCCGACGGTCGACGGAGTGCTGGGGCTCCACCAGCGGCGGTTGGGCGCACGAGGCTGCGACGGTGGCTGGGCAGGCGGCAAGGCGGCCCGGGGCAGAGGGCGGAGGCGGCAGCTCGCCGGAAGCAGGGGAACGGCGGGAGCTAGGCGAGGAACGGCGGCGGAAAGGTGAGCTAGCTGGGGAGCTTCGGGAGCTGGGCAGATCTGCTGGAGCTAGCTCACGAGAGAAGGAGTAGCTGCTTGGGCAGCTCGGTTGATGGGGGAGAAGAAGGTAGGGGAGAAAGCGAGGAGTGAGCTCGGGGCATCCTGGCAGCTCGGGTGAGGCAGTAGGGGGAGGAAGGAGGTTGGCCGAGTTGGGGAAAATGGCAGGATGAGCTTGGCTTCCTGTTTGTAGGGGAAGAAATGGGAAATGGGGAGAACTGGTTGGGAGGGAGCTGAGGAAGGAGCTCGGCTGGGAAGAAGAAATGGGAGGGAGATGGCAGGAAACAATGGCGCTCGGCTGGTTGGGGAGGAAGGAGCTTCACATGGCTTGAGCTAGTAGCTGGGATTGGGGAAGGGATGGAGGAGGAGAGATGGGGAGAAGATGAGATTGGCTGCTTGGAGGAGAAGAGTAGAGCAGGTATTTGTGCGTGAATGCAGAACCAGGGAGGTGAGGGAAATAAATGTGGTGACAACCTGGTGTTAGCACATGGGGCTCTGAGGAGCTCGGCTTGTGCTGTAATTAAGCTGGGAAAAGACTGGACGCTGCCGATGAAGTGAGCTGGAGCAGGGACTGAGACAGCTCGGAGTTGATTTAATGCCATGAAGAGACAGGAGGGGAAACAGGGCGGCGCAGAGCTGATTGGAAAGCTCAGGAAGACAACGTGTTCAGGGTGATGGGAAAAGAAAATGACCGCACGAGGGGAGAACTGGTAAATGGGGTGTAAAAATATGGAAGTAGCTAGCAGGGTTTTAATGGCGGGCTGCGCTAGAACGAGCAACGTGACCTGAAGCCCTTGCTGATGCTGTTTTCTTGAAATTTCTGAATTGGGCATTGTTATTTTATGTTATAGTCGAGTTAGGGTTTTAGAGGGGATTAGATTTAAATAGGGAGGAAAGGAGTCGGGAGCTCGGATCTAGGGTTTTGGGGCGCGGCAAGGTGGGGCAGGAACATGGGACTCGAGATGAAGCCTTGGGTTGGCTTAGGGCGTGCTGGTGGCGAGGTACCATCGATACGGTGGCGTATACGGCGCGTGTAATGCGTTAGGGTTTTACCGTTTCGTTAAATTAGGGAGAAAGGAATTAAGGTTTCGCGTATAGACGTATATGCAAAAGCAGTATATTTTTGCACATACTCGCGATAGGGCATGGCGAAGTTGGTGGTAGAATTTCAAGTCATTTGGAAGAGATTCGGGATGGGTATATGCTCCGATTTCGTAGAAGTACTGAGAGGGCACTTTGTGGCAGATGTGGGTTTAGGTGACACTGGTTAGTTAGAGGGGGAGGAATGCCGAAAGTATGCTCGTGGAGGGAAGAAGGGCTGTCGCGGCGGAGAAAATGTTGCCGCGGTATTGCCGCGGTAAGGGAAGACTTGCCGCGGTAGGAAAAAAAAGAATTGTCGCGGTGGAAGGGAACAGCGGCGTGACATTGCCGCGGCAGGGGAGGGGTTGCCGTGGCAGAGGTATGGCAGCGACGGTAGCTGCTGTGAGATGCCGTGGCAGGGAATTGGTGGCGCGGCAGAACTTGTCGCGGCAGGAAGAAATAGGCAACGGCGGCTGCCGTGGCAAGGGCGTGGCAGCGGCAACGGCTGCCATGGGCTGTCGCGGTAGGGCAAGGTGGCTGTGGCAGCTGCCTCAGGCTGTCGGACGTGGTTCGGAGTATTAGGGTTTCGACAAAACGGAGATCGATGGGAATAGGGCAAGGGTTTTCATGTCTGGTATTTAGCTTCATCATGATTTGAACTAAAGTTTTAATTAGGTGTATTTTCAGTTGACATTATTAATGAAAAAGTTTTTGTTAGCCCTAAATTTTAGGTTTCGAAAAATTGGGGTGTTACAGCCAATAGGCCATGTATTGAACCTCGACCGTCAAGGTCTAACCGTGTAATAAGATTTCGGTACTGTATGTGTATGCTATCAAGTACTTGTGCGTACTGCCTACTGATCCAGGGACCAGTACGGTAATCACAAATGACGTGTCCGACCTTAAAATCGGGCACGCCACACACCTCCCTCGGCCGCCTCCTCCCTCCGGCCGCCCCCTCCGCCGCCGGCCTCGAAGCCCGCCGCCGCTCCCGAAGCCCCGGCCGCCGCCTCCTCCGGCCTCCTCCCTCGGCCGCCTCCTCCTTCCGGCCACCTCCCTCGGCCGCCTCGTCCCTCCGGCCGCCCCTCCGCCGCCCCCTCCACCGCAAGGTGAGTTCTCCCGTGTGTCTACACTTGTTTGGCCTAATGGCTTGGAGATTGATGAACATTAACTTGTATTAGTTGTACTATATTAGGCCTAATGCAATTGTTTATGTTGGAGATTGATGATGATTCCTGATTTGCATGGAAAATGAACTATTTTCTATGAAATTCTTGTGCTCCTAACATGGCCTTTTTTTACCAAGTACAAATTGGTTCAAAAGTTAAGCTTATTTGGTAATGACATGGGCAAGCAAGAGGTAACATATATACACGAAACCAGATGACATAAGTTGAAATATTTTTATGTGTTTAGAGGATGGCCAGATCCAACTTTTTTTATGCAGAGAGTTGATCAAGCACTATACACCATATATTCTGAAGATTTTATATTGTTAGACTTTGATAACTCCCAAATGAAAGAGATCATGTGAAATACCACTCGATTGATTAGAGCTAGCTATCCAGATACATGTATGCAGCCAACACATGTATGAATAGCTATTTTAGATGATGCATAAAGACTGAATCAAATTAGTTGTATGAATACCTAATTGGTTGTGCATGTGCAAAGATAATACATAATTGTTGCTAAGTTAATGTAGTTCATAGCATAATTGTTTGCTGAATTGGAAACCACGGTGGTGTCTGATATGCTAGTTCAGCAAATTCCGGTGTTTCTTGTTCCATTGATTAGATTTTGTTTTGTTTTTCATGCATTCATGTTTTTGAATGCACTATACTAGCCTGTTCTTGCATACCATTGGAATCTGCAGGCAGTGTTATCTGAATGTAGAACACGTTGTCTGGCTATTTCCTCAAAATGTTAGAGATATAAGGACATTACTGAAAGGAACAATGTAATAGATAAAAAGTTTATCGTCGTAGGATTTTGGTCATTATGTGTTGTAGTGGTACTGTACATTTCTACGATATAGAGCCTGCTGGAGTTAGCTCATTTTGTTCTCAGATAACCAGAGGATATAGAGCCTAACACAGACCTAAGTCAGATCTTTCATTCGCTATAACAATCAGAACATAAAAACCAATAAGATGAATAATGACATAGCATCTAATATGAAGTATTAGGTAAGTACAACCGTAGAATACTGTCAAATCTTCTTTTCTTTATGTCACCACACTGGACAATTGTCAAATTGGAATCTCTATATTGTCAAAGCATTTGAGCTATTGTTTTTCTTCAGTTTTACAATGGCCGCCAGTAGTACTCCCGCTGGGTCCCCGACCCGAGCAGTAGAGGCCGTTGACGACAGCACGCCCCCCCCTCGTCGTGGCTGCACCGATCGATGCACCGACCCTGGAGGCACCCAAGCAAGTTGCCTCCGAGGCGGCCAACGAACCTGCCCTCGAGCTGGCTGAGGATCAACCTCTCTTAGCGGCCGTAACAGCTGGACAAGACCAAGCTGCCTCAGAGTCCAGCTCTGGCTCTGCCTCCAGGTCAAGTTCTGAAGGGGACGAGGCGCGTGAGGAGGAGGTACCGACTCCAGCCCCGACCAGGTCTCTGAATAGGAGGAAAGGCAACCAGTTGCCGAACAAGACGTATGTCATCACCCGTGTCGACGACGTCAAAGACATTTCGGCGAGTCCACATAAGGCCGCTAAGACCTTTAGCAACGCCTGCGGGTGCTTAGTACGCGAACAAGTGAAGATTACATGCAAAGAGTTCAGCCAGTTGACGCAGTCCACGAAAGATACTCTCTTGAGGAAACTGTGGGACAAGTACCAGATTCCTACAGCCGACAAGGAAAGAGTCGAAGCGCAAGCCCTGAAAATCATGGCTAGGGCTCTGAAGACTTGGCGATACGACGCACAGAAAGTCGTAGACGAGGATTGGGAAACCAAGATTAGTAAAAGATGGTCCAAGATACAGAAGGAAGACTGGGACGAATTCATTGCTCAAATAAGGAGCCCAGAATTCCAGGAGAAGAGCCGGTGGGGGAAAGAGCTTCGCAGGAAGAACACATTAGACCACAAGCTCGGCAGCCGTGGATACCTGGGGAAGAGACCAAAGTGGGCCAAAGAGGACGAAAAATTAGCCGCGGCTGGGAAAGCACCTCCTTTCACGCATCTCAGGGAGCCGCGCGCTAGGGAGTACATGAGGGCGCACACAAGGTCTGACCCTGTGACAGGGGTCACCAATTTATGAGTCCGAGGAACTGCAAGTGGTGGCCGACCGGCTGGTAACGACTCAACCCAGTCTCTTTTCGTACTTAATTACGTTGCATCCAAATACGCTGTCTTCTCATCACGTAATTTAACTTTCAGGCAGAACTGAGCCAGCAGCCTGGAAGCTCGCAAGACTCCGTCACGAGCTTCCCAAGATGGAACGACGATCTGGCGAAGGCCCGACAGAAACCGGAGCATCGGGGCCGTGTAGTAGGCGTCGGGGATGGCGTTAAATGGGACAAGGTATTTCCCCGAAACCCCGAGGGGAGCCGCCGCCCCCGGAGAGACAGCCAGGAGTTTATGGACAATCTGCAGGAGCAAATGCGCGAGATTGCCGAGCAGACGTGGCTACGTATGCAAGTGGCCGCAGCGCAAGGCCAGCAGAGCGTGCTTCTCGGTAACCAGCCTGCAGGATGGAGTAGCTACGCATCCACCTCGGACGGCGGCCCCTACTCGGTGAATCACGTCGACAGCGTCACCGTAAGTCTCGTCCGCTAAACGGGTCGTTATAGTACGAGCTGATCTCATTGTCCTGACTCCAGTGCGGACGGCACGTCTATCCTCTGTTTCGCAGGAAGCCACTAGATGCACACTCACGGTGCAGATTCCTGGCATGAAGGTCCCGGTGGCGCACGGCCAGGTTTTCCCAACACCGGAGGGGGCAGTCCTGCACTGTGTTCCTATGCGGGAGCACCATGCGAAGGTGCAGGTCGACCTCGTCCTCAACGACTACAGTGAGGTGTTAGTCCCTGTTCCCTCCGAAGAGGAGCTGACGAAGCTAGGGCAGTGCAGAAACTGCTTCATCCAATGGTCGAAGAGCCAGATTACTATAACCGCGGCGGCCTCTCCTCGCACGGGCCCCTCGTCCAACAACCCCTCTCCATCAATCGGACGATCTCCGTTGGGGCTCAGCCAATCACCCCCGTCCTTTAGAGACCTGGAGGACCATCTTGTCGGGTACCAGCACATGTCACCGATTTTGCGGTCCCCGGAAGTGTCGGAAAGGCCCTCCAAGGTTCAAGGCGACCCTCTGGATCAACGGAGGGGGAAGATTTTCTCTCCCGCCACGCTAGCTGGGACGCTGGAAGCAACGTTGGCGGCAGGCAAGAGCCCGGAGCCGGTACAGCAGAGGAGGAAAAGCAAAAAGAGACGGGCCGGCACCGGCAAGAAGGAAAGAAAGGAGCAGAGGCAGAAATCCTTATCCTTCTCAACATCGTCATCCAAATTATCTACACGGACCAAGGGTCTCTGGCGAGAATATTACTTACCACGTGAGGACATGCTCCCACAGGATGAGCTGGACAATCTGTCGGAGGACATGAAGACGCTGCATGAAGATTACCTGAAGATGTCCAGAGATCCTGATACATTCTGCCAATATTGGAAGGTGAAGATGCCAAGAGAATACAATTTCTTCATGCAAAATGACCAAGACACCTTCGACATCAACTTTGAAGACCTATTCAACATGTACAACCTCTATAGGCTCGACACCACGCTGATCAGGCTATGGGCTCTCTACCAAGCCCAAGAGTGTAGACGTCTTCAGGACTCCAATATTGGCATAGTCGATCCGATATGCATGAACGAAGGCTATGCCGGGACCCCGGACGGTCGAGGATTTCTTGAAGAATACCTGTCGCATGCATTCGTGGTTCATAAGGACAAGGAGTACATACTAGCCCCCTATAACCCTCCGTAAGTCCTAAACTTAGCACCGTGGAGTTTATTTTTATTTTTTACGTACGTATCTCCGCCTGCTTACGTTCATTTGTTCACATTTACGCAGTGACCATTGGGTCCTAATTGTGATCGTTCCAAGCTGGGCCAAGGCTTTTTACTTTGACTCCTCATCGAAAAGACAGCGGACTTCACAAATATAACTAAGATTCTGGATACAGCTTTCTTCAGAGCCAAGTTCTCGGGGCATACTAAAATACCTGTAAAAGCGACAAAAATGGTACACCATTACAAGTTCCCTTGCAGAGTTCAGCCGGAAAATAGCGTGACATGTGGGTACTACATCTGCGCCCATATGGACCACTTTGTCCGGTACAAGAACAAGCATTGGAAAGATATGAAAGAACTGAAGGCTTGGAGCGAGCTGGGAAGTCAGATGTACGACTGGCGACAGGACTTTGCTCGCATCCAAAAAGTCTTCGCCAGACTCATCAACCTTGAAGTCATCAATCCGATGGGTGAATTCTACGCCGGCCCCCAATTTCCGAAGCCAAACTTAAGCGGGCATCAATAGAATTGTTGTTTCCGTAATTGAATAAACAATGTTTCCGTAATTGAATAAACAATTGTTTCGTACGTGTGACCGTCGTTGGAGTGTACATACTATATATGTGATTATAAATGTCTTAAGTGCCAACCGTTATGTCATTACAAATGTGTTATGCGATTAAGAAATTTGACTCCGTGAATTAATAGTTGGTATAGCCTGTGATTAGGAATAATGTAATGCTATAGCCTATTATTATGATTAATCTAAATGTGATTATGAGTTAACACAAAGCCTATTCGGTTAACAGGAGTACATATCTCTACTGACGGGCACTTACGGGACGCCCGTCAGTGGAGTACGACCTCTACTGACGGGCTATTATGACGCGCTCGTCAGTAGTGATAGAACCAAATGCCTCCGACTGGGGGTCTCCTCTGACGGTCCCTATGCGTCCGTCAGTAGTAATAAACAGTACTGACGGTCCGTATGCCCGTCAGTGGAGTAACCCCCTCCACTGACATTTCCAGGGTGACGGGCCCCCTGTCCGTCAGTAGAGGGGGTTTGGCGACCGTCAGTGGTGACCTTTTCTGCTATAGTAACCTCTTATAAGTGTGTGTTGCTCTGTTGTTGGGCCTAGGACGTAATGGGGACCGGAACGAAATTGCGCAACACCTGTCAGTCACAGGCGATAGATCGCTGCAGAAAGGGGATAGAAAAAAAGGAAACTTTCGGAGGAAGCGCTGGACACGGCAATCTTGGCAAGGTACAGGCACGAGCAGGCAAAAGTTGACGAGATCAATGACAGATCTTGCGACGCAGACGATCAGGCTTAAACAAGTCGAAGCTTTACTCATGTACAAAGCGGATTTCATTTAGTACTAGTTTCTTTTTTACTCCAGGCATAAAACACCAACCAAACAACACAGCTTCAGGCTGCCGGGTTAAGCAAAAATCGTTACGTTTCCAGGTAACAGAGGACGTCTCTGGTGCAAAAAATTATGTGTTAGGATCGTTAGATGCTTCGTTTTGGTGTTAGTTTGGGTTGCACTGCTGTGCTCCGAAGTTTGCAGTATTGCTTTTACGCTGTTACTGGCCTTCACTTACCCGTTTGTGCATGCTTAACGGTGTTTGCGTGCGGGTATGAATTTTTGACTCCTGTCGTAGGCATTCTCGGCGTCTGAGCCAACCACATAGGCCGTGGCCATCCCGATCTGGGCCACCAATTTTCTAAACAAAATAGGACAGAAATACAATATATACAGGCATACGTGAGCCCACACAAGTGGATGTACAGGTCAAACAGAAGCACTAGAGTTAAAAATAGCTACGTGAGTGATGATAAGAGATAAATTGTTGAAGATGTTTATCTTTAGGGCATCTTCGACAGGCCATATCGACTCTTGCGAAGGACTTGCCACATCTGTATTTTAGTGATATGGAAGAAAAAATATATAAAAAGAGATCGTAAAATTATCTCTTGAAAGAAGAAAGTCAAATTACTAGTTCCAAGAAGCATGAAAGAATCAATTTCTATATTAGAAGCTCAGTTGATACCTACAAACGCCTTTGCTGAGGCTCATTAGGCTCAACTGTTACTTAAAACGCTCTGAGGATCACCACCTCACACATGGTATCAATTAATAGCTTAGTAATAAGCTGATGAAACGAGCCATTAAGCTGCTTGTTTCTTTCCTTTTTTTCTTGAAGTTTGTTACTCCCTTCATAATATAATTAATTTTAAGTTTGTGCATAAGAATTAAGAAGAAACTAGTTAATGTATCAAATAACATTATTACCCTCATCCCTCGTACATTAAATGCTTTAGGACATGCAAACATTAAAAAAAAGACATAAATTGGAATTGAAATCCTAGAACTACTTATATTTAGATAAAACTCTAGAATTCTAAAACTACTTATATTATGAATCAGAGGGAGAAAAATAGTCCTAATGGTTTTTCTATCTATTGTATCCATATCTTCCAGCCATCTAGAAATTACAAATGATATATTTATAGATGAACTTAGCAATTAATGAGAAAACACATTAATTTCGTGCGCCTGTGGCAAGACACGAGAGCGACCGCGCAGGAAATAGATTTTAGGATCTTACTTAGGAAGATTGAAATTCAAAACAGAGAAGAGGGCATGGCTCATCAAGTTACCTGCATGTATCAATGGGCCCGTGCATGTGGGATTGTGTCAGCTAGATTTTTATAGAACACCAAAATAGCCAAATACACCAAATACGCAACAACCCTGAGTTGTCCGAATCTCAAAGCAAGTCTATGGCTGGAATAAAGAGCAAACTGGTGCTCGAGCTCCATTTGGAGCTTTCGATTTGGCCTTCGGGATCTTAAATTTATGTATCTGAAAATGGCCCTAGAGATAAACATGGACAAGAGCTGCTATACATTCGATATTCTTTTACGATGATTACGTATGACAACTTCTTCTCCCGTGATTAACCCGTGAGCCTACGCCACGTATATACTACATCAGACGGATGAATCAGTGAAGGAGAGCAGCCATGTGATCCCAAAAGAAAATAAATGGAAAATCGAGGATACCATGCATGCGTTTCAGCTAAAGGACGCATCAGATCGTAAGCCCGTCGTACATGTAACCATCGTACGCGAATCATTTCTCGACAAAACTGTCAGAGATACCGTCAACGAACGCCCTAATTAGCCGTCAGTTCCTCGGGATGCTGCGCCGTCATCGCGCATTCCCATGTCTCGACTCGATTTACTTACCTCCAAGTGGATTGGCCCAGCTGGATTCCCGGGTAATTTAATTTTCTCGGCAGCTGCGTAGATCACTGCTATATAATTGGACGCCAGATCCAGATCTCACCGGCACTGATTATCAATCAGATCACCTTCTCCTCCCTCTCTGATAGGCTTCAGAAACGATCCTTGGCTGCGCAGCAGGACCTCTCTAGGTAATTACTTGCCATGTTCTTCCCCTTTGCGTAGATCTTCTCCGGATGATTAAGTTGGGTGCTCCTTATGCTTAATCGTGTTTAGGATGCTCTGTAGTAACATTCATCCACTCTGTGCCTCTAAGATCCTTGCATCGTAGCTCTTTGTTTATTTGTTACCAATCTGCTGCTATGCTGCGAATTTGTTGTAGTAATACTAATGCCGAGAGGTCGAGTAGCGGTGGTAGACAAGAAAATTATTGTGGAATTATGTGGTACGATATATTCCCTCCGTGGCTCCGTTCACAATTTTTGTCCAGTTTATTGAGATCTGCAGTTTCTCAATTTTGTCCTTCGAGGGAATAACGCATAGTTATGAAAGTTTTCTCGTTATCTACCTCTGCTATTATTGATGCGAACAGACAGAGACATGTATCCCTTATGTGATCTTCGTTCTGTAATTCTGCCTTTCATGATTACTTGAGTAACTAGGAATTGAATCTGGTAGCCTCATAAATAATGTGTTTGCTCTTTTCTCAGGGTACCGAGGTATGCAATTGTAAATGGATCGCAAAGCTGGTATTAGAAAAATTACCTAGAGCGCATGCCACTTGATGAAAGCCCAGAGCAAGCATACATAGATCAGAACATTTTTTAAGTAATAGTTTGGCTTGGTTTTGCTTTTTTCCGAAGCACCCTGAGAGACCAAAGTCTGCAATTTTTGGCACCATGTTGTCATCTAGCAATATATTGGCAGGTTTGAGATCTAAATGAACAAATACGATTCTCATAAAGATAGTGCAAACCCTCGCAAATTCCCTTAATTATTTGGTAGCACTCTATCAATTCAGGTATGATTACTCCCAACTGTCTCAGTTATAATCACATTAGGAGAAGTGCTTCTATACTCTTCTAAAAGTTTTTTGCACAGATCTCAAAGCATCCATGAGTGAATAGCAAAAGGGCATATTAGTCAAATTAGTTTGGGCTCAAATCCCGTGGGGTGAGTACCAGCAAGCGGGTCTAGACCGGGCTGGACACGGGCTTCAGGCCCAAACTAATTTGACTAATATGCCCTTTTGATATTCACCTATGGATGCTTTGAGATCTGTGCAAAAGACTTTTGGAAGAGCATAGAAGCACTTCTCTCACATTAGATCTGTAAACTCGAGTTGATGCTGATAAGGCATGTTTTGATTGCAGGAATGGTTGGGCATCGGACATTGGACATTCATCGTGAACCAATACGCATTTATATGAGAAGATATTCCACCAAGAGGTTGAATATATCATGAAGGCGTTTCTTAAAACAAAAAGGAATGTCTAAAGGTGAAACGCAAAAAGTAGTACGATTCCTGAAATGTTGTGCTGACACAAGGGAAAGATGGAAAGGTACAACGGAAAAAATGTCATGGCACATGTACAACAAAGATTGCTCTGCTTTGAGTTTGTACCTAGAGGGAGTCTTCATGATTATATGACAGGTAGGATCATGTGGCACGTGACATTTACTTCCATCTTTAGTTTATCCAATAAATATTATTTGGTCCAAACATCCCATGTCTATAACAGAAGTTACTTATCGTGTTGTACACTATATCTAGCATTTTTGAAGATTAAGGGCTTCAAGTATCTCAAATACTGAACTCTCTTTCTCCTCTCCCTTGGGATGTCTATGACAGAAGTTACTTATCGTGTTGTACACTATCTAGCATTTTTGAAGATTAAGGGCTTCAAGTATCTCAAATACTGAACTCTCTTTCTCCTCTCCCATTTATAGATGCATCTCGTGATCCTGAAGAGAGGGATTGCTGTCAAATAATCAAGGGAATTTGCAAGGGTTTATGTTATGTTTACAAGAATCGTATTGTTCATTTAGATCTCAAACCTACCAATATATTGCTGGATGACAATATGGTGCTAAAAATTGCTGACTTTTGTCTTCCAAAGTGCTTTGAAGCAAAGCAAAGCCAAGCTATTACTTCAAAACTGTTTCGATCTGTGTAAGCTGACTAAGCCTCTTTCTTTAAAACCTTGGTTTCTTTGTGTATTATATTGTATGAATTATATTGCATTCCCTTCACCTATTCATTGACTAGACTACATGAATTTTTATGCAAGGGATATTTCGCACTAGAATTCTATGATGGAAAAATTGCATTCAAGTTGATGTTATAATTACAGAGATAATGAAACGAAAAAAGGGATATCGCGATGATGGCAAAATAAGGACAACTTATATGTCCATTCCAATGTAAACACTAGAATTTAAAATAATCATGTTACAAGTTTACTTTGCATATAATACCTTATTTCTATGGGACGTTGCATGATATTGGTCTTGGAAGAAGATCGACTAGCGCGAAGTTGGCTGCAAAAGAATCAAACATTTTTTTCGCGGGTATCAAGGTAACACTAAAATATGCAAAGAGAATATGAACGTAGTCTTGAAGAGATCTGGTGGTCCTCATAAAATTTAGAGAAAGGTGGTCGCATATGATATTGTTTGTAGGAAATTTTACCATTTATTTCTGCTTGTTTTGATGGAACATCAAAATGCAATTTACATGGCCTTAGATCTAACTATGAACTTTGTGGGTGCATTCCCAAAAGATGAGCTGTGTCGGTGCACTTAAACTTTTGTCATAATTGATGTTGTTTGCATGTTTACATCAAGTATGTCTTCGTATATACTACATACTTTAATTTCCCATCTAAATAGATGTTACTCCTTTGCTCCTGCACTAACTTCATTTTTGAGATTTTCTGTACACATGTTCATTTTCACCTTTGTTGCTCCGAGCTGGTGGACGAGGTCAAGTGCCATTTGTTGTCCAACAGGCAGTGAAGGGTTCCAATGAGGAGCAGCAAGGTACACCTAAACTGAAACTAGGTACTCTCAGCTAACTGAACCGGCCCGTGCATCAGGAGAAATTGATGGCTGTTTACGCAAAAATCAGAGCAGCGAAGACCGCACCTGAGGTGAGTATTAAACCATCAGACATGTGAAACAAAGTAGATGTGTACAATTCTGCTATTGTACTTTGGGATCGAACCTCATGACATCCGACATGGTTAACTAGTTATCTTATTTTGTATGACAGGCTTGCAGTTAACTAACCAAGAAGTTCCATTTAGCACTTATCTTACTAATGCTCGGTATTTCTGAATATTTATCTGGTTCTTCGAGATTCCGGCCATCGGTGAGTACGTGTCCGTCCATGCACAAGCTTGACGTGGAGTTGGCCGGTCTGTTAAGCGGGCAGAGGAGGCCTAGTGCCGCGCTGGGCTACCGAACCCGGGCAAGGGCTCGCACTGTCCTTTGCCGGCGGCCGGCGCGGCCATCTTGTTGCTCGTGACAACATGGTTTCTAGCGAGCTACAAGGTGCGAGTGACGGTGGCGGCGGCGATGGCGATGGCAACACTAGGGCCGGGCTGAGGGCCACGATTGGAGGATTGGTGACAATGGGATCACTTATGGTCTCATGAAGCTGTTGAGAACCGATGCAGTTTGTTCATGGGCTGAGAGAACTCGTAAAGGATCATCATGTCATCATGTATTTATTCAATCTTCAGTTTGGTGTATTACGATGAATACTAATCTGTACGTAGACACACTGATCAAGACGAGATTAATGTTCAAACATTGATAAAATTGTGAAGAAACAATCGCAAAGACAAGTATTCGAGTGCTTCTTCACCTTGCGAGTATCCGAATTTCCACCTCGATATTATTTCCTTCGAGGTGAGCTCAAATGTTGGCTGCCGAGCCTTACGCTCTCACTGCCATCGGGGTCCCACATGGCAGAGCCTCCCTCGCAAGCTGGTTGTACGCTCGCCGCCTCCACCGGAGCACAAGCAGCAGCAGCAGCCATGGCACCGCCTCGCCCGCCGCCAGCGCTGATGGACGAGCTCATCTCTGTTCATCAGCGCGACGCGTATGTCGATGTGATGCCCAGCGTCCTTGTGGCAGATGATACGCTGTACTTGAGCTGCTGGAGCAAGTTTATCTTCGAGTACCAACTAGGTGCCCCTCGCTGGCCTATTTCCATGGGACATGCGTCGTCGTCGTGGTCAAGATGGTAATTAGGGTCTCTGAGGTGATTTTGTGCTGGGACAACTCCTTAGGACACGTGGGATTTTGTGGTAGGATTATGTTTTTCCTTTGTGAACAGTGTGAATTAGACATTCCAAATCCAGGTTTGCAAACCTGCAGAATTAGGTGCACCAATCTGTATGTAGAAGTATTGATTGAGACAATTCTCCAAATGAAAGAATAACAATGTTCAAACAAGATAAAATGGTGAAGAATCATATCAACGGAATAAAAGTCCGCCAGTGGCCTAGTACTAAGGTTGTACGATCTGTTAGAGATGGACGGACCAGTGGAAGAGAGAAATCAGAGTAGCGGAAATAAACGTGGAAACAATCAAGCAAACAACGTGCGCAAGAAACAGAGCAATCACACGATCCAAGACACAAGAGTTTTACGTGGAAACCCTAGAAGGGTGAAAACCACGGACGCACGAAGACGTCAACTTCACTATGATAAATGAAGTCCTAACCCGTTAGGGATTTACAATGCTTGGCTTATCCCATAACGTCTACAAGGAAGGGTATATATAGTTACAGGTGGGTGAGGGGGTATTTGTGTTACTGTTTGTGACACAGCTGACTGGCACAGGCAGAACACTTAACATGCTAGTACCTGACTCAGGTGAGATAACCTACCTGTGTCAGCTATCTGTGACACAGGTGATGAGCCACCTGTGACACAGGTGGCTGACTCAGGTGGCTAACACAGCTGAGTGACACCGCTGGGTGACACCGGCAACGCAGAACGTCTTCTACAAAGGGGTGACAGGAATTTGGAGCAAACTCCAACAAACTCCACCTTGAGATAAATTCCTTCCTTGCTTGAAACGTCAGGGATAACAAATTCAACTGATTGAACAATTCATCACGCGCCATGCGCCAATAGTCATAAGGAACTATCTTTTAACACCGGCCAAGCTTGAGCAAAGCTCAAACTTAGCTGTAGGAACTGGCTTTGTCATCATATCTGCAGCATTATCATGTGTGCTGATCTTGGTCACTTTGACATCACCCTTGGCAACAACATCCCTGATAAAATGAAATCTGACATCAATGTGCTTAGTTCTCTCATGGAACATGGAATCCTTTGTAAGGCATATTGCACTTTGACTGTCACAGTAGATAGTTGTGCAGGATGAATCTCCACAAAGCTCAGAATATAATCCTCTCAACCAAGTAGCTTCCTTGCATGCCTCAGCAACGGCCATGTATTCAGCCTCAGTAGTAGACAATGCAACAGTTGACTGCAGGGTTGCCTTCCAACTCACAGCACAGCCACCAATGGTGAACACATAACCTGTGAGTGATCTTCTCTTGTCCAAATGTCCAGCAAAGTCGGAATCAACATATCCAATAATTCCATCTCTAGATTTCCTAAAATACAAACATGCATTAGATGTACCCCGAAGGTACCTAAATATCCATTGGACTATTTTCCAATGATCCTTTCCAGGATTAGCCATGAATCTGCTCACAACGCTCAAAGCATGAGCTAAATCAGGACGGGAGCAAACCATGGCATACATGAGAGAGCCAACAGCACTCGAATAGGGAACTCTAGACATGTACTCATCATCTTCTTCTGACTTTGGACAACAGCTTGATGATAATCTGAAATGTGCAGCTAATGGTGTGGAAATTGGCTTGGCATCTTGAAAGTTGAAACGGTGAAGCACCTTGTTAATGTATCCTCTTTGACTGAGATATAATTTTCTAGCAGATCTGTCTCTGGAAATCTCCATGCCAAGAATCTTCTTTGCTGCACCCAGATCCTTCATATCAAATTCAGAACTCAATTGTTCATTCAATTGTTCAACATCTGCTTTATCTTTAGCAGCAATCAGCATGTCATCGACATACAATAGCAAGTAAATGGCAGAGCCATTAGCAGATCTCAAGTATACACAGCTATCATAATCAGATCTTTTGAAACCTTAAGAAATTAAGAAGATATCAAACCTCTTGTACCACTGCCTGGGAGATTGCTTCAATCCATACAGTGACTTCTTCAATTTACAGACAAACTTCTCTGTGAGTCATGTGAGGACTTGACAATATTTGTGATGAATATTTTGCCATCTTATGTGGAGTTAATTCCTTTGGTTGCATGAATTCGAGATTTGAATTACTTGTTGTGTGATTGGTAAGTTTGAGTTTCTCAATTTGTCTCAAGGAAAAATTGAGTGGATAAAGGATTTTTCTCGGCTGACTTGGGTCAAGTGGAAAACTTGTGCTCGCAACGCTTTGCTTGGTCTATTGTGTGCAGGTGCGAGTTGGGTGCGGCGATGGTTCGGCCATATGGACCGGCATGAGGCTTGGAGGGCTGAGATGCGGTCAAGGAGGTGGCGACGACATCGTGCGGCTTAAAAGCATGTACGCGGAGGACAAGAAAGCGTGTGGAGACGAGACGTGAGGATCAAGTCAGTGCGAGGGCGTTTTGGTAAAAACGCGGAGTCTACCGAAGCATAACTAAGAAACTGCGGCGGCGGCCGGGAAGCGGTTTAGGGTTAGTTGCTTAGGGTAGAAGGAAAGATGGATGGTGGATGAGTCACTTAGACGCTTTGTGATGCGTGCTAAGTGCTCATGCCATCTAAGTGGGCTTAAGGCCCAAGTGGTGGGAGGTATGCCTCCACCACTATAAAAGGAGGGGTAAGAGGTGCTTATCCCTCAACCCTTTTGTAAGCTTTGTGAAAACCCTAGTTAGGGGCTGCTCAAGAGAGCTTTGGCCTAATCATGAGAGGTCTTTGAAACAGCAAGAAAATCCACGAAAATGCAATACAAAAAGAGTTTCCCCATTCCTTTGTGTTCTTGAGCTATTTCCTTCCTTAGCTTTTTGGATTTTCGTTTCCTTTCTTTTCTTATGGATTGATCCGTGGTATGGCAAGTAAGTGATGAGTAGATTATCTCTAGACTGATCCCATCCAAGCATACCCAAGGATTCAACCTTTTCCTCCTCTATTTCGAGTTTTTCTTGAAAAAGGGCAAGAAACGTGATTTTCGTGATTGATCTTTGTAGATGGGGTTAATCCTGTGGTTTGAGGCTTGGAATAGGTTGCTTAGACATGTGAGATGACACCACATTGATTTGAGATCAAAATTCCTCACGAGCTACCTTTTCCCCCAAGTTTTCTCTTTTTCTCATTTCTAGGGCTGATTGGGGAGAATTGGATAAAAGTCTTGATTTGGGGAGTTTTTATAGAGATCAACACTTGATCTAGACTCACAAGACCCTTCCACACATCTCTGCAAAATTTGGGTCCATTTGGATGGGTAGATTTTGAATTAGCCCAAAAGTTGGATCGAAAAATCTGTTCTGGAACTGTGCTGATCTTCGTTAACCGGTCTGACCAAGGTCAGACCAGCCCCTTGCACCGGTCAGACCGGCCACACACACGGTCAGACCGGCCATTGCACCGGTCAGACCGCCCCATGCAAGGTCAGACCGACTTTCAGACCGGCAGTGCATGAACTCTGAGGTTTTCTGCTGTTCCAGTTTTCCTTTGCTTTGTCGAATGAATTTCCGCTGCTTCTTCTCTGTCATTTACATTAGCATCTCGGTTGCTATTTGTATTTGATTTTGAAAAGAATTTTAGACTTCGACATTCACCCCCCCCCTCTGTCGGAAGCCGCTGATCCAACAAGTGGTATCAGAGCCCGGTCTCGCTTCTCTATAAGCTTTGACCGGCTTTGCGAGCCATGGCTTCCCACGGATACTCGACTCGTCCTCCTGTCTTCAATGGCACGGACTGGGAGTTCTGGAAAAATCGAATGAAAATCTTTATCCAGTCAGAGGGGTTTGCTATTTGGCAAATCATCGAAAAGGACTTTGCTCTTCCTGCACAAGTGACGGCTGCAAATTAGGTTGATGTTGAAAACAATTGCAAGGCCATCAACTATTTGCTGTCTGGTTTGGATAGGAAGGAGCATGAGCGGGTTGCTCATCTTGATACCGCTCACAAGATTTGGTCGACCTTGATCACCTATCATGAGGGGTCCGACCAAGTCAAGATTGCTCGAGCGGATCAATACAAAGTTGAATACAATCGTTTTGAGCAACGTTCTGGGGAATCGATTTCTGAGCTTTTTGAGAGATTTGAAAGGATTGTGAACAAGCTCAGGAGTGTGGGAGTGAGGTATTCTGACTCAGAGATGGCTAGGCACGTGTTGAAGACATTAGAGCCCGCTTTTGAAGTGCGGAAGATTGCCATCCAAGAGTCCGCCAATCTTGCCACTCTCACACTCGATCATCTGTTCTCCAAGCTCTCCACACATGAGATCACTTCGGAGAACAGAAATGGCTCTAAGTCCAAGACTTTGGCTCTTGTTGGGAACACTTCCTCGGATCCATCGGGGATAGTGTTTCCTAGTGTCAACTCTGACACTTGCATGATTTCTTCTTCTTCTGGACTATCTCTTGCAGCTTTGTCTTCTCTGTCTGATGATCAGCTTGAATCTCTTCCCGAGGATGAGCTCGCGTTATTTGCAAAACGCTTCTCTAGGGCATACAAGAATGTGAGAAATAGGAGAAGGAAATCCTCGGACATCACTTGCTATGGATGTGGTGAGAAAGGCCACATTCGATCCGAGTGTCCTAATCCTAAAGAGAGAAACAAGTTTGCCTCTAAGTTTCAGGACAAGAGAAGGAACAACTTTGGATCAAGGCCCAAGATGCGTGAGGCGGAGAAGAATCTTCGACGAGCTCTCGCCGCTTTTGGAGATAGCGACAACAGCTCCAACTCTTCTTCATCTTCCTCTTCTTCAAGCGAGGATGAACCGGAGCCGCCCAAGCACAAGAAGAAAGGGAAGAAGAAGGTCGAACATGGCTTCACCGGCATGTGCTTCATGGCGAGATCCGAAGAAGAGAGTGACAACGAAGATCTTGAAAGCGATGTAAGTTGCACTTTCGATGAGCTCAGTGTTAGGCATGATAAACTGTTTGATATGTTTGATGTGCAAAATGATGCTTTGTTTGCTTCAATCAAGAAATCTAAAGACCTGACTAAGAAAGTTAATTCTCTTACACTAGAAATTGCCAAACTGAAAAGTAATGAGGATGAATGTGCTAGTTGTGATGTTTTACACAAAGAATTTCTTGAAGCTAAAGATGCTCATGCTAGTGTAAGTGAATTGCTTAAATCATCCATGGTTGAAATTGATAAACTTAAGTCGAGCCCTTGCTCCTTTTGTGTTTCTAAGGATGATAACTTAGACTCTCTTAGGAAAGAGATTGATATGCTCAAATCTTCACATGCTAGTTTGCCTTCTAGAGCACCTCCTGGATGTTCCTCTAGCTTAGCACCTCTTAATGAATTGAATGAGATAAAATTGTGCTTTGCTATAGGTTTCATATTGCATAAAATTGTCATCCAAGAGCTTATGGTCTATAAGGACAATCTAGCCAAGCTTAAAACTGGTTATCTTGCTGGTTGCATTGCTCACTCATTTCATGCTAATGAACTCAAGAATGCTAAGAATCAACTTGCTAGCATTAGTTCTAAGAGCACTCAAGAATCTTCCCCATGTTTAAGATGCAAGTATTTGGAAGATAGAAATAAGGAATTGAATCAATCTGTGCTTGAAATGAGAAGACCAGTGTGTGATAAATGCTCTGAACTAGTTGAAGAAAATCAGGACCTAGGAAGACACATCTCTGAGCTTTACAGAAAACTCACTTTGGCTAATGCTACTGCTTCTAAGCTACCTGTTGATGTTTCTCATGCTGTTTCCTCTACTTGCACATTTTGCCATGAGCTTGAGAATGATGTTTTTGCTATGCATGCTGCATTTAAAGAGAGGTTTAAGAAAACAATAGCTGAAACATGTAGCATCGTTTGTGTGTCTTGTGAGTCTCTAAAACTTGAACTAGGAGCATACAAAGAAAAATATGAGAAAGCTGTTAGAGTGTCAGCTTCAGGAGCTTGTCTTACCTGTGCTCCTTTGCTTAGGGAAGTTGACTACCTCAAGAAAACTTTGGAGAGATTTTCTGGAGGTAGAAAAGAACTTGACATGATCTTAGACAAGTCTAGAGTTAGCTCAGGCAAAGGTCTAGGTTTTAATCATGTGGAAGAAAATAAGAATCATCCTCCTCATCACATTGGTTCTCTTGGTAGAGGTTTGATTGCAATAGCTCAGGGGGAGAGGGGAACAGTGTTCAAGTCAGGTGGCTATCTGGATTCATCTCTTGAGGACAAGAGTGCTTCAGCTTCAGTTGGTACTACCTTGCAGAGGGTAAAATACCAATGCACTCATTGTCATAAGGATGGTCACCTAGTTGAGTTCTGCTTTCGACGTCTCAAGGAGGAGCGTCGTGACCGTGTTCGTGCTCTTAGGGGTATTCAACGACGCAACAATGCGTTGAGTGCTCCTAAGACACACACGAGGCCTCAACATGTTGAGGTTTCTGGTGGCTCTAGCAGGCGACAGGGTTTAGGTCGCTTAGAGTTCTCTCGCCGTCCTCTTGGAGGTGGTTCACGTGCTCCGGTGCGTGATATTCCTCCGCGGCGGGGTCTAGGTCAGGGTCGTAGAGTTGCTCAAGGTGGTGCATTGCATACTAATCACTCACGATCTTTTGTTTCTTTTCAGCGAGTGACTCTGTACTGGATTCGAAAATCCTTGCTTACTAACCCCAGTACTGAGCCCACTCGTTTTCGGTCTTTTGTATAGGTTGGCCGGCGAGGGTTGGTGAACATGTGGCTCGTTGATTCCGGGTGTTCACGTCACATGACCGGAAGCTCAAAATGGTTCACCTCCCTCAACAAGACGTCCGGTAATGAGTACATCACTTTTGGAGATGACTCCCGTGGACGTGTGACACACAAGGGCGCAGTGCGAGTCAACAACAACAACATTCTCAAAGATGTTGCCCTTGTGAGTAAACTGAAATACAACCTCATTTCTGTTTCACAGCTCATTGATGATGATTATGAGGTGTGTTTTAAGAAGAATGGATGTCGTGTTCTTGACTCTTCGGGTGCACTTGCTTTTGGTATTTCTCGTCCTGGTAGAGTCTTTGCTGCTGAGTTTAGTTCTTCTGAGTCTAGATGCTTTCTTGCAACTAGTTCCTCAGTGTTTCAACTTTGGCACCGGCGTTTGGGGCATGTTGGTTTTGACCACTTGACTAGAGTTGGCAGCCTTGACCTTCTAAGAGGTTTGCCCAAACTCAAACCAGTCAACGATTTGGTATGCGCCCCATGTCGTCATGGCAAACAGGTTGCCGCTTCTCATCCACCTGTCAATCAGGTGAAGACTGATGGACCCGCTCAGTTTTTACACATGGACACTGTAGGTCCAGCTCGGGTTCGATCGGCAGGTGGGAAGTGGTATGTTCTTATCATTGTTGATGACTATTCTCGGTTCTCTTGGGTGTTTTTCATGGAGCACAAATCTGAGGCATTTGAGTTCTTTCGAGATTTGGCTTTGAGGCTCTTGAATCTTTTTCCTGATTCTTTGAAGGGAATTCGCAGTGATAATGGGTTAGAGTTCAAGAATGCTTCTTTCGCAGATTTTCTTGCTGATCGTGGGGTTGAGCACCAATTCTCCACTCCACGCACCCCTCAGCAGAATGGTGTTGTGGAGAGGAAGAATATGACTTTAGTTGAGATGGCAAGAACGATGCTTGATGAGTATGGCACATCGCGACGGTATTGGGCCGATGCCGTCAACACCGCTTGCTATGTGTCAAATCGAGTTTTTCTGCGTTCTTCTCTGCACGTGACATCTTATGAGCTTATGTTTGGGAAAAAGCCAAATGTGTCCCATCTTAGGGTTTTTGGTTGCAAATGTTTTATCCTGAAGAAGGGCCTTCTCGACAAGTTCGAGTCGCATACTTCTGACGATATCATGCTTGGATATCCTGGACATTCGAAAGGATATCGAGTGCTTAATCTTGAGACTAACACCATTGTGGAGTCTTGTGATGTGACTTTTGATGAGGCTAGCTCTGCTAGACCCGAGCTTTCAGGTGTTTCACAGGAGTCCGAGTCGATTTTCCAGGATGAAGATGATTTTGAGAGTGGCGTGGGCCGTGCCCCCACTTCTCAGGCGGCAGCTGTTGGTCCTCCAGTGACTTCTTCTATAGTAGCTGAGGGTCCAGCCCCGACGACTTCTTCATCGACGGTGGCACCTTCTTCACCAGCAGCTCAGCTTCCTACCCCTTCTTCAGCTGAGGTAGAGGCTGCCGAGGCTACTTCTACTCGAGTTCCAGATGAGCTTGGAGGTCCACAACGCCTCCAGAAGGATCACCCTCCAGCGCAGATCATCGGTGACATTTCTGAACGTGTAACTCGCTCTAGGTCCATTCCTTCCTCAGAACTTGCGCATTCAGCTTTTGTTGCATCTTTTGAGCCCAAAGATATATGTCATGTACTTTCTGATGATAGTTGGGTCAATGCCATGCATGAGGAGTTAGAAAATTTTAATAGAAATAAGGTTTGGACGCTTGTAGAGCCTCCACTTGGTCACAATATCATTGGAACCAAGTGGGTGTTCAAGAACAAGCAAAGTGAGGATGGCATTGTTGTTCGCAACAAGGCTAGACTTGTAGCCCAGGGGTTTAGTCAAATTGAGGGCTTTGATTTTGATGAGACCTTTGCACCGGTAGCTCGCTTGGAGGCTATATGCATTTTACTTGCGTTTTTAGCTTCTAAGAAGTTCAAACTTTATCAAATGGATGTGAAAAGTGTATTTCTTAATGGTTTCATTGAAGAAGAAGTCTATGTTAAACAACTTCCAGGATTTGAGAACCCTAAATACCCTAACCATGTGTTCAAACTGTCCAAGACCCTCTATGGTCTTAAGCAAGCTCCTAGAGCTTGGTATGATAGACTTAAGAGCTTTTTGATTCAAAATGGTTTTGAAATGGGGAGGGTAGATAAAACCTTGTTTCTTCTTAGGCGTGGCAATGACCTTCTGATAGCACAAATCTATGTGGATGATATCATCTTTGGTGGCTCCTCTAATGCTCTTGTGTCCAAGTTTTCTGAGATGATGAGCAGGGAATTTGAGATGTCCATGATGGGTGAGCTCCAATACTTTTTGGGGCTACAAATCAAGCAGACAAAGCAGGGCACTTTTGTACATCAGGCCAAGTACACCAAGGATCTATTGAAGAAATTCGAGATGAGCGATGCCAAGCCAATCAATACCCCGATGTCTACTGTAACGTCACTTGGTCCTGATGAAGAAAAGAGGCAGTGGACCAGAAGGAGTTCAAAAGCATGATCGGCTCCCTCCTCTACTTGACAGCGACAAGACCGGACATCCAATTCGCTGTTTGCCTTTGTGCGAGGTTCCAAGCCTCGCCGAGAGACTCCCACCGGCAAGCTGTGAAGCGCATCATGAGGTACCTTCGATCATCCCCTGAGTATGGACTTTGGTATTCATGCTCTTCTGTTCTTGGGATTCGGGGTTTTTCTGATTCAGACTTTGCCGGGTGTAAGATAGAACGCAAGAGTACTTCTGGCACTTGTCATTTTCTTGGCACTTCTCTTGTTTCATGGTCCTCTAGAAAACAATCTTCTGTTGCACAATCTACTGCTGAAGCTGAGTATGTTGCTGCCGCTAGTTGCTGTAGTCAGATTCTTTGGATGATTTCGACTTTACAGGATTTTGGGTTGTCTTTTGATAGTGTTCCACTTTTCTGTGATAACACTAGTGCTATTAACATTGCTAAAAACCCAGTGCAGCATTCTAGGACTAAGCATATAGATGTGCGGTTTCATTTCCTGAGAGACCATGTTGAAAAGGGTGATGTAGTGCTTCAGTTTGTTGATTCTGAAAATCAGCTCGCGGATATCTTTACCAAGCCATTAGATCCCACACGATTCTGTGCACTTAGAGGGGAGTTGGGGATTGTTCATCCCCATGGGTTGGTTTGAGGGGGAGTCTTCTCACTGTGTATCATAGTGTAATATAGTGCATTTTGCATCATTTGTGATATATCATGTGCACTTTACATGTTCACGAGCTTTGTCTATTATCCTTGATGAAACAATGAGTTCTACGAGTTCGCTATATGCCATACTCTGACTGTCTAGCTCATTTCACCATACTTTGATATGTGGTCTCAAGAATCTGTGATGCTAGCTTAATTGGACAACAACTTGAATTTAACTCTTTGATCTACTGATGAGTTGCCTGCTAGGGAATCCTTTGCTTTTGAATCTGCTCATGACTCTAGTATTGCAACTATGATCTTTGTGTATGACTGGTCAAAGATAGGACTTCATGGTAATCTTGATTAGGACTGCTAGTGGCTTAACATGCCTAGGCTTTTGTGGCTCGGGTCGGAAAATGCTTACTGTCATCAAAAGTCACTAGCTTTTGCTCTACATGCTTAAAATCTATCATATGCTAATGTGAAAAATGCTAAAATAGGGATGAATCACTCAAGGTACTTGCTCGTGCAGGAGGTAGTACTTTGGTTGTGGCTAGTCCAAACAATCATGTGGACTCAATGTGAAAAAGTCAGGATGAATCACTCAAGATACTTCCTCGTGCAGGGGGTTGTATTTTGGTTGTGCCTAATCCATTTAATCATGTGATTGCTTAATTCAGCATGTGGTAGAGTATTTTGGTCCTAATCTTGATCGGTTGTCCTCCTAGTCATGACTTAGCGCTAGGTTGTCATACTTCACTCATGTTTAGAGTCATTGCAATTGTGGCTACCTAGTCTGGAGCTCATCACTAGTGAACTCTTTAATATGCTAAGAACTTGATATGCTAGCTGCTCTTCTTGATCTACATGTCTTCTTATGGTTTGGTGAGCATCTCTGTGGTATACTAGCACTTTTTGTGTCTCATTCTGGATAATCTTCAAAGCTCGCTAAAACTGAAAAATCAAACTTTCATGCATACATGCTTATCCTTGATGATTATAATGCCAAAGGGGGAGAAATAGTCATATCAATCATACCTTTGGATGGATTTGGATTATAGGAGTGAGGGGGAGTTTCTTTGCATATATTAAGTCTTCACTCACAGTTTGGATACTACTCTTGTTCACATGCACTTGGCCCGGTGCTTGCTTTCTCTTTCTTTTGGCCAAGTGTGAATTCTTGCAACTCGATTGCTTTTAAATCTTTAAACCAACTCCAATTTGATTGATTGAGAGGTGTTGGCAATATATTCATCAAGGGGGAGATTGTGAGTCATGTGAGGACTTGACAATATTTGTGATGAATATTTTGCCATCTTATGTGGAGTTAATTCCTTTGGTTGCATGAATTCGAGATTTGAATTACTTGTTGTGTGATTGGTAAGTTTGAGTTTCTCAATTTGTCTCAAGGAAAAATTGAGTGGATAAAGGATTTTTCTCGGCTGACTTGGGTCAAGTGGAAAATTTGTGCTCGCAACGCTTTGCTTGGTCTATTGTGTGCAGGTGCGAGTTGGGTGCGGCGATGGTTCGGCCATATGGACCGGCATGAGGCTTGGAGGGCTGAGATGCGGTCAAGGAGGTGGCGACGACATCGTGCGGCTTAAAAGCATGTACGCGGAGGACAAGAAAGCGTGTGGAGACGAGACGTGAGGATCAAGTCAGTGCGAGGGCGTTTTGGTAAAAACGCGGAGTCTACCAAAGCATAACCAAGAAACTGCGGCGACGGCCGGGAAGCGGTTTAGGGTTAGTTGCTTAGGGTAGAAGGAAAGATGGATGGTGGATGAGTCACTTAGACGCTTTGTGATGCATGCTAAGTGCTCATGCCATCTAAGTGGGCTACCTTTTCCTCCAAGTTTTCTCTTTTTCTCATTTCTAGGGCTGATTGGGGAGAATTGGATAAAAGTCTTGATTTGGGGAGTTTTTATAGAGATCAACACTTGATCTAGACTCACAAGACCCTTCCACACATCTCTGCAAAATTTGGGTCCATTTGGATGGGTAGATTTTGAATTAGCCCAAAAGTTGGATCGAAAAATCTGTTCTGGAACTGTGCTGATCTTCGTTAACCGGTCTGAGCAAGGTCAGACCGGCCCTTGCACCGGTCAGACCGGCCACACACACGGTCAGACCGGCCATTGCACCGGTCAGACCGCCCCATGCAAGGTCAGACCGACTTTCAGACTGGCAGTGCATGAACTCTGAGGTTTTCTGCTGTTCCAATTTTCCTTTGCTTTGTCGAATGAATTTCCGCTGCTTCTTCTCTGTCATTTACATTAGCATCTCGGTTGCTATTTGTATTTGATTTTGAAAAGAATTTTAGACTTCGATATTCACCCCCCCTCTGTCGGAAGCCGCTGATCCAACATTCTCTTTACCAGGAACAGTAAATCCTTCAGGTTAATTCATATAGATGTCTTCATCCAACTCCCCATGAAGAAATGCAGTTTTGACATCTAATTGCTGAAGCTCATAATCATGCATTGCAACAATGCTGAGAAGTATACGAATTGAGCTATGCTTCACAACAGGAGAGAACACTTCATTGAAATCAACACCTAGAATCTGGTTGTAACCTTTAGCAACTAACCTTGTCTTGTATCTTGTCCCATCATTATGAGTATTACCCTCCTTGCACTTGAAGACCCATTTACAGCTTATTGGTCTCTTGTCACTGGGCAGTTTGACTAAATCCCATGTGCCATTCTTGTCATAGGACTCAATCTCATCATGCATTGCAGTCATCCATTTGCTTGCATCAGCAGAGATAATGGCTTCTGCATATGAAGAAGGTTCGGCAGATCTTTCAATTTTCTCTGCGACACTGAAAGCATAAGCAACCATATTTGCTTCTTCTATTAGCCTCCTGACAGGTTTAGGATCCCTTCTGGGCCTATCAACTGCAATGGAATGCTGTGGAGTGTTCACAACAGCAGGCACATGATCACCTGCGTCACCTCCCTGTGTCACAGCTAGTAGGTCATAAGCTACCTGTGGCATAGCTGGCTGATCTGGCTGTGGCACAGCTGTCACCTGTGGCACAGGTGCACTCACCTGTGGGACAGGTGCATGAGAATCACTGAGCTTAACAGAATGCTCCACCTCAGAGTTAGACTTCTGCCCACTATCTTCAGAACCTCTGGGCTGATTAACTGGAACATCATTGCTGCACAGCATAGCAGCCTCATTGAAGACAACACTTCGGCTGACTATCATCTTCTTGGTCTTAGGATTCCATAGCTTAAAGCCTTTGACACCAGACTTATAGCCAACAAATATGCATTTAACTGCTCTGGGTTCAAGCTTCCCATTGTCAACATGAGCATAAGCAGGGCACCCAAACACTATCAGATTTGAATAGTCTGCCGGAGAACCAGACCAAACCTCAATGGGTATCTTCTTATCAATGGTTGTGGAAGGTGACCTATTGATAAGGTGACATGCAGTGGAGACAGCTTCAGCCCAGAAATGTCTGTTCAGACCTGCATTGGACAACATGCAACGGGCCTTGGAGATAATGGTCCTATTCATACGCTCAGCTACACCATTCTGTTGAGGAGTGCCAGGAACGGTGTAGTGTCTCACAATGCCATGAGACTTGCAATGTGACTTGAACTGTTTGGAGCAGAACTCCATACCATTATCAGTTCGAAACTTCTTGACTTTCCTCTCAGTTTGGTTTTCAACCATTGTCTTCCACTCTTTGAAGGTAGAGAATGCTTCTGACTTGTGTTTGAGGAAATAAGACCAGACCTTTCTTGAGTAATCATCAATAATGGTCATCATGTAACGAGATCCACCAAAGGATGGCTTTCTTGATGGCCCCCACAAATCAGAATGCACATAATCAAGAATTCCTTCAGTTGTGTGAGTTGAGGTGATGAACTTCACTCTTTTGTGCTTGCCGAAGATGCAATGCTCACAGAACTTCAGACTTTCACTATATCCTTCAAGTAATCTACGCTTGCTCAGCTCTTCCAGACCAGACTTGCTCATATGCCAAAGATTTGATGCATCAGAATCAGAAGCATCTTGAGGAATTACAGGGGCGGCATTGCCTGAGATTGTACTACCATGGAGATAGTATAGTCTACTGGACTTCCTCAGGTCTGCCTTCATCACCACAAGAGAACCTTTGGTGATCTTTAAGCAACTATCTCCACCTGAATAATGATATCCCTTACCATCAAAGTAGCTTAATGAAATGAGATTTCTCTTCATCTTTGGAATGTATCTGACATCTGTCAGTGTTCTGATCATGCCATCAAACATCTTGATCTGAACTGAGCCAATGCCCTCTATCTTACATGATGAATCATCATAGCCAAGAACTGATCCACCATTGCTTAACGGCTCAAAGGAACTGAACCAATCTTTGTGAGGGCACATGTGATATGTGCAAGCAGTGTCAAGAATCCACTCATCGGTGGCAGTTCTCTGTCCAGTAGAACTGGCTACAGCATTCAAGAAACCAACACATGTGTTTGCATCTGTGTCACAGGTGGGGCGAAGACCTGTGTCACAGGTGGGATGATCACCTATGTCACAGCTGGAGCTGGCATAGCTGAGGTGGTCAACTGTGTCACAGCTGGTGGCAGAAGTTCCAGAAATGACCACCAGAGACTCGACGTCTGAGTTAGCAGAACAGTTGGCAGCAGCATCAGCCTTATCCTTCGGCTTTGTGCCTTTTCTGTTCTCCTTGTTCTTCAACTTGTAACACTCAGAAATGTCATGTCCATCACGTTTGCAGTATCTGCAAAACTTGCCATTTCCTCTGGATTTTGATCTGCCTCTCTGACCTGTGGGCTTCTTCCATGCCCATGACTGGGGTTTTTCTTCTCAGATCTGCCTCGAACAGACAAGCCCTCAGCATGTGAGCCACTTGAATCATCAGACACCATCTGTCTCATCTTCTCTTTGGAATGCAAGGCCTCATAAACCTCATGGAGTGTGAGGGTATCTCTGCTATACAGCATGGTATCTCTAAACCAGAATATGAACTAGGCAGCGAACACAAGAGAATCAAACCCAGATCTTCTTCATCATAACTAACATCCAATGATGCTAGATTAGCAACAATCTCCTTGAAATTAGAGATGTGTTCAAACAAGTTACCTCCTTCCGGCATCTTGTGCAGGAACAACTTTTGCTTGAGGTGCATCTTGCTGGTCAGATCCTTGGTCATGCAGATTGTTTTAAGCTTCAACCATAGCGAAGCAGCATGTGTCTCCTGGAGAACCTCCTGCAGAATATTGTTGTGCAGGTGGAGTTGAATTTGGGAAACAGTCTTGCGGTCTTTCTTCTTCTCATCATCGGACCAAGCAGCAACAGCCTTCCCGCCAAAGGAGTCCAAAGCATCCTCATAATCGGTCTGAGCCAATAGAGCACGCATCTTGACTTGCCACAAAGAGAATCGAGTATCTCGATCAAGAAGCGGAAGATCAAACTTCATGGACGCCATCTCAAGAACGAGCAACCAAGGCTCTGATATCACTTGTTAGAGATGGACGGACCAGTGGAAGAGAGAAATCAGAGTAGCGGAAACAAACGTGGCAACAATCAAGCAAAGAACGTGCGCAAGAAATAGAGCAATCACACGATCCAAGACACAAGAGAGTTTTACGTGGAAACCCTAAAAGGGTGAAAACCACGGACGTACGAAGACGTCAACTTCACTATGATGAATGAAGTCCTAACCCGTTAGGGATTTACAATGTTTGGCTTATCCCATAACGTCTACAAGGAAGGGTATGTATAGTTACAGGTGGGTGAGGGGGTATCTGTGTTACTGCTTGTGACACAGTTGACTGGCACAGGCAGAACACTTAACATGCTAGCACCTGACTCAGGTGAGATAACCTACCTGTGTCAGCTACCTATGACACAGGTGATGAGCCACCTGTGACACAGGTGGCTGACTCAGATGGCTAACACAGCTGAGTGACACCGCTGGCTGACACCAGCAACGTAGAATGTCTTCTACAAAGGGGTGACAGGAATTTGGAGCAAACTCCAACACGATCATATCCCCGCATTAGTGCCCATGCTTCGTGGGGCCATGGAGCCTCCGCAAGGTTCCTAGCACGTGTAGTGTGCGTTCTATATATAATCTCTGAAAATTAGAATATATCAAGTGAAAAAGGTATTTTGAATTCTGATGGCACCGCCAAACGATCTTGATTTGACATTGTATCAATAAAACTGCTACTTCTACAGGCAAACTGTATATGCATCAGGACTTCAGGTCCTTTTACTTCTTGCATCAATGATCAGTACATCAGAATATCAGAATGGGACATCAAACTTCACAGGGGTAATATGAATATCATGGTTGCATGTTAGTGAAACAATTTGATTGCATGCAGCTAAGCATTTCAGTTTTCAACTTTACACATACCCACAACTGGGTCCTCATCTCAGAGCAGCTGGATGGATGGATACATCATGATATGTCATAACGTATACATATAGATTTGGCCACAACCTAGTAGATAAGCTAGTAGCTACTTCGTCACCTAGCTTGTACTACACATATATACACAAGGCAAACTTTTCATCATCATACTGTATGCTAGGGATCTCCATCTGTGGGTTTCTCCGCAACCTTGGTGCCCCGGGGCTGTTTCATGGAGCGATCCAATATCGAGACTCTGATCTCCAGCGCATCCACTGCTGTCCTTGATCACAAGAGAGCAGAACTCAATGCGGCATCGCCATTTTCCTCGGCCATAACCCTCTGAACTGAAGAAGATTCTTGGGGGAGGGGGGGGGGTGGTGACGGCCGGCTTTCCCTGAGGCCTGCGGCGGTCTTCAGCATGTGGAGTGGCTGCAGCTGGAGTTCTCGTCATCGAGCCTCCAGCGTCCAGGTTCATCCCTTGGTCCCCCCTGTCCGAGATACCAGCTCTGGAAAATTTTGAGGGGAATTTAGTTTAGCTTATATGGATCCAGATAGGTGAATATGTGAGGAATGATACACGAGCAGGTAAACAGGGGTCTAAAGAACTGGACAAGGTTTCTCTTCTAATACAAAATGACAAGTACTTTGATATGTGTTCGAGAAAAAAAGAATATCTGAGGAATGAGAAGATAAATAAATCCACAATGTCTAGGAAAGGAGTCGCCAAACTATCAAATTGTTTGGGCCTACTCCCACTGTGTTTTTGTTGATTAACATCAACGGCATAATGCTAATTGCTAATGCCTGTATTGTCGCTGGATAAAAGGGGATAAATGTGTAGTGATCAACTTACCCCCAACATTATTAGGTTAACATGAGAATATTTAACTATCTCAACTACCTCAGGTAAGAAACTTTGATTTGTTTTAAATTAGTGAACGTGGAATAAGTTTTACCTTCTAGAACCTTCTTGCTTAGCTAAATAGCTTAACAATTGCTACATACATTTATATATGAATATTTACATGCACATATTGAGATTAGGTAGTATGTATGTACAACTTGTGTATACACGTGTGTCCATCTAATTTATCATTTACGACTAGCTTGCATCATATGTACATAAGACCAACAGTTTGGCCGGAAAGCAGAAAAGTACCCTTTCAGTCCTTGCACGTGTTATGGCCACCTTGTTGCACATATACATGCCATGTCAATCTCATCTTCCACATACTGCTGCTGGAACCTATTGTGATTTTCTGTCAGCCTCCCATAGGCCGATTGGCCTACCTGTCGACCCATGATTGGCCTATTAGCACTATCGATTAGCAGTTGGCCGACATGCGTCGTAGTCAGTTGACGGCTGGCCAATAGTGTCCAGTCGGCCAACTACGGGTTTATGCGCCCTAATTCTGTAATTTTTTCAATGCATGCTTTACTTTTACCATTTGTGAGAAAAAATATACTTAAAAAAATCACAGTGACCTGACTGGTGATGGGAATCTGTCGCTAGCATGATCTTAAATGATAGGATGCATAAATCTAACAACCATGCTATAGTTCAACATTCACACCAATGAGCACCTAATTTCTGTGGGTTTACAAAATTAGGTTTGGAATGTCTAACTCATTCAGTTCACGAAGGAAAAACATAATCCCATTACAAACTCTCAGGTATCCTAGAGAGTTGTTCCACCACAAAAACCCATGTATGCCTCTGCAAACATAATAACCCACTTCCTGCTCGACTCCGAATACTTTGTGCAAGCAGCTTGAGTTCGTCATGCACTTGAAGCACCGTCTCTTGGACCCTCACCTGTAGAAGCCGCTCTCATTGCTGCATAAATGTCAAAAAACAATGAAAATAACATCAGCTGTGTGATAATTACATTTGCCCTCAATGGACATTTGTTTCTCACCAACCACAATGTCCAACAATTCACTGCTAACCCCAAAAGCGCTAACTCATCATCCACAGCTCCCCTAAGTAACAGCCACCATGCCACAAAATAATCAAAAAGAAGACGGATTTGTACTCCAGAGGGACAACTCTCTGGCTTGAACACAGATATATTTATCCATATATTTTTTTTTAGATGAACGGGGCATCACAAACAGATGCCCAGGTCCGAAATTTACTGAAAATGAGTTGCAAGCAGTTTAAGCTCAGTATCATTGTCCATTTGTGCATATTTGTATGTTGTTAAGTAAAAAGTAGTAACATATTAGTTACAGCCTAGACATTAACAATAACAGTTAAGGGATGTAAAACAGGGTCATAGGCACGTAGCTATACCTGGAATGTAGAAGCCGGCGTAGGGAGCTACTCTCTCCCAAGCATCGATCACCTTCACCATGATTTGAGTTGGACCATGTAGACATCACCAGATGAGTGCACAAATATGATAGAAGCCACTAAACATATACCCAAGGAGGTTTTAATGGGGTCGGGAGGGCGTCATCAGGGAGCAGCGTCTCGAGCTCCATGGCCCTGCGTTGAGCTCACCCTGCAATTTCCATGGCATCCACTTCTCTCGACCACAGGTAGATGCTATGCTGGACCCCTGTACGTCGACGAATTCCAGCACACCATCCTCCAACTTCATGACGACGACGCGAGTCCCTTGGAGAAGGTCTGGTGATACCATCACCAGGACGCTGGGCATCACATCGACCAACACATCGCGTTCATCGCGGTGATGCACAGACGTGAGCTCGCCCCACCCGCCGGCCTCCGATGAGTACACACGAACGGACGTGACAGTCGCCCCGAACGTAAGAGAGTTGTAGAGGAAGGTCACAGGAACCCCGCGGGTGGCAGTCGCCGTGGTCGCAACCTTCCGCCGCCGCCGCCGCCGCCGCCGCCGCGGCGCAGAGCACCGCCGCACCGAAGAACTCCAATGCGAGCTTGGGCTCGGACGAAGGCTGGGGCAGGAGGCGCTACTCGTTCGTCACCGGTCCCGGATGAGGAAGGAGGTCCACGGCGCCCTCCACGTCCCGGCTTGAGGTGGCGAAGAGTGCGTTTTTGGCGCAGTCTAGCACGAGCCAGCCGGGGAGATCGCAGCCGGCGGGGCGGAGGGCGGAGGTGGAGACGAAGCGGGAGGGGGCGCCGGACTCGTCGTCGTACAAGACGTGGAGGAAGCCCAGCAGCGGAGGCGTCCCGTGGAACGCGCGGTAGCGGCGGCGTCGGAGAGGAGGCGGTGCCAGGGCTTGCAGACGAGGGAGGCGCGGGCGAGGCACGCGGCGGGAGGCGGAGGAGGATCTCATGGACGAGATCTTCCATCAGCCACGGCGGCGGGCGTGGCGCGTTCGGTTCAATTCAACCAGCTTGCGATGGAGGATCTGCCATGTGGGACCCGGATGGCAGTGACAGTAAAGCTTAGCCGCCAAACATTTGAGGTCACCTCAAAAGGAAATATCAAAATCATCAGCGAGAAAAGAGTTCAGTTTAACTTCCTTTTTTAGAAAAAAAAATCACATTAAAGGGAAAAATAAAAGATAATCAAGGGAAACAGGTATTCTGAATTCTGACTCCTGACACTGCCAAATGAAAAAATGATTGAAGTGCCGCTTGACTTGAACATTGTATCAATAGAACTCCTGGCTTTTACAGGCGAACTGCCATCTGCTTCAGACTTCAGGTCCTCTACCTTCTTGCATTGAAGATGAATAGATCACATTATCAGAATGGAACATCAAACTTCACATAGGGCAAAATGAACATCATGGTCGCAATGAAACCATTTGATTGCGCAGCCAAACATTTCAGTTTTCAACTTTACACAAACCCAAAATTGGGTCCTCATCTCAGAGCAGCTGGATCGATGGATATTTCATATATATGTCATCACTTATACATATCGATTTGGCCACATCCTAGTAGCTAGTAGCTACTAAGGTATGGAGGGATTGTCAGCTAGCTTGTACTACATATATACACAGGTCTTTCGTCATCATACTGTATGCTAAGGATCTCCATCTGTGGGTTTCTCCCCCATATTGGCGTCACGGGGCAGCACTTTGACACGATCCAGTATCGATTCTCTGATCTCCTTGTATTTCTTCAGCTCCTCCAGTGCGTCCGCTGCAGTCCTTGATTGCATGAGAGCAGAACGCAATGCAGCATCACCATGTTCCTCTGTCATGACCCTCTGAACTGAAGAAGATTCTTGAGGAACAGGAACTGGGGGAGGAGCTGCAATTGATGGCGGCTTTCCCTGAGGCCTGGGGCGTTCTTCAGCATGCGCACAAGAGCACCGATGGCTGCAGCTGGAGTCCTCGTCATCGAACCTCCAGCGTCCTGGTTTGAACCTTGGTCCCCCCTGTCCGAGATAACAGCCCTGGAAATTTTTGAGAGTTTAGCTTATATGAATCAAGATAGGTGAATATCTGAGGAATGAAAAGAGAAGTAAATCCACAATGTCTAGGAAAGGAGTCGCCAAACTATCAAAGTGTTTCGGCCTGCTCCCACTGTGTTCTTGTTGATTAACATCAATAGCATAATGCTAACTGCTAATGCCTGTATAGTCGCTGGATACAAGGGGATAAATGCATAGTAATCAACTTGTGCCCAACATTATTAGGTTAACACGTGAAAAATTACTATCTCAACTACCTCAGATGTAAGCAACTATGACTGACTTGTTTAAATCAGTGAATGTGGAACAAGTTTTACGTTCTAGAACCTTCTTGCGGCTTATGAATTGCTACAATGAATAGCTAATATAACAGCGAACAAAATATAGGGAGTGGTTTATCCAGCAAAGAGTAACTTCATATTTGAGATAAATGATTCCACAACTTACAATTTGGCCAACAATATTTAATCACTAACATTCACGATCACATCCCCAAGAATTATAAGGGGATTGAGAAATAATTGCATGGAAAGGATAAGCTGCAGTGACATTACAGAAGTGGCAAGCCAGAAATGATATGTAGTTCCTATTCCTGTGTGCCATATGAGCATTTTTAGCTAATGCTTATATGGATTTAGTATAACTGCTGGTCTGCAAATAAGATACGGGCAGGGAATGGACGAGGATTTTTGAGCTACTGACCTTCACTTTTATCCATAAAATCCTCTCATGTTCCTTGCCCAGAAATTAATCTTTCCATTTTCACAGGGTTAAACTTAGGGCATGATGTTTCTACTTGGTATGTCTAGCTGTTGAGTTGGTAAATCCCAGAAGAGCCAGAATGCAACCATTTTTACATAAAAGAACATATATCCTCATTCCACGCTCCCCACTGCTATATACACAACACGAAACTTTATCAAAATCAAGCCAGACTCGATTCAAACCGGGATTTGGCCCATATTGGACCTAGGGTAGGGTAGGCTTAAAAGTACCCATGCTTACATGTTTAGGTCCCAGCTAAGAACACCTTGAGGTATCAGGGTTTGTTTCCCATGATCCATACAAATTAGCAACAACTGATTCGTATGTCTAGCCCCTTCCATCTTGCTTGTTCTGAGTGGCTCCCCTCCTCCCAGGTTAAGTAATTCAAGTCCCATCTCACACAGTCCAACCCACCCATCCATCCAAGTATTAGCAAAAAAAAACCTCCTGCATTTCTATCAATTATTAAAGGAAAGTAGAGACATAGGTCTGTCTTTGGTTCAGATCCAAAGTTTGTCCTGTACATTGAAAGCTAGCCCGTATGGTAGTTTCTATGTTTCTATGAACACAATGTACATACTACGTCTAGAACAAAAGTAATAGCCAGGCCCAAAAGTTGTTCTTGACACAGTACATACTACATAGTGAGCACTGAGCAACAAGAAGTGAAAGAATCAAGCTAACATAGGAAATAAGGAACTTAGGGAATAACCAGAACGTTGAGAAGTAACAGAACTAGGAGGAGAAAACTTGAAAATATTATAATTAAGTCTCTATTCATTTGAACAAATGTGAACAGTAATCTTCTATATTCAGCCTCCAGGCGCCAGACGATGGTTTCATTTCAACAAAGGCAATAGGCAATAGCCCAGATAATTAAAGATGTAGACATTTCTGAACTATAAATATTGCAAGTGGTCAGCAAGCTTCTCTTGATAATAGAGAGAACAAAATGTGTCCAGTCCATCAAAAGGGCCATGAAAAAAATGATATAGAAAATGAACTATCTGCTAATATATTGCCAACTAGTATGAGGAACAAAATTGTCCTGAGTCCTGATTTGTATGACAAAAATACAAGCAAATATATACCCATTGAGCATCTAAACTAGCACTACAGTGCCTTCTCACTAAGAAAATACCAATTTAATAATTGAACAAATTTACAACTTCAATGAATATAAGCGCAACAAAACAAGTTCATAGACCTGAATGAGCATTGAAAAAATTATAGCATTGCCCTCTTATCTTGGAACAAAACTATAAAGGCAGCATCTCTAGGCCGCTTGAACTAACTATAGTGTCTTGATTTCAGAATTTTTTCCCCTCTGGATATGTTTACGTTTTAGACATCCATTATCTTTCATGAAGCTAACACATGGTAGATGCCATTGCTCCGTATCTACTAAGTGATTTAACGCTTCAAGATGCAAATAGTCCAGTTTTCCTACAAGATCTCGAGATTGTGAAAGACTATACCATGCAGTTACAAATGAAGAATTGTGCATTTGTGCTACAATTTCTGCTTCAAAGGCCACCTGAAACATAAGATGGTTCACTATACATTTTAGAATTACCTTACTATTTAGATCACTGGGCAACTGACTGACATAACCGTCTTAATGGTATTCCACATCTAAAGAATTGTGCTAACTAAACTAAAATAAAGGACTGCCTTGTCATTGTCAGACATTTATTTAGGAAAACATATACTTCTTCGCAATTGAGCCACTATGTGATACCAACATCAATATACACAGAGAAACCACAAGCTTTCATGAGCATGTGCAAAGGGAATCAGACAGAAACCACAAGCAGTAGTTTTAACACTTAGGAGCCGTGGCACAATGTCATAAACCATATATATTTCCAATAAGGAGGAGATTAAGCAAGATTACCTGTTAAGTTGATCAATGATGATATCTCTATCTTCCCATGCAAATACCAACTCCCGCTCATCCAGTTCATCCATGATAAAAAGTTTGCTTGAGGTTCGAGTCAACTTCAGTCCATGAAAATATCCCAAATCATCTTTACCAAAAGACAACACCTACAGCAAGGAACAAAACCAAAAAATTCATCAGTAAAAAATCAGGTAGAATTATCCAAAAGCAAAACCCCATAATAAAACTAGTGTTGCTTTAGCAAGCTACACATATTGCTTGAGAAGATCAAATATCAAATGTGTGATTACCTTTTGCAAGGCCTTGTTATTCTCAAATTCACCAAATCTGACCAAATCCTTTCTTGCATTTGAGTTACCATCAGGAGATGGTGTCAGGTTGTCATTTTCAGATGAGAACTGGTGCTTACCCTTCCAAGATGGAGAAGGAGGCAGCCCGCTACCTCCTCCACCATCCCTCACTGTGGGAATAACTACAGGAGCACTCTCATATCGGAACAAAGGATTTTTCGGGTAGCTAGCTGAAGGGGAATGGGATGGCAATGGTGACAAGGGTGGTGATGGATAGCATTCTTCACATCCTGTATTTTTCTTCTTCACAAAGGATAATGTGCTATGTGGATGTGAGCACATTGTTAGAGGATTATCATGCATAAGCACACATGGCTGTAGGCGTCCACAGGGTTCTGAATTCATGGAAGAAGGAGATGGTGATACCAGTGGTCCACCTCCATGCTCGATACTCCAACTGTGGCGCCTGGTCATTGCAACACAAGTAGGTGCGATGCCAGCTGAAGGAAGGGAACTGAACTTCCTGAGGAAGTCAGTTGTGGGGCTCCCGACATAATCTATTATAAGCTCCGTTGGCATGGGCGTGGTTGGCTCCAGTGCTGTCACCACCTCCAACACTGGCACATAAGAAACTGACAAGCTCAGTCGGCCAAACAGGGTTTCAATTGGAGCAAATGCATAGTGCTTCATCTGTGCATCCTCGGCCCGGGTAAACGGCTCAACAAATGATGATATCTGTGCGACAGGTTCAGTGGACGGATTCTCCCAGACGAGTTCAGCTCCCTGAAGAGATTGTACGCTGGCAAGAGCCTGACAACCAGATGCAATGACCGGAATAACACCGTTGAGCCCTTGTATGCACTCCTGTACAAGCTGTGATCCTCAGCCGAGCTGTTCCTAGACTTTCTGCCGTAGTTCTTGCTGCTATTACCATTGCCACCGCCAGACTTGCTGGTCTCATACTGTATACCCACCTCTCTATGATCTTGCCACCCTCAGCAGTGGTGGCGTTGGTATTGTCACGGTGCAGCATGACAATGTCAATAACCAAGGGCTCAAGGTTGCTCTGTCGCCACAGGTCAAAGTTCTCAAGTGCGGCCGGGCAGTCCCGGAGTGCGAGGTTGAACCACCGGTCACGCGGCTGGCTGCCAGACAACGGTGAAGATGGTGGGGAAGGCCGTGTGAAGCTGCGTGATGATTCGTAGGGCGAGCGTGACTCCAGGATGATGTGGAGGCTCTTGGCGAAGAACTCGGTGATCACTTGCTCCACCATGGGCGGCTCTGAGGCGGCGGCGGCCATAGTTACGTAGTTGTGGATGATGCCAAAAGTAAGAAGTTGGTCAAATTTGGAGCTAGTGAGAGCCACGAAACCCACCAAAAACGCCAAAATTTAGAATCTTTTATGCTTCTGGAGAGGAATCTTTTATGATTCCGGAGCCTCTCCAGCAACAAGCTAGTAAGCAAAATTCACGAATTCTGGGTGGTCTAGGACTGCGATTGGATTCCTCGGAGCAAGAGAGTGAAGTTACCAGATCAAATCGGTAGGAAATCCGACGAAACCGGAAAACTCACAGACATATAGCAAGAACCCTAAACTAAAACCCATCAAGAACTGAACCAACAAAAAAGAGTCGCGCCTTTGCACATCGAAACCGCACAAAAAACGCAGCTTTTTACCCCGATTTCCCACGCAACAAGCAGAGAAAAAACACCAATTTCGTGGGAAATCTCACAACAAAACAAGAAGAAAAAAAAGATTTTGACCTTAAAAACGGAAGAAGAACCCTAGAAAAATCGCTAGAAAGCTAGCGAAGGAGTGAACTCTTGGAAACCCGATTCCAGCGCAAGAAACCGGAAGGGGAGCCGCATTGGAACCAAACCCCAATTATCCCGTGGGGGATCGGAGCGGCTGGGGCCTTAGTGGCCGACCAGGAGGAGTCGCGGTGGTACTGGAGGTGAACTCCATGAGTCCATGGAGGAAGAGCGGATAAAAGAGGAGATCACCAGAAGCCGTTGGCTCCGGGGAACCCTTTTTTTTTCTTTCTTCCCTTCGTTTTCTGAACGATTTTTTCTCCACGCTTTATTGCTTTTTCTTCTTTCTTTCTTTTACTACATATAAATATATTTCCCTTCGTTTTTGTCTGCGTGTTTTTAGATTATTTTGGGATCGCGTGATTAGCAGTTTAACAAATAATCAGCCAAGAGTATATTTCCCTCTTTCGTTTAATTACTGGTTTGCGCAAGCACAAGCATGGATTGAGCGGCAAGCAGTAACTCCACTGAGGTCAAGTTTTGGATGCATTAAAACCGAACAGGTGATTGACCCATGAGTATCTTGGTTCACTAGGTAATCTGGTGACTTAACTAAATACCCCATCTGCATTATAATATAGATCATTTTAGAATATATAGAAGTTAAATATTTTTAAGTTTAATCATTAATATAGAATAAGTTATAAATATCTACAACATAAAATTGATACTACTATATTCGTTATGAGATATACTTTCAT
The DNA here is from genome assembly GCA_019208055.1 of Stipa capillata. Classification (NCBI taxonomy): domain Eukaryota; kingdom Viridiplantae; phylum Streptophyta; class Magnoliopsida; order Poales; family Poaceae; genus Stipa; species Stipa capillata. The sequence goes on from JAGXJF010000226.1 coordinate 147,935, forward strand.
AATATACACTTAGTTTTATTTGAGGAAACATATTTTTTATAAAAATTTATGATTAAAATATCATTTTAAATGTTATATAAATATCTAAAATAAGTTACGTTATGATACGAAGGTAATAAGAAAGAGACTCCCTAGCAAAGCTAGCTGAATAGGCTTAACCAGCGACGACCTCCTCCCAACGTCTTCTCTGCCCAGCAATGGCTAACGGCGCCCACCCACCTCCATCGAGCACATCAGAGGTAGGATGTGAATATGAGATTGACGGGATCCATTTTTCTTGCTTTAAACCTTGCCTATTTTGACAAGTCATGTTCCTTCTTCTGGTTAGCATGTCCGTAACATTTCATGTTCACAGAAAAAGGGGATACTTTGTTTTATTCCTCATCAATTCCCTCCAATAATATCACCACCATATTGATCGTAGTAGTAAAATGGGGGAGATGAATAGAGCACATATGGTAGTTTATAAAAGTACACATACAAAAGTTGGAAGTATATTTATGAAAAAGTAGTTTTTATCAAGATTCCAAGTGATTCAGAACATACAATAAACTTATAATTTTCGATATGTTATAAACCAAGGGTACCCCAGTCCCTGTGCTTTAAACTGAGAGAAAACTTATGCTAACAATCATCCCAAAATGCAGCAAGTTTGGTCAGCGATATAGTTACAAATTCCACAAACTCAAAACAGAATCAACCCTCTGGCCATATAGCAAAAGCATCTAACCATGATTCAGCAACATCTAAACCATCATCGAGCAGTTATAAACACAAAACCAAAAACATCAAGACTGATCTTTCACAAGGTATCATCCGGCCATCTCCTTCTCCACGCATCAGCAACCGCTCGTCATAAACTTATAATACATTGAACACGAGTTAGTCACCGTCAGCAATACTCAAGAGTTCGAGCTTTGTTTCTACCATTTCACATACTTAGATAAGATGCAGGTAAAGCAGCCGTGCTAATTTCGCAAGATGAGCCTTTTCTCCCGGAGAAGCTGGAGCTGGCAACAGCAACAAACACATAAGAGCTCCTCCTCAGATTTATGGAGCTTTGGGGGACAAGAAGGCGCAACCCTGGCTTCTGATAGCGCTCATCGAACTCCTGTGACAAGTTGCAAGCTAGCAGCTTGAACTTCAACCCCTGATTGCTGTCAATGAAAAACAAAGCAAAATGAGAAGGCTTGGTTTCAGATAGAAATGCAAATCCAAAAAATATTTACATTATGGTCAATTTCTTCATTATTGATAAATCCACAAAGGAAAAATTGGCTCTCTAGCACTAAGTTTGCCGAGTTTGGCAAAATACCACCCAAATATAACAGTTCATTTTAATAGCACTGAATTGTGCAAACCGTTGCTCCAATTACAATTCTAACAAGGAAATACAATGGACAATTTGTTGCAGCAACAGCAATTGATGGTTATAATCGGATCTATCCGGTCGCATATGCAATGTTCGGGAAACATGACAGTTCTAATTAGTTCTGGTTCATGAAGTAACTAAAAAGAGCCATTGGTTGTCCTCCTGGTTTAGCCACCATACACACTGATGCTTGCAAGGGCCTAGAAACAGATATCGGTAATTTGTGGTTCTGCCGCGGAGCACAGGGAATGCATGAGACACCTCATACAGAACTTCAAGAAGAAATTCAAGGGTTGATACTTGCAAAAAGAGAAAAAAAATATATCAAGGGTTGATGTCGTCAAGCATATGTGGCCTGCATCATGGGCTTCAACTCCACAAAAGCAGCAGAGGATGATGGACAAAGATTGCATAAATCTGTCATGCTGTAATCATATATTTGAAGACATATGTTATGTGAGGATTAACTTACCGCCGGTGTGAGGCCCAGACGGCGGCAGCGCAGGATGCTGATTGGGGAGAACCGCGTCCTATAGTGTTAGCAAAGGAGTTCTATTAGGAAAGAGGCGGATTGAGGAGAACAGCATCTTTTAATGGAAAAATGTTGTATATCTATGGTTTGATTTTTGATCTTTGATTTTCATAGTTCGAGTTTTCATTGCATGTAAAATATATTTTCGTCATACCGAAAAAAGTTTCATCAAACAAAATTTGTTACATGAAAACATCATGTTGTATTAGTTTAAAAAATTCATTACATATATTTTAACAAAATATTTTTATGACATAATAAAAATGTTTTTATCGGACGTCTAATCAAATACTAAGATCGAACATCCGATCCCTAGTCCTAGTCCTACCCTAGTGGGAAAATGTTAGCAAATGAGTTCTATTAGGAAAGAGTATTTTAGACAAGTCAATCTCTTATGTATGTACATGCGGCAAGGAGTCCAAAAAAGAGTCAGGCTTTGAGCCAAATATGCAGTAAATATGTGTTTAGATATAACTCTTCTATTTGTTTGTATCTTAGTGTTGTATCTAAAGAAGTTATCGTTTAATATGTTTCGTGAGAGAAAATGCATAACTTATCTTGGGTTTAACAATAAGAACCGTATCAAGATTAGGATACAGTATCTCTCTTTCTTAACTAAGCTTCCGCATCAGCATTTTGCCTAGTTGACATATTTTATATACAACTGTTGTAATTGCATTGGGACTGTCCTTACGTGGACTATGATATAGCTCATAAATGTTAGTTAAAACTTGAGCAATTGCACTGGATATGTAAACATGTTTCTCAACTACCAAAATGGTCTAAACACAGATGGTAATCACCAAACATCAAATTATCTGTGTGCTCAATGCTCAACCCGGAGAAATGCACAATTGCAAAGGAAAATGTCAAATGGTGGCTCTTATTACAAGTTCACGAAATTGAAACACGATCACAAGATAGTTTCTGAACTCATCCAATTTTTGAAGTGAACAAGGTTATGGCCAATAGATTAGGTCGCTTGCCGAAAGTGGCGCCGCAACATCATTTGAGCTTTTGAAAGAGCTTTGGTGCTACCTGCAGATGCACATTTCAGACAAATTGTTACTCTAGCTCGGCAATGCTTTTCCACAACTATTTCTTTCCAAATATTTATCTGGAACTAAAAAGTTAAAAGTGAGTGCTTACACATTTATCGATGCATGACCAATAGTCAAAATATTGCCCAGTGCAGTGTTTGTGACCAGTATCATCACCCTCAACTCTCTTGACACATTTCTGTGCATCATGGAAACACACACAGGTTGGACAAGTATTGTATAGGAGTATCATGTATGCATGCTAAAACCATTGAAATAAAATCAATCAACATAATAGCTAAAAATTCAAATTCAGTATACATCATAATACTATGGCAATTAAGATCTATATGATTCTCAACTTTATAATTCACGTGGGACATTCGTGGCGTTCAGAGCAAACCATATGAATCCTAGTCTGTTGCAAACAATTTGGTGTTTTCAAAACAGCGTCACATAAGAATCCTTCTACGGTCTACCAACCTAGGAGCTAATTGTTGAAAGGAATTGAACAGTTTATCAGCAATTAATATTGTTCTATCAATTGATAAAAAATTGAACAGTTGACATGGCAGCAAGTAAAAAATTGAGCTGTGCCGCTTTCTTAGGATGGCATGAGTGTGATGTTTGAAATGGACAATACAAATATGAATACAAGTTCAATACAAAAACCAGATGTAATACCCCTCAGCAGACAAACTGCCAAGAGTAAGTCTATTACAACCCAAGGCAACGTTGCAAATATGGTGGTGAACCTTCAAATTGGCTGGTAAATAGACAGAACTTATACATTCACATGGAAAAAATAGTTTGCCAATGATTCCACCAAAAATTCGTTATTAGATTTACCAGATGTAGGACCTGGCTAATCTGGTCACTTGGTCAGTAACTAACAGTGCTATGCATGTTGAGAATAGCAATTATATGGGAACTCTTCCATGATTTCTACCAACCTAAGAGAGCTATTTTTATAACTTCCATAAAAGAAATAGTGATACTGTCACACTAAATTAAGTGCGCACCTCATACTCATATAGCGACTTTACACACTGTGGCTTGCAACGCTCCTCCAGATACTTCTTTGGATCAACAGGTTCCTCATCCGCCCTGAGATAGAAAACAATAGAAAACTAAAGAAACTGAGAGAATGAAATGGACTACTTCGTGACATCTTATGAATAGTCCAACAAACGGGAACATTTTAGGAACAGTTAAACCAGTGGGTCTTTATGGTATTAATAGCATTTAAATGTTGTCAATATGGAACATCCTAAATTTGCTGATCACTATTGTGAAAGACAGGATTTCAGCAGAATATCCTATCAACAAACAGGATCGTTGCATTAATCTTTCTACACCTTAAAGATGAAGACACAAACTAGCCATCTAAAGCAAATCCCAACTTAATAATAACATAACACGCATAAAGAGCTGCAGATGGGATATAATGCATTCCAGAGCAGGTAGCTCGCAAAAGATTTAGTTTTTTCATTCTAGACTGATATTTTACTCCTGCCTATCCCTGGAACACCATATCTTCCATCGGAGGCATTATACAAGATGAAGCGGTCACCAAAGATGAGACACCCAAGAAGACTGTGGTTGCTTAAAAGAAAAGGATCCAAGAGCCCCCAAGTTTGACATAATATAGGATTTAAGTTAAATGCATCTTAAATCTCCAATATAGCACGATAGTGCGCCTTATCACAAAATTATCCATGCAGATATGGGGATATGAATTGCAGTAAACTAGTTTACAGTCAACATTCAATTTGTTGATGAAGTTGGAGCAGATTGGACAGCTATATCACTACACCTGAGAACTTAGAAGCATGATCTCGACTCCCAAAGTCAAAGCAAACATCAACCTGCCCACGTGCACGGAAACCGTCAACCTAACTACGCGATTACCCAGTGGTGTTCTACATTTTAACTAGCATCACCAGCACACATGCTACTCCAAGAACACCAAGCAAACTCGTTCTTTCCCTTTCCTGATAAAATTTCAAGCCGCGACCCACCAGAGACCTGACCATACCCCAACCCGCCTGGATTCTAGGCGTATAAATCCGAAGCTAGTTCAATCTAGTTCCAATCGAAATGAAACAAACAGCAATGCAGCTGCACACATACCGGACACACGCACACACGGATCGCGGGAAGCAGGGGAGCGAGATTCAGAGGCTACCGAGCGACGAACTGAGAAGAAGAAGGCGCAGAGAAGGGGTACCCACATGGCGACTGAGCGATCCGAGCGGGTCGATTCTGCTTCTCGCGACAAGGGGGGAGGGATCTGATCCGAGAGGCCGATCGAGGCTAGGGTTTGCGAGTGGGGGGAAGATTGGGGGATTGGTACGTGGACGAGGGTAACGAGAAGGGATTCGCCAGTTGCTGCCAACGTGTGTTCATATTTGGACTGCAGATTGGGCTGTGGGCTTTGATTCACTTTAGGCCCATGTTTCATAAAGCTAACTGTCTTTTCCTTTTCCTTTTTGTTTTTGTCCTCCCTCTTTTGGTTTAACAATCTCCTTGAGTTTCCCTAAAAAATGAACTCTTTGAAAATCTTCATTCTGAGTTTATAGCTGTCTTATTTATAACACTTGTCAAACTTATTTCTACAACTAACTTTTACGGTTATGCCAACCGGTGTAGCACAGTAAACACCACCCTACCACGTCAATCTATTGACATGTCATGTAGTTTTGCCACATCTTTAAGTCAAATTTATAAATAAGGTTGAATTTTTGATAATCTATTAACTGGAAATTTTTGTAAACATAATAATAGAAATACTATCTCTCTCTCTCTCTCTCCCCTCCACAAAAATGAAGGATGTTCTTTTCTCTTTTCGTTAACCACTTTGATTTTAGTATGGTGCTGTACTACATTATCTATAGAGGCATTCCAAGCTATGTGATTTCTTTTTAGGGTAAATTTATGCTTTCTACAGGCATAAAATGCTGCTATGTTTAGGACACAATATTTTTTGTAAGAAATGGTCTATTTTCTTTCATTAACGGAAAGAGAAGTTCCAACTGTAACCTAATAGTATTCATTTATATCCAAGTGTTACTGTGTTATATTGTTTTAACTCTTAAGGTGGAGGAGAGAGAGAAGAGACACAAGCTAAGTGGGAACAACTCGACACATCATCAGAGAATACCTCTATTTAGAGAATTATTTTATGTCCGAAACGACATCGTACATTACAGGAAGATAAACCACATGAAGCGTTCCAAAAAATCCGTTTAGTTCAAAGCCACGCATAAGAAACTTTGCCATATAATCCACATAAAATTTCGTTATTTCTCATCCGTTCCCAACATAAAGCCTACGAGGATGATGAGATGAGTTGGTGATCGCTGTGGCGCCCACTCCGGAACACCAACTGGGCAGCACTGCGCCGACCCCACCTGTCATCCACAAGCAACAGAAATCCATCGGTACGGAACACCACGCAACTGCGTCCCTCTCACTCATTAGTTCACACTCCACCTGCCTTACTGCGCCTATTTCTGAAGTCCTCGTGTTCGACACAGCCGAAGAACAGGAGAGAGAGAGAGAGAGAGAGCTGGTGGAGGTGAGAGTGTCAATCCTCCCTCCAGTCTCCGCGATTCCTCTTCCCGCCGGCCTCGATCGTGAGTCCTGTACTTTCTCCCCCTTTTCTTTTCGGACCTAGATGATTTTATTCAGGGGAGAAAGCCCCCGTCCTTTCTGTTTCCCGTTCCTCGTGCCAATGTGCTGTGTTACTGAAATCTGGGATGAGTTAGGTGATTTGTTGCTCGTGTTTCTTCGGAAGAGTGGGCGGATTGTAGAAGCGGTGTGGTTGGATTTGTTGCTGTCCCTGTGGAAATAGATGATAGATAGGTAAAGAATCCGTGTTTTTTTCTTTCGACCACCAAAAAAAAGAACAGTTATTTAGGTTTCTTGTGCTGGAATTTTAGGGGCTATGAGGAAAGGAAATAATTTTTGCTGCTCCTTATGTACCTTTGGTCCAGGTGGTTTGAGTACACTCGTGGCCTAGAGATTTGTATGCTTATCGCAATCCTTGTGTGTTGGTAGTGGTACTATTCGAGAATTATTACATGGATAGCTTCTTCATGATATTATCAATGTTTTGGGGGCAGAGAAGAGGATATCCCCTGCATATTTTCTTTGAGAGGATTGCCCACTTAAGGGTTGAGTTCCAGTTTGCTGTTAGTAAATCCACAGCTGAAGCATGAAAAGCTGCAATACTTGCTAGCATTAGTACTATCTAAAAAAAACTTGCTAGCATTAGTGATTAATTAGTTGCTGCCATGCTGATAAATCGGGTTAACCCTGCGAATTTGATTTGTCGCCCTGATTGCTTAATTTGATGCGGTTCAGAATAGTGTCTTAGTTTTGTTGATTTTGACTGACTATTGCCACTGCAGCCCGTGGTTGTGATGTCACCAGGAAGAATGGTGACCTTTATGGTTCCATTTGCACAATGCCAATGTATTAAATCTCAAATGATGTGGTAGTTGATTGTGCTCCAGAGTACCTTATCTGATTTTGACTTCCGTGATCCTGATGAAATTTGAACTCTAGCTATCTTAGGCGATTCCAAACATTGAGAAGTACACAAATGTGCTAGTATGCATGTTCTGGGTTCTCAACAATTTATCCCACATTACCTTTTCAGGTGATATGGTAATATTGATGTGAAGTCTTGAGGCACTTCCTGTACCTTGTATATGGTATTAACAAGAAGTATAAGTGCCTGGCTGATCTTTTTGGGCAAATGGAAGGCAGCAACTTACCCCTGGAAACACAATTCAAGGAGCTCCTTATGGCAGTTTAAACTTACATGGTAACTCCATGCAAATGCATGCTCCAAACTCAGGAAAACAGGTGTTCAACCAATCTCAGATGTCAGTGAGTTTCACAACGCCTATGAACCGAGTTACAGGACCTGATAACTTGCCCGGGTTTCAATTTGGAGAACATGGCAAAACTGATCACCACCACCAGCACAGTCATCACTCAAAGAACTCCATCAGTGATGAGGAGGAGCATGATATGACTGAGGATACTACTGATACCCAGAGTAGCAAAGGCAAGAAAGGCTCTGCATGGCATCGGATGAAGTGGACAGATTCAATGGTTAAGCTTTTGATTACTGCAGCATCTTACACGGGTGAGGATCCGGGGGCTGATTTAAGTGGTGGGAGGAGGAACATTACAGTAATGCAGAAGAAGGGCAAATGGAAGGCGATATCAAAGGTCATGGCGAGAGAGAGGCTGCAATGTGTCACCGCAGCAGTGCGAGGATAAGTTCAACGACCTCAATAAGAGATACAAAAGGCTTACGGATATCCTTGGTCGCGGCATTGCTTGTAATGTTGTGGAGAATCCAGCACTTCTTGATCGCATGGATAATCTTTCCGATAAGATGAAAGAAGATGCAAGGAAGATATTGAACTCTAAGCACTTGTTCTATGAGGAGATGTGTTCCTACCATAACAACAAACCGTGTGAATTTGCCTGAAGATCCTGCACTTCAGCATTCACTACAGCTTGCTCTTAGATGTAAAGAGGAGCGTGATCCGAGGAGGAATGCAAGTGGAGATGCTGAAGAAGATGATCAGAGTGCAGATTCTGATTACGAGGAGAATGACGAAGAGCATCAAGCAGTTCATATCAACATGAGGGGTCCTTCCATGAATAAAAGGATGTGTCATGCGGTGGATCATGGTGATGTTGGTTTCATCACCTCAAGCTCGAATGATGGTAGTGGGAGGTTTGATCCCCATGGCATCACATTAGATATCAACAAAATTTTTCCGGATGGAACCAACTTGGCTTTAGTGCAGAAAGACTGGCTTCACAAGCAGCAGAGCTTCAGAAACATCGTTTGCAGATTGAAGTAAAGGAACTGGAAGTAACAAAACAACGTCTCAAATGGGAGAGATTCAGGAAGAAGAAGGACAGGGAAATGGAAAGGATGACATTGGAGAATGAACAAATGATGCTTGAGCTAAGACACAAGGAGCTCGAGCTTGAACTTAATAAGTTAAAAGGCAATGGCAATCATGCATGATCTTTGTTTGATCAAAGCTTCAGTTTGTAATATGGTAAGCAAGTAAAAGAGCTTTCCAACTATTTTTACTCAGAAAATTCTCAATAGTCATCATTTTGAATAGCTTCTCCTTGGAGTTTTTGCTTTACAGAGTTTTAATTACTACTGTTCTGCTAGATATGAAGGTCATGCAGTGGCGATGTTTCCCTGCACTTAATCTTTATATTTCAAAGCTCTATAAATGTTTCACATTATGTAGAGAACTACAAGCATCAGTGTCATGTTTCAGTTAATGAGATATGTGATCCTCGAGATGTCTTTGCAGATGCACATCAGGTGTTTGGATATATAAGAAAAGCGTCAGTTAGATCATCTACTTGTGAGTGATTACACTAACAGTATCCATAATGATTGCAGTCGTGTACGTGGTGTATTTGGGTGGATACATATAATCAGTGAATAACAGATTAGGTACAGACAACAAAGGGTAGCAACTGCACCACCTATAGTGATGCAGCCCTGATTTAGTGCTCTTATGCTATGCAGTGTCAGTTTGGCACTAACGTAGCTGGGTTTCACTATCCAAATATTGTGGTTAGCTTATGCATGAAATGGATGACTGTTCTTACTTCGGTCTGGAGAAGTTTAGATACAAATTTTACTGAACTTGTTACAGCCTTATAGGATGCTTGTTAGCTTCACGAGAAATTGCTAGAGCTTGAACTCCCTGAGCTGATAATGTTTGTTTTATTACAAAACCCATGGATTGATCTATTAGGTGTAAAGGATAGGCTGTTTTAATTCCAAAGTTTTTATCACTGTAGACTGGTCGCCTGATCTCAGTTTAACCACTAAAACTGGATACATTGTAGTATACGTTAAATTTTTGTGCACTAATTTCCTACTTACAGTTTAGGGGTGAATGAGCTAACCATTCAAAATCGCAGCGCTTCAAATCTATCCATTTTGCTAGATTGCCTTCCTATGCAGACGTTGCTTGCCTTTTGGGAATTGACGTTGTGTGTGATAGGCTGATGCCTGATAGCATGGCACGTGTGCAGTGTGTAACAGTATAATCAATGTGGAGGTTGCTGAACTAGTATCATTCATTTTATTTCTTTTCCATCCTTTTACCAATTAGACTTTTTATGGGAATTCAAAATTGTTTTGCCTGACTTTCACTCATTCTCTCAATTGTTCCATATCGCAGATGGCTCCCAATTCAGAATATAGTTGTTCAAGAAGGTAGAGGTGGTAGATTAAGCTCTCAAAATGATTTCGATGCATAGGACTCGGTTCAGCGATCCTCTCAGTTCCCCCCTTGCTTGTAACATTCCTTGTACTACTGGGCTTGGTCTGTTCTGTGAACCTGAAAATTTTCATCTTTTTCTTTCCCTACTTTTTTAGTCAAGGGGTAGGCTTTTCCTAACCACGGATTGATGCTGCAAGTCAAGTCAGAAGGCATGCCATAATTACCGCTGCAAATTCGCACGAGTTGTTATTCGTCGTCTGCAATGCGAGATTATATTGGTCCCAAGTTGATTTTGCGATTTTCTGAAGGCAAAACAGAGAGGTAAGCATGCACGGCGAGCCACGGTAATATGCACTATACCGTGTTTCTGATCTGTTCGTGAAGGTTGCCAGTTCCTCAGGCATGAGAGTGAATTGTGAGCACTGAAAAGCAACTGGCTGCTACCAGAAATTGGGAGGACAGCTTAGCCAGAATTTGTAGAGGTGTATTCTCTTGTGATTAAATAGCAGATTTGTTTGGTACTGAATCATTCTGGACTACGAACTGGAGATTGTGCTGCCGCACGGGGAACGTGCGGCGCTTCTCGAGGATCTCGAGGTACCGCATCAAGCAGGGCAGCCCTTTCTACCGGTTGATGGATGCGGCGGCGGCAGCATTATTGGTGGCGGTGAGGCCGAGCTCAGCTCAACGGATACGGAGGCCTCGTGGTGGGGTGAGCTCACCTTGCGATTCGTTCGTCGTGGCGGCGGCATCTGGGAGGCTCACCTTGCGCTTCCAATCCGTCCCCATGGCGGCAGCAGACTACGACGACTGGTGTGGAGGAGAACGTGAGACCCTTGGTCATAAATCTGGACAAACCTCGAACTCTTTTAGAGCTTCTTTTTTTCTCCTATAAAATGATAGTAGCACTCTTTTAGCGAAGCCACGCGAAATAATTGTTGAGTTAGAAAAGAGAGAAAGAAGAGAGAGAGACGTACCTTCTATTAGCTAATGGATGATCTCTTTAAATCTAAAAGAGGCTATTTTCTCCATGCATTTCATCGGTACAGTGCATAGCCGTCGGATTGACGGTAAGATTAGCAATAAACATGATTAGCTAAATTTACGGGAAACATTTTTAGTGACTATAGGAAATAATTATAGTGATAATATGAAACATGGACAACTGTCTGTATGCAATACGTACCGTGGACTCTTTCTGTTAATACAACATGGAAACATATGTATAATGAGAGGAAAACACTTTACAAAACCTTGCGCAACAAAATTTTGAACCAATACAAAAATGAAATGTATACAACTCAATCCCGGATTTTTGGGAAACTTATGATTCAAACCGCTAGATTTTCGGCATCGTGGACTCCTTCTGTCCGGACCTACGTGGAAACATTTGCGTAGCGAGAGAGAAACATTTTACTCAAACTTGCACAACACATTTGTCAAACATATGTTTGTTCTTCAGTTATGGCAACGTGAAAACATTTTATGTAGTGAGAGAGAACATTTTACCAAAACTTGCACAATAAATTTGTCAAACCAATACAACGATTAATGTTTCGTTCATCCGGGAAACTTTTTTATGTTTCTTTCATCCGGGTATTTTGTTTCCTATACAACAAAAAAATGTTTCATATCCCCGGATCCACGAACTAACCAACGCATAGCGCCACCAAGAAACGAACCAACGCTGTCGGCGTAGAGACGCCTCTAGCGGTGGTCCGGTTGGACCCCCTTTGGGATTCGGCCCGGGGGCGTAATAGAGTTCCTCTTATGAGCCGGAGACGCATTTAGAGGGGGATGGATTTGATAATGAAAGGCACAAAGATTTATCCAGGTTCAGGCCACCCGGAGGTGTAAAACCCTACGTCCTGCTTGTTTGTGTATATTAGTCTATACTGGGTTACAGAGGTGTTCTTCCTTACCAAAAGAAAGCTTCACCCGGAGCTCCGATCCTCTGGTTCTTGCTAAGGAACCAGCCGGAGAAGAGAGCAACCGAGGGTGTAAAGAATCTAACCTAGAGTTGTCTACTGATCAATTCGCCAGCCCTCTGCATGGCCTCGGAACTCCCCTTATATACCCGGGGGTTTACCACAGTGGCCTCAGGGCATTTAATGTAGCGGACGCGCCGCTTCCGCGAAGGCATGGGCGACCTGCACCGGCCACCGAAGGGTACTATAGACGAACAGGGCTTTTTTGACATCTTTATGCCCGGTGGGTCCCGCAAGTGGAGACTTACGGGCTCCTCCTGACAAAGCGGGTGAAATACCTGCTCCTGGGCCCCGGGTGCCAGCGACCCACCGTGCCGCGGAACGCGCGGTGATTTGACCCAAAGTGGGCAAAAAGGAGTGACAGCGACGCGGGTGCGCGTTGCGGCGCGCCCGGTCGGTCAACAACCCTGTGAGACGGACCCATCCCTTGGCAGGGATTATGGTAAAAAGGGATTTGCCCTGCGCGGATGGGACCCGGCCTGACCGATATCATGCCCTCAGGGGGCTTAGGGTTCCTTTTCGAATGACCGGAATTAAATGCCTCTGCCGTGGCCGAGGTTTGCGGGAAAAAAGCTAACCGTTTGGTGACGTGCCCGGAGGTGGGCCCCACGGGGGGAGCCGACGACCCCCGAGCACTTCAAACCCGAGCGGTTTTCTTCGACCGGGAGGGGCGCTAGCTGTCCCAGGCTGCCCCCGAGTGACCTCGAGCGCTCGGGGAGCACCCGTTGGAGGGTCGCTCGGGGCCCTTTGCGGGTGGGGCTCCAGGAGGAATGCTCGGGGGGACGCCTCGAGCGCTCCCCTGGGGCCCACGCACCCGGGAACGTTGGGCGCCCGAGAGCGCCGAGCGCTCGGGAACGGCGGGAGCTCGGGGAAGGACCCCGAGCACCCCCCTCGAGTACTGAGCCTTGAGCTCTCGGGGGCCCAAGGCCCTTTCATATTCTTGCGCGCGGGGGCGACGCTCGGGGTAAGCCCCCGAGCGCTTGGGCCTGACCGCCGGACCCACTTGGCTGCCGGGACGGGGTCTACACCGACCCGAACGCCACGTGTCTTGCCCTGCGGCCTCTGATTGGCCTCCGCCGGCGGTTCGGGGGACCCTGGGCCCCATTCCGTCGACAAACGCCAACCACTTCGTCGATCCGCCTCCTCCACGTCCGCCGCTGTGGCCGGCGCCGCCTTGGCCACCGTTGCCGTGGAGGCTCATCGCCCGGCACGAGCTCGCGAATGCCACGACGACCTATTCCCGCATGAGCGCTCTTGCACCACTGTTACCTTATTGCTTCTCTACTTCATTTGATTGCCAAATATTCCAAGAACACCTCCATGCTTCTTGCTGGATATGCGTGCATTCTAATCTGCTCTCAAGAGAACAGATCAAATACTAGAGACGCGCATGCGGAGATAATGTGATCGATCGGTCGGTGTCGTGATTTTGCAGACGGGTGCGGACGACGACGCGTTCGCGCGGATGTTGCGGCAGGCGGCGATGGACGACCGGACGGGAGCCGCACCTCCGCTGGTCCCGCCACGGCGGGGCGGCCGGCGCCGCGCTCACCACCAGCCGCTTCCTCGGCGTGTTCCCGTTCCAGTTCGGCGCCACCCTGCTGCGCCCGCCGCCGCTCCCCGATGGCATCGGCGGCGACGGCTGCCGGCTCCTCACCGTGTGCGCCGGCGAGACCGTGGCAGCAGCCGCTCCGCGCTGGAAGATGGATGGCGGCGGCAAAGAAAAAAAGTAGACAGAAAAACCCTAACGATCAGGGGATTACTGGGGATTATATAGCTTAAGTACACAACGTTAGATGATTAATTTGAATCGGATGGCTCCACGCTGGACCGACGGGAGCCTCGGATCGGTAGGCCGGCGTGTAGAGTTTACCTTTCTTCATTGTATGAGATTGCCATCTCTTCTCACTTATTTTTAATATTATTGAAAACAAGTAAATATTAATTATCAGAGATGACATTAAAAATAACTCTTATTGTTACCTACACATGATGTAGAAGACATAAAGAAAAAATATCTTCTACTGTAATGACCCTATATTGTAACCAAGTGTAAATGAGATCATGTATGATCATCATGTAATAAAGTAAACTTTTCTCTCATCTTATGTTTGCATATAGAATAATTTAAGTAACTCAAATAAAAAAACCTTGCAATTTTTGGCGTAGAATCAACTTAAATATGATGTATACGTGTTGATTATTTTTCCCTCATGTTTATGATATATATATTTGCTCAGCTTGACCAACGATGACGCATATCTCTGAAGTACGTATAAGATGTTGACCCAATATCGAATTATTCAATGATAATAGATATATACGTTTTTATTATTATGGTATGTTAGATAGTTATTTAAACATTTAAATGAGATATCATTCATGAGGTAAGTATAATTTCGATATCTGACATAAAAAAACCGTCTATAACCTAACGGAAAAGAAAACAAACTACGCAAGTGTGAATTTCTCTGTGTACCCCTCCCTGCACTGCACACCACGGCAGCACTTGTTCTTTCCTTCCCGTCTCTCCTCTCCTCTCCTCCATTCTTCCCCACCCTCCTCTTCGCCGATCCAAATGCCGCCTGCGGACCAGAACCCGCCGGCCGCCGCGCCATCCGCTCCAGCTCGAGTTGCGTGCCCCTCGGATCCGTGCTCTTCCTCCGCGAATTTCTAGTTTGTGCATTTCCGCGGGGTTCTTGGGCTTCCGCAGAGTCGCGCGTTTGGTTTGGCAAAGGCCGATTTACCCGGTCTCGGTTGAAACGAGAGATTTTTCAGCTCATTTTAAAGCTTAGTTTGGTTAAAAATGATGTGCCTTTAGTTGTTTCTCAACCTAAATCTCATGGGATAAAGGATGTTTAGCTGTTTCCGTGCGTATCCTTCGTCTAACTCGGTGAAAGCTAGTGATTTTATTATAAGTTTTCTGTGCTATTAAAACTCATGTGCTGTTCTCTTAAATCTTGATGCAATCTCAAGTAGTGATCATGCATGAGTTGATTTACACACCATTACTTCTTTTAACATCTGTCATACTTGATATCATTGTACATGATACATTTGTTTAGTGGTTATTGGCGGAGGTTAACATGTTATAGTGGGATTCTGATGACCAAACTAGCTGTACTGAAGTTTCTTCCAACAAACCCAACTAACTGTAATGAAATTTCATCGTATCTAGGCTGGTACAGCTAATAAATCTTTATCTAGCAAGTAGTGGCAGCGGCTTTGAATTTGCCCTGGATAGTTGGCTGTCGGATAATTGACCCATGCTCAAGTTTTCTGTTAACGGAAAATCATCAAACAAACCCAACTAAATGCAATGATTTGTTGATTTCATAGTGTGCTAACTTTGTAGAGTGCATACTGAATTGTTGATGTACTATTTCTATGGGGTTACTTTTTTATTTTATAAAGGACACTAGAAGTAGGAAAAGGGGAATACTGGTAGCTACAATTACTTTCTATATTGTGACAAATCAAGCTAATGATTTAGTACTCAACAATGATGAAAGATAGTGTTGTATTTTCTGCTTCTCTGGTGGGTGCCCTAGATTTGTGGGCAGTGTTATTCCCATTTGTCGATCTGTAGGACTGAGAATTGGACTGATCTTATTGCCATCTTGTTTAAAGAGGGATTTTTATAGCAGATCCGTGTACAAGTCAATTATGTTGGCAATAATGAATGCACATGATGATTGTAATATGGATTATCAAAAGGAACATGTCCCACTGCAAGAAAATAAAAAATAAAAACGGCTGGCTTTCTCAAATGTTACTGGCAATAGACTATGTAGATTTGGCATTGGTTTGCTTTTCCGGGTTCCCCTAACATTTCTAGAGCCAATGCCAATGCTTATGAAATCACTGCAACAGTTAAATGCAGTGTTCAAATTCAGTTTCTACAGAAATATGATTGTTTATTAGCCAAAAAATGTAAGAGAAGATATTTTCTCTCCCACTCAATCGGCTGAAGATTAATTTATTTTAATAAATTACAGTAAGCTTCAACTCCTGATGCAAACACACAATACCTTTCCTTTTTGGCTTCAGCTATAGCATTAACTTGTTGGGGCTACCTTTCCATAGAAGATATAACTAACCACATATTCCTTTTTCCACTGAGATTACCAAACACTATTATTTTACTAACTAATTTTGACTTGCAGGTTCTTTTGTTAACAACTAAGAGAAATTGAGTTGACTACCATTGGAATGCTATTGTTTGACAGTAGGAGATCGTTTTTTGTTATACAGCAGTGCTCTTGACTTTTGGAATTTGGAGTAGATGTCGTTTCGTAGCATTGTGCGTGATGTAAGGGATGGTTTTGGGAGCTTATCTCGGAGGAGATTTGAGGTCAGGTTTCTGGGACATCGTAGAGGAAATTCTCATGGTGCTGTTCACGAGTTGTGTGACCCAGTGCCTGTAATCCAGAGCAGCTGCTGGGCTAGCTTGCCTCCTGAATTGCTTAGAGATGTGCTTGAGAGGTTGGAGGCCAGTGAGGCTACATGGCCTTCTAGGAAGAATGTGGTTGCTTGTGCAGCTGTCTGCAGAACATGGAGAGAGATGTGTAAAGAGATTATAAAAGATCCAGAGTTCTGTGGAAAGCTCACTTTTCCTGTTTCCCTGAAGCAGGTAATGATGCAGTTATATTACTATCCAGTTATCCTTCTGCATTGCAATATCAATTCTTCCATGTTGGATGATTAACTTACTATTATGTTTGGAATGTTGAAATGTGAAATAGAAGAACACTGTATAATCGTCTTTTATTTGTGTGCTAATAAGCTCATCTGCTCATGTTGTTTCTTCTGTCTACAGCCTGGGCCTCGAGATGGAACTATCCAGTGTTTCATTAAGAGGGATAGATCTACCCAAACCTACTACCTGTACCTCTGTCTTAGCTCTGGTAAATTTCTTGGTATTCTCATGTGCTTAGTATAAACTATGGACTTTCATAAAAAAGGACTCATATATGCAGTTCTGTGTACTTAAAACTCATGGTGTTCTATAGAGAATGCAAGATATTCTCCTGATGTTATGTTTGGGTAAACATAGCAAATTAACAATGATATTTTTTTTTGATAGCCCCTTGGTTAAGGTGTCAGTGTGTCACAGTGATCACTGAACACAAATACCAGAGCATTAAGTTGTTTTCTTAATAGAATCCAAAAGAAGTTGTTTCCTCATTTTCTACCTGCCTTGAGCATGCACGGGCAGGCTTTTGTGGAGAACTGCAGATTCATTTAGCAAGCTTGATATTGCATTCTTAGTTTCTTATATAATTCTTTTAGTTTTCTTGAAACTCATATGGAGAAAGTCAAGAATCATAATTTTTATGTTGAAAGTGTCCACTGCATTAATTGGATTTGTGTTGTTATTCTGCAAAATAATTTAGTAGGGATCCTAACATGTGTTTGCATTAAGATCAATTGTACCATAACCTTATTCACCATTATCCATAAGTATACATATGTACATGCACAAGCGGGGTGGTTCTGCAGAAAAGAAGGCGGAAGGCCAGTATATATGTGCACCATACCAGTAATTTGCATTGCTGCGAGGTGCCTCCTTTGTACACTTGGGATGCCTACTGATCTGCTAGTGTTTTCTGTTCTGTCAACTCATCCATCTTGGAAGAATACCTTTCTTCTTTGTCATGAAATAGTTGCATCATATCATGGATTACTTGATTGCTCGGTTGGGATTGAATGGTATTTTTGTTTGTGTCCACGTGGGTGTGTTTCTGTCATATTGTTGATCTCTGATTTTGTAGAAAAGGAAATGCAAATATATGTTTTCTTATTGGCCTACTTATTTAGTATGTTTTTACTAGTATTACTATTTTGACGTGTAATAAATTTTATTTTCTACAGCTATGCTTGTTGAAAATGGCAAGTTCCTTCTGTCGGCCAAAAGAAACTGCCGCGCAACATGTACAGAATATATAATATCTATGAACGCTGACAGTATATCTAGGTCTACCAACACATATATTGGAAAAATGAGGTACTAACTTGAAGGAACTATAGCCTTATTTCAGAACTTGCAGCAGTTTAATCTGAAATATGTTATTACTTGCTAATATGTTTACAATTTTGTGTGTTAGATCAAATTCCTTGGCACCAAGTTTGTCATGTATGACACCCAGCCTCAATACAATGCATCTAGTGTTTCACAGTCAGGGAAAACAAGCAGAAGATTTTACTCTAAGAAGGGGTCAACGAAGGTGCCTTGCAACACGTACAGCATAGCGCAGGTCTCTTATAAGCTGAACGGCTTGGGAACCCGGGGTCCTAGGCGGATGCACTGTGTAATGCACTCCATCCCTGCGTCATCCCTTGAGGCTGGTAGCAGCGTCCCTTGCCAACCGGATAGCATCCTTGCCCGCTCCCTGGATGAATCTTTCAGTAGCATGTCGATCTCGAAGTCGTCCATTATGGACCATTCCATGCATTTCAGCAGTGCCCGTTTCTCTGACATCTCAATAAGAGGTGACCCAGGGATCGGAGGGCAGGCACTGAGCGAAGATGATGAGTGCAAGGACATGCCTTTGATTCTCCACAATAAGGTTCCAAGATGGCATGAGCAGCTACAGTTCTGGTGCCTCAACTTTGGGGGCCGGGTGACTGTCGCTTCTGTCAAGAACTTCCAACTCATTGCTGCTGCGCAGCCTGCTGCAGGTGCCCCAACTCCACCACACCCTGCTCCACCACCTCCACCGGAGCATGATAAGGTCATACTGCAATTCGGAAAGGTTGCAAAGGAGATGTTCACCATGGACTACCGCTACCCACTCTCAGCCTTCCAGGCCTTCGCCATCTCCCTGAGCAGTTTTGACACCAAGCTGGCTTGTGAATAGAACTGCCGGGTTGCAAACATCATGGGTGCTGCTTATTTGAGGCGCCGATCGTCGACATGCTCGTAGAAACTGACTGCCCCCAAGTTTAGCTGGGGACGCCATTCTGTTGTTGTATGTCGCTTATGCCGTTACAACTCAGAAACACCCAGAAACAAAAGGGTTGTTCTAGCATTTAGAGCGTTCTTCAGATTTGTACGTGCTGCTTTGTTATTGTAATTTATCTCCATTTATTTGGGTCTGTAGCTTGCTCTTAGGCAACTATTGTGTATGGGATAATTTCTAGCAAACTTCACTGGATTATTCAACGGTGTTGTGTTAACAGACAGGGATATTTCATTCGATTGGAGTATAGATAATTTAAGTGGTGAGATGGGAAAATGTTGCGTCTTTTGTGTTCCACTGCTGTTCTGGTGTCACCATCAGGGATCACATTTTTGTTTGCTTCTAAGTGAGGTCATAAGCTAGGCTTTTGCAATAGTAAAGTATGCAGATAATTACACCAGGCAAGCACTGCGCGGGTCCTGTGCTACCCCATGCAAAGCCTGCATCAACATCCAAAGAAAGATCCGGAAATCACATCATCATATTATTTGTGCAGAGCTATCTCTTTCTAGAGTTTGGTGAACCGAAAGGGACAGGACGCAACATCTATCAGCTTTTCTGTAAAATCACTTATTAGCTTCGCTGCAAGCAGAAAAGGTTAAAGAATACATGGATAGATCAAAAATACATTTATGAGCTAGCATAATGGAAGTTGGAACCTTTACCCCTCGAGCAAGACAAATATGTTTTATTGGTGCATATGTATGTCCGATTCTAATCGAGAGGATCCGAGCCAAAAATCCGGCAGAGCTCGGATAGCCTGTCGAACTCCCAACTTTTTTCTTTACAGCACTACCTCCGGAACTGAACCATCCATCACCCCGGTCATATTCCGATGCCGTCATCAACTTGTTCGGAGCATCAAGGAATTTCCTGCTGCGCAAGAAATCTGAGTGACCAAAACCATCAAAATTCCCCAGTTGTAACCATCACCCTGCAGTCAACTGGAGAGCGAAGATGTCCTTGGGATCACTGAGAGTGGTGCATCCACTTCAGAGCAGAACAGATTTACGTAATCCATACACGGATGCATGTATCATGTATCTTGAATTCTTGATTCCCAAGAAAATCATCGATCGACGATGCGCCTGTCAGTATCAGGTAACTTATTGTTGTCTGTAAGCAATGCAAAAGTGTGGTAAGGCTGAAAGCCTGTACTCGACCAACAACAGCAGCAACAGCAACGACATATTTACCAGGTCAGCTAGAATTTTGATCATGTGTTCTTCGATTTCTGCAGAATTTTGGCTTGTGATTTCATTCTCGAACCCCTTAAATTTGCTTCTTCCAACCATGATCTGTCCATATCACATTGTCAATCATCGGCCACAGTGGATGATGAACTGAAGAAGACAGGCAACAAGTGTCTCCTCCCATTCGAAGGCAACTGCTTGCCTTCCCTTCCCTCGACAAGTACGCCACTCAGCTGTCGAGTGTGTCCATGCCCTGAAATTCCGGGTCACCACTTAATTTTCAATTCGCTGGCTGACGTGGCCGGCCCGTGATCCGGGCCCACTTCTTGGATTACGGGAATTCATATCAAGTGCTGTAGCAATCGAAGTGGCCAAAAGAGCCAAGTAGCATTGTAGGGGGCCGTCTGAACCCTGGTGCACACCCTAGTTCAACACAAACAATTCAGATATCTGCATGGCACACACTGTACACAGAGTGTGTCTCCATGGCAACCCAAGTGCAAGCACAAATCTGGATAGCTATGTGCGATATAGTGCTCGTGTTAGGCTGTCAAATACATCCAGATTTGATTCGTCATGCCACAATCGGCAAGACACTCGCTATTGGTGCCCTAGAGATCGAGGAAAATCATGCTAATAGCGGGCAAAAGTTCAGTTTTTGATGCGCGCCCTACCAAACGTTAGGCGGAGGCAAATGGATCTCGACCGATCGCGACCACTACTTGTGTTCTTTCTAGTGTTCCAGGGAACGGAAGAAAGAACTTTTTCTTTTCCTCTCTCGAATAATCTGAACTAACAGCTGCTTCTTTCCATTCAAATCCATGTATGCTCACTTGACTGGTTCTGTAGTTGGGGCCAAACAACTGGTCTCTATGGAAAAGTAAATTGCCTGCTAAAATTAAGATCTTACTGTGGCTTCTAGTTCAAGTGTTTTGACTAAATATATATGGTTAAAAGCCATTGATCTAGTCATCCCAGCTGTCTCTTCTGTAGGGAGCTAAAGTTTGCCGATCATTTGTTCTTCCACCGTTGTGTGGCCAAGGTGGTCTGGGTCAAGGTGTCAGCCTGTTTTGGTATAGGGTTGGTACCTCATCTTTCCAGTAATATTAGCTAATTGAAACTGTGTTGCTACGGGACTAACAAAAATAAAATAAAATCATGTGCCACATCACTTCCATTCAAAATCACGGCCACAAAAACTGATTTAGAGTTAGAAAAACAAAGCCACTTATAAAAAACAAAAAGTAAAAATAATCATATGACATATTGTAAACTTTAATACAAAATGATGAAAATGATAAAGAGGTAACACCACCAGTTAAGAAGTTATTTTCGATAGAAAAAAATAAGATGATAGATAGGTCATCATCAGTAACTCTAACATTTATGGGAAATAAAGAATATGTCCGGATGTATTCTATCATGCCTCATGTACACAAGTTGTACGCTGGGATTGGATGATGTTTGTTGAACACAGGTTCGACCAACCCGCGCCGCTGCCGTGGGGCCCCACGTCGTGCCCCACTGCCACGGGGGGCCCACCTACCCAGCGCCCCACGTGCCGGTGGCGCGTCGCAGTAGGCAGCAGAGAGTACGTGCCCGTGCGATACAAAACAATTCCCCGAAGTGCCCCGGGCCGGTGGCGGGCGCGGAAGGGGCAGATCAGTAAAAGAGCGCCGCTCCCGCGGCGGCGGACGTGCGCGGTCGCGGCAGGCGGCATGGTACGTACGCGCCCGTGCGGTGCGCGTATTCCCTAAACTGCCCCCCGGTCGGTGGCGGGCGCGGGAGGGGCAGATCAGTAAAAGAGCTCGGCCCGCGTGCGCGGTCAGCGTCCCTCCCGCGTCGCCCGCGTCCTGCTCGGCTCGACTCGGTTTGTTTTACTGCTTTCTAAAATTCTAAGCAACGGAATTGGGTTTGAATCGGTTTATTAATTCACGTCTTGGCTTCTATGGCAGAGATTGTCCTTTTTTGCATGTCTCACCCTATGGATTGATGATTTTGATTATAAATCCCCTCCCCTGTGATTCACGTCTCCGGTCTGCCAATTTTCCTCTCGTATTTTTGAAGTATAAAAGGATATATTTTTTGAAATGGATTGTGGATGCATCGAGTTCTGGATTATCATTTCCCAGAGAAAAGGGATAAGGAATACACATACGCAGCCAACATACCTTATTGAGGGCCAGAATGGGCACACTACATGGCATCTTTTTGAGCAAGTACTAAGTTTTCCTTCTTTTTTTTGGCAACAGCATGTGCTAAGTTTTACCACTCAGTGAAGATGCCCACCTAGCCTCTTCTTTCAAAGCTTAGTGAGGAGCTTCATCATATTTGCCTCATCTCTTGACATCAACCTCAGCTACTTCACATAAGTGCAACTGTATCAGTATCCTCCGAAATGTACAAGAAAATGTTTACATTCAATAGTGAATCATACAGGAACATTATAAGTTTTTTTATCCGTCGGAACAAGTTGCAAAAATGAATTAGTTTCATTTCAAAGAAGAGCATTGGAATACAACTTTTTAACTACAGAACTCAAGCGAAAAACTGTAACAACCTTGAATACATGACAAATATGTGCCTAAAATAAAGCATCTTCCATTCCAAAGGACCTGGGATCAATTACTAATCTCCCAAAGGACCTTCTACCAAAAACCAAAGAAAGCTAAACAAAAACCAGAAACATCCCAGTTCCAAAAGAATATTACCACCTGCAAAGCGAAGCCACAACCCACCATTGAACTAATCCAACAGTTGATTAGCTGGGAAACCCCTCCCTAACCCCCCTAAAAATCAATCAATTAGTAAACTAATCGCCTCCCTAATCACAACCCCATACATACATATATACACACACCCCATCGCCGCCACACCACCACCACCACCACCACCTCATCGTCGCCCGCCCGCTAACCCGCTAAGCCCGTGCTCCAAGATCCGCTTCGCCTTCTCCGGCGGACAACAGAACCCCCCACGGCGATCTCCCCGCCGACCATGCCGGTGACGGACTACCAGGGCTCGTCGTCCTCGCACTCCCCGTTCTCCTCTTTCGGCCGCTCGATACTGTCTCTCCGGCGGGATAGCTCCCCCGCCTCGTCGTCCCCGGTCGTGATGAGGTCGGTAGAGGAGGAGGCCGACCTCGACGCGTTCCAGCGGCACGTCGCCGTGAGCCTCGCGGAGCTGAGGGACGGGGAGGGATTCCTCTCCATGGCGTGGGTCCGGCGGCTCCTCGAGGCGTTCCTCCTGTGCCAGGAGGAGTTCCGGGTTGTGGTGGCCCAGGCGCGGCGCCGCGGAGCTCTACCCGCGGCGGCGGAGAGGATGGTCGCGGAGTTCCACGAGCGCGCGGTGAAGACGCTCGACCTGTGCAACGCCGCCCGCGACGGCGTCGACCAGGTGCGGCGGTGGGGGCGCCTCGCCGGCATCGCGGCATCCGTGCTGCTCGCGCCGGGGGAGATCCACGAGGGCCAGCTCCGCCGCGCTCGGAAGGCGCTGTCCGACCTCTCGGTCCTCCTCGTCGACGACGACGCCGCCGCCGCCGGGGGCGTTGGCGGCGTCGCCTCATTTCTCGCCTCCCACCGCAACCGCTCCTTCGGCCGCGGGCGCGCGTCCCCATCCCGCGCCTCCTCCTCCTCCTCGTCCTCTTCCTCCTCCCACTTCCGCTCGTTCTCGTGGAGCGTGTCCCGCACGTGGTCGGCGGCGCGGCAGCTGCAGGCCATCGGGTCCGGCCTGGCCGCGCCGCGCGCGCACGAGGCGGGCCTCGCCGTGCCGGCGTACGCGATGGGCTGCGTGCTCCACCTCGCCGCGTGGGCTCTCGTCGCGGCCGTCCCGTTCCCGGACCGAGGCGCCGCGCTCCAGACGCACCACCTCCCCGCCGCGGCGCCGCGCGCGGCGTTCCCGTGGGCGCCGCCGCTCCTCGCGCTCCAGGACCGCCTCGCCGAGGAGGGAAAGCGCAAGGACAGGCGCAATTCTTGCGGTCTTCTCAAGGAAATCCACGCGCTCGAGAAGTGCGCGCAGAGGCTCGCCGAGGCAATCGACGCGGCGCCCATCCCGCTTGCCGGGGAGAGGGAGGCCGTGGTGCGGGAGGCCGCGGCCGAGCTCGCCGCCGTGTGCGCCGCCATGAAGGACGGGCTCGAGCCGCTGGAAAGGCAGGTCCGGGAGGTCTTCCACCGCATCGTGCGCAGCCGGATGGAGGGCTTCGACTCGCCGATGCTCAACGCCAATTGAACCATCAAGAATCCGCATTCTGATCGCGCAATGTGGCGGTGGGAGGTATCTCTCCTGCTCTTGGTTTTTGCTCAATTGTGATAGGGTAGTAGCAAGTATAAAATGTGTATCGTTCTGTAAAGGAAGGAGAAAGGAAAGAAACTATCTTTGTGTAAAGATGATTCCTTCGTCTCATGTTTTGATGCTGCATTGGGTGTATAACATCGAATTTTTGTTAGTCATCTATGTGTGCGCGGCTAATTCTTTAGTTACTTGTGTTCTGAACATCTGTGAGATTGCTTTAGAAATGTGACCTTTGATTCTAGAATGTTTACAAAAAAGAGAGAAAGAAGGGAAAGGAAATACTGCAGTAATTTAACTTCTGTGTTATTCCTGACTCTAATGCCCAATCTTTCGTGTTTGTGTAATCTGGAACAATTTCATTCTGAACATTAGCGTAAGGCATTGTTCTTGGTACTATTTGTTCAGAGAAATGCTCGATTGCAGCAATGTTATTGCAAAAAAATTGTCATATGTGGTACTCCAGATTTCCAGTTCTATATGTGGTTTGTATGTTCAATTTGCAACAACCTTTCTGTTTTAGATATGCATGATGAACTGATTGGTCTGTGTGCTATCGAAGGCTGTTCCTATCAGGAGCAAAACGAATATCTGAAGATTCTGTATAGCTTTCACAATGAATAAACCAATTGATCTGTATAGATTAACAGATAATTGAACACAAGTACTTCAACTAAATCTGATACCAAGAAGGCAAGAACAATGAAATGATTAAGAGTAAAGACTCAATGCATGTGCTCTTTTCTTGTACTACTACATAAGCTTCTACTGTCAGATTTCCACCAAGATCAGGCCAAAAGTAAGATGGTGCTACAAAGTTACAACTTTATTCGGCTTGCCTTTTACTGTACCGTTGAAAAGCTAGTCGCAGCATGTTATCTTGAGGTCATATGTTAATCAACAACCTGATGCAGTACCAAGTGCATGTTGGTGTTCTATAGTTGAGCTGTACCCTTAGCTGAACCCCTGTACACTGTGTCTACTTTGCTACATGTACCTACTACCCCATACTATTTCAGCCTTTTTCTTTTTTGTATCATTTTAAGGTTCTACCTGTCACTGACACCATACACAGTCTTCTGAACATCCCTTCTTGTATTAGCCCTTGGTTATATTAGTACATGTCACAACTGAAATCCTTGCTAATCTCCATGGTTTTGTTCAAGAATCATCACCTTTCTACCTACAATGTTCTACTAAATTCAGGAAACTTTCCTCAAAATGACAGTTGTAGCAGCACAGTGTGCAGAAGAAGCACAGGGTGAGTGAGAAGAAAGATCTTATGGTCCTTTTCTCCTGCTTCACTAATCACACCATACCTTTCTCTCGTGACAAACGCAACATCATTAGATGCATGTAACACTGTCCTGTGTCCCCTGTAACCTCCAAAAAGCCTTTTCTCCTGCCAGTAACAGCAGCATTATCACTAATCATGATCCTGTTCTGCTTCCTGGTTTGGTTTGATTCACCTGCCACATGTGCTAGCCAAGTGCATCTCCTTTCCTTCCCTTTCCATGAGCCCTGTTCACAAGATGAGCAGTTTTCTGTTCTGTTCTGTGTGTGCATCACCATCATAATCATCATTCATCAGTAGTACAGGTGCAGAAGCTGTGAATGAATGACGTGGCTGCTGCTCCTGTGTCTGAGCTGTATCGACGGAGGACCCTCTTGTGGACTGCATTCTTGCATTTGGCTTGTTGCTTGTGGAGCTGTGGTGTGGTCACCATGGAATGGATTGGTTAACTTTTTTCTCCAGCTGTAGCTGCTGCAGAGGAAGAAGAACTGAAGAACCGACAGAACAGCCTCTGAACCTCGTGCTGTGCAGGTCGGCTGCTCACCAGCTGCTTCAGCCACTGGTCCCGTTCCCACATCGTTGGGTGTCACCGTCGCGTCATGCTGGCGTCAATGTGACGTAGGTAGGAAGTGGGTCCCACCTGTCAGCCCTGTGCTTGTGCTCTGTAGCAGCATGCTGGTATTTCTTTTTCGAGAAAATAGACCGGGCTGGGCTTGAGTCTGGGATCAGGCCCTCGGCGTACCTGGGCCCGGCCTGGATTACGGCTGGCCCTTGCATGGACCTGACGTGAAGGCCCATCTTCATCTTTCCAGATAAAGAAATACCAGAAAAAAATGAGAATTCACCAGAAAATTTCTGGGCCTAACAGTAATTTTCACTCAGCAATTTGCTCGAATTTCTCTAGAAAAAAGATGAAGAAACGAAGGAACTCCCTAAAACGCTCCTGTCCATTTCCTGCTTTCTGGCATGTTGCTCCTCCGACGAGTTCCTCACGGCAGCCGGCAACCTGCCACCAGCTACGGTCGCCCGACCGATGAGCAGCTGCTTGCAACGGCTACGATGAGAAGCTGCTTGCGTACGGTCTATGGTGGGAACGGCGAGGATTTTTTTGGCATCTACTCCCTCCTTCTCAGTTTATTAGACGGCTAAGTAAAAAATCGAATACCAAGGAAACAGTTGTTACTCATTGTTAACTCCTCGATTTCCACCATATGCTGCATGCAAAGGATTAAATGAGTACGCTGCATACATGCATGCAAAGGAGTACGCTGCATGCAATGGACAGGAAGCTCGCATGCATACGAGAATAAATTCTCACGGCATTCAAAGCGGCGAATACAACGTTTGCTTAGCCCCTTCGCCTTACAATTTGGGATTCCGATTTTTTGCTTAGCCGCCTAATAACTGAGAAGGAGGGAGTACATGAGTAAATTACTCAAAACAATAATTTCAGAGTATCTATTATCATATCTTTTTGAATTTTTTCACAAAACCACAATCTCATCTTTCACATACTTCCTCCGTCCCAAAATATAAGGCACACACGCATCCCAAGATTTAAAATTAGGTCTATAATATATTAATTATATGATACAAAAATGATATCATTGAAAAGTGCTTTTAAAAACGAATCCAACAATATCACTTTTATATCATATAATCAAATATTATAAGTTTAATAGTAAATTTTGAAATGCGTACGTACCTTATATTTTAGGACGGAGGAAGTATAATACAAACCAATTATTTTTAGAAGTTTAATAGCAAAACTGACATAATAAATTCACTCATCAACGCTTACCTAAACGGCTGGCTATATGGACACTCACCTTCTTCTTCCCCTTCCCTTTCTCCTCTCTCTCCTGTCTCTTATCTCTCTCTCTCCTGCTAATGTTAGAGCTGCATGCTCAGTGTCTGTCGGCGGCGAGCGGTGGTGGCACCGGCGAGCCGTACGTCCCCACGCCCTCCAGGCGCGAGCCACGGCCTCCCCATTCAGTACCAGTGATGGCACAAGCCGAGTGTGGAGAGCACCGACAGCATGGCGGACAGAACAGATGAGCTGTACCCAGTGGTGCTCTACAGCTGCGAAGATCAACAGCGCCGCGACGCGCGGCAGGAGTCAAGAACGTCGACGACGACGATGTCCTCCGCGGCCATTGAGATTATTTATTTGGCCCTCTCGTGGAACTGTTTGGCATCGTCAGGGGCATCTCGTTGCTAATCTGGACATGTACATTTACAGGCTGCAAAATCCTTTCTTCCATTAGGATTGAAACCAGATGCCAATTAGTGTTCGTTCTGTACACCTGTTGCAGAAAATTTGAGTGTAAATTGAATTGTGCATTTCCACCCCGCTGCCTTTCTCCATCTGCCCTGCCCTGCCTTTCCCGATTCAATCGATTTCAGGTGCTAGATTTACGGGCACATGAGGAGTTGCCGAGGAGCCGCTGCCGTTGCCGCCACCGAGGAGCTGCTTCAGAGCATCAACGTCAAGCAATAGTGTGATTGATCAGACCTCCTGAGGCGGTCAGACTGTTCATTGGAAAACGAGCTAGGTGGCGGTTGAAATCATGCGACGGATCCGCACGGGTGGTCAAACCGGGTATGGCACCAGTTAGACTGGACACCGAATTGATCGCAAATCGGAGACGGTCGCGCATGTCGCATGGAGGTGACACCGGTTCGGTTAGATCGCCTGAGGGTCGATCAGATCGGGGCGAGACAACAAAGGCGGCTTTCGGTGGGGTGAGCCAACGCTGCCTCGTAGGGCCGAGGCTTCTGGTGTACGGTGACATGCATGTGTGGGCCTAGGGCACGGTGGTATCGGACGGGACCACCTGACTTCAATTTTACGAAGACACAGACCGATTCAAGTCAAAGTGTACACGACGAGAGGAGGCTAAATCAGATGGCGTGTGTGACATGCCAAAGTCACAAGGAGTCTTACTGAAGGTGGAGTTCGAGTCTGAGACCGGTTCTATCTGAATCGGGAAGGTCTCTAGATTGGACTTGGAGTTCTACTAGGATTCGAGGAGTTCGAATTGGAGGTGGAGAGGATTTTGAGGTGTTTAAAAGGAGGGGCAAGGGGGGCTACGATGTAAGAGCTCAGAAACTCATAGAGAAAGTCCAAAAGTATTTAGAGCATGTTTTCGACAAGTGGTGTTCGTGGAGTTTGGAGGTAGCGGCTCTCTGGCGGTCAGACTGGCCAGGCAAGACAAACAGACTGGCGGTTCAATCACAGCAGGATTGGACTAGGATGACTCGATGAGCGAGGTCGACAAGTTCGAGGAAGATGGTTAGATCGAGGACCAAATTGATTAGACTGATAGTGCTGAGGAGGAAGTCAATGATAGCATGAAAGATCTCGCAGAGCCATCAGACTTGCTAGGCGAGGCGCTCAGACCGGTGTGGGTAGACATGTCTATGAGCTCTAGATTCGAGGTGGCAAAATTCAATGGTACTAGAAACTTTGTGCTACGGTAGATAAGGTTCAAGGACATGCTCGCGCAGTAGGGTTGCTCAAAGGTGATAAAAGTTGATGCCGTCAAGCCTACTAAGATGGACTTCGAAGATTGGGAAGATAAAGATGTCCGGGACCAAACAACTGTGTCTTTCGGAGTAGGTCATGTACCATGTGATGGATGAGGTTTCATGGGATTCAATTTTATCTAAGTTAGAAGCTCGGTTTATGTCCAAGTCGCTGACGAACGAGTTGTCCTGGATCAGAAGTTATATGGACTAAAGATGCAGGGCGTGTTAGAGCTTGCAGAGCACATCAATGTGTTCAATCAGGTAATCATAGACTTAGCTCGACTAGAGGGGGAAGTTAATGATGAAGATAATACTCGTCTTTTTGTGTTTGATGCCACCATTCTATGAGTATATGGTTACTACTCTGATGTACATGAAGGTACTATTATTGTTGAGGAGATTACTGTACCTCTAATAAACATATGATCAGACGCAAGAAGAAGAACACTGCATTAGAGGTCTCTCAAAGTGAAGGGTTGCTGGTCAAGTATGATCATAATGGGAAAGTTCAGGACATAGACGAGATGAGAAGTCATATTCCAAGGCTAAGTCAAAGAACAAGAATGAGCCCAGTGCCATAACTGCAAGGCGTGTGGGCATATCAAGAGCGAGTGTCCAATGAAGAAGAAGACTGATGGAAATGCCAATATGGTTCAACAAGGTGACAAACAAAGATAATTTGTTTGAGGTTCTCTCACTTTCAGAGAAGCAGTCAACATAAGAGTGGACGTTGGATTCTGCTAGTTTTTTCCATGTGACACCTAACAAATAGTGGTTTGATTCGTACAAGTTTAATGATTTTGGGACAGTGTCCCAGGGAGATGATGTGGCCCATAGTTTTATTCAAATTGGTGATATCAAGATCAAGTCTCATGACAGCATTGAGCAGCTACTTTGGAGTGTTAGACATGTGTCAGGGTTAGAAATGAATCTAATTTCGATAGGGTCTCTATACGATAATAGTTTTGTCTACAAAGTTGGTAAGGACAAGAAGGTCATGAGGATTAAGAAGGCAAAGGTGATTGTGACGAAGGGGAAGAAGACTATAAAGCATATGTTCAAGTTGCGAGGGTACATTATTGCAGGTGGAGTCAGAGAGGAGCGAGGTGTGACGTAGTTTCAGACTTATTGAGGGCTTAGGCCAGTGAGCTACGAGAAGTAGACCCAATTCCAAGGCATATAGAGGTTCATGCAAGATGGCTTCAAGGTGGCAAACATATATTAGCCAGTGTGGAGTTGTTAAAGTTGTGTCAAATATATGTACAACTAGATTGCAATTGGAGTTGTGGTGTAATTAGCACGTAGGGTTAGGTAGTGGTGAGTCAAACACGTTATAACAAGAGTTTCTATAATAATGAGGCGACACCGTATGTAACCTGAGGTGAATACTCGGACCAATCTGAGTCGGTAAGAAGGTAGTGGTCAAACCGCCCCTCACGAGTGATCTCGGGGAAGACGACGAGGATGGTGTTGCTTAATGAAAGGGAAGAAGCGCCCGTAAAAGGACTTTCGGAGATGTAGTTTTTCGCTGAAGCTTATTAACAAATATCGGTATCTATTTCTTCTTGCATTTACTTCATTGATCATATGGTTCACAAGCTCGATATTATCAACCGTGGGACTACACAGCCACGATAAAATTATGAATATTAGTCGATGACCGTCACCGTTGCAAGGCTCATTTCATAACATTAAAGATACATGACGGCTAGAAATCCAAGAAAAGTCCTAAACATCCGGCCGGATTGATTTAGTAAATTAGCCATCGGAGCACGGGCTATTAATACACATTATTAGGACAATTTTTAATATCATTTGTTTCAGTTGGAAAAGCTGTACAGATTAGGCTAATCAGATCAGTTTTGCTACATAAGAAAAACTCTAGATTAAGCTAACTTAGTTATGTTAAGGTTAACTAACAATCGTTATCGATCTTAACACGAACCGAGCGCAGCCTTGCTCAACGTGAGACAGCATAGCTAGCCATGTTTCCACCGAAAACATTTGATCGATCCGAGACGCTGTGGCCATTACAGTCCATTGAGCTTTTTATAAACCAGAGGCCAGAACTGAACAAGCCCATGCACCAATTCTCACTATTCCCCAGATTGGATCAGATAGACTGGTGCATATGAAATTCTTCGCCTATGGATAGTTTGAGTGAATGAATGAAATCCTCGTGGGTTGCTCTGAATAAAAGTTGGGACCAAAAAGAAATTCTCTCTTCTTTAGACTGGACTCCCAGCAGTATGACGTTGTTAGACAAATCTTTTCTTTTTATCTCGCGTCAAGGGATGTGGAGTGGACCAGCGCCACAACCATTTGGCCGATTTTATTCAAGAGAAAATTGCACTAAGGACTATATACTGTTACCTCAGTTGAAGGATAGATCACTTAAAAAAAAACCAAGCGGCTGGATCCGTGTCCAACAACGCCAAGCACATCTTTCTGGGCTCCTGTAATTTACGGTCGATCGTCCCGAAGGGTCAATTCCGACAGCTACAGTAAAGCTGTCGGAATGGCCAGGTTTCAACTACAACACAGTTATGTTTCAATTACAACACGGTCAGATTTCAACTACAGGTTTCAACTACAACACGGTCAGGTTTTAACTACAGGTTTCAGCTGTCGGAATTGACCGTGCCCATGGTCAACCACCCATTATGATTTTTCCATCTTCCTGCTCCGTAAATGGTCGCAATGACAGTGGAGAAGGTAATATTTTTATGTCAATCTTTTTCTCCACTGGCTTGCGCCTTGACCTCTCCGTCGTAGACTCGTAGTCATCGGTGATCCAGCCCTAACTTCCAAATCTCCATGCGAGCCTGCCCCACCATGCCTCCCGATCGAGCCCCATCCGGCCATCCCTCGACGTCCAACTCTTTTTATCAATTCTAGGTGTTTTATTTTATTAAACGGACAGATCCGTAGTACGCTGGCCGGGAACCATGGAATGAACATTATGTGTCCAGTGGGGAAATCTGATAGTGTTATTGACCATAGAAGCTGCACGTAATAAGATGCGGAAGAGATTGTATATTTCAGTACTCAATAAAAATATATTTTCACCATTTAGCGTATTTATGCAAATTACTATGGTTGTTTCTTCAATTGGCGTTTTTTTTTCTTAATGTTTTTTGTAGGTAAAGACAGTTCATCAACTCCACTAGTGCTTACACCTGAAGGAT
Source organism: Stipa capillata (assembly GCA_019208055.1). Lineage (NCBI taxonomy): Eukaryota > Viridiplantae > Streptophyta > Magnoliopsida > Poales > Poaceae > Stipa > Stipa capillata. Next base: position 180,617 of record JAGXJF010000226.1, read on the forward strand.
TCTTCAATTAATGGAGCCTGGTTTACCCAGAATATCGTCAAAATTAGGCTAGATCTACTGAATGCAATCACCCATCACATCTTCATTTAGACCCAGCTATGCTCAATACAACTTGCCAGTAATTCGTCGTGTTGCTGTAGTCATGGCGAAGCAAAGCAGAGCGGACCCCTTAATTTGATCCCTCCCTCGTGCCGATGCTCCTCTGCGCTGCTCATATGCTGATTCTAAGGCGTCAAGTATTACTCAGTGGGCTCGCATCCTACACTCCTATTTCCTGAGCAATTCATGTTGATCTTGCAATTTTCTATTTGGGACCTGCTATGCCATGGATTTGGTTGATTTACCGTGTCATTGTACCGGTACCGGTGAGAAGTGTGAGTTTTCCAGCTATTTGCTGATTGGATGGAAATATAGTGAGGTGTCATCTATCTTTCCTTCATCGCTTTGTTGCGAGTTGAATGCTTTGTTGCGAGTTGAATGATACGCGGAGTCAACTCTTATAGAGAAATTGTTGTTTTACTATTGCTATTCACTCATCGTAGTGAATGTTTTGTCATGATGTAGTCGGAAGCATCGGGCGCAGTGGAGGCCAAGCCACAGCGAGACAGAGCAGAGGCTGAGCAATGAGGCGGAGGCGTTGCTTGATGTATAACTTGAAGTGAAGCTGGTCGCCATCGCCGCTGCATCGTGCATCCCCATCATTGTTGAATGTGGGGTGGGCGAATGTTGACATTGCCACATGTTTGCCCTTCACTATCCACATTAAGATGATGTGCTTAATATGCCGCCATTTGACCAGTGACAGGAACTGATACGGAGATTTGTTGAACCATCTGATGTGCACAATGGCAATGCGTGGGGCGGCAGAGCCACATGGTGTGGAGCGATGGTGTAGTGGTGGCCAAACCAGAGGTAGACTTGAAAGGTAGGCAGAGTCGCAGAGAGGGATGAAGAAGGAGAAAGACGACGCCTTATCTTTGGGGTGTAAGGATGGAAAAGGAGACATGCAACAGGAAGGAAGGTAGCCAAATGTGTCCGTGGTGGTTGTCGGAGAAGGGGATGGGGGAGTAGGACAAAGAGGCCGTTGTTTGTCCCAAAACAGTGGGAAACCGCGTGCACAATATAGCGTTTTCAAATAGAATAACATTTTGATGTATGCGTCTTTACGTATCTTTTGTTGTTCCGTAGCAATATATGTACCCTATTAGTGGTTTTTTACATGTGGTCTCCGTTGTTTCGATAGTTCAGGACCTTAAGACTACCAAATAAAACCCCTTATATTAGGTACAAATATAGAATTACTAGATTTATTTGGGAATGCCTCACTTTAAGTGAATATTGTGAGTGAATGTACGTAGCGCCAACCAGATATCAAGCAAACTGAAACAAATCATAACTGAAAAGAAGCATATGAAATAACTTCCATAAGAGTATTAGTGTAATATATAGTTTCATGTTAGGGTCCAACCGTATAATATTGACCACTATAAATAAAGAGTGTGTGGTCCCGGGAGAGGCACACGATTATTCTCAAGAATTATATAGTATCGGTGCAAATATTCTTTGGAGCAAGGTTGTTCCTTAGTAAGTAATCACGATGCAGTAACCATGTCATCCACATCAGTTCTTGTTTGCAATAAGTCGGTGACGGAACTCTCCAAGAGCCCAAATGGGGAATAAGTTGCGGTAGTTGGGATAGTTAAAGTACACAGAGGAGTTGTAGGATCCAATATGTTCCTGTCATCAAGATGAGAATACAAGCATGATAGACAACTCAATGATATTTTTAATTTGGACCACTTCACTCACCAATGCGCACATCTTCACAGTTTGTTAGTCACATTTTTGTCGGACAAACTAAACTGAAAACTTACCTGTTGGGGAAACTCGCCTGTATCTAGCTGCATGCTGATTAATATTTTTGCCGCACGATATAGTGGTACGGGATCACGTTCAACCTGGTGAGAATATCCAAGATATGGAACTACTATGTCACATAATGCATTTCTTCCAAAATATAATGACATGCGCATAGTTAAGGTAACAATTTCATAAAAATGGCATACCAACTGACCTGCCCACCAAATATTAAAGCTAACATTGCCAAAGCAGTGTTCACTGCATGAGGAGTACCGCTGTCGACATAATCCTGTTGAATTTTCAGAAATATTCATGAAATCAACTTCGACTTACATAAGTTGCTAGAAACGCTAGGTTTTATCCAAAGTTCTGTCAGCAATGAATTCGATTTCATTTGATAGCTTGGTAGTGTGTTGTTTTTAACTGTACGTATGCCCTTAATTTTTTTGACAGGAAACTATAGGAGAGAGCCCTATGGAAAATACATATATTAACTCACAGGAAAGAAATACCACGTTACACGAAGAAAAGAAAAAAACAACCTAAACACCCCAGTTAGACAAAGTAGCCACCTAGGTGGAGAAACCATCTATCTTTGGCCATTTTTAGTCCCACGTTTTGCACTTCCTTCGTTCGCTAATATATATCATTGGTTGTGTCATATGTATTAATCCCAAAATATATCATCTGTTACATATGGATGGGACTACACAGCGTCCGCCGCTGTGTATCCTGATAGAAAATGACCTTCTGACCTGCTGTCCGAAACAATGTCCCGAGCGACGGGAGCATAGTAACGTATTGTCCAAATTAACCGATATCAGTAAGATTAGTTTTCACTATCTTGTTCCTCTTGACAAGGGCTTCGAAATTGGATACCACTTAAGTATGTTTCGACGATATTTTTTAGTCTCAGAAGTTATTAGGTTGTAATGTACTAACTATCATATTATCAGTAACTAGTTATCCCTAATTGCAAGCCTAGCCACTCAAGATCGCGGCGTTCTTCTCAATTTCGCTCTACTGGGTCTCCTTGATGTTTCTTGCCAATGCTAGGCCGCTGCATGCTAGCATATCACCTACTGGCAATATATTATTCCTGGTCAGGTGTTCGCTAGAAATAAGGAGTGTCTATCCAATAAGTGAATATATTTTTTGGTCGTAGTCGGATTTTCCAGCATATGATCAACAAACTAGCCTTTCTAGATGTTTTTGTAAGTGATGACTACAATATACAATAATCCATACTATGCTAGTGTGTATATAGGAAATAAATGACAACGGAAGTACCTGAAATGCACAAAGAAATAGACATACAAAATATTATATGAGAGAAAATAAATGAAAAGGAAAGCACCTAAAGTAGATATGGAAATAGGAAAACAAAGTTAAATAAATATTTTCATGCGACGAGATAACTAACATCATGGAAGGACTTACAAAAGGACCAACAACAATCTGTGGGGGCAATATAGCAAAATCTGTTTGGTGATACAATTACACTAAATTATCTAAAGTTACGGCAAGAAAATAAACATTAGTGATGATTAGCCGAATTGTAAATGATGACTATAATGTTTAATTGACTGATGAAACTTGGAGCAAAAGGGGTGGCCATGACTATGACAAGTTGGAAAATAATCAGCTATGAAATAGAAAATCAGTACCAAAAAACGAACCATCAAAAAATTGACAGTGACAAAGCATAACATATTTGAGTATGCAAATGGGAAGGAGAAGAATTCACATGTTCTTATCAACCACGACCAAAACATATTGACTACTGCAATGATTAAATTTATGAATTGTTTCCTCTCAAGAAAAAAAGTTCATGGATTGTTTTTCTTCTTTTGCCTGACAAAATTGAATAGTTGTTGAAAATGCACGATTTTTAATGGGCCTACCAAATCTCCTCCCATAACGATTGAGGAACAATAAAGCATGTTCATAGGTGCAACAATGTCGATGATGAAGAGCAGCGTGAGGATGATGCCATGTCAGGCGAGTGTGGTGCCAAAGCTGGTGTGGACCCAGTGGTGTAGCAAAATCGTCAGTGGGACTGTATGGAGTCCAAAGGGAGAAGAAGAAGTGTGACCCATTTAGAAGAATTAACATAACCCGTTTGAGAAGGAAGATAGCATGAATGTGAGTATATGGTTCGATAGGGAAGAAGAGTTATTATGTGCAAGCTTTCTATGTGGTGGCAACAAATAGTCATTAGCCATCTCCAGAGTTATCGAGATTGGATAAGAGGCATGACAGGTTGACAGCCGAAGAAGAATTGGAAGTGAAAGGTGATATTAACATGCGCCAATGTTGATGTGTCATTGATAGCAAGGCTGCAATAGCATGCAATCGTATTCTAGGTGCTCTCTCAAGCCAATCTAGCTAAGAACTTTTACGCTCGCCCTAGATAGCTCCGAATCTATAACAGCCGACACATGTTGGTCTCAAAGAGCTTGCTCTAGTTCTTTGATGCAACTCTGAAGGTGTGGGATGTGGATGTGATGACCATTTTGAAGAATGTGTGCGCATAATCTATCTATCTAAGTTTAGGAGTATTAGGAAAATGTGATGATTCAAGCAAAATACAACTTTCCCGTCGACATCATTGAACAAAGAAGGATAGTAGAGGAAGCTATGTGGATAGGAAAGATTGAGCGATAGATTTGTTGCGCACCTATAAATGACATCCGAATTACTTTATATATATAATTTATTAATAAAAATCATATAGAATATTTCATGTCTCTTGAGGTGGTTAACAATCATTTTATGAAGCACAGTGTTTTCAATGGCTTCACAAACAATATTCGGGTGTAACATGAATTAAAAGCTCTATCTAAAAAAAATTAACACCATAAGGATGATGGCTAGTAAAATGATTCTATAAGTAACAACCTCAATATGAATTACAATTGTCAAATCCAAAAAAGAAATTTACCTCAGTTTCACTAGAAAGATAGCTTTCTCCCCATCCACCTGTACTTTGTTGCTTTGACAACAGATAGTTGCATGCTTTCCTGATGGTAGAACTATTACCATAAGTTCTTCCAGCAGCAACTAACCCTTTTACCGCGAACAAGGTTCCATAAGTGAAACAAATACCCCAAGTGCCATACCTGCAAGATAAATAAGTAATTATAGTTGCAAATTGTGAAACTGAAGTGAAAAATATTCATAATTTTGCTTACCATGAACCATCCTCCCGTTGTTTTTTCTCAATAAACATAGCAGCATTTTTTATACATTTTTCTATCTCTTTCCTGCGGTATCTCGGATATAAGTCTTTGAAAAATATCAGAGTATCGAGCACTGATGATGTGCATTCAACAATTCTACCAATTGTTTATGTGCCATGAGTTAGTTCTCTTAAGTAAGAAGGAAAATAATAGCAATGATAATTTTGAAATAAGAAGGCATATTGATCTCTTACGGATAATCAACGACACAGTTCCGTAGACTCTCAGAGAAATTGAAAATCTAGGTCATCAAACAACATCTAGGTTAGTGCATACATAGTGATAGCATGTTCTACTAGGATTTGGTGGGGAAAATTAAAAATTCTGGAGGAGGGAATGCGGTGGGGAGGGGGATGAGTAAAATACCTTTGTTGCAAAAGTTTACCACCATAGTAAAGGGTAATTAAGAATAATTTTGAAAAAAATAATATGATGGGCCTTACAAACAAAAATTATTGCAATCTTTTGTCTTCCCTATCTAATTGTCTGAACAGCATAGCTGATAAAAGATTGATGTGAATTAAATGTAATTGTTTTTTAAGATATATTTAAAATGGGAAAGTATTTTTTGTTTTGTTTTACTTGCGAGCTGAAATGCCCATCTATTATGTATACAAATTAAGATTATTAAGAAATGCATATAAATTTGACAAACTAGGGCTAATTCATGGAAGCAAAAAGATACAATTTCTGGTATCTTTAGCTTTTTTTTATAAGTATTAACATTAATCCATAGGATAGTAAATTTCTATCGCTAGGCTAGCAAATGTTCAATACACACTTCACATGTTGTTCACTTTTATGAAAAATTGTTTTTATTCCTGGCTAAACGGATGGACATGTTCTAAAGAAATAAACTTATACGCTCAACTTAGTTCAATTGATAAAGGTAACACACAGTGTTACTTACCTCTACCCAGGAGGATGTTCTCTTGCATTCATATGCGGAAAATGTACCATCTTTATTCTTCATTACCAAAAAATGAAAATGAAAAGATGCTATCAGTAAGATGATCGTTCCTGTAGTAATGGAATAAAGTGTTCCATTTTTCTTTTCTTTTCTTTTATTTTCTTTTATTTTCTTTTGGGTAAGGGGAACCAACAAGTTTTAGAAATCCATATCATACCATGGAATAACAAACATTTTCAGTTAAAGATTTACTGATTTCATTGCAAGCTACAGGCTAAATTTTCCTACTGAAATGGAAATAAAAAATTATCAAATTCCTTGGAGATTTACTTTGGTATTTTTATGTGCATTCACTTCTTCTTTCAGTATATTATACATAGACTATTTTCTATCTCCATTATATACCATTATACGTGGTACATCGAATCTTTTCTTGACCACTCCATAATAGAAACGCTAGTAACTTTTGCATTACTTGTTTAGATAGAACTATGTGTGCTTACCTTCTTTAGGTCACGTAACTGTTGTACATAGTTGCAAAAATTTTAGGAGCTAGTACGAGAGAGAGTTGTTCAATGTAAGCAATGCTAAAATGATCGAGTTTTGAGGGTCATACCATGAATGAAAGGATGCAATCAATGGCATCATACAACCTTTCTTCTTTTATTGGTTCACCAACAAGGTTGGGAGAAATCTTTGATAACAGCAGCAATGCCTAAAAGAAATGAGATTATGTAATTCTAGAGCCCATAAAACCACGCCTATTTCATTATCAATTCTATGATACTAGCAGTTCTACTTTTACTCGTAGGGAATATCCTTGTATAAAGGTCAAAGAGAACTTATACTAACCTTAAGAGCTTCAGCAGTACAATCAGATACAGACCAACCGTTGTCTCCAGTTGAGAGAGTCCATGAACCTTTTGATCTATGACGATAATAACTTTGGTACCTTGGATGGTTTCTAAGAACCTTCAAGTATATATAAGAAAAAGACATGTTAGATTTGTTCTGAATATATGTTTCAGCCACAAAAGATGGGGAATAACAAACCTGTGAATTTTTCATAAACTCGTGAGCCTTTTCTAGAGTTGGGGCAAACTCAGGAATAAAATCTGTTGAGCAAAAGGCTTGAATTATGAATGCTGTCTCCCAGCTCTGGCCGCCATCACTTATCTGTTTTATAATAGCATAAATTTTTGTCCAATTATAAATTTGGAATATCTTCTTGTTATGAAAGAAAATTCCGCTTAAAATAAAGAGAACATATGTCATGAAAGAAAACATCCCCATCTAATGCAATATGACTTTCCTATTAATGACATGAAAGACATAAGAAACATGCCACGACAAACAACTGAAAGTAAAAAAGAATGATTTATTCATACATCATGAAAGGAAAAGGTCCATTTTGGACCCGTGAACTCTGGTATGAGTCCGAGTGGAACACGAAACCACAAAACTAGATTTCTAAGACCCTCAATATTCAAAATTAGATCATTTCAGACCCTACGGCGGCTGTGAATGTAATTTTACTGATGTGGCATATGACATTGAAGTTTTCTCCAACATGGACGTGGCTGCCAAAAATGGATACAAAGTACGTCTTGAATCCAATTACCAACAAAAAGTGAGAAAACTGCAAGAACAAAAGAACTATTCTCATATTTAAATGTTGATACTGATCAGTTTTGCATAGGGCACTTCACACATTGGAAAGTTAATGAAAATAAAATTGTCCATCTCTCAAAACTGTAACTACCTCCATTCTAAAATGTACGTGACCCTCTGATGTGTGCAGTCAGCCTTTAAAATTTCTGACCACTAATATATGCGAAAATACATTGATTCACTTTATGAAAATAGTGTCATTTGATTCATCTTTCAAAGGCTTTCATACTATGCACTTTTTTATAACATATTATGGTCAAAAATTATAGTGAAATTATTACATTGGAGACTGTGAAAAATAAAAAACAACATGCATTTCTAAACAGAGTGAGTATTTCTAATTAAATAGTTCTATCATTTTTCAATAGTTAGCACTTCTCACTAGAGCACATATACCAATGACATCAAATTTTACATAATGTGATCAAGATATGTTTAATAACATCTCTGGCACACACGATGAGATGAGTAGAATTAACAAGGAATTTTGTAAAATATATCTTGGATTGGGAAAGTCGTCAAGTGGTTGAAAGCAGAGGTAATAATATGTTAATTATGCATCATCTAATTAACCTTCCATTGGTATGTCAAAAAATTATCCAGATCTAACATGTTGAAGGATAGAAGATATATGCTCTTGTCGTACTTCGTGCATGTACAACAATGTGCACCTAATGAGAATTTAAGTTAAGTTAACAACCCCCTAGTAAAATGAAAGGTCCTAGGTTGATTATAATTATAGAGAATATAACATATGTTTGAATTATGTCATATGAATGTTCAAGACAAAGAAAAGTTCTCATGAAAAATTTGAGGAGTTACCTATATAGTCAGAATTTTTAGAATCTAAGTACATATGAACCCAAAAGTGGAAACACAAATAAAAGCCGCACGTAGATGTTTTGAAAAAAAAGATGGAAAACTTCATACACGTATATTACGGGGTGATGAAGTGTATGCCTAAAATTTTTGGTTAAAAAAATATGACCACTTGCAATATATGCAGAAAACAAAAAATAGGTTAATGTATGAGAGTTAACAACTTCGTCTTTAAAAGCTGGCAAACTTGTTTTTTTAATAGCTTGCAAGTGATCATAATTTTTAATCATAACTTTCAAGTATATACTTCATCTCATAACCTACACATATGAAATTATTATATTGTTTCAAAAATGTTAGGTGCGATTTGGTTAAAAATTATGACCATTTACAATATGTGAAAACAACCACAAAAGTGGGTTACTGTAGAATAGTGAAGAACAACATTTTCAAAAGCACCCAAACTTGTTTATTCTCACAGCTTGCATATGGTCATAACTTTTAATCAAAAGTGTCCAAGTATATACTTCAGTGCATAGCCTATGTATAAATTTTTTTTGTTGTTTCAAAACTTTTTGGTGTGGTTTTATATACACATCTTCATTTAAACATTTCCTGGTAGTTATAACACTATGATACACATCCAAGTCAATCTGATATTCCACAAGAGACGTCAAACCATTACCTGCGCCTTCATGCCATCTTCTGCAAGCCACAAGTAATCAAAAATCCTTGGAAGATGGTGTTTGAATGCATCTGAATTTGGGTTTTCTACCCAGCAGCAAATTATATCCAATGCCTAATAACCAAAAGGATGTCAAATAATTTGTTTGAAACAATTTAGCTTGTTAAGAAAACATAAGTGCAACTTCCATATGCTTTTACCTTGTGAACAAGAGCGATGTCAATGTATTCACTTGTTTCACCATTATAATGGATATGTTCCATGATTTTATTCAAAGCTCTCTCTCTTAGCTTTTTAGCGGGCCAACAATTTAACATTAGGTCCACAAACTTGTTGAGACAAACAAGAATATTTTGCACTTGTGTACGGGGATAAAGAAGGTCTTCCTGTGACAAAAGAAGAAAAATGAAATTAAAAAGCCTTTCATAAATCTAGGTATTTATTTTTTTGATAGTTTTTCTATGCATGGTCGAGGACATATTTTGCAGCTTATCACGAGCACCATTATATCAACACTATTCCATAAATCCTAAAAGAATCGTGTTGTGGGGCTCGTGCCATGCAAATTTTCTCTAGTGCAAACTCAGTCATTCGAAATTTGAATGAGATTCTGGACCCTCCCCCCCAATGATAGGTAGACTAGTATGTAGACCATTAATCTTGCATCGAGATGCATGTGTTCTAAGTGTATGAGTTTACTGTAATTCTTGTATTTCATGTATTTGAAGCGAATGGCTCACTGGGTTGATGTCATTTGTACGTTTCACTCATTTGAAATTTTGATTTCTGAATGAAGGCATGTACACATAGAAAAACATATAGCACAAATACATAATTCTACACATACATATTTACATACACAAAAAATATCTCTTTTTGCAAATTTCCTTGTACTATACGAGTACACATGCATATGTACATACATAAATAAACACCCACATCTAAATCTGAGGATGTTGTTGAAAATGAGTGGGCTATGACGATGTGCATGCACATCGGTGGTAGAATGCGATGATGATATACGCCAATGGCAAGGAAGGGATGGATACGTCGGATCCGGTTGTTAAAGGCGAGGGAGCCACCAGATCTGGTCATAGCCACTAGAGATGTACCGCTTCATACATAGGAGGTCGGAACGATGAGGTGTGGGTTGGAGGGAATAAGATGACCGCATATGATGCCTTCACACTTGGCGCTCCACTAACCATCTTCAATCTATATGCCACCACCGCTTGTCGCTGAACTTCGTTTCCAGCCAACTGCCCATAGCCGTACTCTGCCCCGCTCTCCATTTGGTGGAGTAGAGGGGGGCATATTATGTGCACTAGGCACATGAGGTGAATTATTAGTTCGCAAGAGACCCAATTACACCTCTAATGGTCATAGAAAATTTCATAAGATTTTGACTTGACACAACATGTGTTACCTTAGCAAGAAATTTAAAATCCAAATTCGCCTGAATTTGTTGTGAATAGTAGCCAAGAGCTACTATTAATAGCAGGGTTTATCTTTTTTTATTTCTTGGTACATGACTCGAATTTGGATTTAAAATTTTATGATAAGATAGATGTCCCGGGCAAGAGAAATAGAGGAGAGAGAAGAGAGTGAATGAAGCTAGACATATAAGAGAGAGAGGAACAGAGTGAATATATTTGTGTGATCTGTATGGTGGGGTCTATGCATAATGTGTATATATACACGGTACATGATGAGCCAAGTTCCATATATTTTTATTCGTGTGCCGCAGATGGGCAGTCAGATATTAGGTGCGAGTGCACCGCGCGTGGTGTAGAAAATCCAAATTTGAGTTGTGTTTTCTAAGGCTTAATGCAAATGTTTGTCCCCAAAATTTTGCATGTGTACTTGTCCTTGACCCACAAACATGATTTTCTTTGGAACTTTCAAACACTGTAACCAATATTAGGCAATGCAAATTGTATCTTTTCTGTTCTGCAAAGCTATAGTACGTAACATGAGCATGCATATATATCTTAATTAGGGCTATATGTTGAACTATGAAGATTTAAAACTTAGATACTAACAAACCTTCGCACAAGAATCACGTGCTTTTTCCCAATCAATCTGGTCGTACGGTATGCTATAGAGCTCCTCTCGTAATGCCAATATTGTTGGAGTAATGGGCCCAACAAATTTCTTTGCATAAATATAAGATGTTGACAGATACATCATCCGGCTGAAGCACCAAAAACGTCCTATGAAGGATACAGTTCAGTTTATAAGAAATTATCAAAAAGTTAATTATCTAGGAGAATCATACGTCATCATGATCCATGAAAAGGCCAAGCACCCTGTGGATTGCTGAACTCACTGAAGCGTGAAATGGCAGGATCAAAATGAATTAAGCAGACTTAGCTGAAACCTTATTTTGCCTTGTCTTCTTGATATACTTTTTTCAAGTACTAAACTTGTAATATTATTTTTCTTTTTTTATGAGTGACAGTAGTCAGTAAGCCAGCAGTCTTTTTGGGTACAAACAACTGCACGCACGTAAGCCAGTGACCGCAGCTGTTAATGTTTCCCATCTTGTTCTATTCGATCTGTTGCTTTGCATTAAAGATGGGCCCAGCATGTGGTCTAAAACAATTGATTGCTTGACTGATTGATTCGAACCTATTTATTAACGGATTGCAAGGCATAATAATAATTATTATAACAAGAACAATGATATTATAGTATTGGAATGCTAACTAAAGAATTGCCGATTGCACGAGGAGTTTCATGGTGCAATTGAGGATCGTTTGATCTATCAAATACCGATTCATAATCGTTGCTACTTTCGTAGATGGAACAAGTACTTGGATGAATTTCTTACAAAAAGAATACCTGGATGAATTGGAACAAAATATGGAATCAACCACAATTCAGGAATAATTGGATTATTTCCTGACCAATCGTACGCACCAATCATCTGTGATTACATATAAGAGTAGTTTACATTAATCTTAGTTCTGTGCTTAACAAGTAAGTTTATTAAAAGTACAAACCAAGATTTTCTTTTTCTAGCGTTGATCTTTCACGTTATGGCTAATAAGGAGTTAAATGCTAAGGTGGTTCTGGTAAGATGAAAATAAGGAAACTTGATGACGTAAGGTAAGACTCTCATATTATCAAACTCTAAAAATACTCATTCAGTTCGGTTCATTATAGTATATAATTAGATCATCTCTTTTGTTTCTCTTAACACGTACCGAGAGCCATATCTTTCCCCATTGCGGTGCTGCAGTTGCACTTCCATGAGACAAAATCCAAGCACGCCCATTGGTCAAAGCATCATTATCACCATCTAGCATCTCACCAAGAAGCCTTAAGGCTACATAATTTAAGCACGACCCAAACATAGTGCTTGGGCCCAAAACTTGTTTTCCCCAACCGCCATCCTCGTTCTGCACAGATATAATGGTTGAAATTTGTTTTGTTTTGATATTTCATATACCAAATGCAGATCTCTTGCACAAATAATTACTTGATGAAATTATAAGCTAGAATTGTCATGCCTGATGGTTATAAATGTAGCGACATATCTCACGTCGATGTTCCGGTGATATGATTGTGTTAAGTGATCCAGTCACATATAAAGAGATTATCTGCAAGATAAACAAGAGCCCCCATAATGTAGAAGCAGCATTAGAAATGTGTAATGTCCTAAGATAAAATACAGTTTCTAGGATCAAAGATCCAAATCCCAGTGGAGGCGTTGTTCACTAAAATCAAATTGACTATAAAGATGGGCTAGTGGTCTAGGAGTGTGAGTAAGGGTGTTCATTCATATCCACCCAGATTTGATCTATAGGATTGACATTCCGTACTTTTTGTAAGCAGAATACCTGCTTGCATGCGTGTTTAGTGGGAAATTGCGTGCCTAGGCTCCGTGAGGCGTGGTGCCTCCAAAATTCCTTGCGTGTTGGTGTGGAGTGAGGTATGCCTAGTCCATGTACTCTCATAAAAGAATATCAAATTAGTTTATAGGACATTTTAAACCATTCTGTTTAGCTTGTAAACTCTATTTCACAGATGGAATTATTAAAACGGTTCCTGTATGGCAGATGCAGTATTGTTATATATAATAGTGGATGGTATTAGATATGCGTATATGGCACGTCTTAGGCTATACTGCTTTTCATAGTTATGCCACAAAGGCTTGGATTTCACAACCCACTAGCGAAGTATGGGGTTTCTCCTAGCAACATACATACTATTGTGTGTATATAGGAAATTAATAAAGTTAAATCATATTTCAGTGGCATCTTAGTTGAACATAAAATACTTACTAGGATAGGCATAATGAACAAAATTCCACTGGAATCACCAGGCCAATGCCCGTCGGATGCTTGTAGCGTAGAATATCGATTTAAAGCTCGCTTCAATGAAGTTGATATAATTTCTTCTGTGACCTCTGTACTTTCTTCAAGCTTCATGGTTGGAATATTCGCCGGAAGAAGGTTTAGTTTTGCATACTGCAGGAGATGATACCTTGTAAGAATTTTGTAGTAGATGATGTGAATGATGGAAAACTCAACTGGCAGTGAGGTAATATAATATTTCGTGAGTGCTACATGGATAATATTAATCAATGAGACGAGAAAAAGTTTACAAATCTAAAAGCAAACTAGGTAATACAAATTTATATCAACCTACATAATATACACTAAAACCGGTGTAAGTTACAGGCTCGGACTACAAAAGATCACTTGGATGCGTGGTTTTTGTTTTATATTGTAATACAACTCCGTTCTGCAAATTACACATGAGTATAAAAGCACTGCTACCACCCCATTATTACCGAGAAATATCGGAACACCACGAGAGAGGCGAAGGGATACCGCGACTCCGGCCATCCCTCCGCGCGGCCTCGGCGGGCTCATCGATCCACGCCTCATCCTTTCCCCTGGACTCGTCTCTCCCATCGACCCCGACGAGTCGTTCCTGCTCCCGCTGCCGCAGCCGCGGAGGAGATGGAGGACGTTTGGCACCGTCCGGTGCTTTGATGAGTATGCTACGTTAGATTTCTTTCCTATTTTGACAGATGGAGTTTTGATTTCTGAGGTCAATTCTTTATCCATTTGATTGGTTGCAGAAACTGATTCCTTCATTGAATGCAAAAGGCCAGTTTATTGATTTGGTATTGCTCCATTTGTTCCCTATTTTCACGTACTGAATTTTGATTTCATAAATCATTTCTTTTATCTGTTCTTCCGTTTTATATATGAGGCGATCCTTGATTGAATCTAGAGATCAATCTTTTGTTTTGGATGAATATGAGAAAATTCTGCCAATTTTTTTTATGTCCATGTGTAGTCCAAGCGTGTGTTGGAGTCAGCTCGATCAGTAGCTTGTGTTTGCCTTGGATTCAGCTCACCATATGCTCACCTTCAGCTCATTAATAGGTCGCTCACATTATAAGCCTTGTATTGTCTATCCAAACAGCATTTACTGGGGAATGAAATTATATTGGTATTCCATGGTTTTAGTTGTGATTAGTAAATTACAAGTGTAAAGTATTTATGAGTGGAAAATAATATGTTTCTCCCGAGCGAGGCATAATTGGTTTCACTTTCTAATGGATAATTAAACAGACCGTTTTCTGTCAGGGAATTTAGAAAAAAGAGTACATATACAACCTGCAAGCGTAGGAGGAGGTCCTGGGACGCCTTCCTCTGGAATCGGTGCTTGGTGAAGTCCTGACGCAGCCTCTCGACCTCGGCGCGCTCCTCGGCCGTGCCGGCGTCGGGGTCGAACTCCCAGACCTGCCTGCCGAGGAAGCCGTTGCTCGACCGCAGCCACGGCCCTCCGCCGCCCTCGCCGCCGATCTTTAGCCTCCACATGGTCTCGGTCGAACGCTACGGCAGCTCAGATCAACTCAAAGTGCATCAACCAAGCATGCACGTGGATGCATGCAATGCGCACTCGAAGCTGGGCTTGTAGCTAGCCCTCGTTGGTACTATATATACTACTACCAAGCGATGGTGGTTGGTCGTTGTGCAGAGGGATCAGTAGCCTCTTAATTAATGTGGTCTAAAGGCAGGAGAAGTACACTAAGTACGACGTAGCTCTCTCTCTTAGCTTTTTAGCTGGCCAACAATTTAACGGCCCCCTTCTTTTAAGCTTCTAGGCTAGCTTATGGCTGTGAGAAGCCATAAGCCCAAAAGAAGAGAAGGCCCGTTGGGAGAAGCTCCTTTAAAACTCGTTGGAGCAAGAAGCTGACAAATTGCAGCTTCCCGAACTTATGAGTATTAACTTTTGGAAACTGCCTCCGGACTTGGTGAATGAATTACATCCGTATGCCACCACGCCCTCCACCTCCCTAGTCCCCCACCCCTCACCTCAACCCGCGCCCCGCTCTTCTGCCCTCCTCAGCTCTCTCTTACCTCGGCTCTCCCACCCCGCCGCCCCAATCCGCCACCAGCGCCGCCGCCACCGCTCCCTGCCCTCCCCTCTCTCTTTCCCAAGATGCACCACCCGACCCGCTGCGAGCCGCCTGCCTCGCCACCAGCTCCCTCCCCGTCGCCGCCCAGCCCAGATCTCGCCCCGGCCCATCCTCCACGCAACCCACCCTCCTCCCCCGCCAGCCCAGATCCCGCCGCCGGTCCCGCTCCCGCCTCCTTGTCCCCTGCCGACGGGGTGGCTGCCGATGTTGAGGAACCCGAGCTCGCCCCGTCCACTCGTCGATCCCGAGCCCACACCCCCATCCGCTTGTGCCGTCGTGTTCCGGCTGCTCCTGGAGAAGGCCGAGGAGGAGTTCGGGTTCCGACAGGAGGGCGCGCTCTCCATTCCCTGCTAGACCGAGCTCGTCGGGCCCCGACGCCAGACCGCCACTGCTCCGCGTCCGACCACCGCTGTAGTCCACCGTCCCGATCAGCGGCCACTGGCCCGGATCTAACGGCCGGAGCCGCCACCAACCATGCCCCGGCCACCTTCCTGCCCCGGCCTCCTCCCTCTTCCACCGGGCCGAGCCTCCTCTTCCATCGGGCCTGCCTTGGCTGCCTCCACCACAATGGATGCCGGTGCTGAGCTACCCCGCTGTCACACCCCGATTTTCCAAAACCCAAAAATTAGGGCTAACAAAAACTTTTTCGTTAATAATGTCAGCTGAAAATATGCTTAATTAAAACTTTAGTTCAAATCACGATGAAGCTAAATACCAAAACATGAAAACCCTCATTCTTGATTTTATCGATCTCCGTTTGTCCAAAACCCTAATTCCGCGAAAACCCTTGTCCGACAACATGAGCAATCCCATTCGATACCTGATCTCCATACTTAGCTATTTCACCCTTACACTCCTGCCATGAGCACACCTTGGCATCCCTCCCCTTCTATCCAATCGGTGCAACCTAAACCCACGTCTGCCGCTAAGTGCCCACCCGGTACTTCGGTGGAATTGAAACATATACCTATCTTAAATCTTCTCCGAACGACATGATTTTCTGCCACCCACCTCGCCAAACCATATCGTGAACGTGTGCAAATATATACTGCCTTTGGATTCATGCACGCATGCTAAACCCTAACGCAAGAATAACGACACATCCGCACTGTATGTGCCGGTACGTCTGCGGCACCCTGCAGCAACTTAGCCCAAGCCGAGGCAGGGAAGTTCCGAGAGTCTCCATAGCCCCTCCATGCCTTGCCACACCCCGAAACCCTAATTTCAACCCCGATCCCTTCCTCCCTAATTAAACACAGTTCCTTTCAAAACCCTAATCTCGAGATTCATCACTCCCCGGCCTTTCCGGAAACTCCGAGATAAATCGTGGGATGACCTAGTAATATTCCTAGCTCGACTCTAGCATAAAATAACAATGTCCAGTACCAAAAACATCTGCGTACAGAATTAATGAACTTCGGAATAAACGAAGCATGGCACCGCAAACCCTAGATCCGAGCTCCCGATTCTTTTCTTTCCTAATTAGATCTAAAACCTTCTCAAAACCGAACCACGAGACCTAGAGCTATTCGGCCCATCTAAGAATATCCGAGAAATTCAAGGGACAGCATAATAATACGTTCAACTCAAACATAACATAGAATATTAACATCCAATTCAAAAATATCTGGACATGAAAATAATAAAAATATAATAACAGCTCAAGCACTATTGACCTCCCTCCCTGCTGCCGCCAGCTTTTCCCTATGGAAAGTGCCACCTCATCTGCTTGCAATAGCATTCGGTGCTAAACTAACCCTGTGCCTCAACAATGCCGGCGGTCTATTTCGCCCCCTCCCTGTTAACTCTCTGGCATTAAATCTCGAGCTATCAATTCTCCATAAAAGAGGTGCCCAGCTTTCCTGCAGCTCTAGACCCGAGCTGTCCCATCCTTTTCTATTTCTTGCCTGCCCTGAGCTGTCCTCCTTTTCTATTTCTTGCCTGCCCTGAGCTGTCCCTCTTCTCTAACGTTCCCTCACTCTCACCCATCACTTCCCTGCCACCCAGTACTGAGCTCAATCCTCTTATCTCCCCTAACTCAACTGTTTCTCCCTGCCACGGCCACATCCGCCTTTAACACTCCTCTCTCGAAATATCTGAGCTGCCTCTCCATTCTTCTTCAAGCTCTCAAAGCTCAATCCCGAGCTCTCCCTTGCCCTGGTCTGCTCTGCAATTCCTGAAGCCAAGCCATCTTCTTCCTTATCTCCCAAGCTCCTTCCCAAACAGCTGAGTTTCCTTTGCTTCTCCCTGGTAGTTCCTTCCCCCGTTCTCCATTTTACTCCAAGCAGTCGAGCTGCACATCTCCCTCCATTATTTCCAAGTTTCTCCAGCTACAACCGAGCTGCTCAATGCCCAGATATTCTCCCCTAAAATTTTCCCCACCTTTTTCTACCACAGCACAAGCAAGGAGCTATTTCTCCCGATCCTCACCAAGCACCGACACCGGACTTCGTCGCCGCTCCATTGAAGTCGCGCAGCTATCTCGAGCGCCGCCTCCATGCGGCATCAACTCCGGTCCGCCCCCAAGCAGCTCCCCGCCGCCGGCCGCCCCTTTTCTCCCGCCGGCGCCTAGTCCGGCCGCGCTCTACTAGCAGCCGAGCTCCGCTCCTCCCCTGCTCTGGCCGCCTCAGCGCCAACAGCACCGGTGAGCCCCAGATCCGCCGTCGCCTCCAAGCCGCTCGGTAGCCACCGCCCCCAGCGCCTCCTGAGTCCAGCTACCACAACCCGCTCGCCGCCGGCGACATCCTGAGCGACCGCGGTCTCACCCGACACCAATCTTCTCCAGCTCCGGTCCCCCACCTACCGCCGCTCATCTGCCGCCATTCCCGAGCCGCCGCCGAGCCCTGGCCTCTCCTCGCCTCTAACGCCGCTTCCAGAACCAACCGCCGCCCCTTGGAGCCCGCAAGACCCGCCGCCGCTCCCGGCGGGGCACCTCGTGGTGCAGTCGCCGCACCGCCGGTGACCGACGCCGCTCTCCGCCCTCCACCAGCACACCCGGGGCCCTCCGCTTGGCTCCAACGCAACCGGCGCCGCGCGCAGCCACCTGCCGCCGCCGCCGGCGAGAGCTCCCGAACGCCACCAAGCGCTGCTCCCCTCCAAACCGAGCTCGGCCTGCTCGAGCTCCTCAGCGCCCCTCCTCCCTCTGTTTTTTTTCCTTCCCATGGAACCGAGCAGCCAAGACACTCTTACATCTCCACCTCCTCTTCTGTTTTTCTTGTCTCTCTCCCTCTCCAGGTAAAACACCTATTTCTCCTACAAGATTCCAAGTCCAAATACATTCACCAGCACTAGTCGGATAGCTATTAAAAAGATTTGAATTCCAAGACGAAATTTTTTTAGAGATACACGCGTATGCATATATCTCCCTCAATTAGCTCCCAAGATATATCGATTATTTTCTTAGTACTGTACAGCTTTAAAACTTAAAATGTTGAAGCCAGGAAAGAAACTAACACCTTATACGATCTCGTTGTCTTTTAAACAAAATATTATTAGTATATTCATCCAAACCCTTCGAATAAAAATCCACAAAAACGTTCTAAGGTTAGTCTCAGCCCTCTGATCCAAGTGATGATTAAACCCTAGTATTCTCAAATTAAACCAAAACAAAGAAGTGAGACAAATAACACATGAATTACAAATGCCATTCGAAAACTAATGCTATGTAAAAATCGATTTCACATGACACATGTCCTAAAGCACAGTACCTCTCCAACCATAAGCCTTGACTGCACCTATACGCCAGGAATAGTTTCATTTTCTTTTCCTCTTAGTAATCACCTAATCGATCGAGTCGAATATTTGCAAGAAGTCAAAAATGACTAAACCAGGGTTAGAGTACCCAAAAACATAGAGTTAAGATATTCTGAGGCTCTTGAAACTTCTGAAAAACAAAGAAAAACAGGAATCCCAAGTGACTTTTGAATCAGGTCTAGTAAGAATTGAGACCCTTTATAAGTAAGAGTTATCGGCTCATGCAATTTGAAATTTGACTAAGTATTTAAAATAATGCCCAGACACTTATAAATAGAATATCTGCATTCTTAACGAGGTCTAACGACCCCGATGTATTAATTGAGGGGTATACCAAAGCACCCCGAAACCCGAGAATCAAATAAAGGACATACGTCTCCCATAAACCCTAAGACCTTGACTCAATAACCTCTTTCTAGGAGCCTTTGCAACCCCAACGATAAATATCTACATCTACTTTTCGAGAACCCTAAAACCCTAGCTCTTAACATTTATCGAGAAGCCCTAACGACAGGTGTATGCAAAGATCTTTCGAAAACCCTGGAACCCTAACGCGGCAAGAGTCTAAGGTTTATGCTTTTGTCAGGATAACCTAAAGCATCCGATCCTATTATTCCAAAAGCCCTGTCGCCACGGCAGCTACTTCTTTCATCGCGGCAAGCTACTGTCGCAGCTCCTTTGCCCTGCCATGGCAACCTCCTTCCCCACCGCGGCAGAACCGCGGCAGCCCTTTTTGTCCACCGCGGCAGCACCGCGGCAAGCCATTCGCTGCCGCGACAAGCCAGTTCCCCGCCGCGGCAAGCTGTGCCCTACCGTGGCAGCGCCGCGACAGCCTCTCTCCCGCCGCGGCAACTGCCGTTGTCACCTTCCTCCGCCGTGGCAAGCCTCTACCGTCGCCACATTGTTCCTACCGCAGCAAAATCTTGTCGCCACTGCCTAACTCCTGCCGTGTCAAGCCATCGTCGCCTGCCACCTTGCCCCTGCCGCGGCAGCGAGCCATCTCCGCGCCCTGTTTATTTCCTGTAGCTCCTTAGAATCAAATAGTTTGTCAAGAGCATTAGGATTTCATGTGCTGAAGTTTCTGATTCAATGTTATTTGGTTCTTCCTTGCATCGTTGATTTATTCGCCGTTCTTTTCGACGTGTAGATACAACGTTAGGAATTATCGCGCGAAGGATCTCGGACAACTGCCGGATCGAATTCAGGACCGAGCCCCGGACAACTCGCCAGGCAAGCTCCTCTTCTTTGATCATGTTGAATCCCATGATTGCGAATTATTTATTTTGTTTGCAAAACATGCATGCTATGTGGTAGAAAACGATATTTTATGTAGCCATAGTTACATCCGATATGGTGGAAACCCTAGACCGATCCCGCTCCTTGTTGCCCTAAGGAATACATATGTTCCGAAAGAAATATCGGAAACCTAGGTGTAGTATATACATATATATTGCTTAGCCCCGCAGTAGAAAATCTAGGTTTTCGCAAAAGCAAACTAATCCCGGAAATCTCGTATGAGATAAACTTGGGATGGATCGCTGTGACCGATGGAGGAGAGGTCACGGTATAATCCACAGGTTGGATGTTCGAAGGGTAGTTTTTGTAGAGCAAAAACAAAATGGAGATGCTTTGGATCCGGGTTAGAAATGAAGGGCGTGAGCAGGAAGGAATAAAAGCGAGCTAAGACCCAGTGGGGCACTCGCGGTTCGTGCAACGGACAAGGTGTGGAGTCTTTCTCGGATCACTTAAAGACCGTGCCTACCGTGCCGCTAAACCAGATTCACCCCGTACGTCCACATGTCCTTTATGGGAAGGACTTGACCTTTACCCCGTCGAGTGCTAGTATCTGGACCCGTAGGAAGTAAGAAGTATGTGCTAGGTAGGACGTTGGGCCCCTAGAGAATTCAACGGCGTCATTTGGGGCAAGATTCTTTAATAGTGAACCCCAAGGCGTGGGCGAGGATTCGATACAAAGATGAGAATAGTCCCACTTTAGGATTTGCGATGCAAAATGTGAAGATTGGGTAAAACATCTAGCGGGTCCAGTTCTAGTATGAAACGGGTGAAACGTCTCGTTGTACAAGCCCTGGACACATGCGGCGCGCAGCATGCCCAGGGGGAACTACATCGTGTGGGTAAAGCCGTACAACCTCTGCAGAGTGTTAAAATCTATTCGAATAGCCGCGTCCTCAGTCATGGACACAATCTGGTAAGGCCACACAACCGGTTAGACTTTGTGATGACATGTGGGTCATGGGCTTAAGGACGCATCGCCTGATGGGCATGCAGAGTGAGTTGGGAGAGCCTCGTGTAATGCGATTACACGGGAGGCGTGGTAATGAGTGGGACGCTGTTCTACCGGAGTGTAGAAACAGCTATCTGAGGAGAAATGAGGTATTGTCGGACGTCGTTCTACCTGAGGGTAGGAACGGCTATCTAATGCAGATAAATGGCCGCTCCCGTGTTGGATGGCCGAATTACAGGTATGTTATTATGACTGGCTGATTGGTATGACTCGGCAGAGCCGAGGTTGTTTTCGAAAAATGAGCTTTTATCATCTATTTAATTATTTCAAATGAAAACTTACATTTCCGCACAATTACGAAACATAGGTTAGAGCCTCTTTATTGATTTCCCCTGTGCATGCATATATCTGTGATATTCCCCCTGAAGGGAGCTTGCGAGTACATTCAATGTACTCACCTGGCTTGTTGATTTGGCCAGATAAGAAGAAGATATGTTTCCGAAAGTACCGACGACGTATACGAAGGCTAGGGCGTTACCCCAGTCAGTTGCCTGTCGGGTATGGCATATTGATGGGCCACCTCACCGTTGAATTCCGCTGCAGATTTATAGCCGTTGGGCTACAGGTATCAGATTATCGACCTTAACGGTCTATTTAAATGTTTACGCAAGTATGACAATGATATACTGGTTAACTCGTGTGTGTCGGCTACAGATCCAGGGACCGGTACAGTGATCACGAGGGAGTATCCGGCTTAAAATCCGGGTACGCCACACCCGCCTCCTCCCAATCCCGCCGGTGCCGAAGCTCCGGCAGTTCCCCATCCTCCTACCTCACCCCTCCGTTCATCGCAGCAGCCGACAGGCCTGAGGTCGCCACCGTCCCATCCGGCTCCCTCCCTCCTCAGTTCACCGCCACAGATCCAGCAAGACTGGCATCGCGCCGAGCCCCTTCTTCCACCGGCCGGCCGTCGCCTCGGGCCCCTTCTTCCACCGGCCCGCCACCGCCCCTAGCCCCTCCTCCACCGCCGGCCATCGCCTGGGGCTTGAATTGTGTTTAATTTGTATGAGCTAAGAAGAACGATATTAACAACAAACAAAGCATAAATAACTTTAAGGGTATTATAGATATTGCACAATTTATTAGAGCAAATAAGCTCTATCTCATAAGCTAAAAAGAAGAGGATCCCGGCTTCCTCCCATCGGAGCTTCTACGGGAAGTTAAGCTTAAGCCAGTTTTGGCATAAGCCTAAGCTGAAAAGAAGGGGGCGAACATTAGGTCCACAAACTTGTTGAGACAAACAAGAATATTTTGTACTTGTGTGCGGGGATAATGAAGGTCTTCCTGTGACAAAAGAAGAAAAATGAATTTTAAAAGCCTTTCATTAATAGGTATTTTTTTTATAGTTTTGCTATGCGTGGTCGAGGAATTATTAGAAATGCTTAATTCCTACTTCAAATATAGCTCTTCATGATACAAAAGGTCAACACAAATTAAAAACATATGAGTAAATTGCACAAAACACCACGTATTGAGACTTTCGTAACACAAAACACCAGTTTATAATTTTTTTTCCTCAAACCACCATGTATTGAGCACCTTGTAACAGAAAACACCACATTTAGTCTCTTCCTCGCTAACCCGATCTAGGTGGCTCTCCAGCATGGCGCTCGCGTGGCTCAGTCGGGGCAGGTCCACAAGACAGGTGAGAAGGGAGGCGTACAAGGCATGGAGGAGGCACGCTTCTCGTTCCAGAGCGTGCCTTTTCGCCTCGTTCCCCCGCTACATCGAGTAGGGGCGATGGAGATGGCGCAGCGGCGCACGACGCAAGGCTCGGGTGGAGGGCAGCCAGGAGGTGATTCATCGGCCACGAATGCAGATGGGGGTCAGCTACAGGTATGATTCCCTTCCTATTGAAGTCTTGTTTGATCGTGGGGTCAGCAAGATCCCGAATTTTTGTATTTTGATGGATGGATCATGTGAAGATCTCATGTTGGGTTCCAATTTATTCTGTATTTGTGAGGCCAATTTGAGATTTTATGGTATTTGTGGGTTTGTGCAGAACCCTAAATTTAGGGTTTTTGAATTTCGTGGCTTAGATGATGATGGGTCATGTATGATGATTTTGTAAGTCTCTGATTGTAGAGAAGGAGATGGGAAAGACCATTGCTAAGGTTGATGAGGATTTCCAGATTGAGCCCTTTTCATGCAGTGATGAAGAACTTGAGGAAGATGATGATGATGTACAAGAGAAAATAAGAGAGGTGAGGAGGTAGATGGATCCTGAGGAGCATTGTGATGGAGAAACGGATGTGGAGGACTTGTTTGCAGGAAATGACCTAGTGGAGCATAGTGACTCATCAATCATCTTAGTTGACCACGGCCAGGTGATTGAAATTTCTGATGGTCCAAGTGATGATGGTGCAGAGTTGGACTCCGATGAGGATGATGGCGCTGAAGGTAGTAAACGACGAAGAAAGAGGAGTAGACCGAGAAGGTTGACACAACCTAGGATATGGTTTGATGAGTCCAACATATTGGATTATACTCAGCTTTGTGTTGGTTTATGCTTTGTGGATGTCAAACAGTTTAGGAAGGCTTTGAAGAGCTATCATATTGTGCAATGTAGGGACTACATGTATCTCACAAATAAGTCTGACAGGGTTAAGGTATGCTGCCAAGACAAGAGATGCACGTTCTACATGCTTGCATCAAAAATTGCAGGAGAGCATACGGTTCAAATAAGGAAGATGGTGGCACCTCACAAGTGTGGGATTACCAGGGAGAGTACTAGAGTCAATAGTACCTGGTTGAGTACAGTTTATGAGGAGCATGTAAGGAGTGACCCTGATTGGAAAGTAACTGCATTGATGGACTCGACAATGAAGGATTACGGAGTGGAGGTGTAAAAAATGATGGCATATAGAGCTAAGACAAAGGCTGCTGAAAAAGTTCTTGGTAATCACAAGAAGCAGTATTTGAGGATAAGAGATTACCTATAGACTGTGATGAATACGAACCCAGGTAGCAGATGTATAGTCACAACTGTCCCGAATCCTTTGCCTGATGCAAATCCTAGGTTCCACGGCCTTTTCATCTGTTTGCAAGCACAAATAGATGGTTTCAAGGAGGGTTGCAGGCCATTCATAGGTAAGTGTTATAGTATTATATTACAATTTTATAGTACAATTTGTTCTTCTTATTGTCTTGCATATCCTTACCTTTTGAAGGGGTCGACGGTTGCTTTGTCAAGCTTACAAATGGAGCCCAAGTTCTGGCTGCTACTGGAAGGGATAACAACAACAACTTGTATCCATTAGCTTTTGGAGTGGTTGGAAAAGAGGATGCTGCGAATTGGACTTGGTTCTTGACCCAGCTGAAGTATGCTCTTGGCGGAGATGGGGGAGAGTTTGGCAGGTGGACTATCATGTCGGATAGACAAAAAGTTGGTTTTTGACTGATGCATTACATATCATAGCTACTCGATTCAATTCTCTTTCCATCATTCTTATACTTGGTTTTGCATGTAGGGACTTCTGAATGCCATTAAGGCTGTTTTTCCGTTGTGTGCCCAAAGGTACTGCAAGCGGCATTTGTATCTCAATTTCTGTGCTGCTGGATTTAAAGGTGGAGATTTGAAAAAAATGATGGATCAGGCGGTTTACGCCTATACTAGTTCAAATTTCAATATAGCAATGCAATCATTGAAAGAAGAGAATGAAGGGGCATGGAAATGGCTGAATGACATACCTAAGGTTCACTGGGCTAGGCATGCCTTTGACACAGTTTGCAAAACAGACCTAGTTGTTAATAACTTAAGCGAGGTCTTCAATAACTACATCATTAAATTCAGGGACAAGCCAATAGTGACCATGCTTGATGCCATCAGGACTAAGCTAATGGCTAGGTACAATGATAAGAGCGAGTGTCCAATGAAGAAGAAGATTGATGGAAATGCCAATATGGTTCAACAAGGTGACAAACAAAGATAATTTGTTTGAGGTTCTCTCACTTTCAGAGAAGCAGTCAACATAAGAGTGGACGTTGGATTCTGCTAGTTTTTTCCATGTGACACCTAACAAATAGTGGTTTGATTCGTACAAGTTTAATGATTTTGGGACAGTGTCCCAGGGAGATGATGTGGCCCCTAGTTTTATTCAAATTGGTGATATCAAGATCAAGTCTCATGACAGCATTGAGCAGCTACTTTGGAGTGTTAGACATGTGTCAGGGTTAGAAATGAATCTAATTTCGATAGGGTCTCTATAGGATAATAGTTTTGTCTACAAAGTTGGTAAGGACAAGAAGGTCATGAGGATTAAGAAGGCAAAGGTGATTGTGACGAAGGGGAAGAAGACTATAAAGCATATGTTCAAGTTGCAAGGGTACATTATTGCAGGTGGAGTCAGAGAGGAGCGAGGTGTGACGTAGTTTCAGACTTATTGAGGGCTTAGGCCAGTGAGCTACGAGGAGTAGACCCAATTCCAAGGCATATAGAGGTTCATGCAAGATGGCTTCAAGGTGGCAAACATATATTAGCCAGTGTGGAGTTGTTAAAGTTGTGTCAAATATATGTACAACTAGATTACAGTTGGAGTTGTGGTGTAATTAGCACGTAGGGTTAGGTAGTGGTGAGTCAAACACGTTATAACAAGAGTTTCTATAATAATGAGGCGACACCGTATGTAACCTGAGGTGAATACTCGGACCAATCTGAGTCGATAAGAAGGTAGTGGTCAAACCGCCCCTCACGAGTGATCTCGGGGAAGACGACGAGGATGGTGTTGCTTAATGAAAGGGAAGGAGCGCCCGTAAAAGGACTTTCGAAGATGTAGTTTTTCGCTGAAGTTTATTAACAAATATCGGTATCTATTTCTTCTTTCATTTACTTCATTGATCATATGGTTCACAAGCTCGATATTATCAACCGTGGGACTACACAGCCACGATAAAATTATGAATATTAGTCGATGACCGTCACCGTTGCAAGGCTCATTTCATAACATTAAAGATACATGACGGCTAGAAATCCAAGAAAAGTCCTAAACATCCGGCCGGATTGATTTAGTAAATTAGCCATCGGAGCACGGGCTATTAATACACATTATTAGGACAATTTTTAATATCATTTGTTTCAGTTGGAAAAGCTGTACAGATTAGGCTAATCAGATCAGTTTTGCTACATAAGAAAAACTCTAGATTAAGCTAACTTAGTTATGTTAAGGTTAACTAACAATCGTTATCGATCTTAACATGAACCGAGCTGTCACGCCCCAATTTTCCTAAACCCGAAAATTAGGGCCAACAAAAAAATTTTCGTTAATAATGTCAGCTGAAAGCACGCCCAATTAAAACTTTAGTTCAAATCACTAATACCGGAACACAAAAACCCCTGTCTCTATCTCTATCGATCTCCGTCTGCCAAAAACCCTAATCTCCGGCTCCGCCTGTTCCTTCTCCGCTCGAACCTTATGCATGTATATACATATGCGTGCGTATCGGTGACCTAAACCTAACCACCTTCTCTCTCTCCTAAAAATGTACCTCCGGAACCCTCTAATTCCATTGGCAATCTCCGCTACATGAAGAACCCATGACAATCGCAGGGACATACAAACCTAAATCCTAATTGGCACACATCCTATACACCAACACCCGATACAATCTAAACCCTAATCCTAAGAGGCGACCCGCCCGTTTTCGTCTCCGACACTCCAAATACAACCCCTAATCTTCTCCATACCTTGCCACCCCCTCCGTCGCCCTAATTCCCAATAATTCCTTTAACGGGCAGAAACTCTAAAACCCATATCGCATGCGTTTTCCCTCTCGTCAAAGTTTTGGAAAAATTCCACAAGACATCTAAACCCATTTGGCACCCAATCATAAAATAACATTTGAGAGTTTAGTGCAAATATTTTGCCTTCAAATCCAAATTCTGAGCTAATTTCCATTTTGAGCTGCAACCCTCCTAAATACTGTTCAGAAAATGCCTCTACACTCGTCCCTATACCAGTAACTCCAATATTCAAAACACGCATGGGTCCAGTGCAAAACCCTGACACGAACGCTGTCAAAACAATTCCTTTTGAACACGCAGCCGGCCAGCTAAAAATCGGTGCCTAATATTCGCTATACATCCACAGCAAGGTCTGACATATCATTTCATCTACCACCCTACCTCACTGCCATGCATGCAAGGACCTGCTGTGTCCTCGTGTCAACGCGTCGATTCAATGCCAACCTTACCCTATTCTTACTGTCCTTTTTCTTCTGCCTGTGCCAACTCACCAGCACCTGTTAGAATCGGTGCCTAACCACGCTGTACCAGCAGTGTTTGCCAGCTGCGCATCTCCTCCCTCCTTATCCTCTGCTGTCCTTCCTGAGTATTTCTTCCCCAAGCCGAAGCCTCCCATCGCTCTTCTTTCCTTGTTTGAGCTCAGCACCTGTCCCCTCGTGTCTTTCTTGTTCCCTGTTTCCCTGAGCAGCAACACGTCTCCTTTGCCCCATCTTCTTCCTCCTGTCACCATTCTTTCCCATCCTACTGTTCTGTTGCTCCACTCCAGCGCAGCACCAGCCAGCTGCAAACCAGCTGAGCTGCCACCTGCCCATTGCACCAGTTGCGGTGCCTAACTTCCCTATTCCCATGGACATGTCTCCACGAGTAGCAGTGACATGCCCTGACACTCCCCGGTCTCACCAGCACGCACCATGGCATGCCTTGTCGCTCGGGCATGCGCTGGCCGCGCCCTGGCGCTCCCCTGTGCACATGCACAGCTCCTTCCCACGCTGCCGCCGTCGAATGCGTCGTCCACCTAGCTGCATAGCTCCACGCGCCCCTTGCCAGCTATTCCCAGCTCAGTGCCACCGCAGAGCTTCCCCGAGCTGTCCCGTCGCCGGCCTTGTAGTGGAACAGCGCCGCCGTCCCCTCCGGCGACGTCCCATCCCGAGCTCCACAGCGGCCATGGCCTCAGCTTGTCGCCTGACGCCGCCTATAAAAGGAATGCCGAGCTGCCCTCCTTCACCTCCAAGCCGAGCTATCTTCTGCCTTCCCCAGTCACCCACTTCCCATCTCTTCTTCCCCTGCCTCCTCTCCAGATACCGCCGAGCCCAAGTCCCCATCCTCTCTCCTTCCCCAGCCTCGGTAGCTCTCCAGCTCCCCGAGCCGAGCGCCGTCGAGTTCGCCGCTCGCCCTCAGCCCGCCCCAACAGCTCCGGCGGGAGCTCCTCACCGCAACCGCCGACAGCCAGCTTCACCGCCGCTAGCTCCGCATTCCCTCCATCGCCGTTTTCCTCTGTTCCAGGATCCAGCCCCAGCGCCTCCCCGGAGCACCTCACTGGCCGCCGTCGCCCCCAAGTCGCCTCTCCACTCCATCCGCCGCCGGTGAGGACCACAGCGCCGCCATTCTCCTTCCCCCCCTTTTCCTTTGTGGCAGCTTCGAAACCGCCGGGGTGAGACCATCCGCCGCCAGCTACCGG
This sequence comes from Stipa capillata, assembly GCA_019208055.1. Taxonomy (NCBI): domain Eukaryota; kingdom Viridiplantae; phylum Streptophyta; class Magnoliopsida; order Poales; family Poaceae; genus Stipa; species Stipa capillata. The sequence goes on from JAGXJF010000226.1 coordinate 209,725, forward strand.
TTGCCGCCCCAGGCGCCGCTCGCCTTGTTGTCGCGACCCTGCCGCCGGCAGAGCTTCCCTGAGCCGCCGCCGTTGCCTTCCCCTGCCTCCCCTTTTTCTCCATTTCTTTCTTGTTTCTCAGCACAAGTGAGCGGCAGTGGCCAAAGCAGCAAACCAGCAAGCTATAAGAGCGTTAACTGGGTAGTTATTTAGCTAGTCAGTTAGTGCGTTAGTTAGTTAGTGAGCTGGCTAGTTAAGGGGTTAATTAGCTAGTTAAGTAGTTAATTAGCTAGTTAGTAGTTAACTAGTTAGTGAATTAGTTGATTAATTAGTTAGTAGTTAATTAGTTAGCTAATTAGTTAGTAAGTTAGTAAGTTAGTGTATTAGTTAGATAATTAGTTGATTAGTTGATTAGCTAATTGGTTAATTAGCTAAAGTAGTTAGTTAGTTAATTAGTTAATTGGTTACTTAATTTGTTAGTTAGTTAACTAATCTAGGATAGTAACTAAATTTCGATCAACCTTTAATCAGTATGCTAAACGCTAATACCAGTTCATGCTGCGTATGCAGTTGATCGATGTTGAGCCGATTAAAACATTTAGATGATGCGTCGGGTGATGAGCGACATTAATTAATCAGGCCCCAGTGCAACGTTAGTGAGAGCATTGCTAAATCATCGGCTAGTCACCTCGAACTAACTACTGCGTAGTATGAACCAATCTTAATGTCGCTGTTAGTTTCTATCAGAGCATGCTTTAAATTGACTCGTGAATCTCTGCGGTCAGTTATGTGCTAGACACGGTAGAATCGGAGCTAAGAGAGCCTGATCTAATCCTAACCTAATATGCTCGCGAATATACTATTCTAATGGCAAAGATTCTGCTCATCGGATTAATCAGTGCACCGACCTAACAACCGGTAGACGCCACCACCGTGCATACACATAAGTACGATTAATATCTCCCGGATCGTCGGTTAGCTTAATCGACCGGCTTCCAAACCTTGCGAAGAATCCTTAGGTTCCCTTATGAGTGCGATCCATCAATTCATGTGAACCGAGGTTTAACTAAGTACCTAGACGATGACCAAGGGTTCTATATTGTAATAACCTAAAGCCCGATTCTTTTATTCTGAAGCCCTGCCACCACGGCAGCTACTTCTTTCATCGCGGCAAGCTACTGTCGCAGCTCCTTTGCCCTGTCGTGGCAACCTCTTTTCCCCGCCGCGACAATTTCTCCCCGCCGCGACAGCCCTTTTTGTCTACCGTGGCAGCGCCACGACAGCCTCTCTCCCACCGCGGCAACTGCCGTTGTCACCTTCCTCTGCCACGGCAAGCCTCTACCGTCGCCGCATTATTCCTACCGCAGAAAAACCTTGTCGCCGCTACCTAATTCCTGCCATGCCAAGCCATCGCCGCTTGCCACCTTGCTCCTGCCGCGGCAGCAAGCCATCTCCGCGCCCTTTATTTCTTGCAGCCTCTTAGAATTTAATAGTTGTCAAGAGCGTTATGATTTCATGTGCTGAAGTTTCTGACTCAATGTTATTTGGTTCTTCCTTGCCCGTTGATTTATTCGCCGTTCTTTTCGACGTGTAGATACAACGTTAAGAATTATCGCGCAAAGGAACTCGGACAACTGCCGGATCGAATTCAAGACCGAGCCCCGGACAACTCGCCAGGCAAGCATTCCCACTTCGATCATGTCAAAATCCCATATATGCAAAGTTATGAATATTTTGTTTACGAACTCTGCATGCTATGTGTTTAATATCGATATTTTATGTAGAGGTAGTTATACCCATTAGTTGCACGATACCTAGGTCTGATTATCCTTCATTGTAACCCTAGGTATATTCAGCGGTTGATTCACGACCGTCGAATACTTAAGGATATAGGTGTTAACCATGCTTAGCCCTGCTATAGTCAAAAATCAAGTTTTATTCGTCCCGTTGGGACATGGGAAAACAAACCCTCAGATAGCATAAGCTGTCCGAGGTGACTTTCACAAATAAAGGATTATCAAAAATCAAAAGAAAAGAGGAGATGATTTGGATTCGGGCGAGAGTATTAAGGGCAGCCAGGGGCTGTAGAGGAATTGATGATGGCACGGTCGTCAGGGACGATCGTGGGTTGAGGAATGGAGTCTCGCTCGAATCAGTTAAGGACCGAGCCTAAGTGCCGCTAAACCGGTTCCATTATCGTACGTCCACATGTCCTTTATGGGAAGGACTTGACTCGGTAACCCGCCTAATACTAGGGTTCGGACCCGTGGGAAGTAAGGAGTATGTGCTAGGTAGGACGATGGGTCCCTAGAGAATTCTCACGACGCTATTCGCGACAAAAGTCCTAGATGGTGAGGCCGAGGCGGGTGTGAGAAATTCGACACAAAGATGAGCTTTTCTCCGTATTGTGGTGTCAGGCTGCCTGGGCACAATCGGAGTTAGGGTAAGTCTCATTTAGCGGGTCCAACTCTAGTGTGAAAGCAGGTGAAAGGTCTCGTTGTACTAGTTCTGGTAGTATACCAGGGCCCGGTATGCCCAGGGCGAACTACATCTTGTGGGTAAAGCCGTACCACCTCTGCAGAGGGTTAAAAACTATTCGAATAGCCGCGTCCCCGGTCATGGACATGAACTGGCAAGGCCACACACTGGCTAGACTAAGTTTTGGTTGTGAAAGCCGGGAAAGGGATTAAGGACGTGGGCATAATGTGTCCACAGAGGGCAATTTACGCTACGCGGCTGGTAGCAAGGAATTGCCAGAGGAGAAGGCTAGCCGTGCTATCCAGGATACCACGGGCTGAGCCAGGGGCACTCGCTGAACTATCCAGGATAGTGTCAGTGGGGCGTTAAGTCAAGAAGCTAGTCCTACTGCCCAGGGTTGTAGGGACTGAGCTGTCTCAGTGACTGACATGATGAGGTAGCTGGGTCTACCTTGGAGGAAGTTTTTACTGTTGTTCTGTTTTACCAGAATTTACAAACTGCTTTGAAATCTACTATTCTCGTATTTAAACTGAGAACTTACATTTCCGCACAATCAGCAACCTAGATTAGAGCTATTCCTTGATTAAACCCTTGCATGAAATATTGTCGTATAATCTCTCCTGTGGGAATAGCTTGCGAGTACATTCAGTGTACTCATCTGGCTTGTTGATTTGGCCAGACGAAGGAGACATCAGATCCGAAGAAGCAATCACGAACGCGAACGCTAGGGTGTAATCCCCAGTCAGTTGCCTATCGGGTATGGCTTACTGATGGGCCGCAACTCCGCTGGATTTTCCGCTGCAAGTTTATAGCCGTTGGGCTACAGGTATCAGATTATCGACCTTAACGGTCTATTTAATTATTTACGCATGTATGATGATGATATACAGGTTAACTCGTGTGTATCGGCTACTGATCCAGGGACCGGTACAGTGATCACGAGGGAGTTCCCGGCTTAAAAACCGGGGGCGCCACACGAGCGCAGCCTTGCTCAACGTGAGACAGCATAGCTAGCCATGTTTCCACCGAAAACATTTGATCGATCCGAGACGCTGTGGCCATTACAGTCCATTGAGCTTTTTATAAACCAGAGGCCAGAACTGAACAAGCCCATGCACCAATTCTCACTATTCCCCAGATTGGATCAGATAGACTGGTGCATATGAAATTCTTCGCCTATGGATAGTTTGAGTGAATGAATGAAATCCCCGTGGGTTGCTCTGAATAAAAGTTGGGACCAAAAAGAAATTCTCTCTTCTTTAGACTGGACTCCCAGCAGTATGACGTTGTTAGACAAATCTTTTCTTTTTATCTCGCGTCAAGGGATGTGGAGTGGACCAGCGCCACAACCATATTGGCCGATTTTATTCAAGAGAAAATTGCACTAAGGACTATATACTGTTACCTCAGTTGAAGGATAGATCACTTAAAAAAAAACCAAGCGGCTGGATCCGTGTCCAACAACGCTAAGCACATCTTTCTGGGCTCCTGTAATTTACGGTCGATCGTCCCGAAGGGTCAATTCCGACAGCTACAGTAAAGCTGTCGGAATGGCCAGGTTTCAACTACAACACGGTTATGTTTCAATTACAACACGGTCAGATTTCAACTACAGGTTTCAACTACAACACGGTCAGGTTTCAACTACAGGTTTCAGCTGTCGGAATTGACCGTGCCCACGGTCAACCACCCATTATGATTTTTTCATCTTCCTGCTCCGTAAATGGTCGCAATGACAGTGGAGAAGGTAATATTTTTATGTCAAATCTTTTTCTCCACTGGCTTGCGCCTTGACCTCTCCGTCGTAGACTCGTAGTCATCGGTGATCCAGCCCTAACTTCCAAATCTCCATGCGAGCCTGCCCCACCATGCCTCCCGATCGAGCCCCATCCGGCCATCCCTCGACGTCCAACTCTTTTTATCAATTCTAGGTGTTTTATTTTATTAAACGGACAGATCCGTAGTACGCTGGCCGGGAACCATGGAATGAACATTATGTGTCCAGTGGGGAAATCTGATAGTGTTATTGACCATAGAAGCTGCACGTAATAAGATGCAGAAGAGATTGTATGTTTCAGTACTCAATAACAATATATTTTCACCATTTAGCGTATTTATGCAAATTACTATGGTTGTTTCTTCAATTGGTAGTGGTTTTTTTCTTAATGTTTTTTGTAGGTAAAGACAGTTCATCAACTCCACTAGTGCTTACACCTGCAGGATTCTTCAATTAATGGAGCCTGGTTTACCCAGAATATCGTCAAAATTAGGCTAGATCTACTGAATGCAATCACTCACCACATCTTCAATTTAGACCCAGCTATGCTCAATACAACTTGCCAGTAATTCGTCCTGTTGCTGTAGTCATGGCGAAGCAAAGCGGAGCAGACCCCTTAATTTGATCCCTCCCTCGTGCCGATGCTCCTCGGCGCTGCTCATATGCTGATGCTAAGGCGTCAAGTATTACTCAGTGGGCTCGCATCCTACACTCCTATTTCCTGAGCAATTCATGTTGATCTTGTAATTTTTCTATTTGGGACCTGCTATGCCATGGATTTGGTTGATTTACCGTGTCATTGTACCGGTGCCGGTGAAAAGTGTGAGTTTTCCAGCTATTTGCTGATTGGATGGAAATACAGTGAGGTGTCATCTATCTTTCCTTCATCGCTTTGTTGCGAGTTGAATGATACACGGAGTCAACTCTTATAGAGAAATTGTTGTTTTACTATTGCTATTCACTCATCATAGTGAATGTTTTGTCATGATGTAGTCGGAAGCATCGGGCGCAGTGGAGGCCAAGCCACAGCGAGACAGAGCAGAGGCTGAGCAATGAGGCGGAGGCGTTGCTTGATGTATAACTTGATGTGAAGCTGGTTGCCATCGCCGCTGCATCATGCATCCCCATCATTGTTGAATGTGGGGTGGGCGAATGTTGACATTGCCACATGTTTGCCCTTCACTATCCACATTAAGATGATGTGCTTAATATGCCGCCATTTGACCGGTGACAGGAACTGATACGGAGATTTGTTGAACCATCTGATGCGCACAATGGCAATGCATGGGGCGGCAGAGCCACATGGTGTGGAGCGATAGCGTAGTGGTGGCCAAACCAGAGGTAGACTTGAAAGGTAGGCCGAGTCACAGAGAGGGATGAAGAAGGAGAAAGACGACGCCTTATCTTTGGGGTGTAAGGATGGCAAAGGAGACATGAAGGTAGCCAAATGGGTACGTGGTGGTTGTCGGAGAAGGGGATGGGGGAGTAGGACAAAGAGGCCGTTGTTTTCCCGGAACAATGGAAACCGCGTGCACAATGTGGCGTTTTCAAATAGAATAACATTTTGCTGTATGCGTCTTTACGTATCTTTTGTTGCTCCGTAGCAATACATATACCCTATTAGTGGTTTTTTACATGTGGTCTCCGTTGTTTCGATAGTTCAGGACCTTAAGACTACCAAATAAAACCCCTTATATTAGGTACAAATATAGAATTACTAGATTTATTTGGGAATGCCTCACTTTAAGTGAATATTGTGAGTGAATGTACGTAGCGCCAACCAGATATCAAGCAAACTGAAACAAATCATAATTGAAAAGAAGCATATGAAATAACTTCCATAAGAGTATTAGTGTAATATATAGTTTCATGTTAGGGTCCAACCGTATAATATTGACCACTATAAATAAAGAGTGTGTGGTCCCGGGAGAGGCATACGATTATTCTCAAGAATTATATAGTATCGGCGCAAATATTCTTTGGAGCAATGTTGTTCCTATTTATAGTAAGTAATCATGATGCAGTAACCATGTCATCCACATCAGTTCTTGTTTGCAATAAGTCGGTGACGGAACTCTCCAAGAGCCCAAATGAGGAATAAGTTGCGGTAGTTGGGATAGTTAAAGTACACGGAGGAGTTGAAGGATCCAATATGTTCCTGTCATCAAGATGAGAATACAAGCATGATAGACAACTCAATGATATTTTTAATTTGGACCACTTCACTCACCAATGCGCACATCTTCACAGTTTGTTAGTCACATTTTTATTGGACAAACTAAACTGAAAACTTTCTTGTTGGGGAAACTCACCTGTATCTAGCTGCATGCTGATTAATAATTTTGCCGCACGATATAGTGGTATGGGATCACGTTCAGCCTGGTGAGAATATCCAAGATATGGAACTACATGTCACATAATGCATTTCTTCCAAAATATAATGACATGCACATAGTTAAGGTAATAATTTCATAAAAATGGCATACCAACAGACCTGCCCACCAAAATTTAAAGCTAACATTGCCAAAGCAGTGTTCACTGCATGAGGAGTACCGCTGTCGACATAATCCTGTTGAATTTTTAGTAGAAAACACAACACATGTAGATTCTCAGAAATATTCATGAAATCAACTTTGACTTAAATCAGTTGCTAGAAACGCTAGCTTTTATCCAAAGTTCTGTCAGCAATGCAACTGCAAACGTAAATTATATTTGGTAGTGTGTTGTTTTTAATGGTATGTACAACCTTTATTTTTTTGACAGGAAACAGTAGGAGAGAGCCCTATGAAAAAAATTATTAACTCACAGGAAAAAAATACCACGTTACACGAAGAAAAGAGGAAGAAAACCTAAACAACCCAGTTAGACAAAGTAGCCACTCTAGGTGGAGAAACCATCTATCTTTGGCCATTTTAAGTTCGACGTTACGCACTTCCTTCGTTCACTAATGTATAATATCACTGGCTGGGTCATATGTATTACTATTACATGGATGGGACTACGTGGCGTCCACCGCTGTGTATCCTGATGCAAAACTACCTTCTGACCTGCTGTCCGAAACAACGTCCCGAGCAACTGGAGCGTAATAACGTATTGTCCAAATTAGCTGACATCAGCAAAGATTAATTTTCACCATCTGGTTTCTCTCGATGAGGGCTTCGGAATTAGATCCCACTTAAGTATGTTGCGACGACACTTTTTGGTCTCATAAGTTATCAGGTCATAATGTACGAGCTATCATATTATCAATGACTAGTTATCACTGATTGCAAGCCTAACCACTCAAGGTCGCGGTGTTCTTCTCAATTTCGCTCTGCTGGGTCTCCTTGATGTTTCTTGCCAATGCTAGGCTGCTGCATACTGGCATATTACCCACTGGCAATATGTTATTCCTGGTCAGGTGTTCGCTAGAAATAAGGAGTGTCTATGTTATTCCTGGTCAGGTGTTCGCTAGAAATAAGGAGTGTCTATCCAATAAGTGACTATTTTTCTTTTGGTCATAGTTGGATTTTCCGACATATGATCAACAAACTAGCCTCTCTAGATGTTTTTGTAAGTGATGACTATAATATGCAATAATCCATATTATGCTAGTGTGTATATAGGAAATAAATGACAATACCCGAAATGCACATAGAAATAGACATACAAAATATTATATTAGAGAAAATAAATGACAAGGAAAGCACCTAAAATAGACATGAAAAATAGGAAAACAAAGTTAAATCAATATTTTCATGTGACACTAGAGATAACTAACATCATGGAAGGACTTACAAAAGGACCAAGAACAATCTTAGGGGGCAATATAGCAAAATATATTTGGTGACACAATTACACTAAAACTATCTAAAGTTACAGCAAGAAAAAGAAACATTAGTGATGATTACCCGAATTGTAAGTGATGACTATAATGTTTAATTGACTGATGAAACTTGGGGTAAAAGGGGTGGCCAAAATTTTTGACTATGCCGCCACCGCTTGTCGCTGGACTTTGTTTCCAGCCGGCTACCCATAGCCGCACTCCACCCCGCTCTTCCTTTGGTGGAGTAGAGGGGGACATATTATGTGCACTAGGCATATGAGATGAATTAGTTTCCTAGAGACCCAATTAGCACCTCTAATAGTTATAGAAAATTTTATAAGATTTTGACTTGACACAACATGTGTTACCCTGCCAATAAATTTAAAATCCAAATTCGTCTGAATTTGTTGTGATGTGATCTGTATGGTCGGGCCTATGCATAATGTGTATATATATACGGTATATGATGAGCCATATTCCATATATTTGTAGTCGTGTGTCGCAGATGGACGGTCCAAATACTAGGTGCGAGTGCACCCGAGTGCAGAAAATTCAAATTCAAGTTGTGTTTTTTAAGACTTAATGCAAATGTTTGTCCCCAAATTTTTGCATGTGTACTTGTCCTTGAACCACAAAAACACCCTAATCAATATTAGGCAATGCAAATTGTATCTTTTTCTGTTCTGCAAAGCTATAGTACGTAACATGAGGGCATGCATATCTTAATTAGGGCTATATGTTGAACTATGAAGATTTAGAACTTAGATACTAACAAACCTTGGCACAAGAATCACGTGCTTTTTCCCAATCAATCTGGTCGTATGGTGTGCTATAGAGCTCCTCTCGTAATGACAATATTGTTGGAGTAATGGGCCCAACAAATTTCTTTGCATAAATATAAGACGTTGACAGACACATCATCCGGCTGAAGCACCAAAAACGTCCTATGAAGGATAGAGTTCAGTTTATAAGAAATTATCATAGGAGAATCATACGTGAAAGTCATGGTGATCCATGAAAAAGCAAAGCACCACGTGGATTGCTGAACTCACTGAAGGGTGATGGGACGATCCAAATGAATTAAGCAGACTTAGCTGAAACCTTATTTTGCCTTATCTTCTTGATATACAGTACTTTTTTCAAGTACTAAACTCGTAATATTCCCACAGCCCCGGTAGCTTCCCACCTGCTAATAGATTGCCATCGCATTTGAACTATTTATGAAAAAATTGCCACCGAGTATAAAAGCTTGAAATCCCCTGATTTTTCTCCTCCCCTGCCTGACCACTCGTTCCTCTCTCCCCTTCCTCCCCCGTCCCTACCTCCGCCGCCTCCCCAGCCCCAAAGCAGCCGCGCCCGCGCCTCCCCCGAAATCCCCTCGCCCACCAGAGAAAACTACACGCCACCACCGTCGAATCCCACCCCCTCTCCCCTGCCCCTGCCCCTACGGCCTACGCGCCCGTCCCGCCGCGCCGGCGCCCCTCGACTCGCGGCCCCCGTCCCCTCCACGAGGAAGGAGAGCCCCGCCCCCGGAGCTCGGACTCGCGCGCGCGGGGGAAGATCCAGGCATCGCCGTCGCCCCGGTCTCGGATTCTTCGGCGGCAGGGGTCGGGTCTTGTGGGTGGGGTGCCTCGCGTCCCCGGCGCCGATTCGGGCCCGGGAGCCCCGGTCCGGTGAGATTCCTGGCTTCGTCCGTCTTGTCCTGTTTCTGAATTATTATCTCAGTATATACAGTAGCTCCGTTTACTGCATGTGCCCTGTTGTGTCGTGAAAATGGAGTGATTGGAGTTTGTGGGCTGTCGTGCTTGGTGGACGATCTGAGTTGGGTGGAATGGTGATTTGTTGTGCGGTGGAGGTGGATGGAGTTGTTTAGGCTGGAATCCGATGGCATTGATTGATACGAGTGTATGACTATGTCCTCCTGCGGTTAGCATGGAGATACGACGTTCTGAGCTGTTGTTAGGCCAGAGTTGAACTAGAATTCAATAATATGTCCTCTGGCAACTCAAATTCTGGGAGACCATAAGGATGACATGATAGTTAAAAAAATTTGCCGATTGTAATGGCAATCGTTTTTTTTATGTCACTAGTTCATTCTTTGAATGGACTATCACATGATTCTATTCTTTTCGTCATTTACATGTGTGTACTCAGCATTTACACACCTGCTAGTTTTCCTAATATTACTGTTCAGAGTATCTGTGCGCCCAGTTATGTGAGCATCTTTCCAGATGAAGGCATCCAAAGATAGGCATATTCTACAGACTGGGTGCGTAGATACTTTCATGCGATAATCCATTCAAAGATCCTGGCGAGCAGTGGCTAATGGGATCGATTCTATAGGGGGTTCATCTGGAAATGTGATACACTACCTTCATAATGAATTGTATTTCGATGAACTTCTGTAATCTGTTCGCTCCTCACCTCAGTAGCGTGCCTGCCCACCTTGTAGGCGTCCTCCCCTCTACTGGACTGGCGGAAGTCGAGCGAAGATCCATCCGGATGCGATTTTTCTGTTTCGCTCTGGTGTTCCCTTTGCTGTGGTGAACGATCGAATCCGAAAATCCAGATCTTTCTTGTCCGAGATTAGATCTCAGGCCTATCGCGTACTGTAGTACTATCTAATCCGAGCTTGCGGTTTGTTTTCAAAGGAATTTGGGGGTTCAGGTGAAACGCCCCTTGCCTCAAGTTAACTCTGTTATCCACGATCTACATGAATGAAGGGCCCAAAGTTGCAGTCTTGCAGATGGTTTCTATGTACTGTAGGAAGGAACCTCGTAGGAGTTGATTTTTGTGCGGTCACATTTTGCGTCCTTATGATTCTATGGATATTCTCTAGTTGTGGTGTGGCGTTGATAATATTTTTGCATCATATGGGATAGAAGCGCCCTTTTGTCTGCTAACTGCTCACTGGTTTCTAGTTCGGAGGGAATCATACAAATTAAGAGAAGTGGATTTGTTGAACTATATAGGGTTTGGGACATTTATCACGTGTTCGCGTGCTAGCAAGGGGAGTAGCACGCGGTCGCCTCCGCTGTGACAGGGGGATAGACTTCTTGTATAGGCTTATATTTTCCAAGGAGTACAAATCAGCTAATAAGGTAGGTATAGAAGGGAATGGTAGCCTCTACTACTATGTCTAGGTACCGAATACTACTACTGTATGCTCTTTAGTTATTGAGCGGTATACTCTTTAGATTCCCATGGGTATAATTCTCTAGTACTTGTTTATATTCATTGCGTTATAGTATGAAAATGCTGTTTTTGACCATGGATCTTATTTTCTAATCGAAACATGAACGTTTGCAGGTTGTATAATACCGACACTCCCACACTTGGTTGCTCCGCCTCCAACCTTCCACGTATATCGGTACCACCACCAAACCCTAGTCGCTGACCTTGCCGGTGTGTCCTCTTGCGGTGGCTCTTTTTCTTCCTCACCCTTAACGGTCGGTAGCCTAGCAGGGAAGCCCCAAGCACGTGTTGCGAGCGCCCACCTGATCCTGTGGCCATGGCAGAGAAGTTGGCACCTGAGAAGCGCCACACCTTCGTCCACAACGGTAAGCCTCCCCTTCCCGAGTATCCACGTCCTTCTAGAACGTTCTGGGGCCCGCCTCACCTAGGGTCACTTCCTCCGCCATGGATTGGGCGGGGGAGCGCAGGGCAAAAGGTGTTCGAGTGGGACCAGACGCTGGAGGAGGTAAACATGTACATCGAGCTCCCCAAGGGCGTGCCCACCAAACTGTTCCACTGCGTGATCCAGGCCGGCCACGTCGAGGTTGGCATCCGCGGCAACCCGCCTTACCTCAACGTATGTGGTTTACTCTCTCTTCGAACTTGATTCCGCTTGAGTTGGCGCAAAAATATTGAGTTTTCCTTGTTTTTCCTTTCTGTTTTTGGGGATTTGATGTTGTGGTGGTTTTGCAGCACGACCTGACACTCCCCGTGAAGACCGATTCATCTTTTTGGACCATAGGTATGACTTTATTCTCTCCCTCACATGCAATTCTTCGTCTTCGTATTGTTTTGTTTCTAGTGAGTGATGCGAAATTGCTGTGGAATACTGTTGCCTGGACTCTGGATGCAGCAGTGAGTTACATAAGTATAGTTCATTGTGGTATCAACATATTGCCTAATTGCGTGTGTTGTGTAGATTATTCATTTTGGTAGCTGCTTGTTTGTCCTTTGGAGAGAGACATGTTTCTGTACTCACATCAGCATGCTTTGATTCTTTGATTCATTTCTGGGATTTCTAACATCACATACGTGTTCTTGAAATTGCTGGGTGCAGTTTTATTCATCTGTAATAGCTATTTTCTCTTAGATCTATCAAATTCATGTGGGCCTAACTAATTCAATGTAGTTGCTAGTTGATGAGTGCTCCCTCCTACTTTTGGTAACGCAAATGTTCCTTTTGCCTTTTGTGGTAGCTTAGCTGAAAACCACTTGGTATTGTTGGCTGGTTTTAGTTTTTGTTTGGATAAGTGCAGAATTAGAGAGCAGAAGTAGCTTTTTGGCAACTCATCAATGAGTTTTTACTGTCATACTTAATGTGGTGTAGGAAAACACTTGTTTCTCTGATCCATTTAGAAAACATCTGAATAACTGAATGTCGAAGACATGCTACATTTAGTCAACACACACTGCGCTGCAGTGGTTTTATGGATTGTCATTAATTTTTTTGTCACTGATAAACTGATAATATAAGATTGATTGATCTAATATTGATGCATAAGGATATCTTAGCAAGTATCGACAGCCGCTTACACGGGGTTAAGCATTAGGGAGGTTTATATATTACAATATTTAAATCATTAGCACCTTTTTGTGCTCTATAATTTTTAATATGGACAATGTTGATCACAATACAGAGGATGGTGAATTGCATATCACTCTGCAAAAAAGAGAAAAGGGGAAAACATGGGCATCTCCGATACAAGGGCAAGGTAGCTTAGATCCATATGCTGCAGACCAGGAACAAAAACGGCTTATGCTGCAAAGGTTTCAAGAAGAGGTATAACCAGTTTGCTGTGTAGACATAGTTTCATTGCTGATTACTGTGCATTACCTTTTCTGTCTACTCAATTGCACCTCACTCCTGGATCGCAGTATGTTTGAACAGTTATTTTTCTCAATTTTGCATATGATTTGGTAGTGTGTGATATGAAGCAGCACCTGATGTCAATTGGATCATTATTGGTGTTGTAATACACTAATGCCTCAAGTCAATTACAGAAATGGTTGAAATAATTCATTTGACAAGCTTCAATTTGTTATTTAAATTACATCCTATGCGAAGCCATATTAACGTGTCCCCTGCAAGATAACTATGATGCGTACATGAGATGCTTACATCGGACTAGGATAATCCAATTATCCAAATATTGGGATCATGTAGTAATGTTGTTCAGTGTTTTTGAATTAGGAACCTAACCAGTTTTGCTGGGAAGCGTACAAGGGCCCAGCTGGTTACTGTAGTAACAGGCCCAAAAGGCTGAAACAAAAACCAGATAGGTCCTTCGGAGTTAGGATGCATGATTCACATGCCAGTGGGGATTTTGGACCGAAAATGCTTACTAGCAGGTAACCTATTTGGTCTCCGATGTTGTGTACACTGAACATCGATTCCTCGACCACTCCCTAGCAAATATAATAATTGTAAGATTCGGAAACTAACCTGAATAAGCTGGCTATAGGATAACAGGCCCTAGGTGGTATGGGCAGCTGCTGGCGGTTCTCTAATAGTGATCTTGCTTATCGGCCATACATGTGTTGTGTCATACTGCAAATGTGCAATTTTGTAAAAGTCATCTGACTGACAATTTGAGAAGTTCATTGGGCCTTGGACATGCTAGCATCACCTGTGTTGCCAAACATTAGACGAAAGAGAACACCCAGGAGTTATTGTGTATTTGTCAAGTAATGAGAAAAACATCATGAAAAGGTTATCATCGTGTTTACAGAAGGTGTAGTTGAAAGTTGAAACTACTAACAATCTTGAAGATTTATTTGTAAACTGGAACGATATGAGCCAGTACTATTCTGAAGGAAATATACTTTAGTAACAATCAATGGCATGCTGCTGTGGTCTTATACTATTGGTCCATCCATCTTTAAATCTAGGGATCCGTGTTATAAATGTTTTGCAACGTTGTCCATTAATATATGTAGAAGTATATATTATTGACGACATGAATTGTGTCATTCGATTATCTTGCAAAAATATTTTCATAATGGTATTCTGTATTATTTTTGTTAGTATATTAAGATAAAGAATTAGCCAAAAGTCTTGCATTGGAGACTGATAAGTCAGGAACAACTTATATTTGTGGACGGAGGGAGTGTGTGTTTTGAGTTATTTATCACATGTGCTTTAATTTTTCCCTTTATACATGTGTTGTGCAGAATCCAGGTTTCGACTTCTCGCAGGCTCAGTTCAGTGGAACCTGCCCCGACCCACGGTCCTTTATGGGTGGAATTCGCACCGCTTGAAGCTTCTTAACTCAACAACATAAATCTCACTGGATGTTGTTGCTATCCTCAATGCATCTTGTCAAATGCGATAGTTGTACCTATTGCATATGTAAATTGTGAAAACATCATGCTTTCGAATGATTTGGTGTTTACCTTGGAAATAATGGTGACCAGCAGAATATCCGGACCTTCTTAACTCAACAACATAAATCTCACTGGATGTTGTTGCTATCCTCAGTGCATCTTGTCAAATGCGACAGTTGTACCTATTGCACATGTAAATTGTGAACATCGTGCTTTCGAATGATTTGGTGTTTACCTTGGAAATAATGGTGACCAGCAGAATATCCGGACCTTCGTCCTGAGGGTCCGGACGGATAGTCCGGGACTTCCAGAGGGATCCGCATCTTCCTCGGGAGCGTATGGGATTTCATCCGAAGGGTCCAGCCGGAGTGTCCGGGAATTTTAGAGATCTAAACCTTCATCTGGAGGGTCTGGGATTTCTAGAGGAAATTTGGATCTTCATTCGGAGGGTCCGGTACTTTTAGAGGAGATCCAGGCTTTCATCTCAAAGCCAAACCGTTGTTTTGATGGTGTATTTAGCTTTATCAAAATATGTTGATTTTGGGGAGAGATTGTTGATTTCTTAATCTATCGAGAGGCCAGTTGCACTAATATGTAATAAATACAATCTTAGCTGATTTATGAAAAATAAACGGCTAAATAAAATCAACCGCAGAGATGACGGGGTATCACAGATGGCTTATAAAATAGCTCGCCTGAAGAATTAGTTCGGATGGTTGAAATATATAACCGTATGTGATAATGGGAATATTTTAGATGGTTGATTTTCAGAACTGTCTGAGATATCGTACAGACGGTTCGTTGGAGGAACGAACTGAGCCATTACCATTATCCCAGATGGTTGTCCTTTTGAACTGTCTGAGATCTATTGTTCAGCTATTCAATTGTTGAAGCTAGTTGGTAGAGTTGCGATTTTGAGACGATTTTGTTGTAGGAGATCATTTATTGATATATCTATCTGGTCTTAGTAATTTAAGGTTTGTAATTTGTTGTAACTAGTTGAATTATTTAAATATTTAAGATTCTTTTTGGTGATATAGGTTATTAAGTTTATCTAATTAATTAATTACATTAATATACGATTAATAATTGAACATTATTGATTCAATTTCTCTAATTTAATTAGCATATATATGTATATATATATATGTATGTTAATTCATATATTATTGCTATGTACATGCATACCTATGTTTAACACTTAATTGTTTTATGAATGTGAACAAAAACTATAATATTTTGTTTTGTGCGTAACATATAGATGGACCGAAGGTGGATGTATGATGGGAACCGTACAATCGAAGAGTACATCAATGGTGTCTCTACATTTAGGCGAGCTGTCGGAGATGATATGGTTAATAAGGGGAAGAGTGGATGTATTGTCCATGCACTGACTGTGATAATGAGAAGATATTCAAGATCTCAACTCAGATCCAGACACACTTGATTAAGAGGGATTTCAAAAAGGGGTATACATGTTGGACGAGTCATGGTGAAGAGTAGATTGTACATGTAGATGGTAATAACGAGAGCGCTGATGAAGTCAACGATGTGCTAGATGATGATGACTGTACTGCTTTCGATCAGATGCAAGATGATGATGATCAAGATGATGACAATCTAGACCAGATACAGGGGGACGTGGAAGGGAACCTCGATGATGAGTGGAAATACAATAATTTCGTTGGCTTGATGGAGGACTCGGAGAAACCTCTGTTCCCGAGCTACAAGAAGAAATACACAAGGTTGTGATCTATGCTACAACAGCTGCAATTGAAGGCAAACAATGGTTGGTCGGATAAGAGTTTCACGATATTGTTGGGTCTTTTAGAGACATGCTTTTGGAGGGAAACCAATTGCCAAAAACCACCTACAAAGCCAAAAATGTTATTTATCCTTTGGGAATGGAAGTAGAAAGAATATATGCATGTCCGAACAACTGTATCCGCTACCAGTAAAGAGTATGAAAACTATCATACATATTCGGTGTGCAAACTGTGCTGGTTCAGTGTCGGACCGCCTAACGGGGTGTCGCATGAGGTAAGCATGCGCCCATGTTAACCAGTTTCTCGGTCTTTGACGAAATATTATATGATAAGTCAGGTACGATTTCAGGCCCTGTTATTGGGGCATAGGTCTAGGATGCGAACAAACATAAAAACTTCACCTTACACATCTTGTTGTCCTTGACCATCAATGATTATCCTTCCTTTGGTAAAAAGTCAGGCTGACTACAAAAGGACCCAAAACTTGTGTTCAATGCTTAGATGATAGAACAAGTGTTTGGCTGAGCAGCTCATGCAAAACAGTATACATTCCTCACCGTAGGTTCTTTCGAAGGAATCACCCATACCACAATGATGAATGATCAATTCGTCAGGACCAATGAGAATAGATCAGCTCCAAGAAGTTTAAGTGAGACAGAAGTCTATGATATGGTTAAGGACATCGGTGTTTTGCTTGGAAAGGGATGTAAACCGAAGAAGTCCTGTCAAAAGACCATCTAGAAAAAGAGATCCATACTTTGATACTTACCTTATTATAAGCACTTGGAAGTTTTCCACTGCATCAACGTCATGCACGTAGAGAAGAATGTATATGATAACGTGATCGTTCTCTTGCTGAACATTCTAGGCAACACAAGGGATGGTGTGAAGGCACAGTTTGACTTGGTCGAATTGGACATCAGACCTGAGTTAGCACCAGAAAATATCGATAAAGGTCGGACATTCCTCCTCCTTGCTAGTTACACTCTACCAAAGGCCGAGAGAACTGAATTATGCTAGTGTTTACATGTGTGAAGGTTCCATCCTATTACTCCGACAACATAAAGAAACTTGTTTCGAAGCAAGATTTAAAATTAATTGGCATGAAGTGTCATGCTTGTCATGTGTTGATAACACAGATGCTCCCAGTTGCAATTTGAAATATTTTATCAATTAAGATCCGAGAGAGAATCATGAGGCTATGTCATTTCTTCAACACAATTTCTCAGAAGTTCATCGATCTCAATGCACTAGATGCTTCGCAGAAAGAGGTGATAATGACTCTGACGATGAGTAGTACAACTCTACTGTATACGATGATAGTATCCGTATACAAATACACCAAGATCTAGAGATACCCTGAATACCCGGAGTAGTATCCGCTTCGGAGAGGGATTCTAGAAAGATAAGAAAACCACCCACAGGTGTCCGGGATTCCTTAAACAAGGAAGTCAATCCCAACGTTTAAGGATGATAAGGAGTCCTACTCGGAAGCTAGACGCCTCAAAGAGTCCATCGGCTTTATTAGCCCACACATAGCCTCGACACAAAATATTGATGCAAATGAAATATTCATCGAGGACTATATCATACATGTAATGCTCATGAGTCATAGTAAGAAGTTCATACTTTTTCCCTTCCAGAAGGGGTAAGTACTACCACTGCATTAGTTTTTATACTTATTAATTTTTACTTTTATACGCAACAACTACTAACTTAATTAGGTATGATGGCATGACCCCATAGATAATTTTTATTGTCCTTGTACCAAGGGAAGACGGAGCAATATACCTTGATTCCAGTCTAAGGAGCAAGAACCAATATAAAACTACCGACTGATTACTAGACAAGTATACATATTTTCTAATTATCTAACTATATCATAGGTCTCTCAAGGTCTAATGAAAAATTTGTATCACGAAAAGGGCCTACGCCGTGTATCCATTGAAGGAAGGGGAAGGCATCAATGCCAATAAGTTTAGTCACAACTATGAGTTTCTGGTATGTATCTGGTACTACACACTAATAATAAATCAAACTTCATAATTGTGCCTCCATAACTGTCACACCCCGATTTTTCAGAACCCGAAAATCAGGGCCAACAAAAACTTTTTGCGCTAATAATGGTAATCGCTTAAACGAACCTGGTTGAAACCTCGTCGTCTCTCTCGTAATTCTCGCGTCGATTGTTTCATCCTTCCCTTCCGACGCGTGTCCATCCCTCCACCGATCCCAATCCTATGACCCCTGATGTAAGGCGACACCGTCTCTCTCTTTCCCGTCAGACTTCCAGCATAACCACACACGCACCGTTAAAACTTTTCATGTGTATATACCTACGCATGTATGCGTGTACGCCGCATGTGATCATGTCGTCCCCTTCGCCTTTGAGATTTTTCCCGATGTTCTTGAAATCGCGTATTAGCATATGATCATACGCATTCGGACCCAGACCCTAACTGTCGCCTCCTCTCGACGAATCGATCGAAACCCTAATTGGCAACATATGCACCCATACCCCAACCCAAGAAACTCTAACACCCTAGATCCGAACTCCCGACTCCTTTCTTCTTATTTGAATCCAATTCCATCTAAAACCCTAACCCATCGTTAGCTCTGCCACCATTCCATGCACATATATATGAGTGTGCCGATGATGTTTCCCCAAAACCTAGCCAACCACGACCTCCCATGATTAACCTAACCTCATCGCCAGCCCTTATGTGCTTAATTTTCAACGTAGGTGGCATATACACTTAAAAATTCCAACGCGCTTCTTCCGAGCTAAGGAAAGGTCGAAAACTCTAGTTCTTTGTCCTTGTATTCTGGGACTTCCGAATGCTCGACGTTCCTACACTGGTTTGATCTGTCTGACCTCACTGACGCCACCCCAGAAGAGATGTCCGAGGGAGAACGCCCTCCTAATATTAAGGCATGTCGGACTAATCGACAAAATACACCGCCACCACTACTTTCAAATGCGAGTAACCTGCGGCATAATAACTCTATACTTAGGGATTAGTTTCTTCTACCCCCTAGTAGTTGTATTAGCAGACATTTTAATGCAAATCCTTTTCACATGGTGAACCAATTAGTCACACATGTGTATACGTGTGCAGAGTATTACCTCATCAAAGCCAGCCAGCCTTTCTTCACGAGACCCTCTCCCACTCAATGGGATGCATGCACAGATAATCATAATAAAAACCTTAGTGCTGTTGCGGATCAATTCCCTCGCAATCTGCTATATGCATGCAGACAAAAATAGCTCGGTAGAAGTAGATTCTTTCTCTCTCTCCCTCATGACCAGCCAGCGTTCCCGCGTTTCCCGTCGACACGCATTCATCTCTTCTGAATTTCGGTGCCTAACTACACTGCAGTAGCAGCACCACGTAGCCAGCGTCCTTATCACCTTTGTCCTTCCGCTGGTGACCGAGCCCCTCCCTTTGACTCCATGCTTAAGCTCCACATCTCCTCAAGCGGAGCAACTCCCCGAGCTGCCCGTCTGCTGTTGTCCCTTCTCCACTACTCCCCCTTGGCTGCCTTCTCTTTACCCGAGCTCATCTCCAACAGCCATGGCCGCAACTCGTGCCTTTTTCCAAGCTTCTGAGCTCCTTCCCTCCAGCTCGGGCGCCGTGCCCGAAGCACTACCTCACCAACGCTACTCGGATCCACCCCGCTGGACACCACCGAGCCGAGCTCCGCCGCAGCTGCTCCGCTCACCTCCCCAGCACCCCGGGCCTACTGCTCCACCACCGGACCCGCCGCAACCCCTTCGGCCACCAGTGCGCCGGAGCACCGGCCGCTCCGCGCCCTCCGGACCCGAGCACCACCGCCCCAGCGTCCGCCCCTCCTCGCGTCGAGCCACCGCCCGGATTCGTCGCCGCCGTAGGAGCAGCCTCGTCGTCTCCATCCCGCCGGATCTGAGCCGCCGTTGGGAGCTACGGCCCCGCCGTGGAGCACCAGGTCTCGCCGCCGGAGACGCCGCCAACCCCGGCCTCCGCCCCCAACCAGACGCCAGACGCTACCGGCCACCTCCCCGCCAGCTCCGGCCGACCGGCCCCCTTCTCCCCGGTGATCTGCTGCCGCCGGCGTCCGCCCCTTCTCCCCAGGCGCACCTCGCCGCATCAGGGCCACCAGCATCCCGCCACCGCCCCTCGCCACCGTCTCAGCCACGGGGCCTCCCCGTCCGCCGCCGTCGCCTAGGCCCCCCCCTGACCGCCGCCGCTCTCAAAAGCCAACCGCCCCGGTCGTCGCCGCACTGACCCAAACCCCCTCAGCTCGCGGCCCCTCCTCGTCCCGCCTTGGCTATTCTCGACTACTACCATGGCCAGCGCCAGCGCCCCGCTCGGTTGTGCATTACCCGTTTGGAAGCGGAATTTCCGCCGGAGGAAAGCGTAATCCCTCTCTGAACCTGGCCTTCTCCTTTAAATTAAACCTTAGTTCCTGGGTTCAGTTAGTTCGCCGCTCCCCAGATTGGTTTTCCAGAATTTTCTTCCGGTTCCAGTGAGTTAGAATCATTTAGGAACAATTGGATTTAAATCGAATTTTTAATCCTGTAGCCATTTAAATTAAACAGTAAGGCATAGGTTAATGATTTTGTTTTTTTTTAGTATATGTGATGTCTATGCTGAGTCCTGGGTAACAACATAAGTTTTGCGTAACGACATGAACTTCAAACTTTTGTAGCACTCTATAAGCCAAAAGGGCCTGTGGTTCTGAAATAAAACCTAAGCGGCATAGGTCCCTTCTGGTCTCAGTGACCCTCATAATTGATAGTTAGCAAGTTGCTAAGAATTGATAATTCCTAAAACTAGAGTCCGAGGCATCCAAAACGTGAACTGAAACACTTTGAAGTTCTTGGGAGCTCCTGAACACCAAAGAGACTAGGGACCATAAGAGGGTTTTGAAATAAAGCTTAGTAAACTAAAGGTCCCCCTACAGGTAATGCTCATCATCTCTTGCAATCTAAATTTGGCCAAGGGCCAAAGACACGCCCAGACCTTTAAAAGGGATAGCTTCCGTATGATCAAACCTCTCCCGTACCCTCGGCACCTTAAATCGTGAGGTATAACAAAACACCAGTAAACCCAAGAAACCAAGATTGGCGTACATACTTCCCCGAGAACCCTTGAAACCCTAAACCCTAGCTAGCTCGACAAGAACTTCACCAAAAACCCTAACGTCGGGGTATGCAAAGATCTTCCGAAAACCCTGGAACCCTAGCGCGGCAAGAGTCTAAGGTAGATGTTTTGACGGGATAACCTAAAGCGCCCGATTCTTCTATCCTAAAAAGCCCCTGCCGCCACGGCGGCTAAATCCTCCCATCGCGGCAAGCTCCTGTCGCAGCTCTCTTGCCCTGCCATTGCAACCTGCTTCCCCGCCGCGGCAGCAACGCGGCAACCTCTCCGTCACCGTGGCAGTACCGTGCCGACGCCCCTGTCCTGCCGCGACAGCCCTTTTTGTCCACCGCGGCAAGCCATTCGCTGCCGCGACAAGCCAGTTCCCCGCCGCGGCAAGCTATGTCCTACCGTGGCAGCGCCGCGACAGCCTCTCTCCCGCCGCGGCAACAGCCGTTGTCACCTTCCTCTGCCACGGCAAGCCTCTACCGTCGCCGCATTGCTCCTACCGCAGCAAAACCTTGTCGCTGCTGCTTAACTCCTGCCGTGTCAAGCCCCGTCGCCGCCACCTTGCTCCTGCCGCGGCAGCGAGCCATCTCCGCGCCCTGTTATTTCCTGTAGCTCCTTAGAATCGAATAGTTTGTCCAGAGCGTTATGATTTCATGTGCTGAAGTTTCTGATTCAATGTTATTTGGTTCTTCCTTGCACCGTTGATTTATTCGTCGTTCTTTCGACGTGTAGATACCGACGTTAGGAGTACCGCGCAAAGGATTCGGACGATTGTCGTACCAAGTTCAAGATCAAGACTCGGCTAATATTGCCAGGCAAGCTCCTCTTCTTTGATCATGTTGAATCCCATGATTGTGAACTATTTATTTTGTTTGTAAAACATGCATGCTATGTGGTAGAAAACGATATTTTGTGTAGCAATAGTTACATCCGATATGGTGGAAACCCTAGACCGATTCCGCTCCTTGTCGCCCTAAGGAATACATATATTCCGAAAGAAATATCGGAAACCTAGGTGTAGTATATATATATATATATATATATTGCTTAGCCCCGCAGTAGAAAAACTAGGTTTTCGCAAAAGTAAACGAATCCCGGAAATCTCGTATGAGATAAACTTGGGATGGATCGCTGTGACCGATGGAGGAGAGGTCACGGTATAATCCACGGGTGGATGTTCGAAGGGTAGCTTTGTAGGGCAAAAACAAAATGGAGATGCTTCGGATCCGGGTTAGAAATGAAGGGCGTGAGCAGGAAGGAATAAAAGCGAGCTAAGACCCAGTGTGGCACTCGCGGTCCGTGCGACGGACGAGGTGTGGAGTCTTTCTCGGATCACTTAAGGACCGAACCTACCGTGCCGCTAAACCAGGTTCACCCCGTACGTCCACATGCCCTATATGGGTAGGGCTTGACCAGTATTCATGATAGTTCTGGCGTATGAACCCACAGGCGTAGGGTGAGTTATGTGCAGGTGAGGTGCTCCTCTAGGAGGAATGCCCGGTGTGTGATCCGGAGGAGTACACCGTAAGAGTTGAATAGGCGCTCACTTGAGAGTCAGTCCAGCGGTAGTTCTGGGGTGTACTCGTCACGAACGGGAATGCGCTGCCAGGCTAAGCGCTGAGGTATCGGTAGGCAAGGTGGAGCGTGGTAACGTTCCCGGGTGGGTTCATTCGCTATACCTGTTGTGAAGAACGTCTCGTTGTACAAACCCTGGACACATGCGACGCGTAGCATGCCCAGGGGGAACTACATCTTGTGGGTAAAGCCGTACAACCTCTGCAGAGTGTTAAAATCTATTCGAATAGCCGCGTCCTCGGTCATGGACACAATCTGGTAAGGCCACACAACCGGTTAGACTATATGATGACATGTGGGTCATGGGTTTAAGGACGCATTCGCCTGATGGGCATGCAGAGTGAGCTGGGAGAGCCTCGTGTAATGCGATTACACGGGAGGTGTGGTAATGAGTGGGACGCTGTTCTACCGGAGTGTAGGAACAGCTATCTGAGGAGAAATGAGGTATTATCGGACGCTGTTCTACCGGAGTGTAGGAACGGCTATCTGATGAGGAAAGTGGTATATTTGGACGTCGTTCTACTTGAGGGTAGGAACGGCTATCTAATGCAGATGAATGGCCGATCCCGTAGTGGACGGCCGAATTGCAGGTATGTTATTATGACTGGCGGATTGGTATGACTCGGCAAGGCCGAGGTTGTTTTCGAAAATGAGCTTTTATTATCTATTTGATTATTTCAAATGGAAACTTGCATTTCCGCACAAATATGAAACATAGGTTAGAGCCTCTTTATTGATTTCCCCTGTGCATGTATATATCTGTGATATTCCCCCTGAAGGGAGCTTGCGAGTACATTCAATGTACTCACCTGGCTTGTTGAATTGGCCAGACGAAGAAGACATCAGTTCCGAAGATACGATCACGATCGCGAAAACTAGGGCGTAAGCCCAGTCAGTTGCCTGTCAGGTATGGCATACTGATGGGCCACATTCCGCTGGATTTCCGCTGCAAGTTTATAGCCGATGGGCTACAGGTATCAGATTATCGACCTTATCGGTCTGTTTAATTGTTTACGCATGTATGACGATGATATACAGGTTAACTCGTGTGTATCGGCTACTGATCCAGGGACCGGTACAGTGATCACGAGGGAGTATCCGGCTTAAAAACCGGGTACGCCACAATAACTAACCAAGTCTAATGTTCTAGTGCCACCAGCAGCTAAAACAAACCAACTTATGTGACTTTTGTGTGCACTATTATATGGATCTCATGATCGGCAGTTTAGCCAACTCAAATTCACTAGTGTGTATTTCTTGCAAAACTTGTTATTATTTCTCAGATTATGTACATGCAAGGCTGTAATTTTTATGTCGACAGGTTCCCCCCATTTCGTTGACAATGTTATCACAGCCAAACCTAGCAAAGATCGGAGGAATTTTTTCTTTTTTCTTGGTCAAATACATGATCAAACCTAATGGCAAGTTCCACTACAAACCAAGAGACTAATGATTCTATGTAACTGCAAATATTTGAATTTTATTAATTAGGAATTAAATATATATACTTTGTCTGAATTTCAATGTAACTTGATTCTGAATTAATGGTTCTGAAATATATATATATATGTATGTATGTATGTGTGAATGATTCGAAGATGTATATATACATGTATGAATGGTTTTGAGACGTATATATGCATGTATGAATGGTTCTAGATGTATATATGTATGTGTGAATGGTTCTGAGATGTGCGATTTTGGATGTGTAAGTCTATATATAAATAGATGTGATTATGTGAATTCCTGAGTTTCGGGGGCAAGCCAAAAAATAAAATTAGCCACATTTTCTTTTTATATCACAAATAATTCAAACCATCAAACCGACTTTGATATCCATTTTTTCCAATCCGGTGAAAAAAAGAACCGTCTAGGATAATTGGTTATCCTAGACGGTAAACCGTCTGAGATAACCTATTATCAAAGACGATTGAATTTGCTGAACCGTCTAAGATAACTATATATCTCTGATAGTTCTTTTTTTTTAATCATAGACGGTTAGGATAACCATAAGAGATGTAGTATGTTATCATTGGTCTTTGCTTATAGACCCTACACTAAACTGTCGAAGATAGCCTATTTTAACCGTTTATGAAAGGCTATTCTGTAGCAGTGAGAAGGGGTAAGAAGAAAGGAGGAGAAAGAAGAGGGAGGGAGAGACTGACCGGCCACGGGCAACGGCATGGGCTAACCGGCGGTCGGACGGTAATACCGCCTCACCGTCCCTCCCTCCCCCTTTTCTCCCTCTCCGTGCTTAAAGGAATGGCCTGATTAGAGTGTTGGCGTCCTGATTTGTCATCAGCGGCCGCCGGCTAGATCTTATGGCGTGGTGGTGGGGGACTAGGAGGAGGAAGGAGAGGCGGCAAGGTGATGTCGGGAAAGATGGTGAAGCAGCAGCGGCAAGGTGGAAGGTGAAAAGCAGAGATAGTGATAAACTGATAATAGAGAAGACAGACGGAGGCAGCGGTAAGAAAATACGGAAGCGCAGAGGTAGGAGACCGGTCACCCGATTAGAGGACCTGGCGAGCGGTCGTCCTCCGGTCCTGTCCAAACTTAAAAAGCATCATAGGTCACGAACCGTAGCACAGGTTAGCGGTACGACACCTTGTTTCTCTAGCAGATTACCAAAGTCAAATTGTTTCCGACCACAGCCTGGGTGAGTTACTTGTGTGGAATTTCCACAATGATTTTCGGGGTTTGGACACCATGTAAAAACGAGCACAATGTGATTATCTTCAACTGTTCAGCCCTTTTTTCATCATTTTGAGTCCTTTCCACTCAGGAAATCTGCAAATGGCAAAGTTCGCCGACGTATGTAATATCTGTAATGCTGGATCCACTTATGGGTTAGTTGAACATGCATGCACGGCGATTATGGATAAGAACATGACTTTGTTATTAAGCTTGCGATCTCCTGTAAGTGCTGTTATATTGCCTTTAGGTGAAAGTGGATAAGAAGGACGCAAGAAAAATATCTGTGGATGTCTCAAAGACTCATCAGTAAGTACTACTCGAGTGCTGCAACTTTCTTCTCTCCATTATGATTTCTGACACCCATTGAATCATCGACGGCTTACTCTAGTACTAATAAAATCCTTTTCCCAGCTTAATAGATTCACTAATATTGAGCCTCTATAAATAGGGGGATATGACAAGTACACTCACCGCACCCAAAGGACACTCGTCTCTCTCTATCTCACACACACAGACAGCAAAAAACACAAACAGCAGAGAGAGACTGAGCTGAGACTGCCATCAGCACTAATTAAGCCACTAACCCATGAGGCCAGGAGCCGAGTACCCCATGGCGCACGGCCCCGCGTCGTCGGCGGCGCCGCGCTCGCCGTGGCAGTCGCCGGTGCCGTACCTCTACGGCGGGCTCGCGGCGATGCTGGGGCTCAAAGCGATCTCGCTCCTCACCCTGGCATGCTCCTACTGGAAGCTCTCCGGCGGCCTCGCCGGCGGCCCGGACGACCAAGCCGACGGCGCAGAGGGCGAGAACGGCTCCGCCGCCGGGGATGCCGGGCCTGCCCGGGAGTGGCAGGTGCACGTGGTGGTCATCATGGCCGGCGACGAGCGGCCGACGTGGCCGCGAGCTGCGCCGGCGGAATCTCGGAGGAGGGCAAGACGGTGGGATGCGAGGCCAGCACGCAGGCAGCCGGCTCCGAGGACGACGCGCGGAGACTAAGTGAGTAAACTAGTGGTGTAGTACGTGCTAGTTCTGTAATTAGCTAGCGAGACATGATTACATGCATAGTAGATTTTTTTTTCTACGCTGATTGAAGTCACGGCAGGATCTCTTAGACACATTTTGATTGTTTTATAATATAATCCCACATAATCAAGAACTTCAGAAATAATTAAAATCAACTTTTCTATATCTATGATAAATATAATTTTTTTTGAGAAACACAGTAGAGACGCAGACGCTCACATACACGTACGTACTCACCCCTATGAACGCACGCATGCACACCCTACCTTATGAGCACCTCCGAGAGACCGAGCCGGTAGATTTTGAGATTGACGAAGTCACCACAGGCACCTCGCAGTCGATGGGCATGTCGTTTCCCACTGAAAGAATAGCACCGAAAATCCTGAAATAAATCTAGGAAAATACGAGCACCCGTGCCAAGTCTAGGACTTGAACCCGGATGGATATGTTCCACCACAAGAAACCTAACCAACTGAGCTACGTTCGCTGATAAATATAATTATGGCACCAACATAGTAGAAAGCGCACACATTGTTTCTGAAGATTGCAACTTTTCCCTGTGTCATGAATAGCAAAACTGTACTTAAAACATACCTCTTAATCTGCAAGTATATAATCGGATGAAGATTGGAGATACATACAGATTAAAAAAATGTTTTCTATGGGGCCGGTTTGTCTTTCTGTATAATTGAAACCGCATTGAGTTTATTCTTAAAAATATTCATGGTATATATCATATATTCCTTAGAGCTTAGAATTTTTTAAAAGATTTTTTAATTTTTTAAATAAAAAATCTTACTTGTGCTTTTCATGAACTACACAGGGCTGGTTTTGATCTGCCCTTGAACCAGCAGAAATTCTATGCATTTAGGTCTGTTTATTTACTCAAACATGTAAGTAATCCATCTAGAAAGTTACACCGATCGTTCATATGAAATTGACCGATAGACTGTATCGAAAGAAAGGCACGATAAAAGATATGTAAATTGTTATCTTCTTCTCGGATAATTTCAAAACAGGAAATATTTGTTTCAGGAAGACAAAAAGAAGCACTTAAGCCCATATATAGGTATCTTGGGCCAGGCCCATCCTGTCAAACAGATCGAGCCCACTTGCACCTATACCGCAATTCCTTCGTGACTATGAGGACGCCGAACGATAAAAACCAAAACAAGCGAGGAGGCTTGAATCAATTTATCACCATCTCTCTCAAAAAAAGAGAGTCAACTATCTTCAGATCTCTAAATTACTAATCCGTCATGTCCAACTTCACCTCAGCTTGAGTAACATAACAAGGTTGTAATATTGTATATGGCTGGTTTCACAAAGGGATTTATCGATGGTGGACTTCCTTAACAAAACATATATAATCTGCGGTCCAAACGTTTGTTCTTATTTTACATGCATGCATGTTAAAACAAATTCAAGGAGATTAAGTGTCGATTTGATTCCAACAAGAAGATCAAACTCAGTGAGACCGATGATACCCAACAAATCTTAAAGCAAAGGTAAAGTGTGGGATTGATATGGAACATAAGTTGCTAGCTTGACAAGCACTCCACGGAGTTGGACCTAGCTAAACCTGTACTTGTTTCGCTTTAATTTCTATAAATAAATTATAAGGGAGTATCTATTTCTAAGTTGATTCTAAGTCAATGATTCTAAGCGTTGATTCTTGATCCAATGATTAATTGAGTAGTTACATATTTTAAAAATCATATGTAATTTCAGGTCTAGAAATGTGCAACTGAGCATAACCGAGCAGTTGCACATTTTCTATACCTAAAAGTTGTATTTCTATACCTAAGTTGCACAAGTATAGAAAATGTGCAACTGGGTCGACCGAGAAATAAAAATTTCTTACTCGACTGAGAAATAGCAATTCCGAAATTATAAACATCAGACATCGATCGAGACAGGTATATGTCGGTGTGCATGCATGTGTCACGTGTAGGAACACGAGAGAGAGTAACTGATGGCATCCAGCCATCGATCACAAGGTACATATGAGTTTCTTCACCCAAAAAAAGAAAAACAGAAAAAGAAAATACAAGTTGTATATGTTCGACGGCCAAGATGTACCACTGTAGAGGAGCTGGATGATCTCTTTCAACTCGTTGACCCAGAAACTGCAGTAGATCTGATAGAGCCTAGACACGTGATCTCAACCACTGCACTATGGGTCCAAGCTAAACACAGGGGAACTAAAATTTCGGATTCGTTAGTTTCCAGTCGCCTAGAAATTTGAGAAACACCGGCCATCATTCATCGCCGCCGCCTTTCTCCGCCGCATCGGCTGGTGAAGTCGGCTGCCGCAGCCGCCGTGGATGTCTCCCTTCTACCAAATGCCCCCTTCAAAATGATGTGCCGAAAACACCGTCAACTGTTGCCAGAGTTGAGAAAGAAGAGCGAATTGGTTGGTCTTCGAGCTATTTACATATGGTGTATAACTAAAATGAGAATGGCTGGACATCGACCCGTGGACTCAGAAAGGATTTAAGAAATGCTCAGACCACGTAGGTGCATATGGCGGTAGATTTTCATCATTGAGTCGATGATGAGACGCAAAATAAACATCTGATCGATCCAAAACTAGAACTAGCTGTTCTAGCAAAACACGTCATACATTGTACTAGCCTTAACTTTCGTCAAGCTAGCCCAAAAAGGGTAAGTAGACTAGTTAACTAGAACTAGCTATATATAGTATATATTCTAGTTCTAGCAAACATTTGCATGCATCGTGCGTACACGCCAGCCCAATGAACAGGCAGCTCGAGAAAACGTTACTTGCAAATCTACTAGCTACGAAAGAAACGCGACGCAAGCAGAAGCAGACAAGCCGGCGCGTGCCGTCGCCGGATCGATTACGCACCCAGCTGCATGCTGGCATGGGCGCCGGAGAAGGAACGCGAAGCGCGCCCGCGCGCGGGCGAGCGTCAGAAGGAGGGCACGACGCCGTAGCCGGCGAAGTCGAGCATGTAGGGCCGCGGCGCGGCGGAGGCCGACGCCGGAGCCGCGGCGTCGGCGTCGTCGTTGTGCTTGGCGAAGCGGCCCGCGGCCGCGTCTCGGCGTAGGCCTTCCGGGACGCGTAACGGATGGTCTTCTCGAACCGCCGGTTCTTGCGCTTCTCGCGGTACCGCATCAGGCGAGCCTGCCTCCCCTCCCCTGTCGCCGCCGACGACGCCATACCGGTCACCGCGCCGTCGCTCCGGTCCGGCGCCGCCTCCACATCCACCGATGGGACCTGCTTAATTACAAGTACACAGATCAATTACTAGTACTAATTAAGACGCATATATGGATCGTTAGTTAACATGCTAGGCTCTTACACTGTGGCTAGGAGTGGCGGCGTACGGCAGGTAGGCCGCCTTGGACTGCGCGAAGTCCAGCTCGATGATGCCGCCGCCGCCGCCGCGGCCACAGATCGCATCCGGCACCAACCCGACCTCCGACGACGAGCCCTGCTCGATCGAGAGCATAAGAAGAAAGATTAAAAGATGTAAGGACGTATACACACGATCGACAAGAGGCTATAGGGTTGTTTGAGCATATCAGGCAAGCGCTTAACACTGTGCCCGAGCGACGCCGCCGTGTAGCAGCTGTACGACGGCTTGGCGACGGTGGCTACGACGCCACCGAAGTCCAGCTCCCCCACGCCGCCGTTGCCGCCGCTTGGTCCGCTGTTGGGGACAACGCTGTCGGCGTGAGGGAAGCGCGGGAGCTCGGAGCCGAAGAAAGGGTCCAAGACGTCGGCGAACAGGAAGTCCAGCTTCACGTCCTTGCCGCCGCCCACAGCGTCGTCAAGGCCCACCGCGGCGTCATTCTCGCCGCCGGCCGCGCCGAACATCAGCGCCTCCTGATGATCCGCAGGGGAGGAGGACGACGACGACCGGATGGGCTGCACGGGGACGCGCTCGTGTCGCCGCGCCAGCGGGTTGGCGTCGTGGATGTCGGCGTCGCAGGCGGCTCAGAGCACGGCGGCGTCGGCCCTGCAGGTGACCGCGGCCGGCGCGAGCTCGCACACCTCGCAGACCCACACCCTCTCGTGTTGGAGCTGAATCGTGTTGGAGCTGAATCGCTCAGCTCCTTCTTCTACCTCGAGTTGCCTCTCACAGCTCACAACAACACAGGGATAGATGATGTTTTGGCCTCGTGCTGCCTCACACAGCCATGAGCTTTTCTTCTTCTATTTCACTGTTTTTTCTCTTGGCACACAGCAAACATGATTACATCTCTTAAGTAGCCTCACGCACGCACAGCCCGCACGCCATACTCGGCTAACACGCTCACCTCGTCTAAATCCCTAGAATCTCTCCACGATCCTAAAGACTAGGCCTCCATGTACGCACGTACAGCACAAAGCTAGCTAACTACTACATGCATCTAACAACCTCATGCATCAGTGCCTAGTTGACCGAATCACTCGGCAACACAACAACTACGTACGGACTCGCTGGATCACCCGGCAACTTCACACGGACTCCGCTGCATCGCACAGCACTTCGGCATCTCGCCATCTCGGCATCTCGCCATCCGCTCTCCGCCTGACAACACCCGTAGCTCATCTACTCTACATGCAGAACTGGAACTAAAAGTGCAGATACAATCAGAATCAAGATTAATGCTAACAATCTCCCCCTTAATCTTGATTCTTCAATTCTTCACGCTGGTTCAGAGAAGGGCCGGCTCATCGTCGCTGCCGTATGCACCGAACAGCGTCTTCTCCTCGTCCTTTTCTTCACGGGTGACCTTCTCCTTCGCACGGGCTTGCTCCTTGTTCTTCTCCGGGCACTCCCAAGCAAAGTGCCCAAGTTCTTGGCAACTGAAGCACCGTACCTTTTTCTTGTCGCGGCCACGATTCTTCTTCTTCATGCGATCCATCCACTCCTCTTCCGTGAGGAGCAGACGAGCGCCGCCGTCGCTGCCGTCCGCCTCATCCATGTCGTAGCTCTCCTCCACGGCCAGGAAATGCCCTGTCAGCTCTTCGATCGTCATCGTCTTGAGATCGAGCAGCGACGTGATGGAGTGGGCGAGCTGCCGGTAACGCTGCGGCACGCAGCGCAGGAACTTGAGCACGGCCTTGTGCTCAGTGATGCCGTCGCCGAGAACCTCCAGGTCGTTCACGATGCCGGTGAGGCGGATCGCAAAATTCTCCATCTTCTCGCCGTCCTTCAACCTGAGATTCTCGAACTCAGATCGACGCGTCTGCGCCTGGGCTTCGCGGACGCGCTCGGACCCCATCCTCAAGGTTTTGAGGGCATCCCAGGCCTCCTTCGCGGAGTCCTTCACCGCCAACGAGCGCAACATTTCCGGCGGGACAGCCCGGAGGATGGCGCCCAAAGCTTCACGGTCGCCGCGGTAGTCGACGGCGCCATGCTCGACCGCCTCCCACAGGCCTTGTGCCTGCAATTGCACTCGCATCACGAGCGCCCAGTCGGTGTAGTTCGTGCGGGTGAGCATCGGAAGCTGCACCACCGTGGAGCTCTGCCGGACCACCCGCTCCACGACGCGCAGCTCGCCGCTGCTGCTGCCATCGGTGAGCCGTGCCTTCGGTGGAGAGCCCAAGTCCTCCGCCTTCTTCCCTAGCTCAACCGTCCTGTCCGCGCCATCGCCCGCGTTGCCGGCCATCACAGGAACGGATCAACCGCTCTGATACCAAATGTTGGAGCTGAATCGCTCAGCTCCTTCTTCTACCTCGAGTTGCCTCTCACAGCTCACAACAACACAGGGATAGATGATGTTTTGGCCTCGTGCTGCCTCACACAGCCATGAGCTTTTCTTCTTCTATTTCACTGTTTTTTCTCTTGGCACACAGCAAACATGATTACATCTCTTAAGTAGCCTCACGCACGCACAGCCCGCACGCCATACTTGGCTAACACGATCACCTCGTCTAAATCCCTGGAATCTCTCCACGATCCTAAAGACTAGGCCTCCATGTACGCACGTACATCACAAAGCTAGCTAACTACTACATGCATCTAACAACCTCATGCATCAGTGCCTAGTTGACCGAATCACTCGGCAACACAACAACTACGTACGGACTCGCTGGATCACCCGGCAACTTCACACGGACTCCGCTGCATCGCACAGCACTTCGGCATCTCGCCATCTCGGCATCTCGCCATCCGCTCTCCGCCTGACAACACCCGTAGCTCATCTACTCTACATGCAGAACTGAAACAAAAAGTGCAGATACAATCAGAATCAAGATTAATGCTAACATCTCGTGCCCCGCCCGCGCATGCCCCTCATCGCACCCGGCGCACAGGTACGCCCCGCCACCCACGCACGTCCGGCAGTGCACCGCCGCCGGCGACCCTCCGCAGGACCCGCACCTCCTCACCTCCACGCCCCAGTACCTCCCCAGCCCCAGCTCCATCAAGATCGAAAGCAGAAGCGATCGAGCAGCAGCAGTTCGTGAAAACAACCACGAAGCAAAGTTAGCAGAAGCTGAGACTATCCGTTGCTTTATAGCAGAAGTGACGCGAGGCGAGCTCGCGTTCCGTTGGAGGTACAGGTAGGTGGGACAGGGCGCGGCCGTTGGGGAAGGCGACGGTGACGTGGCAGACGTGGAGGGCTCGGGGCCAAGCGAAAATGGGGGAAGCGTTGATCTCGTGGATTTTTCGGGAGGTGGTGATGGGGGCCCACGTGCCGACTCCGGCCCATGTGAAGGGTGGGACCCACGCACGAGAGTGGCGGCAAGACGCGACAGTATAATCGCTCTGATGCTGGCCATTATGGGCCAGGGATAAACAAAATGGTGATCAGAGGATAATGATACGACTCACCAAACTGCATAAGTAGGATCTCTTATCAGAGAACCAATTAAGGTCTCTCTTAGAAGCAGGAGAGATTTTTCAGGATTTCCACAGAAGTTCTAAAAAACTGTGTGATTCGGAGTTGCATACGAGATTGAAAGCAAGCAATTAAAACATAGAAAGAATGCTAGCAGCAGCTGCTTCCACTTATTTATGTCTAAACAAACATGAACGTAAGTTGGACCATAAAATCCTGCATAGAGATAGTACGAAAGGGCGATTCATAAATGCATCGCCCTCACTGATTTTGCGAAGCTAGAAGCGACAAAGATTAGCTTTATGGGGGGCGGTTTGACGTCGTCCAGTCCATGGCGAGGTCGTGCGCTCACAGTCAAAAGATCAACTGGTACCTCTCGTCTTCATCATTAACCTGTGACCGCTACCAATCGACATCCACCTAGCTTAGCTTTCTCACTTAATGCATAAGTTGAAAGGTCAGGAATACCCTTCAGAAACGTCCGCGGCGTACGCAGATATCGCAGCTCTTCGAGAACACTCGCGTGATGTTAGTTGACTCTTTAAGTATTTGATATGAAAGTAATAATTCTTCATTGTTTTATAGATTTTTACTGCGTGGAAGAGATATGAGAAAAAGAGAACAATATTACATTTTTGAAGAGTTGTGTTATTTCTTACTTTTGACTCTTCGTGGATAAAAAACATGCATAAAAGATAACCTGTTATGTCATATGTTGGCTTTACATGATATAGATGTACAATTGATATTACTAGAACTAATATCTGTTCAGAACACAAGATGTACATACATATACGGATTTTATGTCACTCACTTAAAGTTTGATTAACTTAGGAACTTTCTAGAAGAGACAGGCCGGCTTTGTCGAAAAGACGAACACAGTGTGGCGCGTATTGTACGGCAAGACATTGCAGTCGCGTGTCGACGAGAAGCTCGAGAGCGCACTGTGCCGAGTAGTCGAAGGAAGCTCGAACAAATCCCTCGTGGAAGAAGAATCGCACGAAACCGTTCCTCAGGTGAAGAGTTAATCTCGCTTGGGAAACTGGAAAAAGAAACGTTCTGATGTGGAATACGCAAGTGTGCCACTACACAACTTGCCGTGATCGCCGATGGAGCTCCGACACAGCGGCGTGGCAGCGCTGTGGCGCGTGTCTGTCAGGGCCCAAAATCCATAACAGAGAATCTTAAGTGAAATCACCCGCTAAGTCGAAACGTCAACCCTGACCTTAACTCTTGGTATCAATTCTAAGAGGAGTGGAGTGATATGGCTTCGAATAGCCCGAGACGTCAACCCCGAACTTGCTCCGGCAAACTAATACACATATTAAGTAGGGTGATATGGTCTCCTCACTCTTTTCTCACTAACCCGAAACATCAATCCCAAAACTCGCCCCGGCAAATTAATGCTCAGCTGGGATAGGATTATATAGTTCCCAAACTCCCAGTGGAAGAGTCACTTCACAGGGGTGATTAAACTTAACAACTATATGCTATAGATTCTGAAACCCTACCTGCATCATGTGCTTCAATAACATACACGCAAGGCACATGAGGCAAGTGAGAACAAAAAAGTATCACAACAGCAACTCTACGACTGAAACTGCAATAATACTAGTTGATCTTTAAACTTAACAACATAATATATACAAGAGTTGCTTACACAGCGGAAGAGTAAACATGGCTAAGAAGCCAAAAAGGTAAGGCCAAAAATTAGCAGCAGAACAAACCAAACTACCAAACCCTGGGCAGGACCACTGCCTGGATTCCCAACAACTAGTCGTCGTGGGCGTCGATCTCTACGTAGAAACCATCCGTTGAGGGGATGATTTCCTCTGCACAAAAATGATTAGCAACTGCAAGGTGAGTATAAAAATTGTACTCCGCAAGACTTACAAGGAAAATTAGTAATAGATGCAACATGTTTCAATAAGGGTTATTTGTGGACTATTTTATGGAAAGCAGATTATCCTTTTAACAATATTCTCTAAGTAGAATGAAATCCGACTACTAGACTTCTTTTAAAGGGGACGAGTCAAAACTTCACGATGAACTCTATTGCAAACCACCGCACACTTAACCCTCGATTCTTCCTCAACCACCAGGGAGGAAGCAATCACTAACACCTCAAACTTAGAGTTGGCATGTTTTAAAGTATTGTTGTAGTTGTTTAATTCGATGCGGATTCTTACCAAGTTGTCCATAACCGATCGACTCTTAACGCTAGGCCGAAGACACACTTCACGATGTGTGTCAGCAGAGTGTGATTGAACACGACCTTTACAATATTTTCGACTTAAATATGAGTCGCCCTGTGGGCTAATCCGTGTACACCAGTCCGGCCGGTACCCAACACAGTCCCAAAAGTTGTAGCAGGTGATACATCCCCGGTCCCGGGCCGTGTGTAACCCTTACACCTATATTAAGGCACCACATCACATCATTTTTCACACACCCAGTGAATGGAAACGGCAAACTATGCAGCTCATAACTCAAGTCTAAACAAATTATTCAGTCGTGGGTGGCCCATTATAACACCCGTGTAGAAGTACGTAAATTTTGGTTCAAAAAGACACCGGGAACCGGTCCTTGTGGGAAAAACGAGATAACCCACCATGCTCTAAACCCGATCATTATTAATTAAATTTATTAGACACTTCCCGGTGAACACTCACCTATCACCTAACCCATCCAGAGTGTTGTGTTTTGTCTGCCATCCAAGGAATTACGACTTTTACAAGACTAAGCATGTCTAAGCATCATTGATTATATAAATAACTTAGAAGCAACAACTATACTACTCTAAAGAGGTTAGGGTGTGGTGGTGTTGATTGAGCGACAAAGTAAGTTACCGGAGGAATAAAGCTAATACTTAACGAAAAGTATAATTTGAACACATGCGATAGCAGATTTGAAAACAAATAATACTTTGCAAGTAGTAGGCATTTGCAATATGTTCAAAGGGGTTGCTTTCCTTGCGGTTCGGCTAACGAGTCCTGTTCCTGCTCAGGATTATAGACTTCGAGATCTTCCGGCTCTATCGGGAAGAACGAAAACACCGGAAAAAGAAGCGTAATAATAAATACCACAATGATGAACATTAGCATGATATGAAATACATGCCATGTCATAGAGGATTCAAAATAAAGACTAATGCAAGTGGAATCATTTTAATCAGAATCCGAACGCTCGAGATATCGCGATCCGACGACTTCATCAGGAAAACCCTAATTTGAGTTTTTAGCCATTTATATTTTTTCTAGCATGCAAACATGTATGAAAATGACATATTTGAATAGATCTCAATTTTTTTAAACATTTTGATATATTATTTGCATTTTTATAATTAAAAATAAATTTTCTATGAATTTTCTAAGATTTAATCAATTTAAAGACCCTTTTTATATTTTTCTCAGTAAATAAAATTAATATTAAATAATAAATACTTTTCTCACTCATATCTGTTCTAGCCTCAGAGACTGACATGTGGGCCCCATGGTCAACTTTGGTCTAAGTTGACCAAGTCAATGACAGGTGGAGCCCACTTGTCATATATTTTTTATTTTCTTTTAATTATTTTATTAAATCTGTCGGGTGGGTCCCACATGTCATAGAGACAGTTTAAACCGAATTCAATTAGTGCATTAATGACTATCATTAATATGTCAAATTAGCATTAATTACCAATGATTAGCATTTATTATGTCAGATTAGCATTAATGTTCAATCATTAGCATTAAATATGGATTATTAAATACACTTAGCAATAAATGCTAATAATTAGCATTAATGATGTCCTAACGACACCATTAATAGGGCCATTAACGCCCTAATCAATCCGGTCGGGACTCGGCCGTTGGGCTCGGTCCGACCGGGGCTCGTCCGATGCGGCGCCGCTGGTGGCGAGGCCTGGGGGCGACAGCGAGCGGCAAAAATGGGGCGGCAGCCTAGTGCCTTATCGGGGAGGCGACGGGGAGCGGCGGGGCGGTGCGGCAAAGGCGGCGGCCGAGATGGACGGAGGTGACGGGGGGCGGGGCGGCGTCAGAGTGGTGGCGGAGGTGGCTCGGGCGGCGGGGAACCGAGGCGGCGACGGGAGGAGGCGGGGGCGGTGAGGTGGGCGGAGCGGAGCGACCGGGAGAGCGGCGACGAGGAGCGGCCGGGGGCGGCGATGGGGAGCGGGGTGAGCGACGAGGTGGCAGAGGAGCTAGGCGGCGAGGAGCTAGGCGGCGGAGGGAGCAAGAGAGAGAGGGAGGCGTGGGGAGATGCTCGGGGGCCGGGGGGAGGAAAATAATACCGGGGGGGGGAACCCAAGCAGAAGGTGGCGGGGAGCACCCCGGCTGCTTGCCGTCCTCGGGGGCCAGGGGGAGGAAAAGAATAAAGGGGCGGGGCGGGGAAACCCAAAGCAGGAGGCGGCGGGGAAACCCAAAGCAAGAGGCGGCGGGGAGCATCCCGGCTGCTTGCCACGGCAAGCAGCTCGGTGGCGGTGCCACAGCGGCGGTGGCGGCGGATGAGGACGGGCGCGCGGGGCGAGGGATGGCGGGGCGGATAGGCCAAGCAGGCCGGAGCGGGGAGAAGATGCTGGGCCAACTCGGCCCAGCCGAGAGGAGAGGAGGGGCGGGAAGAGGGATGGGCCGGGTAGTGGCCCATCCGGTGGGGGAGGGAGAGGGTTTGATTTATTTTTTTATTTTCTGTTTTTGAATTTTTATTTTACAATTTCAAACAATTCAAAGCCCCTTTTAAATTTTCAAATTTCAATTCAAATTTTTTTGAACCATGCATATACCATGATGCACACTAATATGGGTTAGATTTTTAGGGATGTTACAAAATGGGGGAAGCTAGAGTCCGAATCCGTGTGATCTGGCGGCGTTCTCGGCGGCCCAACACGACTGGGAGAATCGAGAGAATAATCGAATCGATCGGTGTCCGCGTTGATGCGCGACGCGAGAGCCATGGCGTGGACGTGACCTGCCGCTGAGGCAAGCGCGGGCGACGGGGGCAGATCCGTCATTTGGGCCGTGGCACCTGTGATGAACCGGCGGCCGTCATATATCGCCGTGGAGATAGAGACAGAGGGATGCATGCGCGGCGATCCAGTGCGGCCACGGCGTATCGTGTCATGTGGCCGTGTCGCCGCGCGCGCGCCTCGTGGTTTGAAACTTGAAAGCAAGCAGGGCATCATGCATGTCCAGCTAGGTTTGCAGGGTGGCATGTACGCGCACTCGGTGTTTTGCACGAGAGAATCGAGTTCCGGCCATATTATTTATTCGGAAGCGAATCGAGTTTGATATATAACATTATTGAGCAAGCCAAAGGTGTATTTATCTAGTTAGTTGGCTTCTGACCAAGATGGATTTCCCGGTCGCATATATAATTTGCTTTGTGCAAGCCACGTACTGTTAGATGTGCGCTAGCAGCAGTATCGAGCGAGCCACAGAAGAACGTACCAATAAAAGAAGTCAGACAGGAACTTTGTAGTTCAGCGGCTAGCTAGCCTGCCCATCCCCAT
Organism: Stipa capillata; assembly: GCA_019208055.1. Lineage (NCBI taxonomy): Eukaryota > Viridiplantae > Streptophyta > Magnoliopsida > Poales > Poaceae > Stipa > Stipa capillata. Next base: position 248,814 of record JAGXJF010000226.1, read on the forward strand.
CAACGTGAGCATCCCTTCGTCTTTCTGAAGTTACGAGCCCTTGGATATGTCCTCGAACTACGTGAATACTCACCTAGATATTGGCGTGATGGATGACAGGAGGAGATGGGCTGATCCGATCGGGTCCATGCATATCATCATAACCCTATCCGAGTTGAGTTGAGTTGAGCTTGAGCCAGTATGGTTGCACACATGGGGCTTACTCGATCAGAGGTGGCGGCCGGAGGGGCCCAAACGTACAATCCGACGATCGATCGAGATCATGATTGGCCTCGCCGCCCGCCAACTTTTCCAAGCGGGGCCCGCGTCACGTGCTGAGCTAGCCGGCGCTCGCGGTGCGGTGGCTGCAGCCGGCGCGGAGAAGATTCGATCGGTTCGAATTGCGGATTGTGATTCAGCTCAAGAGAGAAGAATGCCAAGAGTACTGCAAAAACATGTCTAGAAGAATTGCAAGAGTACTGCAAAAACATGTCTGCTAGTTACATAAATGGCTAGATAATAACCTTCTATATATTTAGTATGTAAAGTTATTCGTATTGCTTGTAACAAAACTTACGTAGTGGCACAAGCGATGACTTTCAATCTGTTGAATACCACATTCCGGCGAGGTATAATTGACAAACCTGTTAGACCTCTGTGAGCTTAGTACACGAATTATTTCTATACAATTGACTCAAGTCAACGACTATCTCATATGGGATCTCTAAAAGGATGATTAATTCTCCTTCAGGTTTTTGTATTCACAACTTGTACATCAAGATGTGCCAATTGTAAATAGACAACTCTAAGAATTAAAGTGCCATCTTAAAATTAAAACCTTCTTGTGGTACCTGTATAGAAGGGTGATTCTCACAAGAGACAACCTACGTGGTAGTTCAAAATGTTGTAAGTCACACAAGCGGCTTTGGGATTACGCCCACCTACTAGTACAGACGATTTGTTTGGACCATGGCTTAGTGGGTTCGGCAGCAACCTTCACGCTCTGATTCTTGTGGGTGCAGCTGCTTTGTGTTGGTCTATTTGACTACAAAAATAATGTAGTCTCAATAAGTATAAATTCTATAATCCCTTGGAGATTATCTAGAAGTGTGCGTAGTGGCTGCATTCTTGGTCTATCTTGCAGTATCCCGAGGGCTGAGGGTCCATTTTTTCAGTGGTCACTCGAGATGGTGTTGGGAGGGCTCTTCACCAAACATGGGTGAAAGTTTAGCTATTGCCTTGGTGCATCTTGAGGAATAGTCATTATGCTTCGTCATTTACTTTGTGTTATCTTCACTTTTGTAAGTCTAGTGTTCAGCTTGATTATGCGGCTATTTTTATTTTATTTTGGATCTTTTGTTATGTGCATTCGCTTATTAGCCGTCTTACAATGTCCAATGAAAGCTAGGCATATACTCTATGTTTTTGCTATTTCTCACGAGTTATTTCTCAGTCGACGCTGAGGATCGTCCAATCCAGCATTGAGATTTGTGCAACTGGTGGCGTGGTCTTCTATTCACAGAGATAAGCCTCGTGGGCTACTTTGTTCTCCTCCTATTTGCCGGTATTGTGTCATGGGCTACCCACTGGGTTTGGACTTTCTTTTTCTGCTTGGGTTTCAAGTTGGTTTGTTTGGATGTGCTCTTTTCTGGGTTTTGTTATCTATCATATGTGGGTGAGTGAAGCCCACAAAAAAGATAATAAAGTACCTTTGTTGTTTTCTTTTCACGCTCATTTTTTCGCTAGTGTTGCCTTTTGGTGTTGGACTTTTTCATGTTTTGGATTTTTTGAAATAAATTTTGTAGCACCAAAACCTTTTATTTTAGTTTTTTTCCCAATTTTTTTAACCAGTTGCACATTCTAAAGAGTATAGTTGCACAAATAATAAATATGCAACTTTAATGTTAGAAATATACAATTGAGGTAGTTGCACACACTTAACATTAAGATTACACATGAGTATTTGACACGAGAAATACATCATGAGAGAATGGATTTTATTTGGTGGTTCTCCTATATTTCTTTGGTTTTGTCTATATTTTGTTTGTGTTTTTTATTTGATATTATTTTTTTCTCTAGGAGGTCGACTTGGCATAAATTTTTTATTATTATATTATTTTAGAGCTATCTAGTTACTTTAATTATTTTTATGTTCACGTAATTATTCTAGACATTAGTAATATTATCATCGCTACTATTTTTAGAGGGTGATGGGGTTCGATATGAAGGCCACAATGAGTATAAGAATTGGCAATGAAAGCCCAATAGAAGCCCATTTCCGATGGGCCCTTTGTTGCCTCTTTATCCATGCTATTTTCTCTTTTTCGCCGGTGATGCCCATTGATTGGTGGTGTGGGTTTTTTTTTCTCTTTTCTTTGTTTTTTCTGGAAGATAAATTATGCAGCACTAAAACCTTTGATTTTCGTTTTCTCTAGGTCCCAAACCACTTATGGACCAATTGCACATTCAAGGGATTATAGTTGCACAAATAATATATATGCAACTCCAATGTGAATGTGCAACTACCCGACGCACACTCTTAACATTAAGATTGCACACAAGTTTTAAAAAATAAATATTAAAGATAATATTCCTATGTTTTCTGGTTTTATCTATACCTTATTGATGTTTTTAAAATTATTTTTCTATTTGATATTAGTTTTTGGTCTAGGGGTCGATTTGTCATAAATCTTCTTTTCTAATTACGTTTATTTTTATTTTTTATTTTTCATGGCATTTTAATTGTTTTTTATTTTTATGTTCATGTAACTATTTTGGGCTTTCGTATATTTTTATGGCTGCCATTTTTAGAGGTGATGTGGGTATCATACAAAGGCCCAAGTGAGTAAAAAAATCCAACTTAGAAGTCCATAAAAACTCTGTTCTGCAATGGAAGTCCAATAGAAGCCCACTTTGAAAATCACAAACAAGGGCCTGATTAGAAGCCCAGTTCGGACACAAACACAAGTGAAATAACACAAGGCAGAATAGGGATCACACGATCTACATCGAACAGCTAATTATTTTTCAGTCAACTGAGATATAGTCGTTCCCTATATTCTACTATGTCATACGATTTCGGCCATATATTGTAGAATAGACCGGCTATGAGAATTTGTTAAGGGTAGCAGAGAGATTAGTGATGCTAGCATTTCTTACTAAACTTCGAAGCAAATATTGTGTTTGGCTTTTCACTGTTCAATTTTGCTTCCTATATGTTTTCATGTCCATCAATTATTCTATTTGACTATAGGTCTACGTGTGCTCAATTGCCACATAAGTGCCATATCACCGAAAACCAGATAAGTAGTCGATATGTCAGTCAAAACCAGTTGTGAAAACAACCGTGGAGTTAAAAATAAAATGCTTTCAGAGTTGACGAAAGTAAAACGTCCGATTTTGCACTCACAAATTAAAACTTTTAACTTTCGCATGAATTCTAAGGTAAGGTGGACTTATTTCTAAAATAAAAAGAAAGAAAGGAGAAAACATCTATGAACTATGTAATAGTATTGAGAACTGCACCATACCATGACCTGTATTGAGAACCTAGCTAGTTAACAATGTAGTTAGTTATGGACAGGCAGATAGGTAATTCAACTAATTAACAATGTAGCGAGCAATGGACAGGCAGATAGGTGATTCAACTAACTAGCTTTTATCTATTTTATTGTATGATTAATCAGCTTTTTTCTATTTCCATAGATACTTTTTTAAGTAAATTATAAAATTAGTTTAGTACAGTACAGTTCAGCAACCGTAAACTAAGTTTTAATGGACTATAGCTCAACACTTGTAACGGGGTTATAAACGATGCATTATAAATAATTAGAAAGAGCGGCACTAGTTATCTAAAAGAACCGTCGGTCAGATCACTTTAATCACGGGGTAGGCATATTGCTTATGAATATTGTTTCACAAATTATAGACACTGAATCATAAAGAAATGTACACCGAAGGAAGTAAAAGAGCAGCACATAGCACTCGAAATTAAATCCACACTCTTTTTTTACAGCAGTTAAGTTCGAACTGTAGAATTCTCGCAATAAAAAATTCGAACTATAAGACATAAGAAATCAACGATCTGTAGCAACCCGCTTCATACAAAAACATTCAGCATAACCTATAGTTTAGCTACTTCAGCTCACAACTATTGAAGTAGAATTAGCATTGTTAACCTAACTATGTAAGATAATCATCAGCTACATTACAACTCATTAAAAAGTTAGTAAACAATGCATCACAATTAAGTAGGTTTTGGACAAACATTTGGAAGAAGACACGATCGCTTGATAGCTTCCAGTTCTAGTTTAACCGGTGGGATTCCGATCGTCATGTCCATCCGAAGGAACAACGAGAGGCTGGCTTGGACTTGGTAGCCACTAGCGGAGACGGCCGGCTGGGGAATCTGGGTTGTCGATCAGTTGCTTGGATTTTATTTTTTTAGATCTCAATTACTTTTTCAGCTGTGCTATTTCTCGGTTTTCTGCTTAAGAAAAAAGTCAATTGTAGTTACACATTTCAAAAATGTGCAATTGTGCATTTTTATAAATATATATATTTTGTTTTCTAAAGGTTCGTCAATTCCACTGTATTTGCATTTGTGTTTTTTAGAACATTTTTGCTATTCTTTGTGCTGCATGGTGGAAAAACCAAAACATTAGATATGTTAAAAGATAAACTGGCTCTACAAGATCGACGAAAAAGATAATAGTTTGTGGAAGAGGTGATCCTTTCTTTTTTCTCTCCTCATATTTTGTTTTGAAGGCAAATATCCTCATACTTAATTGGATTGGCGAAGACAACATCAACCAACACCTGTATCTCCAAACTAATATGTGGCACCCTTAATATTTTGGGATCGTCTGCTTGGCGAGACCAACTACTTTTTGTTAAAAGACAGTCGATCTTGTGAGATGCTGGATCTACAATATAAGACTTTTTTAGCCAGGCTGAGCTGTTGTTTTCTAATAACTGGGCCACACATAAAAAGCAAAACAGAATTATAAAAATACAGATACACATACTATAGAACTGGCAAAACCTTAGAAAAAGAATACAATTGTATACTTACTAAAACTGCACACAAAATAAGTACACAATTTCAGTTAATAAAATACGCAACTGCAGTCGACTGCGTTTTAGCAAAGCCACGGTATTTGAGCTCCTAATCCTTTCCGTTTTCCAAGATACTCGGCCGCGCGATTCAACAGCGCAAGTTGCCTCTTGATCCGTCCCATGACCGATCGACCAGGGCGGCCGTGTACGCCGGCGACAGGAGGCAGGCATACACGGCCTCTCTTTTCACGGGGCTGTGGTGTGCTCCGTCGACGGGAGGTCATGCAGACGGCGACTGGCAGTTGCGCTGGAGAAATCACGTCCCCCCCGGCTAACTTTCCCTCCACACTCCCAACTACCCTTTCCTCTTGCCATATCTCCATTCACAAAAATGTGCCATCCTAGGTAGTAATGACAAGTGTCCAAAGAACCGCCACTTTGTGTGCATCCTACTGCACATTCCAGCCACTGTTTCCCAGACCATGTCCAGTAAGTAGCAAGTAGTTCATGTAAGCTTTGCTACTTGCCACCATATCTCTCCATGGCTCCATGTCTTTGAGGCTTGTGCGATACTTACGAGGGGAGAAGAGGAAGACCGATGGTGTTTGTGGAGAGTAGCATTGAGAGGTACAGGTTCGGTCGGACCCTCGGCGAGGGCACGTTCACCGAGGTCAAGCTCGCTGTCGACGCCGAGACCGGCGGCAGCGTCGCCGTGAAGGTCATCAACAAGGACACGGTGCTCAGGAACAACCTCATGTATCAAGTGAGTTGTAGGCTGCGTGATTCTAGTACGCGTTTTTGTGTACGATGTTTTGCTGTTCGCGGATCGGGTCCTTGATGGTCGCGTGATTTGAAGGTGAAGAGGGAGATCAGCGCCATGAAGCTTCTCAATCACCCTAACGTAGTTAAGATACACGAGGTAATTAAATTAGGTTTGCCATTTCGGTTACTTACTTATACGCCCAATTAAGCAGCATTTTAGAGTTTTGGAAGTAACTTCTTTTTTCTTGGGCATATATATGCGCAGGTGATCGTGACGAAGACGAAGATATGTTTGGTGATGGAATATGTTCCAGGGGGGCAGCTCTCTGACAAGCTAGTAAGGAGTAGCTTCATCAAATAACAGTTCTTGATTATTATTTCTAGCATTAAGGATGGTGACTTTAATTTCTTATGGTTCCTGAATTTTCTGTTAAGAGTTACCTCAAGAGATTGGATGAGAGGGAAGCGAAGAAGTACTTCTACCAGTTGATTGATTCCGTGGACTATTGCCATCGAAGAGGTGTCTTCCACAGAGATCTCAAGGTCAAGATATTATTGTTCTCCATCTCCCCTAATTACATGTTCAGATATAATTCATTTCGTCACCGAAGTAATTGCTGAAATTCTTGCTTAGTTATCTCTCTTATAAATTATCACATCACTGAGTTCTTATATCTTCCTGATGGTGTCAACAGCCTGAGAACTTGTTGATAGATAATCAAGGTGATCTCAAGGTATCTGATTTTGGCCTCAGTGTACCAAGGAAGGTTAGAACCTGCAAAGATTATAAGCTCAATTTTTTTTAACGCTATTCAGGTTCAACTCTGAAACTTAGCATTTAAATTTCCTTTGATTTAGCCAGGACAGTTGCTATCCACATCTTGCGGCTCGCCATGCTATGTAGCTCCTGAGGTATTCAAAAACTTGTAGCATTGCAGCACAAATAAGAGCTTTGCATGGCCTAACTAGCTAGAGTTGCAGCATACATGCTGCAAAGCCTCACTCATTTGCATTGCCAACTTATGAATTCAGATTATCTGATAGGTGATTCAGCACAAGTTACGATGGGGCGGCCGCAGACATCTGGTCCTGTGGCGTGATCCTATTTGAACTTCTTGCTGGTTTTCTACCATTTCAAGACTGCAGCTTGACAAACTTGTACAGAAGGGTAAAACATAATAATCCGCATCTGATACCACCTTTTACTCTCTTGTATACTGTTTATTGGAGATTTACTAACTCACAATTCTTGTTGCAAAAGATATCTCGAGCACAATTTGCTTTCCTGCAGTGGATCACGCTCCCTGAGAAGAAGATTATCTTGAGGATACTGGATCCATCTCCTATCATGGTAATCCTATGAAAGATGTTTATGTAGTTCTATTAGGAGCATTAGACAGATATATGTCCTTAGACCTTAATTTAGTAATAAAATCATCTTTCAATTATGGTATAGAGAGCAAAGATAAGCCATATTTTGGATGACAAGTGGTTCCAAGAGGGATATAATCCATCAGTGAGGATTGAGAGTGATAATAATGATGATTGTGTTGATCTTGAAGAGGCCGGCACAGACAGTGATAGCAGTCACAGCACAGAGGTAAGTAGTAAACACTGCCTTGGACTTGGAGAACACATCTTAGTTCTTCCCTTCACTCTGCACTAGTCATTTCCTGCCTCCAGTTGCTAGGATGTCCCTTATGTCTAGGTAAGGGAAGCTGAGGAAGCAAATCCGGAGCCTGACCGGTTCATCAATGCGTTCCAATTGATCGCAACGTGCAGCGATCTCGACTTGTCAGGCCTCTTCCAGGAGCAGGTGCACTGATCTTCTGAACAAACTTGGTTTCATATGTACCTGACCTACACCAACAAATCACATGGTTGAGGTTGTAACCTGAATTCCGTGACTGACTTAGCTCCTGATTATCACCAGAAAAGAAAGCTCAGCTCCCCGCATCCCATGCCAGAAACACTGGAGATGATCAAGGCTGCAGCCCAAGATGTGAGCTTGTCAGCAAGGAGAATGGGCAGCTCAGTGGTAACTAGAGCTCTTCAACACGCGAACCCTGTTTCTCAGATGCTCTTGAGAAATCCCAAGTCAAGTTTTCTGAGTCTGGTTTCTCAATTATGGCACAGGTGAAGCTTCAGGACATCAGATTGCAATCAAGAAGCATGCTGGATCTTAATCTTTCAGCCGAGGTGAAGTACCACCTCATCTGAAAAAACCCTTCCTTTGTATTATGACTGTAATCCTCTTCTATTGCCAGTGAGATCTAGTTAAGAGCTTATCTCAAATGAAAATGCCACTACTAAGTTTACAGATCTGAAAAAATGTAATTGGATGTCTCATTGACATATAGATATAGGAACTGCACCCACACGTTAGTCTCACAGCTAGTGGTATTTTTCAAAACTGCCAGCTTTGCAGTGGTATCTATCAAATTTTGCCTACCTGAGAGGATGACAGATGCAGGTGATCCAGGTGACGCCGGCACACTGCGTCGTCGAGGTGTCCAAGTCCACTGGTGATCTAAAAGCATATAAAGAGGTATGTTAGTGCCATGATGTTTGTTTCATGTCAGTTTGGTTTTCATCTCAAGAGAACATGATATCCACCTGCAGTTCTGTGGAAGCCTATGGAGATTGCTGAACGGGGAGCAGCAGCATAGCAGCTCATCTGATTTGGAGGCCAGCATGTCTAATTAGAGGATGATCAATTGATTAAGAAAGCAAAATAGGGCAGCTCACGAGGTAGCACAATCTAGGACCAGGAAGTTTTGCAGCTTGTCTGTTTGGATAGCGGGTGTTTCCCCTTGTGCGAGCACCTGGTGCTCAGCGAATGCAATGCTAAGCATGTTTAATCAATAAAATCTCTCTTTTTCTCGCAAGATGAAGCGAGATATAATTTCACGACTGGAACTAGAACCAGAATATCAAAATTTTCATGCTCCAACTTTTCATGAACCTTTTAACATCACAGAAATTTGGTGCTATACATTACCATTTGACTACAAAGGATCATCTTGCCCTGCTTTCTACCATTCATAGGCATTGTATCACTGCTTCCATCACGGAGCCGAAATTGATTACACGTAAATAACCCAAGAAAGCATGGCAACAAATCCAGGGTATTCAGAACCAAGAAAGAAATATCCAGCTCAGTGGCCAGTGTTCACATGACATAAACCCTACTGCAATGCCTGCGCCATGGTTGCACGATGAGAGAGCTGTTGTTCAAACAGGGACCTGAATATCTGATATTTAGCATCATGGTATTTCTTCACCCTAGGATCCGAAGATGGATACACAATCTACAAACAAGAATCTTTCTGATTTAGAAACAGCAAGTAGAAACACCAGATACAAATTAAGAATATAGCCATTTTTTTCCGGGAAGAATATAGGCATGTTCGATGAGCAGCATGCAGGGCTGGCAAGAAAGCTCGTTAATCAGATTGGTGGGGTTGGTTAAGAAATGCAGATTATTCTCAAGATTTGCTCAAAATTAAAATCAGTGGATTTTATTGAACATGCTCTGGCTCGGCTCGGCTCTTTAGCTCAATGACAAAAATTGGTTCCAAACTATAAATACGATCATAATAAGTCAATTTGCGTTAATTTTGAACAAAGCTCGATAAAATTTGTCTTGGCTCGATATGCACCCAGCACATATACTAGGCTGTCCAACAATACCAAAGAATGAAGCCAATTACTCCAAAAGCATCTTTCTTTGAAAAGAAAAGGGGCTTGAGTAGTACCTTCCCTGATGCATTTAGTGCTTTCATTGCATCATGGACTCCAGAAAACTTCTGTGCAGCAACAGCGCCCAGAACAGCAGCACCTAAAAGCACAGACTCGTTCTCTCTAGGAAGTATTATTGGACATCCTGTAAAGTACATGTTAAAATTCACAGAGCAGGGAGAGAAGCAGATGGAGAGAGCTGACTGCAGGAAGCGGAGACTTGCCGATGATATCTGCATGTTCTTGGATATACAAGGAGTTCTTTGCAAGTCCGCCACAGGCAAGAAGAGTGTCGATCTATTATACATAAGAAAAAGATAATATATTCAGGCATCAAATTATATACCAAGTTGCATCAAATTATATACCAAGTTACTCTTCAAAGTCCTTAATAGCAAACAAGTACCTTGTGGCCATGAGCATTGCAATGCTCCACAATATGACGGGTACCATAAGCAATGCCCTGAATTGTTGCCAGGTACAGAAGCGCTAAATGCTTCTCGCTTGTATCAAGTGTCAAGCCACAAATTACCCCTTTGGATTTTGGATCAGCCACAGGGGACCTAACCATTAGAATAGTTTTACATTCAAGTCAACCGCATTGGAAATGTGCCATTTGGTGCCAAGTAAACAATAACCAAAACATTGAGGGGGGAAATATAAATTGTGTGCAGCTGATAAACAGTGTGTGATGTCATCATTGTGGTATACGATTTACTCTCTTAGGAACAGCTGCGATTGTTAGCTGCCTCACTGGTTTTGTTATGTTGGTGTATTGTTGGTTCAGTTAGAGTGGCAAGAAAAGAGGCATAATATAGCCCAGTTTTAACAACCTGCAGTGATATAGTTGCTATAGATATTAGGGACAAATTAACTTTTCATTACAGCTGGTTGAGATTCAGGACAGGAAAAGGAGACTATGGTTGATCTCTCTGAGATCTTTATGTGTCGCATAGCAAAATTATGAAGAAAGGGAGATCTAGATAACTAGCACTCTTGTTTAAGCACTGAATGTTTAATACTTTCTTACCGATTTCCACGAAAATCTGGAAGGACATGGGTGTCTTGACTCAAGGCAGAAAGAAAGGGCATATTTTGTTCATGTGACATCGAAAGCAATATCTTGTTCATCAACTCATATATTGATACATCTGAATAATTTGAGAAGAAAATTACACACCTTTTACAGGGTACAGCTTCAAAGATAATAAGCTTCAACAACATAAGACTTACTTTGAGAAGCAGCATGATTAGCAAGAAGGGGAGCTGCAACATGGTTTTGAATAATGTAATCAAGTAGAGCACCTGTTGCACTTTGGCCACCTTCTGTGAGCCAAAACTCAGGTACCATCGCTGGATATGTTATCATGATATAAGCATTAACCAACATAGTCCACAAAACATGCTAGAGGGGAAAAACAGAGATGCTGGAGACAAACATATGGAAGTGCAAGCAACTATACCAGACCAAAATGGGCCCCAGACACCAGGGATAAATAATTTGTTCTTTGAAACAACCATGTGGCATGTAGATGTCCCACAAACCAAGACCATGCGGCGGCATATTGCTTCTTCATCAGACACTGAAAACGAAATGTTCCGCAATAAATAATAAATGTTAAGTTTTAGAGTAGTTTCTTTAGTAAAGTACATATGAATCAATACTAACAGTCAGCTTTATATTCTGCATCTGGCACACTTTCCATGACTCCGACACCACCGGCATGAGCATCAATAAGCGAAGTTCCAACAGGTGTCCCAGGAAGTAAGCCTAACTCCTGAGAATTTGATGTAACCAACATTAAAAAGGCAAATATGTAAAATCTACAGCACAGGCTATCCACCTAGATGATGGATCACATCGTATTTCATATATAACGCAGTTTACCATAAATTCAACTAAAACAATGCCATTTCAAACCAAAAGAAAAATTATTTACTTGCCTTCGCAGAAGTAGGTGTCAACCAGAACCTAGAGGATGACCTGGAAACGCAACACTGTGTCCTATTTGGATTGCATCAAAGTAGTGGTGTATTAGAAAAACAATAACCATAAATGACACATTGACTTTAGTACCAGAAGGAACAAAAATGAACAAGCATTCACCTATTTTTGCATGGTTCCCTTCAACAAGGTCTCCCAAGCCTATTTCTTCCCAAAAAACTTCGTCCCAACCATATGCTTCCATATCACGTGAATCTGATTCCCTCCACTGCTCCATGTGTGCATGTCCAAGATATGTCCATTTGCAAACAGTTGTGCATAAGCTGCGGGTGTCATCACCAGTCGCTCTAGAAAAGGAACCACCGAAGCAAAACATGTTATGAAAGTCAACTCATAGCTTATGGAAAAATCAGACTTAGATAGCTGGAGACTCACCTATACGCTAACCAGTCACTAAGGTCCATCCACCTACATACCATAGACCAAGACTCTTGCAGATTTTCCTTTACCCATAAAAGCTGTAAATGTTCATCACAAATATTACAAAAAGGTCAAATCTATGTATATGCATGCTGTAACCAAAATAGTATAAGATTTAGTGACTCCCTAAACATTATCCACGCTCGCTATTTTCTTAAAACCATCTCCAGTCGCATCGAGTGAACATTGTAGTTTTCTAAATATATGGAGTTCTGACTTTCTGAGACTGTCAAGCCAAACTTTCAGGGTTGCAGTGTGACAACACGGTATTATCATTATCAGGCAATCAACACAATGGTTGACATTTCCAGCAGCATGATTATAGTTTTTTACAGATGGTGAATCGGGAAGTCAGGAGTTAGTACAATACATGATGTTAATCATTTGCATGAAAAGAGAAGTGGTTACCTTTGGAGCTTGCATTTCTGGGGAGACACCCCCACCACAGTATTGCAATACCAGTGAATTGCGAGCATTAATTCGATCAGCCTGATCGACAGCCCTATGGTCCATCCACACAATGATGTTCCTTCTTGCATCACCACTCCAAGAAACTGAGACGGGGGAACCATCAGCATCAACAGCAACTGCAAGCAGCATTCTGTGTTATCAAGTTGGTAAAATCCTAGTCAACTTTAGTTTTTTCCTCGAGAAAAGAAGGCAAGCAGGTAATATGGAGATCAGGGCAAACCAAGGGAGCAAGTAGCCGCGAAGCCAAGGCCGACGACATCCTCGGGGCCAACATTTGCCAGTGAGCATGCTGATTTTACAGCAGCACACACTGCACGCCAGATATCCGTCGACGATTGCTGGTGATGAAAACAACCCAGGATTAGCAAGACAGTAATCACTTCATGCATCAATCATGCAATGCATTGAATGGATTAGAATAGAAGTTGCCAACCTCAATGCAGTCTTTCTCTTTCCATATCTGTATAACGCTGCTCGCCGACCCCAGCAACCTACCCTTCTCATCAAAGAGGCCTGCATCAACAGACAACGAACAATTTACAACACTAACCCAATTACCTATACCTGCAAAACATGAACTCCTTTCTTAAGTATCTAATATGTCCAACGGCAAGAAACCTCTCTATGAATCTATCCTAAATTACCCTCCATCACAGCCGGAAAAAAAAATCCAGGAGGAATTACAGCAAACTCAACATACTTCCTCCCATGAAACCAACATTTAGTTTATCACTGGAATGGACAAATAATATCTTCCCTGAATCCAAAAGCTCTTCGAAAGTAGTAATTTTTCCCAGACTACAACGGTTACTTTGCTACAAAAGCAGCACTATTTGCCCACTGAATTACTCCCGAATCAGGAAACGGCCGAAGTCTATTACTACTAAACACGAAAAATGGAAGGGAGGGGGTTTTCAAGGAGTTAGAGGATGACGAGCCTGCGCGAGCGCTGCCGGTGCCGACGTCGACGCCGAGGAAGACGCCGCCGCGGGACATGCTGCCGGCGGCGACGGGCGGAGCCGGGAAGCGGGCGGAGGTGCGGAAGGGGAGAGGAGGGCGTCCACGTGGGCGTGGCCTGCGTCGCGTGTTTTTGTTGGATCGGTTTGATCTGATCGGATGCGCTGCCCACACTTGGCAGAGCAACCGTTACTTCCGACGATTTCGGCCAGTCCGGTCCTATCGTAGTTGTGAAAGTAGATAAACATCACAAATACATAAGTACAATAAAATCAAAGTATCAGCGAGACATCTCTTTCTCTTTATCCTTCATTAATTCCCTCTTTCAACATAGAGTACGAACTTCTAATTATAGCCAAAAGAAGGATCAACTAGATCAAGTCGGTAAGGAACCGACTAGAGTGGCTAAAAGAAACCTTACCTCTATGATGGTAGTGTCACGGCCGATGACTTCTATTGGTTCTCGATATTTTTTGTTGAGTACTTATCTCGTAGAATACATGTTTTAAAAATTTTATAAACTTAGCAGAAAAACTTAGAGAAAAGTCACGTGACATACATATGTTATGTTGCATGAATTGCCTCGTTAAAAACCCTTATCTGAGAAACTACAGGAAAACTCATCTAAGAAAAAAAGAATACAATTCACATGACTGTTTTGTCAGGTACTCGACTTTTATGGTCAAGATATATCAAAGATCCTCCCTCTGAACACTGCAATTCTCTAATTCTCCCTATACCAATTTCTTGCACACCTTTCAAAGATAGATACCAATGACTTAGTGAAAAGATATGCAAAATTTTTACATTACTTAGTATGCAATAATTTTATTTCATCCATCTTTTGCAATTGATGAGCATAGAAATACTTCGGGTTGATATGCTTAATAAGATTGTTCTTCACATAACTTGGCTACACTCATGCAATACAAGCTACATTATCTTCATAGATAATCGTGGAGATATGTACGGTGTTCAATCTACAAGACTGCTCTATGTGGTTAATCATCCGCTGAAGTCATACGCACTCTCACGAGGCCTCGTATAGCGCTATGATTTTTGAGTGGTTCATCATAGTCATGACGAGACTTTGCTTAGACGATTTCCAGGAAACTATGGTTCCACCACATAGGAAAACATATCCGGTATGTGACTTGGCTTCGTGCGGGTCTGGCAGGTAACCAGGTCGGCATAACCGATCAAGGATTGACCTTGGCTCTTTCTGTAGAACAACCAAAGATCATTGGTTTCTTGTAGGTAGCGAAGTATATCCTTAATGCATTTTCAATGCTGTTTGATAGGCTTAGAGCTTACCTTGCTAGCAAATTCATGGTGAACGCGATGTCCGAACTTGTGCACTTTGCAAGGTACATATATGCTCCTATTGCACTCAAATATGGAAATTCTGGTCCTAGAACTTCCTCCCTCTCTTCTCCAAACATATGCGGGTTCTTGTCTTGCTATAAGGACCTCCTAATCATTGAGACCTTTGAGGTGTATGCCTTTTTAAAATCGAGCTTCTCTAACACTTTCTAAATGTAAGTATATTGGTCCACTAATATCCCTTTAGGGACATGTAAGTTGTAAACCCAAGCAAGATTTGGTTTTATCCAAATCTTTTTATTTCAAATTCTGATCTTAAATAGAAATTCGCTTCCTCAATATTGTCATGTGTAGCAATGATGTTCAGATCATCCATGTGTGTCGAGATTATACATAATCTATCCTAGGACCACCGTATAAATCACATGGGCAATCCTCGTTGCTTGTGTTCTTGCTAAGGAAGTTGCTCAAGCGATTATACCACAATCTGAGATTGTTTAAGTTTCACATTATACAGACTCATGTTTGCTCTGTTTTGGTTCAGGATAGGAATACCTTCTTGTACCCTCATATAAATATCTGAATCCAACTTTCATATAGGTATGTTATTACCACATCCATTAATTCATTTCTAGATTCAAGTTTACTACCATTGAAATTATATATCTAAAACAAATTCCATCATGACCAAGAAGTATGTTTCCTCAAAATTGACTCTTGGCCGTTAAGTGAAAAAGACCTTGTGCAACAAGTTCTTTTTTTGTACCTTACCACCTCATTATTTTCATTTTTTGAACAAAAACTCACTTATGTCCTGCAAGGCGTATGTGGTGAGGTATCAGGCTTACGGGCCAAAATACCTCTCTTTTGTTTAGATATAGTAATTTCATGGTATTTGCCTACCAATCTTATAGTCTGATCTTTTCTTACAAACCGAGAGTGATATAATCTCAGGATTGAGATCAATTACGATAGTAATTTTCTTTGCAAAAAAAATGTCGACATTGGTTGTTGCTCTATTTAGAGAATCTTCTATTTCTGTATAGTTAATGGGCATCTCGTCATGGAGCACTTCTTCTTGCGCTTCCCCTCGTTCACCACGGTTGGCAACGTTTTATTGGGGAATTTTACACATAGGTAGGAAAAATGGATCTAGATGCCAAATAAAATGTAAAAAATAGAATCTAGAATTGTAGAACCCATTTTTCACATGTGTTCATCAATTTATACCTTCTTGACTGATGTTAAATGCTTGACGGTGGAGACTTGTGTTGGTAACATGTCCTAAAACCCTTGCTAATGAATTCGGTGCAAAGATTGTACGGTGAGGATGTAGGAGAAGTAGTTATAGTCGAGAAAGTAGACGAACACGATGAACACATGAGTACAGTATAATAAAGGGCACAGTATGTAAAGGGATTTTTCTTTCTCTTTTATTAATCGATCTATTTTTGACATATATAATGAGGTCCTACTATTTATAGTCAAAAGAAGAATCGGTTAGGTCAAACGAATAAGGACCTAACTAAAATAACCAAGAGAAATCTTACTTATGCATAGTGATGGGCCACTGCGGGTAATCCCTAATGGTTCGCCAGCAAATCCAACGGATGAGCCCAACACGTGAGACAGCTTGGACTGTCTGGTCACCATCAGTTTAAATCCTTAGTGTGATTGAGCTTCCTAGGTTAATTACTAAAATCAATAGATATATACACATAAAATTTTTACTAAAATATGCTTCCACAACATGTACGTGGGGGTGGAAATATGTATCCCAATTACAAAACTATCCAGAATGTCACATCCTTTTTGTCACATTATCCAACAAATTTTTTAAAAATTAACAATGTGATAAGGTGTCAATCAGAGTTCCATTACCTGTTTTTTCAAGAACCGGCTAGAGTGCTACTATTCATTAAAAAGATAAAAGATTATCATGTACAAAGCGAGCCAAGATCATGCCGAATAAGGTGGCTCAGCCCCAATACCCAACAAAAGGACTAAAACGATTACTCGAATGTTTTGCGCTACTATGAGCGAGCGGCAAGGTCGTTAAGCATCGATGCACGATATATCCTTCAGCAATCAAGGCCACCCCTCTGCGTCTAAAGCATCATCGGTGAAGATCTTGTCTATTTCAATCCTTTCACACATTCCACCACATGTATAGTAGCAATACGTGTCACTTCATCTTTGGTCTTTTACAATGTTCCTTAGTAAATTCTCCCACCAGTCATCTGGGTTGGCAAGTGCCAATGGAGATGGGACATCGACGGTGCTGTTCCATAAGGTAATCTTCTCCCAAACCGTCTAGGTGAAGGTACAATCAATGCACAAATGTCTCGTTGTATCTAGAAAAGTCCCACAAAGTCTATAAATGGGGTCATGGGGCCAATGGCACTTGGCAAGAGCATCTGCTGTCAGCATGTGGCTGCGGAGAACCAACCAACTGAAAAATATGCATGTGGGTTTGCTACCAGCTTCCCAAATTTTGGTGGGTTTGAATTTGGGAGACACACATGAATTTGAGCACGGTAAGCCGAGCTAGCCGAGCATATGGCATTTACCATCCATAGCCATCTGATGAAATCTAGAGCACCATGGTTGATGTGGAAATCCCTGATTATTGACCAAAGATCCAAGAACTCCACAAGAAGTTGGATGGTGTTCACCCAAGCAAGCAAGAAGATATAGCTGTTGTTTGTGAGCTCGGTGACAACACTCTTTTTTTTTCTCGTTGCAATGCTAAAGAGCCCCGGGGTTTTGAATTTCAGGGTGCAGTCCTCAGTCCATTTGTCATGCCAAAACATGGCCTTTTGGTTGTCTCCAATAGTGATCATCGTGGAGGCTCGGAAAGGTTCCATGTTGGCATTGTCACACGACAGTTGGGATCCAACTCATGACCTTCCTGGGTTGGTACATCGGTACCATGGCCACCACAACCATAGAGCCCTCCCAAACTTCTCCATATTCGTGATGTAGAGGCCTCCAATGACATACGGCAACAAACCATTTGATTAGAGAATGACCACCACTCACAAGATGCCCATCATCACCCTCACAAATGAACCCGTGCTTATTTTGTTGATTTTGTCTCTCGCCCACTTGGGACCGGTAGGATTGCAAGATGGTAGGTGGTCATCAGCGAGAAGGTAGATTTTGCAAGTCTGACCCGACTAGCCTGCGTAATACTTTTCCCTTTCCAACCAGCCATCCTAGAGCCCACCTTGTCAATTAGGGGTGGAAAATGCACTTTCCATAGGCAGGGGAAATGCAGTGGTTTCCCTAGATATCTTCCTGGGGAATTGTATTATCTGTTGTATCAGTTTACCATGTGACATTTTGGAAATTTACACTTCAACTAAGATGCATGTAGAAAACTGTATTACCCCCTCTTTATTGGAAACTTATTACTTTTGGAAGTTGTGTGTTACGCTGGTTCATACTAATAAATACCATTGGAAATAGCTAAAGGGAGGAATTTGCAAGGAGAAAATTGGTGTAAAATTATCTCAAAATAGTAAAATAGCATGTACTTAGAAACAAAATTTAAATGCCACTGCAAATTTGTGAGAGCGTGCAGTGGACCCACATATATGCGTAGGGTGGTAGAACCTGAGAAAAATCATGGGTTAAAGCGTTATATTATTTTGTACAAATCATCCATGTGTTTTCTGAAATAACCTCTTATTTATATTAATAATTTGATAAGCAAAACACATAAGTACTCAAATTTTACATTTTGATGAGCAAAGTACATAATAAATCAACTTTTACATTAGACAATATGATGAAACGTGTGGCCCGATCTTTCGATGAGAGGATGGTGGCTATCGATTTGATAGAGCTTGACCTTGATGATTCGACTGTACCGTACTAGATGATACGTCTTAGCAATCGTTAAACCAATCTCTGATGATTATTGATCTTGTTGTGGGCATGATTAACCTGAACAACGAGGTTCGAGTTTCTAAGAACAACCGAAAGAACTGACAAGAATTGTGATAATTTGCAATCTAAAATTCTGAGTAATAAATGGCACAAGAGCCAGAAGAACAAGTTGGGATTTCCACTAGCGATCTGAACAAGGTTATAGTTCTACACGACTTGTAGATATGAAATTGTAGCAGTAGCTAAACAATACTCAATGTGATGTAACGGTGGCCCGATCTTTCGATGAGACGAACGTATCTATCGATTTGGTGGAGTTTGACCTTGACGATCCGACTATACCGTACGTGACGATACGCCTTAGCAATCGCTAAACCAACCTTCGATGGTTATTGACCTTGCCGTAGGCGCGATCAACCTGAACAACGAAGTTCGAGTTCCTGCAAGCAACCGAAGAACCAGCAAGAACTAAGATTGTAATCTGAAATTGCGAGTATAAAATTGGCACAAGAGCTAAAAGAACAAAGTGTGGGATTCCACTGGAGATCTGAACAAGGCGGTAGTCCTACACGACTTGTAGATGCAACATTATAGCAGTAGCTAAACAATTCAATGAAACCCAATCAACCCTAGGGGTGGCAACTACTACTTAAAGAGAGAAGAAAAGGAAAGGGGTACTGTTCACGCGTGTGAACAGTACACGTGAACAGTACATGGGGCGCGTGAACAGTACATGGGGCCCCACTATGGCTTACAAGGCCCTTGGCCCAAGAAAAAGGTGACGCAGCACCATCTATTAAGTGTATGTCGGCCCCTCACGGTGACTCCAGCCTTGTAGCGCCACCATCCTTCTCCTCACTTGAACCCATGTTCCTGAGTAACATAACATCATCTCCTTTAGGCAGCATCATGGAGTTCATAGCAAATGACGGAGCTCCAAGAAACGAATTTACCTGACAATTAAGTTGGTGTGCTCGAGCTCGTGTTACAGGACCTTTAACCAAGGTTGTATCGATGTTAGGGATGTCCTCATCATCCTCCCCTTCTTGAAATGACGTCGTCCTCGACGGCAACTCGTCACCCTCACCCAAATATGGCTTCAAATCTGCAACGTTAAAGGTGGGACTAACCCCAAAGGCTGCAGGGAGATCAAACTTATAGGCATTATCATTAATCTTGTCAAGCACTTTGAAAGGACCATCAGCGCGAGGCATGAGCTTAGATTTGCGCAAATCAGGGAAACGATCTTTTCTCAAATGCAGCCAAACTAAATCACCTGGTTCAAACACAATATATTGTCTACCCTGACTACCAGCAAGTTTATATTTAGCATTCATGCGCTCAATGTTTTCTTTAGTTGTCTCATGCAGTTTCAATATCAAATCAGCACGTTGCTTAGCATCAAAATTAACCTTCTCCGAAGATGGAAGAGGCAATAAATCAATAGGTGCACGAGGTATAAAGCCATAAACAATCTCAAAAGGACACATCTTAGTGGTAGAATGCAGCGAACGATTATAAGCAAACTCAATATGAGGTAAACATTCTTCCCACAGACGCAAATTTTGTTTCAAGACAACCCGAAGCATAGTAGACAATGTTCTATTCACAACCTCAGTTTGTCCATCAGTTTGGGGATGACAAGTAGTAGAAAACAAAAGCTTAGTCCCCAATTTAGCCCATAAAGTTCTCCAAAAATGGCTAAGAAATTTAGTATCACGATCGGACACAATAGTATTAGGCACACCATGCAAACGTATAATTTCACGAAAGAACAAATCAGCAACAACAGTGGCATCATCAGATTTGTGACAAGGAATAAAGTGTGCCATCTTACTAAATCGATCCACCACAACAAATATACTATCCTTCCCATATTTGGTCCTAGGCAGCCCCAAAACAAAGTCCATAGATATATCTTCCCAAGGCACACTAGGAACAGGTAAAGACATATATAAACCATGAGGGTTAAGTCGTGACTTAGCTTTTTGACATGTAGTGCAGCGAGCAACGAATCTCTCCACATCCCGTCTCATCTTAGGCCAAAAGAAGTGGCCAGCCAGCACGTCCTCCGTCTTCTTAATGCCAAAATGACCCATCAACTCTCCTCCATGCGCCTCCTGTAACAACAAAAGACGAACAGAGCTAGCTGGGATGCATAGCTTATTAGCACGGAACACAAATCCATCATGAATGACGAACTTGTTCCATGTGCGGCCTTCTCGACAATTCTGCAATACATCTTTGAATTCAGTATCATGCACATATTGATCTTTGATGGTCTCCAAACCAAAAATTTTGAAGTCAAGTTGTGAAAGCATGGTATAACGTCGGGACAATGCATCTACAGTAACATTTTCTTTACCCTTTTTGTGTTTGATAACATAAGGAAAAGACTCAATGAACTCAACCCACTTAGCATGTCTACGGTTCAGGTTAGCTTGACTTCTGATATGCTTCAAAGATTCATGATCAGAATGTATAATGAACTCCTTGGGCCACAAGTAATGTTGCCATGTTTCTAAAGTCCGAACGAGAGCATAAGTTCTTTGTCATAGGTTGAATAATTCAGACTAGGCCCACTGAGTTTTTCACTAAAGTAAGCTACAGGTTTGCCTTCTTGTAATAAAACACCACCAAGCCCTAAGCCGCTAGCATCACACTCAAGCTCAAACATCTTATTAAAATCAGGAAGTTGCAGCAAGGGGGCATGTGTTAACTTATCTTTTAATATCACGAAGGCGTCTTCTTGTGCGTCACGCCAAACAAAAGGTACATCCTTCTTGGTAAGCTCATTGAGCGGCGCTGCAATGTGCTGAAATCCTTCACGAACCGCCGATAGAAACCAGCAAGTCCGAGAAAACTCCGCACCTGTGTGACCGTTTTAGGAGTCGGCCAACTCTGTATCGCCTCGACCTTGGCTTGATCAACTTCAATGCCCTGCGGGGTCACAACATAGCCAAGAAAAGAGACTCGATCCGTGCAAAAAGTGCACTTCTCGAGGTTACCAAATAATCGTGCATCACGCAAAGCATTAAAAACAGCACGTAAATGGTCTAGGTGCTCCTCTAATGACTTGCTAAAAATGAGTATATCATCAAAGTATACTACCACAAACCGTCCTATGAAAGCTCACAAAACTTCATTCATTAATCTCATGAAAGTGCTAGGGGCATTAGTCAATCCAAAGGGCATAACTAACCACTCATATAACCCGAATTTAGTTTTGAAAGCTGTTTTCCATTCATCACCCAATTTCATACGAATTTGATGGTAGCCACTTCGCAAGTCTACTTTAGAGAACATGACGGAGCCACTAAGTTCATCAAGCATGTCATCCAGTCGAGGAATAGGATGACGATAGCGAATTGTAATATTATTAATGGCTCTACAGTCTACACACATGCGCCAAGTACCGCCTTTCTTAGGAACAAGAATAACAGGAACAGCACAAGGACTAAGGGATTCGCGAACATAACCTTTTTCAAGAAGTTCTTGCACTACTTGTCGCTGAATCTCCTTGGTCTCCTCGGGGTTTGTACGGTACGGTGCACGGTTGGGCAGCGAGGCGCCTGGAATCAAATCAATCTGGTGTTCAATGCCTCTCATAGGTGGCAGCCCTGGCGGTATTTCTTTTGGAAACACATCAATGTATTCCTGCAAAAGGTTAGCAACAGCAGGAGGCAAAGAAGGAGGTATATCCTCAAATGAAAATAAAACTTCTTTGCAAATCAGTCCATAGCATGCATGAGAACTAGCATCTATTTCTGAAATTTCAGCACGTGTGGCTAGGAATGCGGCACCTTTCAATTTGATTTCCTTAGATGAGCTAGGGGTCGCTTTGTTCAACTTATTAAATTGTTCTAACTCATGAACGACTTGTTGATTTTCAGATTTAGCATGCTCTCTATGTTTATTTCTGCTAGCCCTAGCAAGATCATCCTGTAAAATTTGCTCAGGGGACATAGGGTGTAGAACTATTTTCTTTTCATTATGCGAGAGAGTATATTGATTAGTGCGACCATCATGTATACAATGTTTATCATACTGCCATGGTCGTCCTAATAACATGGAACAAGCTTGCATAGGCACAATGTCGCAATCAACAGTATCATGATATGATCCTAAAGAAAACTGAACTCTCACCATGCGTGTTACCTTTACTTTGCCACCATCATTGAACCATTGGATGTAATAAGGATGTGGGTGTGGCCGCGTAGGTAGATTGAGCTTCTCCACCATGTCGGCGCTGGCTAAGTTATTGCAACTCCCTCCATCAATGATTATACGAATGGAACGCTCCTTAACGACACCTTTAATGTGGAAGAGGTTGTGGCGCTGACTCTTCTTGTCTCGAACAATTTGAGCACTAAGCACACGGTGGGCTATAATGCTCATGTACCGGTCAGCATCTGCAGCAGTCACATGCTCTTCGTCTTGATCGGACTTGACGTCGCTTTGGTCATGTTCAGCGAGCAAAGCATAGGTATCCTTATCAAGATCACTCGCGGAGTCGTACTCGCCATCTTCACGAATGAGCAGTACGCGCTTGTTAGGACAGTCCTTCATGATATGGCCGAAGCCCTTGCAACGGTGGCACTGAATGTCCCTTGTTCTTCCCGTGGAGGCTACCGATGACGAACTCTTAGCAGGAGTTGACGAAGCAGTTTTTGTCGGTGCCAGAGAACGGTAGGCTGAATTGGATGGAGCATGAGCCGAGCTGGAGGTCGTAGGTGGTGCTGTAGCAGTACGAGTGGGTGGAGCGGCACGTGGTGTCCACGTGGAAGCACGAACTGCAGAAAAGTTAGTACGCTGTCTCGAGCGGCCCTGCACTTCATGTTCAGCATGTATAGCAAGGTGGAATAAACGAGTCATAGATGTATAGTCCTTATAAGCAAGAATATCAGCAATCTCTCTATTCAATCCACCCATAAACCTAGCCATAGAAGCTTCCTCATTTTCAACTAAACCACAGCGCAGCATTCCCATTTGCAATTCTTGATAATAGTCTTCGACAGACCTATTTCCTTGATTTAAGCGCTGTAATTTATTCAATAAGTCTCTAGCATAGTATGAGGGAACGAATCTATGTCTCATCAGTTGTTTTAATGCCTCCCAAGTGGTTGGGATATGATGCGGGTGTATTCTACAGTGTTCCTTCCACCAAACAGAAGCAAAATCAGAGAACTCACTAGTAGCAGCCCTAACACGTGTGTCCTCTGGAAATTCATGGCATGCGAATTTCTGATCGACTAGTAACTCCCATGTGAGATATGCATCTGGATCATATTTACCTTCGTAAGGAGGTATAGTGAATTTTACCTTAGAGAAAGCGTCATCTCGTTCACGGTCTCTCCGTGGAGGACGTCGCATACCATATCGGTTGTAGCGTAGTCGACGGTGATCCCGGTCGTTGTTGTGGTTGACGTCATCCTCATCTTCAGAATCAGCACTGTAGTCGTTCTCGTCCGCTGGTCCATGTCGTGCGTTGGCTCCTGATCCCACGGATGCTGCTGGTCGTATCACCGAGGCATTGTTGGTCGCAGACGAAGGAACTCGTTGGGCACGTGGTACTCCATTGTTGGCTGGAAGACGAGGGGCAGGTATCGAAGAACCTGCAAGATTATCAAGGCGAGCCAATATGGCAGCAATGTTAGCGTTAGCAGTCGCCTGTCCATCCTCAATAGCTTTGAGGCGG
This sequence comes from Stipa capillata, assembly GCA_019208055.1. Taxonomy (NCBI): domain Eukaryota; kingdom Viridiplantae; phylum Streptophyta; class Magnoliopsida; order Poales; family Poaceae; genus Stipa; species Stipa capillata. The sequence continues at coordinate 273,122 of JAGXJF010000226.1, forward strand.
TTCTCCTGCATTTGCATGCGCTCATTGGTCCTGTGGAGATCATCCGTGAGACCCTTCAAGACATCTTCTTCCCCACCTGCCATGGTTAGCAAAAGGAAACAAACCCTAGTGCTACTGGAATATGGGGGGGAGGAATGGGTGGTAAGAATCTCAACAATTCAGTAGCAAACACCAAACTCTTACCAGTTCTTACTGTGCTGCAGTGGTTGTCGGCCCTTGGCGGTGTCAAAGATGATCAAGAGGTTAATATAGCAATTACCAAGGTGACCGAACACAGTACAATATAGGAAGGTGGAGGGTGGAGCTTGGTTAGCTTCGTATGGTAGCAAGGAGTAGCAACTATCAATGCAGCAAATGCAAGTTGAATGAATGTTCAAAGTACTAGTCACTGTTGCTGACACCTAGCTAGACCAATGAAAAACTAATCAATGTCCTGTAAACAATGCCCCCCAGAAGGTATTGAAACTACAAAGGATGAGTGTTATCTGAGAATTTTTTTTCTTTTTTTCTTTTTTTTTCTTTTTTTTTCTTCTCAGAACCCACTCAAAAACTCAGAGAAAACAACAGTAGTCTAAGACGTGGCGGCCAAAACTCAGCACAAGCCTTGTCGTGGCAGAGATGAAGCAAAACAGAGGTTCTGCTGCCGTGGCAGCAAAAACTGCCGCTTTTCTTGCCGCGGCAGGAAATTGGCAGCGTTGGAGAGGGAGTTTGGCAGCTCCGATTGTCGAACGGTTTGCACGGCTGTGAGCAGGAGGGCAAGCTCTATATCTCCAGAAATTTTGAGCCAATTCGGAGAAAGTCGACAAAACGACTAGTGCAAATCCCGGCCCGAAATCGAAGACGGCGCCCACGACTCCCGAACGAATGTGCGAGGCAGAAGCTGGGATCAAGGTGGAAAGCAAGTCCTCGACTCAAGCTAATCAGGGAAACAAGAATCACTCAATTCGGAGTCCGGGTGAAGGAGATATGTCCTCCGCAAGATCACAAAAAATGGCAGAAAAACTTCCGGAGCCAAAAAGTCCTACTTAGAAGCCGAATTTCGAGGGTCAAGACAGGTACAAGTGTGTATACTTGTATTTTTATCAGATGCGCGTCGTTGTTAGCTTCGATTTGAGTGGTCGTGGACCCAAAACGGACTCCGTATGAGAAAGTTATGGCTGTTTTTCTGAACCCTCTCAAACTAGAGTTGGATCTGGACTCTTCAGCCACTCCCCTTGCCGCGGCAGCAGATTTTGCTGTTTTTCTTGTCGCGGCAGGACTTTGCTGGCTTCTGCAGAGAGTTTGGACGCACGAAAAAGGCTGAAACTTTTGGGGCAAGATCAGCACATATATATCTCCCAAACGGCAGAGTTTGAGCCCAATCCGAACACTTAAGTTTTTGGAGACTGAAACTAGTACGAATTGTGTTTGCCCTGGACTCTTCTTCTTCCCAAAATCAATCTGCTCAGCAAAGATGGTGGGATGGTAATGGCAGCAAGGATGCAAGACACGACTAGCAAGACACCAAGATCTAAACTATGACCAGCAACGTGACACGACAATGCAACCAAAAATTCAACAATGCAAATTCACTGAAAGATAGATGCAAAGGCACAGATTGGCTTGGACAGGGAAACTAATCTACTTTTTTTTGAAGCTTTTTCTTGGACAATAGGTAAAAACAGATCTAACTACGAAAACGATAAATCTCACCGATCAACCTGGCTCTGATACCACTTGATGTAACGGTGGCCCGATCTTTCGATGAGACGAACGTATCTATCGATTTGGTGGAGTTTGACCTTGACGATCCGACTATACCGTACGTGACGATACGCCTTAGCAATCGCTAAACCAACCTCCGATGGTTATTGACCTTGCCGTAGGCGCGATCAACCTGAACAACGAAGTTCGAGTTCCTGCAAGCAACCGAAGAACCAGCAAGAACTAAGATTGCAATCTGAAATTGCGAGTATAAAATTGGCACAAGAGCTAAAAGAACAAAGTGTGGGATTCCACTGGAGATCTGAACAAGGCGGTAGTCCTACATGACTTGTAGATGCAACATTGTAGCAGTAGCTAAACAATTCAATGAAACCCAATCAACCCTAGGGGTGGCAACTACTACTTAAAGAGAGAAGAAAAGGAAAGGGGTACTGTTCACGCGTGCGTGTGAACAGTACACGTGAACAGTACATGGGGCCCCACTATGGCTTACAAGGCCCTTGGCCCAAGAAAAAGGTGACGCAGCACCATCTATTAAGTGTATGTCGGCCCTCACGGTGACTCCAGCCTTGTAGCGCCACCATCCTTCTCCTCACTTGAACCCATGTTCCTGAGTAACATAACATCATCTCCTTTAGGCAGCATCATGGAGTTCATAGCAAATGACGGAGCTCCAAGAAACGAATTTACCTGACAATTAAGTTGGCGTGCTCGAGCTCGTGTTACAGGACCCTTAACCAAGGTTGTATCGATGTTAGGGATGTCCTCATCACCGGTGGGTCCTGATTTAACACATAGCAGCACATTTTAGTTCCCTTCACTAGCTATTTAGGACAAGAGGTGACACATGGACTGACAAAGTGGGTCCACCCACGTGGTCAACAAGATCAAATGCACTATGATGAAAGCCGTTAGTCATAGGTGCAGCAAGACTGGGTGTGTTACTTATGTGATGACCGTCACGTGGTCACAAACCTGAAAATTAAGGTCACAGATATGCCTCCACATAGGCTACATAAGATTTATGATGATTTTGGTTCACGTTTGTATGATGAACTATTCTATTTTGTCATAAAGTTCTAGGGATCGGGGACGTCACGTGACATCCATGATAGTTGTGCAGGTTTTGTCATAGAAAGCTGGAGTTTTATGACAAAATGGCTCAGTGTCACCAGTTTTTTTATCATGGATTACCGGATTTCTAGTAGCAAGGCGACAAACCAGCGGCATTAGGCAACCAAGGCAGTGCACATGGGTGTGGGGTAGAACCGAGCAACGGTGGTATGTAGGAACTAGGGGAGAAGGAAGAGGAATTAGACACAGGCAGTGCATGAGCGGCGGTGCTTAGGGGTGGCGGCGCTACCCTCAATGCTGGACCGAGAGGTAGAGGAGGTAATGAAACCAGCGACGGCGCAAGGGCACACGAGAGAGCCGCACAGGCTTTGCGTAGAGGGGGAAAGACGAGCACTGGTGGGGGAAAAAGGAGGTGACGGAGGCGCCATTGGTGGCGCTGGGCCAAGTACAAGGGTAGCGCTATCAAGCGGCGACGACGCAGAGATGCACAGGAGGAACCCAAGTTAGGGTTCGTAGCGAGTGGTGGCGGCCGAGGTTTGCGGCGGTGGTGTGTGTACAGAGGAGGTCTGACCGAGGTTGCACCAGACCGGGCAGCAATAGCGTGACGGCGAAGGCCAGGCGGCAGTGGAAGGAACATGGAGATTAGATGGCACACAGAAGACGCTGAAGAGGGATTTGGGGGTGTTGGCCAGGAGAGAGTGAGAAGGGGAGTAGGGCAACTACCGATTGGGCCAAATACGAGCTACAGGCCGGCTGAAAATAGTTTGTTTAAAAATAAAGTAAGATATAGGAGTTAAGGCCAAATTCTGAATTTATTTTCTCTAGAAAGTAAACTAATTCTTTTTCTTTTAATTATTTTCTTTAAGATCAAAAATAAGAATAGAATTAACTTAATTTTTTATATCATAAAAGAGATATATGTATATATGTGCATATGTGAGGAAAGAGTAACTTAAGATCTTGATTTAATTACTTGAACTAAAGTATTGTTTTATTTATTTTCTTTTGAAAAAGATAAAGAAATTAGAATAGATAACTGAATCACAGACCTAAGTGAAATTGCTACATTATTAACTTGGATTAAAATAATGTTTCCTTTTTTCTCAAAAAGGGAAATAAATCCTAATTCTTAAATACAAATTTGAAGTTGAGGTTAATCCCTTAACTGAAATATAGATTCTCGATTAAGATAAAAAATAGGGCTAACTAATATTATATAATTATGGACCCAAATTCTTATACTTAAGGTGTACTTTTCCATGCATGCATTATCATAGGCATTGCATTCATAATGGATTTTCTTCAACAAGTAAACTCGTCGAGCTCCATTTTCTATCCGTTACCAGGCAAGTCCAGTTTCTTGTTCATATCTGCTGAGAACATTTCACAAAACTTTCCTTCATGTCTATAACATGCATAAAAGGAAAACCTATTGAGAATCTTTGATCGCTAGGTTTTGGGTGTGATCATAGCGGGTGGTGAAATCTTGGAAAGGTGCTGACGGCACATTGGAAGGCAGGTTTGATCACACAGGTTTGTTCATATAATAAGGTTGAAGTAACCAAGGATTGATTGTGCTTAAGTATTGTAGTGATCGCGCTTACCAGATACCCTGTATCGGTGGGGCTGAGCTACAATACCTTTTTTCCTAGGTCATACTCCCCTGCAAAGTGGATTTGCAGGATCTGAGTGAGACCGGTACGTCCTAGATGGGCTACTACATGGGGTATGACTGAGCAGGCGGTGAAACGGTTCTGTGATCATGGGTACGTGATTTGGGGTTTGCTACGTCGGATATATATTTATGATCATTTGTGGGTACAGTTGTGCACCTCCGCAGAATGTCAAAAGTGTGGCTTAGTCACTCCATGTTCCTAGCTGGAACTGCGAAAGCGGCAGGAAACGGATCCATTGGGGATCCTAGCTAGCAGTCTGTGAGACATGAGATCATAGTCTCTTAATTAAAAGTTGACTCTCTTAGCTTACAAAATGCATTTTTTTTCAAGAGCACCACTATTATCAGTAGATAGTGCATCAAACACCTCTTTGCTATTCTTGGGCTTGTTGAGTACTTTTTGTACTTATCCCTCTATTCTAATTCCTTTGATTAGATAGTGAGCCAACAACTGACCAAGATATAATCCACATCGAGTTCAAAGATGAAGACCCGAAGAGCAGACATTGACGAAATAAGAAGAAGGCATCGACGACTACTTCGACTACAGTGGAAGAGAGACCGAAGGGTAGAAATGTGTAATACCCAAATTCGATGATTAGGTTTTTGCCTTGCATTCATGCATACATGTCATCATCCCCGCACCACCTTGTTTAAACTTAAATGTATGAAAACTTTATTTTATAGAATATGTACATATCTCATCCTCGGTGGATATTTTAGCAAACACCAATCAACTTATTTGGATTAACGAACACCAATGTCAACAATAGTAGGTGGGTGAGATTAGTACCCCCTAGCTGAACCCATATACCATGACCTTTCATCCAAAAACCGGCAGGTCTCGCTACCTCAATTGAGGACTTAAAAGTCAGAATCTAAAAAGGGCTGAATTGAAATTAGATGTTTAAGCAATATTCCTGTGGAGGAAAGGGTATAAAAATTTATAAATAGCCTTGGATATAAAAACTATAGCTACTTGTACATTTTTAGAATTTTTGGAAATGTCCAGGACCTAGCTACAGTTCAACCAACCTTTAGGTCAAATTTGAATTTGAATTCAAACGCAGGTCAAATTAACTCCAAATAGACTCAAAATTTTATGGTAGGTTTTAAACTTAAATATAAGCACCCTGTAAAAATTTCAGCTCATTTGGAGCTATTTTAAATACTCAAATCCATTTAGAAGTAGTCCTGCGATAAAAGAAAAGGGGGAAAATAAAAGAAAAAGAAAAAGGGTTTGGGCCGAGGCCCCCTCGGCAGCCCGTGAGCCAGCCCGCTACCAAACCCACCTCCCCTCCCCTTCTTTCCGCCTTCTCCAAGGGAAAGCGCCCCGGCCTTTCCCGCTCCTCCCCTCTGGAAAACGCCCCCGGGGCTATCCCGCCTCCTCCCTCTCACCCGACGCGCGGGGCCCACTTGTCGGGACCCCGCCGCCACATCCTCGCCACCAGTAGGCAGCGGTGGGTGGCGCTGCCCCGGCCACCCCGTTCCGACCACGCCGCCACCCCATTTAAAGCCTCGCTCGGACAGCCTCCTCCTCCTCCCGCAAACCCTAGCCACTCCCCCTCGTTTCTCCCTCGTGCCCGAGCTCCTTCTTCCGCTCCGGCCACCGGCTCCGGCGAGCTTTTCCACCGCAACCGACCCTCCCCGAACGCCATTGCCTCCCTCCCGAGCTAACCCACCTTTGCCCGCACCTCCTCCACCCTTTCTTTTCGAAGATCCGTGCCGAGCTCCACCGATTGCGTCGCCGTCCTCCCCAAGTCTGGCCAAGCTCCGGTGAGCACTCCCCGTGCAACCAGTGTACCCCACGCTCCCCTTTGCCCTCCCCGAGCATCCTCTCCCTCTCCATGACTCTCTCGTCTCCTCCGTTTTTCAGATCGGTGCCCGAGGCCCGCTGCCGTCGTCGATCGAAGCTTCCCGCCGCCGCTCGTCGTCGCGAGCACCGCACCGGCCCTCCCCGTCGCCCCGCGCCAACGCCTCGTCTTCGTGGTGAGCTCCCGGTGCTCCCACCATCTCCCCCGAGCTCGTCGTGCCCCCGCGCGTTGTTCCGGCCATCTCCGGCGAGTGCGCCGCCACCCGAGCCCCTCCGGCCACCGGTGGGAGAGAGAGAGGGGTGAGAGAAAGAGAGGAGGCCGCGTGGCAGCTCCTGGTTGGCCCCAGAGGTCCAGTCAGCAGCTGACTGGGTCTCCCCTGTCCAGTCAGCGCTGCCACCAGGGGCCCACCTGTCAGCCGGGCGCGTTTAGGGTTAGGAGATTTAGAGTAGCCTTCTCGGGTACGCGTAGCAAGGTAAAATTTTGCGCAGAAAATTGAAATTAGGGTTATGGTTTACCCCATTTTCTCATAAAATTCAAATGGTCATAACTTTTGAACCATAGCTCCAAATTTAGCAAATTTTGTATTTCTGGAAACCTCGTGAAATTCTCTACAATATGGCTGAAATAAAAATTCAAAATTTGGAACATAAATCTGAACCAAATTGAGTTTAAATTGGTTCCTCGCTTTTCGGACGATGATTTTCAATAGTTCATAACTTGATGAATATAGCTCCGAATCGAACGATTCCAATTGCGTTAGTCTCATATTTCAGAGCACTTTCATACTATAAATGTTTTAGGTCATGACCATCCATTGTGAGTAGCAATTTTCAAACCCTAGCTTGCAATCGGATAAAACTTGACATGCATGTATGTTAGGGTAACAACTTAACTCTCACAAGTTCAATTTGGGAAACCCTCGCTGCCATAGATTTGTAACACCAGTAGGTTACTTTAGAAATTCATTCCTTGCATCATTCATCATGCATTCATGCCGGGACTTATTGCCTTCTTTTCTCGTTTGTTTCCGGTGACCTCGTATTGCTTACATTAGAGCCCGGAGAAGAGGAACCGCAAGACTTTGATTGTGCTCAAGACCAGGAGACTTGTGATCAAGGCAAGCAGAGCTTGTTGCATATTCATACTGTGATCTATATGTTTTACCTATATATATGTTTGATTATGGAATGTTTGTTTAAATAGTTGATCGGGATTGAATAATACTAGCATGTTTAGGTCATGTGGCGGGATCGTGTCTAGCTATGGCGGAAAATCAATCTTGCTGCCCTATTAACTTGAAATGGCTAAAAGTGAGATGTGAGAGCCGAAGGGTGTGGCACGATGAATATCGTTGGTGTTAATTGAAGTGATGGGGCGACCCCCGGTGTTTTGAAGTGTTTTTGGTCGTCACACCAACCAGAGGTGACTTCATCGTGTTACCCCCTTGTCACGCGTGGACGTGACCGGCATCAAGGCTGGGGTGTAGTTGAGGTAAGTCTCAGGCCCTTGGAGCCTTGCAACCTCCAAGGGATAATGCACTCACCATACTCAGGGTGATCGATTGACCGGTAACGGTCCGAGAGATTTGATTGAAATTATGGTGTAAGGGTTCAAGGATTGAGTTACGGGGTGTGGGCTGCCCCAAATGAATTTGAAATAATGGAATGAATGCTTTCATGATGGTACTTTAGTTTATATGAAATCTGAACTGCGAGTTGAAGCTTATGTTTCCCTCCAAATCGTTGTCAATGTTATGTTGTTTTACTTGTCCCTTGTTAGTTCGGAAAGCACCATGTTCAATTGCTGCTGTAGTATATCCATGTGTAGGACATTTAATCAAGCACGAATAAGTCTTGCGAGTACCTCGTACTCACCTAGGATATTCCTAGATCATTGCAGGTGAGCAAGTGGTCGAGGATTACTTCGACGATGCCTAGTTGCACGGTTTCCTTGGTTGGCATACGACTTTTGGGGTTTCTTTTGGCTTTTGGACAGCGGTTGATGCGCTGCTGCGGGATTTATTTACCTTTATCCGCTGCTGAACTATTTATTTCAGATTGACTAAACTTCCGGTTATGACCAACTGATGTAATCTATTAGTCCGATGCGGGCAGCTAGCTTTATTATCATATCGTAGTGGTTCGTGTGATGATATTCTTGCTGTCCAACCTATGCATCCACCTCCCGTCTATTATGCGTGTATGTTGAAATGGGGAGTGTGGCTGGATGCATAGGGAGGTACTTGATGTTTTATCTTGATTCCTTCGAAATGCAAAGTGAAAGTATGGTCCGTTGCCAAAGTGAGTCATACGCGTTAACCGTATGTTTTTGGAATCGTGATCCCTCAATCAGGCCGTGGTGAGTCATACGCATTGTGCCGTATGCATGTCGCACGGGACGGGGGTGGGCCATAGTCCGTCGCAGGTAGCGGCTATGGTCACCGTCTTCACTCGTTGTGAATTCATGGAATCGAGTTAAAATACCGGGTCCCTCACAAAATGATAGGATATGAGAGTTGAGAGATCTAGGGTATGGACTTTGCTATACCAAATGGAAACGTTTTAAATTTCCCGTCCTTTTGGGGATCTATTGTACGATTGTATGTTGTTCTACTAAGTTTTTGTAATACAAGTCACTGCAATGCTTCTGTCGTGCTACTCTATGTGATGTGTTGTAGATGAGAAGGCACTTCGTCTACAGTATGTCAAAGACTAGCATGTTATCTGCAAGGGTTGTATGTCGGTCACCACACATGTATGCTGTTTTATTCCCATAGCTAGCGTGTCGATTGACACACATATACCTTTATCCGCTTGTCACCATTTTACCTAATACCATGAGTAATTTATTTAATATTTTAGAATAGAGTAGAGATGATGCTTAGCCATGCTTAACTATCCCTAGGATGCTTTTATCTTGCTTCCTCTGTGGAACTTTCAATGAATATTCTTGTGTATAGTAGAACTTTCAATGATCATGCTTCTCATATTAGACTTTGTTATTCATTCTGATCATGAGTCTTTGAAATACCTTAAGGACCAAGCTAAATTGAACCGTATGCATGCAAAATGGGTCAAATTTATTGAAATCTTTCCCTATTTTGTCAAATACAAAAAGGGTAAATAAAATATTAGGGCGGATGCTCTTTCCCGCAAAATGACCATTTTGAGTCAACTTCAGGTTAAGGTGTCAGGTTTAGAAAGCTTAAAGGACTTGTATGCCAGAGATCCAGAATTCGCTACCCCTTTCTCTACTTGTAAAGAAGGGAAGAGTTGGGAAAAATATCATGTCCATGAAAGCTTTCTCTTTCGAGCTAACAAACTATGTAATCCCGAGTTGTCCGTGCATCTGTTACTTTTGCAGGAATCACATATTGGCAGCTTAATGGGACATTTTGGGAGAGATAAGATCTACATGATGCTTTCCAACCACTACTATTGGCCCAAGGTGCAAAGAGATGTGGAAAGATTCGTCCAACGCTGTATCACATGTCACAAAGCTAAGTCCAAACTCAACCCTCATGGTCTTTACACTTCACTTTCCATTCCTAGTGTGCCTTGGGAGGATAATAGTATGGACTTTTTGTTAGGATTGCCTAGGAAAAACACGGGGAGAGATTCAATATTTGTGATGATGGATAGATTCTAAAAATGGTTCAATTTATTCCTTAGCATAGGATCGATGATGCTTCACATATTGCTAATTTATTTTTTAGAGAAATTGTGATGCTTCACGGTGTGCCCAAGACCATCGTCTTCGACTACGACGTCAAGTTTCTAAGTTACTTTTAGAAGATATTGTGGGCCAAGTTAGGAGTCAAGCTTCTCTTCTCCACAACTTGCTAGCCACAAATCGATGGGCAAACTGAGGTCATGATCAAGAAGAACTTACAAGAGTGGGAGGAATAGTCTTCCTCATGTGGAGTTCACCTACAACGGCGCAATACACTCTACCACAAGCATGAGTCCTTACGAAGTGGTGTATGGCTTCAACCCCTCTACATCACTCGACCTCCTTCCACTACCACTACCACTACAAGAGAGAATGAAAATGGATATCTCCAAGCGAGCCGATTTCATCAAGAAGCCCCATGAGACGACAAGAGCTACATTAAACAACAAGTTTGTCGCCATACCGACAAGGTCAACAAGAACAAGAAACAGATGGTGTTTGACCCATGTGATCTTATATGGATTCACCTCCAGCAAAGTGTGTTTCCCAAATAACACAAGTCCAAGCTCATGCCTCACGGAGATGGAACTTTCCAAGTACTTCAACGCATCGAGAAACAACGCCTACAAAATTAATCTTCCATCCACCAAGTACTCGGTGAGCAACACCTTCAACAGCTCCAATCTTTCACCCTTCCATGGCACCAAAGAGTTGGAGTTAAAGTCCTTTTCAAGAAGGGGAGAATGATGCAGACATCAGCATGAGCAACATTGGCCCAAGCTCTCCAATGAGTCCCATAGGCTCAAGTGCATCACTAAAATTTATTAGACCTATGACAAGAGCGCGAGCTAAAGCCATCCAATATCTGGTGAATCTTTTCTTTCATGAGTATCCATTTGATTTGAGCCTAAATAGTTTGCTATCTAATGCTTTAGTCATATGCACTCTTACATATGGAAGCAAGAGACTGAAGGAGATCAAAGCAACAAGTTAACAAGCTACAGCAAAATCTCAGATCTTCATGAGTATCCACTTGAAATGAATGTCGGAGTTTCCGATTTTAAACCCGAACTTCCATCTTCCGGTCGAACCTTCGAGAACACGTGTGCGGTCCGGGAACCCACTGGACGTTCACTGAACCTGAGTCCAGAAGTTGAACTCTGAGCTACCGGAAATGAAAGTCGGAGTTCCCGACTTAAAACTGGAACTTCCGACGTCCGCGAAATCCACCTGTGCGTGTCCAGAAGCTCAACTCAGAGCTTCCAAATTGCAAACCGGAACTTCCAGGAACCTGCTTCCATGCGGATCACTTATGCTAATGGACCTTGTAAGTGGGTTTAGGCCCAACTAAACTTAGGGTCGGGGTGGGACTATAAATACCCCTTCCCTTCCAAATGTAACAATTCCTTTTGTTCATCGATATAGAAAATTTCAGTTCCACATTTTTTATTAGTGATTGTTGTTCCAATTTTTGCATTATCTCTTTTCTCCCAAGTGCATAGCAAGAGGGAAACACCATGTATTAATATGTGCAACAATGGTGTCAAGTAGCAGAAGGGTTTTTTAGTCTTTAATCCTTTGAACAAATATTGCTCCTCTTTAACACGCTTGATATCATGCGTATACACTGTTATGGTTTTTCTAATAGCAATCACAATTGTTGATACCTTATTTATTTATTTTGACAATAGTTTCAAGAGATTCAGTGTGCAGTGTAAAACAATCATCCTTAGCAGACTTTCTGCAACAATGCGCAGGGTATTCATCAGTTTTTGTCATACTTTGCTCTTTGCACAAGCACCGTAGACAAATAAACTTTCATTAGCATATCAGCAAAAGAAAGCCTCTTCGCCTATATCGTGAGCTGTGACTGATTGAAAAGGATATCAGCAAAGAGCAAACATGACTTCCATAAGACGTCTCCAAATTTGAAAGGGCAAATATCAAAATGATATAAACCAAAATTAGTAAGAGCAAACTGTAAATTGTCATTAGTTTCCTTTCCACTGTCATATAACATCTTGTAACCACATGACACATTCCCATGAGTAAGATCTGAACTCATACTACCTCAACCCATAATATGCTCCATGATTTCTTTCTCCAATTGTTTGCTCTTGTCCATATACTCCTGGAGCACTCCAAACAACAGAGGAAAGGTACTACAAATGATTGTTGATGCTTCCCACTCCTCAAAGCTTTCATTGCCCTTCTCATGAAGATGTTCAATAGCGTTCCTCACAAATCGCAGAAGATCTTTGGCATCTTCAGTGTAATAGGCTGTTCTTTGTCCGTTGCTATCTGCATTATAGTATATCTCACACAGGTAAACATTCCTCTTTAGAAATCCTTTCCAATTTTTACCATAGGGAAGGTAAGCAACGATACTCTTGTACTTGTGCCGATTACTGTTGTGAAGCCGCCACAACCGCTTATACATCCAGTTGTAGAATGATAGTTTGTTCCAGGCTGACATCAAGCAAACATTACATCTAACGACCAGTTCATGCTGAGCAGCTGACCTTGAGGACATCGGATCCAACCACAGTGTCATTTCCAGTGGCTCTCCTTGATCAAAGATATGTTTCCTTAGTTCCCTGGCCAAATTGTTAAAGTCATTGTTGGCTCTTGTTTTGGTCTTATTTCTCAACCTGAGATTCCCTTTGAACCTAACTTGACCATCCTTTGTAACATGGATATTGTCTATTCCAGACCGGCCTTTAAAGCTTTTCTTTGCACACTTATGCAACTCACCAAACAGGGCTGTAAGCTTAGTCATAATCCTACTGCATTCATTAGAAGGAGAATCAAACTCATCTCTTGATCCTGGGGCTTGGACTCTGTCAATCATTTGGATTGATTTGCAATATTCTTTAAAGGGCAGCGCACCCTCTTCATCGTCTCTTGCCAAGAAAAACCTTTGATGCTTGCAGGTATTGCTCCTGAAGTTTCAGTATAACATGACAATAAGCACTGTTTCCATTTATTTTTCAAAATTACAACAAAAAGAATGATTTGGCTATTTGCTTTGAAGTTGAAACTAGCAAATTGAAACATCAGCGTTCAGAACAGAATGAAACTATAGTTGCGTTAAATAAAGGGGACATGAGAGAACATGACCCCATCCCAAGAACGGCAATCAACTCTAAAAAATGACCAAGAATAGCAAGAAGAACCAAATTCCATCACCCGCCAGAATGAAACAATGAAGAGAAAGAAAAAACATTCGCCAAGACGAGTTGCTCACCTTTGTGGGATCGAGGGAGGACCTCGCCGTCGCCCGGAGGAGAAAGCGATTTGGCCGCTGGAGACGACGGGGGGGCCTCTGCCAGTGAAGATGCGGAAGTTCTTGCCGATTCTCCACCTTTCCGTGGCGGTCCGACGGTATTGGTGATGGCGGCGGAGAAGTATTCATTGGCGGAGTCAGGAGGGCCACCCGGCTTCTTGACGGCCATGCTTCCAGCTTCCCGTCCCACGGTGTTCATGATGGTGGCAGAGAAGCCTTCCTGCGAGGAATCCGGAGGGACAACCAGTATCTTGGCGGTGATGCGAACACCCGGAAGAAGGAGGTGTGTGTCGGCTGCCGCTGAAGATGAAAGCGATTTGGCCGCTGGAGACGACGGGGGGACCTCTGCTGGTGAAGATGCCGAAGTTCTTGCGGATTTTCCACCTTCCCGTGGCGGTTCGACGGTATTGGTGATGGTGGCGGAGAAGCCTTCGTTGGCGGAGTCAGGAGGGCCACCCGGCTTCTTGACGACCATGGTTCCACCTTCTCGTCCCACCGTGTTCATGATGGTGGCAGAGAAGCCTTCCTTCGAGGAATCCGGAGGGACAGCTAGCTTCTTGGCGGCGATGCGAACACCCGGAAGAAGGAGGCGTGCGTCGGCTGCCGCTGAAGATGAAAGCGATTTGGCCGCTGGAGATGACGGGGGGACCCCTGCTGGTGAAGATGCGGAAGTTCTTGCGGATTCTCCACCTTCCCGTGGCGGTACGATGGTGGTGATGGTGGAGAAGACGCATTCCGTCGCCGAGTCCGGAGGGGTTGCCGGAGAAGGCGGGGACGTTCTTGGACAGCATCCACATTCCGGAGGCGGTCCGACTTTGTTGGTGGAGGTTCCCGCTGCTTCTGAAGCTGCCGGAGAATTCCCGGCGACCAGGTTAATAACCGGAGAGCTCGCCGCAGAGAGCTCACAGCGGCCGCGGCAGGAACTGGAGAGCTCGCTGCGGAGAGCTAGCAGCGGCCGCGGCAGGAACAGGGGAGCTCGCCGCGAGCCGTAGGCGGGAACGCCCCCGTTCGATTGGTTTGACATGTCAAACCCGTGGTTGATGACTTCTGTTTTCATTTTTTCTTTTTCTTTTTTCTGCGAGAGACTAAATGAAGGTGCTTCCACTTTGTTAGATGAATCCTATTAGATGGAGTTTTATTTCTACTAGTAATCGTGCACGTGCAAGGCACGTTTTTCTCAATATGCAAACTTATCAAAAGTTGAAAGCCACATCAACTTGTAAAGATGTGACAACCTAAAGTTTGCTAGCTTAGACATATTAAATATTTTAGAAGTGTGATTCTTCTTGTAGCTCCCACGTACAAATATAAATCATATGGACTATTTAACCTCCTAGAAGAAATGTTGGGAATGGCCTGGGGTTGACCCTTACTACACACACAGGATATAACACACCCGCTACACCAACTACTTTTTAGCTGATTAGTCTTTCTTTCTTACTAGTTAGTGTAAGTGTTCGGGGAAATCACACTTTTACCCAAGGAAACTCTTATTCATCACTAAAACCATTGATACAACACTCTTTAGTTGCTATCCTAGCTACCACTCTACCAAAGACTATGCCACACTCGCTAGTATTCTATTCTACTCATGGTGGCTCATGGTAGCTTCACTTACTTGTACATGGAAAAGGGGTGGCACCCCTATTTATACTTGTACAAGACCGTTAGATGCATGACAACTGTCATCCTCCTAACCATCATACTACAAATATCTCTATTCTAGAAATCTCTACAATATTTGCAAGTCATAGATACTTTCTTACTTCATAACTTCTCTAGCATTACACTTAAAATATCTTACTCTAGAATTTAGTTCTCTAAAATATCTTCACCATACTTTTTCATGATATTTTCTAGTGTCTTCTTCTCAAATATCTTTCTCTTGAAATACTTAAAGTCTTCTAGAGTATTTTTAAATATGCATTGCTCAAAAAATAATTAAATTAAAGCGATTTTAGGAAATACAAGCACGTTGCACGCCAGGAAATACGAACCCTAATTAAGCTCAGACACTACAACCCGAACCTGCAAACGCCGCAGAATAACAAGCGCACTCCACGAACAGTATGGATCCTAATTCGACTAAGCTCGGAAACCCTAGAATCCGGCCGCCGAATGTGCAGGCAAAAATTCCCCACGCACGAAGCCAGAGACCCTCGAATTCGAGCTCAACAGCCTATCCCCAACCCTCACGAACCCGACCAAACCGCGACCAGAGCGTCCAATTTCGGAACCGAAGCAAAGCCGGAAGCAGAGGAGGAGGCGCAGACCTTCTTCTTCCAGCCGGAGGGCGCCGGGAGTTCGGCGCCCGCACCGTCCTCCCCCTCGACCGCCTTCCTCAACGGCGTCTGCGAGGGCGGGCGGCGGGAGTGTGCGAGGGCAGCCGCGGTGCGAGGGCGGGCGGTGGGGGCGTGCGTGGACGGCCGCAGCGTGCGAGCGCGGGGGGCGGGCGCGGCCGCCCGCGAAGGCGAATGGCGGGGGCGTGCGCGGGTGGCGGGCGCGTGCAGGGGCAGCCGGTGGCGGGGGCGTGCGAGGGTGGCCGCGGCGCGCGAGGGCAGGGGTGCTGCGGGTGCGAGGGTGCAGGGGGCCAGTTGGGATCGAGCGTGAGGGGGAGGTTAGAGCGGACGTGGTTAGGGAGAGTGCTTTGCAGCCATCCGACTGTTAATAGGAAATTAATTAATTGATATTGGATGGTTGAGATGATAAGTATTTCACTCAAACTGAGACTTTTAATATTGGTACAGATTAGGCGCTAAGCTAATAGTTTATCAGGATTTGGATCGGAGGGTTTATATTTTTCTTAGTCTTTAATGTGCACGTGAGGTAAGCGTTGTTACGGCCCGGCCCATTTATAATTTTCCTTTCTCCCGATTTGGTGAATTGGCTTAGGGTGCCGGCGGCGGCGCCAGCAACGGCGGCGATCGCGTGCAGTCGTGGAGGCGGACCACCCTGGCGAATAGCTGCACCGGCGATCCATGGAGGAAGTGTGCAGCTACTGTATCACGATTAGTCTCGGTTCATTGCACACGTGATCAATTTAGGGTTCTTTGTGTATCGATAGGGGACTTTGGTTCCTTCGATTGGTTTTTTCCTTCGGATTTTTTTTAATGCATGGCAGGAGCACTGCCTATTCAATTAGAAGGAGAAAACGCCGAGGCCGAACAAAGTTTAGGACTTTACAGGCTCACTGGAACAAAGTTTTTCCTTCGGAGTTCGCTACGGGAGCTTCAAATATTTTCCTTTTTGTCTTAAATTTGACGTAGGAGAGATCGATTGAAGGAATATACCTTTCAAGGGGCCGAAAACTGCCGTGAGATTGTAACATGGCCATCCTGCGTCTGTGGTGAGCACTCTCAGTCTTCTGTGTATTTCTTCGATTACTACTGCTATACTTATTCTGGAATCTGGAACCAAATGCCTTTAAGGGATCATGCTGTAATTTCTTGTCTTACCGTGTTATTCCCAAAGTACCAAGCAATACGAAATGCGATTTTGTCCATACACAATAGGGACAATAATATGAGTGGCTAGGGTGCAAGCAACAGCTATATGGTGCTTGATGTCTGATTTTCTACAGTTGTAAACTTGTTACTGCATCTCTAAGATTAGTAATTATGGATGAACTCTTGTGCTTAGAAAAAGTAAAATTTAGGTGGTATCTTTTTCAAACTTTTTGTCATACGTCATTTCCTGTAGAAGAGACCTTGGATTTATTTCGATGATTTCCATCAGTTTTAGACAGCCAAATCAGCCTATCAAGCACAGGTTAGAAAATGGAAGTTTTTTGCTTTGTTGGCAGACCATTGGAGATGCAGGACAGCATCCAGGCTACATGCATCTCACCCTGTTTAAATGTTTGGGTTGTGTGACCACTCCTGCAAAATAGTTTCTAGGAGCTGGTAGCAAAGATCAATGTTCTGATGCAAGAAAATATTTATAGGCTCATATTTGGGGCCTCTCCTCATTGCTGATGTGGTAGGGAGATGAGGTACATCGATATACTGTCTGTATTATAGCCGAGAATAATGGCAGTGAGCAAAGTTTTCACCAATCACCAGGAGTAGCATGGTTCTCATTTCTCATTTCTTCCTGCCTGTTTTAGGCACTTCATTATATTTCTACAAAAAAAAATACCTGGTATACCGGTTGAATTGATTGACCTCTAGCCACTGCCTTTTAATGCATTGAGTAAAGCATGATATGAAAAATAGTTCGGATCATATATACACTTCAATACGGTTGAATTATACAAATTACAGTACTAAATGACAAATAATTCAGGGGTGGCTCAATTTCTGACTTCTGAATGTTGCAGCTTCTTCTTGCAACACAACACCAGCAGGGGATCTTGATAATCTGTGAACTTTCTGCTGGTGATGCTTCACTTTCTTTTACTCACTTAGTCATACATGATAAGGATTCAGAATCTGGTTTTAGATGGCAGTGAAAGAATGAGCAATGTTCTTTGTCTAATGGTTATGAACTTATTTTTTAAAGGAAAGGTTATGAACTTATGATTGATAATATTGTGGTTGTTGATGGCCGTGAAAGAATGAGCTTGCTAACCAGTGTTCTTGGTCATGGCCAATGGTTTGAATCTTAATCTCATG
The DNA here is from genome assembly GCA_019208055.1 of Stipa capillata. Taxonomy (NCBI): domain Eukaryota; kingdom Viridiplantae; phylum Streptophyta; class Magnoliopsida; order Poales; family Poaceae; genus Stipa; species Stipa capillata. Next base: position 290,960 of record JAGXJF010000226.1, read on the forward strand.
AGCATCTTTAGTTTCTTCTGCTCGCTACTTTTCCGATCATTTGGCTTTCAGATTGATATACTAGACTCAAATTTGCTCATGATGAGTAACCTTCTAGAATCTAGAATCTGTATTTGGAGGAAAAAACGAGCATACTATATCGTAACTCCTTGATATGAAGTAGCATGATTCTATGTTTCTAATTCTGAACTTATTTTGTCATAACACATACTTAAATTTACTTGTTTGTTCCTCTGAATGCATTCTCACTATTAAAAGTAGTAGTGGCCTCATCTTTCAGGTAAGTATAATAAGTTCATCATCTACTAAGATATCTGAGAAAGTTCACCAAATAGGCCTCCTCTGTTACATCCTGTTGCTTGGACTCTATGCTATTGTGATTTGCTTCATGATCTTGACCTGTAGCATCCTGATCTTCTCCTCTGCTGTCCATGTGTTGGTTCAGAAATCTGAATGACCTGTAATTTCTCTGTCCAGTGCAGAATTTTCAGTGCCCTGCACAATTCAGTAAAATTTGTTATTTTTGTCATTTACACTCCTAGGCTCTTAGAGATTCACATGAATTATTTGTCAAGGAGTTGGCTTTCTTCCAGTACTAGAAGGACCTGATGGGCAGGCTTTTCAGATAACCAAACAAGTCTGAGGCTCGAGATGTGCAACCATTGCATCTTCAACAGTTTTTGGAATTCTCTGAGTCAGAGGTGTGGGCAGTGATCATGGCAATGCCTTGTAAAAGATCACTAGGTCCGTGCGGCTTCTCTGGTTTATTCTTCTAAGTGCGTTGGCATGTGATCAATTATGACCTGTTATGTCTAATCAATTGCATCAGCAATCAACAAGGTTTCAATCTGTAACTGCTCAATAGGGCTCACACTGCTCTAATTCCCACGAACACAGAAGCAGCTGAAGCAAAGGACTATCCCCACTAAGCTTAGTGCATGGCATTATCAAGATTGTCACGAAGGTTTTGGCTAATCATTTTGGCAGCAAGCATGGGTAGGCTGGTTTCGACATCTCAGAGTGCTTTTATCAAGGGAAGCTCCATACACGACAACTTCAGTTCAAGGGATTGCAAAAGACCTTAGAGCCAAGGAAAAACCTGCATTGCTTCTTAACTCGATATTTGCATGGCGTTTGACTCGTTCTTGTGGGAATTTCTGTTGCAATTGCTCCCTGCTAAAGGATTTGGGCCAAGGTGGCTGTTTTGGCTATCTTCAATTCTCTCTTTGTTGTCCACTCGGATTATCATGAATGGGGCACTCATACCATCATTCAAGAACAGGCTCGACTCTGAGTTCTTTGGGGACTAACATTTCTATGTGCTTTGTGATTCCACTCAACTGTCAGGATTTGAATTTGGGAGAGGTTCTACAAGACTTGCAATGCTCAATTCAGTTGTTCCCCTTCTGATATGTAGGTATTCTTTTGTCAGACAAGATATTGAGAGGAGATGACTTTCAACCTTGGCTTGATTGATGGGCCAAAAGATTGAGTGGGTGGAAGCCAAAACTTATCTCTACCGGTGGCGGACTGACATTAGTGTGGTTGATTCTTTTGGCAACCCCTATTCACTACCTTCTTTCCTTGCAGCCTCCAAAGTGGGTTCTTAAGCAAGTTCACAAGTTTTAGGAGATCATTTCTTTGGGATGCTTCTGGAAAGGCAACGGCTGCAAAGTGCCTACCTAGATGGGATTTGGCTTGTCGGCCTACTGCTTGCGGGGGTCTCAGCATTGCGGACTTACACCTCATGAACATTGCCCTGTGTGCAAGGTAGCTTTGGCTTGCTTCAACTAGTAACAGAGAATGGACTGGTCTTCTGATTCCCACCGACAAGGCGATTTTATGACTGCTCTACCATAATTACTCTAGGCAATGGTGTAAAAATGGACTTCTGGAGGGATAAGTGCCTGTAAGGTACTGTGCCTATGTCAGTTACACCGTCGGTGTTTGCTATCCGCTAGAAGTGTCAAGAACTGTTCGCAGTGCCTTGACCAGGGGAATTGAATTAATGATATTTGTAACATCACTTCAGATAAGAGAATTCTGCACTCCTTGGTCCTGGTCATTGCTGTTGGCGTTGATTGAGTGTGAGAACTTGCAGCCTGCTTCAGATTTTCATAGCCGGGAGGGGGGGTCGTTCATAATTCTGTGTTGTCGAAAGACCTGTGATCGGGATGGAATTCTCCAGTCCTCGTAACCTGGTGGTCTCTCTGGTTGGAGAGAAATGCGAGATCTTTCAGAAATTATGGCACACAGAGCTCCCGCTCCTGAACAAGATCAAAGATGAAGCTAAGCTGTGGGTTCCTGCGAGCGCGGCAAAGCTGGGGCTCTGCTTCCTGTAGGCTCAACTGGCTAGTTTGGTTTCTGTCTGTGTTGCCTTCTTGTGGCGGTTTGTTGCTTTGCCTTTTCGTATTAAAAAAACTGATGGCTTCACTTAAGGTTTTCAAGTGACAAGTGGTTATGTAGAGTATATTTGACTGCATGGATATGGACTAGCATTGCAACTTTGTAAGTGTTGGATTGCATGGAATACATTTTTTTTTGAAAGGAACACCAAGGTATTCCATTAAACACCAGAGCTGGACAAGTCACCAGCAATAGCTTCGTTTACAAAGCCTGGGAACTGGCCAAACCAAATTTCATATATGCCAGCACCCAAATTAGCCCCATGAACAGCTAGGCTATCAGCAACTACATTACATAACCGGGAACATGAGACAATAGAAACAGCATTAAAGCCCACCCGCAACTGGAACTTGATATCTCTAAAAATAGCACCAAGAGATGACAGGTCATATTCATCAGTGCTCACCGCATCCTTTAGCTGCACAGAATCAGTTTCCACAATCACTTGATCACAACCCATTTGGATGGCTGTGTTTATAGCATAAGACATAGCCAGGGCCTCTGAGTGAAGTGCATCCGAGACTAGCTCCAAATTACCAGCACCAGCAGCCATCGCTTTACCACCTTCATCCCTGATGACAAAGCCCCAACCTCCAGAATTTGTTTCTCTGAAGAAAGCACCATCCGTGTTGATTTTCAGGAATCCCGACGGAGGCTTGGCCCATCTTGCTTCTTGCTGATGCTTTTGCTTTGCTCCTTTTTCCTTGTTCTTAACAAACTGCAAAAAAAGATAATCAATGGACTGGCATACTTCAGCTGAAGATCTAATCGCCTCCCCAGCATTTGCCTTGTTCCTTTCATGCCACCAAAGCCAAAGGAGCAAACAAGATTTAAGTTTATCTTCTTCACTGAGATTCATGATCTTTTGCATGCAATCCAGAGCATCTGCACAAGACAAAATCTGCAGCCTAACATGCTCCAGCTGGGCTTTCCTCCACATATCCTTAACCTTCTTGCATTTAATAAAGCAATGCCCACCATCCTCATCCAATCGAAAACAAACAGGGCAGCGAGTGTCTACTTGCATACCTCTATTCTGAAGCTTCATACGCAGGGGTAGACTGTTTGTAGACAGACGCCAAAGGAAGTGAATAATTTTGCTTGGGAGGGGAATTGACCATAGCTTCATCCAATTAAAACCACCTGATTCTTCATCTGCACTTGAGGAGGAAGTTAGACTTGACAAAGATTCACGAGCTGCTTCATCCATAGCAACTCTATATGCAGATTTAACTGAAAATTTACCTTTTTTATCATAATGCCATGCTATGAAGTCATCATTGTGCTCATGGATTGGGATTTGTAAGATGATCTCCGCATCATGAGGGAGAAAGGTTTGCCTCACTAGGTTTTCATCCCAACTGTTTGTGACAGGATCAAGCAAGTCATTTACCTTAGTTATACTGTTCCTACCCCTCTGAGTAATTACTCTTCTAGTGGTTCCTCTTGGAATCCAAGGATCAGACCAAATGTCAATATTATTACCGCTACCAACCCTCCATATGATCCCCTTCTTGAGCAGTTTTACCCCTTTAAGTATACTGCGCCACGTGTAAGAAATGCCAACTCTGGGCTTGGCCTGCAAAATTGAGCCATCTGGATAGTATCGTGCCAGCAAAACCTGAGCACACAACGAAGATGGGTTTTGAATAAGTCTCCAGGCCTGTTTTGCAAGCATGGCCAGGTTGAAAGTATGGAGATCCCTAAAACCAATTCCTCCAGCCTTTTTTGTCTTCGTCAATTTCTTCCAGCTGACCCAATGAGTCTTATTCTCTTTATCCATTTGGCTCCACCAGTATCTGTTGATCATAGCACTTAAATCGTCGCACAGGGACTTGGTTAGATCAAAGCAAGCCATAGAGTACACCGGTATTGCTTGTGCAACTGCTTTGATGAGAATTTCTTTTCCTCCTTTTGAAAGGAGTTTCTCCTTCCAACCTTGGATTTTCCTCCACACTCTCACTTTTATATACTCGAAGATTCTTGCTCTGGCCTTCCCCACATAAGACGGAACTCCTAAATATTTTGAGGAGAGACCTTCCTGAGTGATATGCAGGATATTCCTCATTTCCTCCTTCACCTCCCGGCTTGTATTTGCACTAAACAAAATTGAGGATTTGTCTTTATTAATCATTTGACCCGAAAAGGCTTCATAAGTATTCAGGATCCTGTTAACTTCATGGGCACTCTCAGCATTGGCCTCCATAAGTAGCAGTGAATCATCTGCAAAGAACAGATGACTTACACTAGGGGCATTCCTGCAGATCTTGATTCCTCTCAATAGCCCCCTCACCTCAGCTTCATATAGCATAGAGGAGAACCCCTCTGCACAAATAAGGAACAAATATGGAGAGAGAGGGTCTCCCTGGCGCAAACCTCTCTGAGGTGTGATCATATCCGTTGTATCATGGTTTACTTTGATCTGGTACTTGACAGTTGAGACACATTGCATAACCAGTCTAATCCAACTCCTATCAAACCCCATCCTATGCAACATATCCCTTAAAAATGACCATTCAACCCGGTCATAGGCTTTGCTCATATCCAGTTTAATAGCTGCATATTCCGTCAAGCCTCTTCTTTTTCTCTGCAGAAAATGTGACAGCTCGTATGTCAATAGGATGTTATCAGATATTAGTCTCCCGGGCACAAAGGCACTTTGATTAGGGGAGATGATGTCAGGAAGAATTGCTTTGAGCCTATTTGCAATTACCTTGGAAACCAGCTTATACACCACATTACACAGGCTAATCGGTCTGAGATCCTTCATGCTCATTGGGTTGGCATTTTTTGGGATTAGTACTATCAGTGTATCGTTCCACCCTTCAGGCATTTCTCCTCCCCTCAGTATCTGAAGGACCTCTTTAGTGACCTGACTCCCAATAGTTTGCCAAAACCTCTTGAAAAAAATGGCTGGCATACCATCAGGTCCCGGGGCTTTCAGGTCACCGATACTGTTCAAGGCATTTACCACCTCCTTCTCTGTATAATCAGCACATAAAGCAACATTCATCTCTTCAGACACTCTTGGCTGCACCGTATGCAATATTTCCACATTATCGCTTCCTGCTGTGGAAGAGAAGATGTTGAGGAAATAGTCTGTAATGTGCTCTCTCAAAGGTTCATCCCCTACCACCCAACTCTCGTCCTCATTTTTTAGTCTCTTGATAGTATTCCTTTTCTTCCTTTCAGAAGCAAAGGCATGAAAGAAGGACGTATTCTTATCCCCGGCCTGTAACCATTTAACATGGGCTCATTGTTTCCAATGGGTGTCTTGTTGGTGTTCCAGTCGGTCTAACTTCTCCCTTAAAAAGTGCTCTCTTTTAACCTTTTCTTGGCTGATTTCTCCTATGCGCACCTCTTCCAGTTCCTTCTTCAAGGTTTTGATTCTTTTCCAAAGATCCCCTAGAACATTGACATCCCATTCCTTAAGTTCTCCCGCTACCATACGCAACATCTCCTGGGTACTATGGTTACCTCGCAAGCTAGCCTTGGCCCAAGCAGTATTCACCACGCGCTCGCACTCTTCTTCTTGCAACCATCTGGCCTCAAACCTGAAACTATGAGCCTTCCACCTGAAATGACTCGCCCTTCCAGCATCTTCTAACTGAATAGTTACAGGCCTGTGGTCCGAATGGTATGGGTCTCCATTTAGAACTCTGAAATGAGGAAATCTTGCACACCAACTCCTCGACCCCACAGCTCTATCCAGTCTTTCTTTAATAAATCGATCAGCATCCCAACTATGATTGCGCCATGTGTATTTATCTCCCTCGTATCCCAAATCTCTCAATCCACAATCTGCTAGAGTCGCTCTAAAGCTTTCCATTTGGCTCTGTGCTCTAGCTGGTCCCCCCTTCTTCTCGTGGTTATACATGATCTCATTAAAGTCGCCAGCGCATAACCAAGGGAGACTAAGCTGCTGATTAAGTATGCACAGTAACTTCCACGTAATCTTCCTTTTGTCACTTGCAGGCTCTCCATAGATACCCGTAAAACGCCATTTAAAACCATCTTTTTCTACTACTATTGAGTCAATATGATACCTTGAATAGTTGTGTAGCTCCAGCCTTACTTCTTTCTTCCATAGTAATGCCAATCCTCCGCTCTTTCCTTCACAGTCTCTTACCATCATGCTCCCCATACCTAACATCCATTTAAACTTCTCCATCCTCCTCTTATCCAATTTAGTTTCCATTAAGAAGAGGATGTCGGGGTCCACCTGCCTCTGGAGATCCAGAAGCCCTCTCACTGCCGGGCCGTTCCCCAACCCCCGGCAGTTCCACACTGAGATTCTCATTTTTGCTCGCCAGGCTGTTCCTGCAGCCCGGCGTTCACGCTTTCTGATTTAGTGTTTCCTTCATTACCTTCACCCCCTTCAATCACCACCTTCACTTTTTTCACTGGTTCTATCACCTCATCAACATCCATCAGATCAACCCTCCTCTTCTTTGGTTCTATCATATTCAAGTGAACCTCCTGGGTTCCTTCCTTCCTCTCAAACCGCCTGAAGGTACCCTGCTTCATACATTTTCCTGCCTTCTGAAACTTATTTCCTACTTTGTTCTGATCCCACTCCTTCCTATGCGACAACATATCCATCACTGGACCTTCTGAACCCTGCACCCCCTTTGTAGTGTAATTAACCTTTTCCTCATTTTTATTCCCATCCATTCCTGACTTTTGTTCCCTCTCTGGAAGATCCACATCTGATTTTCCTTTGAAATCTAGTTCCTTCCCCTTCACTATTTCCTCATCCTCAGGCTGTTTAAGCTTGAGAGGGCTTGTCACTTCTTTTCCTTCACCTTTTCCTGGCCCTTCCTCACCTTCTGTACTTGGTACATCCCTTCGCCAAGATGGCCCATCACTACCCTGTTTACTATCCCTGCTGCCTGCACTATTACTCGGCCAGAATTTTCCTTTCTCATTAGAACCTCTACTCTTTTCTTCACTTGAACTCCCCTTGTACATAATAGCCCGCAGCCATGGCCCAAACTGCCGAGATCCCGTCCTTCTTGATCTAGTCGGACATGACTTTTCCGTATGACCAATGATACCACAACTATAACAGAAGTCGGGAAGATACTCATATGTGAAAGAAACAACTTTTTCTTCCTTTCCTTTCTTCGTTTTCCATTTCTCTTTGACTTCCTCATCCCCTTCAAGTGTCATATCATTTGCCCCCTCCTGTTCATCTTCATCCTCAATGTAAAAAGTTATAAATCTCATAATTGGAACAGTGATATCTATTCTTACTTTGATCCGCATGAATACTCCCAATGAGTCACCATTCACATCCGGATCTATCTCACAAACTTCCCCAATTTGTTCTCCTATCAGCTTCCCAGTTTCCTTATTCATCATCCCTATTGGGATACCATATGCTCTAATCCAGATTGGAATTGTACTGAAGCTATATTCATCTATGGTTCTACTGGGCACAAAATCTTCCATCACTAACAGATCATTATTAAACCTCCAGGGTCCAACATCTAAAGCCTTCTCCTTCTCAGACTTTTGGTGGAAGGTGAAGAGAAACCGATTCCTGCCTAACTCTCTGCATTCTACACCAAAGAAAGGACTCCAGACTCCCCCCAGAGATCTCCCTACATGTTCTGCTCTAGCCAGCTTCTCCGAAAGGAGTTTACCTACAGCCTGAAACTTGCTCACCTGAGAGAAGCATGCCTGCTTCTTGCCGATTCTGATTCCTTTCTTCTCTGCTTCAGAGAGCTGCAAATCCTTCAGCTTACCTTGAACACCTTCCAGAAACGCAGCCTTCGAGTCCCCCATTGCAGCTAGAAGCTGCCGGGACTGCCAAGCCGAAGCTATCCCTTGCACACCTCCGAGACCACCGCCGCCACACACCAGGAGCTAGGGTAAACAAGAGATTTACAATCATGCACCCTGGAGACGTGAAGGGCTAATGGTGTAGAGATCTGACAAGGGCTGAGCCGTCCCACGGCTTGCAAACTGCCCAGACCCGGCCCTAGCCAGACCCCCAAACAGGATGAACCCCACGCACTGCTGCGGATTGAATTGGGGAACGAAGACGAGCTGAGAGAGATGTGGGATGTAGCCACGGGCTGTGAAGAATGAGATTCAAGACGAGATTTGCGAGATTTGTGGATTATTGGTGAAAGATTGGGCGGCAGAGAACGCCGACGTGAGCGCAAACTCAGGGCGCTACGAAGTCGCCAGAAGCAGCGAGAGACTGTCACGGAAGGACGGAAGTCTGCATGGAATACATTTTCAGCCGAGGATGGCTGGGACGATTAGATTTGCTGGGATGGGTTGATTTGGGTGGGGGGATGGGTGGTGGTGTATGCTTACCGGCAATCAAGGCGGTGGCTGTGAGGCCACGGCAGTCGCTCACTCAGGGCGAGACGAGAACGGGACATGTGTATAACCAAAAATCACACTTTTACGAACTCACTCTTATTTATATATTTAAAACTTACGGAATAGGTCGAATTCGAATCATGCACCTCGTGCACTACGTTCTACTCGAGCTCTAATCGACTAGGCTATGCACGTGATCATGAACTAAATGAAACACTCTTTTCCTAGTATGTTGTGGCCAGAAGTGACTGTAATTCGTGCTCTCAGGATCATAATATGTTGGCAGTTTTTACCATAATATGGTATCTTAAAGAGACACAGTCATATGTAGTAATTTCTGGGAAGATTTTACGATGTGGTAGGCAGATTTTACCACATATACAATAGCATCATAAAAATATGATCAGATGTAGTAACTTACGAGAAAATTTTATGATGTGGTGTGGAGTGATGGGTTGGGATGTACTCGGTTGGCTGATTGGATGACCCGAATAGTAGTTACGTATGTAAATACACGCACTTACTATCTAGTTTGAACACGACAAATGTCGTGAAAAATCGCAAAGAGTTCTAGCACATGGGACATCAGTTGTGAAATTCCACATGAAAAAGTTCCACCCAAAACCAGCTGGTTTTATGGTTACATATGGTATAGTTTAGGATAAACAAAAAGATTACATACGTAAAAATACATATTTTTCGATGCACTATCATCCCTGCTTTTTCTTTTTTTTTCCCTCTGTGTACTAGGTCGCATTTAGTTTGTCCTCTAAATTTTGAATTGATGTATGTCCCACCAACTTCCACATCAAGTTTATGGTACTCCCTCCGTTCCCTATTCTGAGGCGTAATATTTTTTTGCTTTATTCCGTTTTGCATGGCGTATTCCTATCCGAAGCATTCTCTCACGAAAATACCCCTCCCGAAGTGTATTAAGTGCGAGTGAGGAAAGCGGGAGCGGGCGGGTGCGGGCGAGAGATGCGCGGCGGGATGAGGAGAAAATCACGCGTGCGTACGCTGCGAGAGGAACGATTCGTATGGCCTCTCTCGGATTGGTCGAGCAACATCTCCAATGAACGTCATTAAATACAGTAATCCGCGTGATACAGGGTTAAACTCGTCCAAAATCCTAACTAAATCCCCTCCTTGGTATGGGAGAAAAAAATATTACGCCTCAGAATAGGGAACGGAGGGAGTATCTCATGCATGTCTCAAACCGCGAGAAGCACGAACTTTCCTTAACAAGTTGATATTAGTAAACAACTCTACCCTACTTTGTATGCGTGAACATATCCTCTGCTCGCCCGTTCACCCCCGTCACACCAACTTCAAACTCTCCAACGTACTCTTCGTTCTTAGTACTTGCTCTATATATATGAAACTCTAGACGAAACTCATGTTTGTGAATGGATGAAATAGGTTGTTAGTTCGTGCATTACAAGGTAGATACCCCATGCGTTTTCTAGAGAGTACCATCCATGATAATCAAGTAAGAGGTGAAGTACTTATCATAGTAGATTACTCTAGAGAGGAAAGGAAACGTCATTTCGTTGTTCAACTGTGAAGCGAACTTTTTCTTATGAAGTGACCTAATGAAATTTACTTCATTTCTTGCCTTTGATATTTTTTCAAACCATGCATAGTTTACTTAATTTTGTTGTTTCAAATTTTTCACTATGTTCTTTTTACTTTGTGAGCTAAAAATCTGCACAATCATGTAGTTTATGCTGCATTTCAGCAGGCGTTAACATACTATATGAAATTTCAGGTCTCCCGTCTCCAGATACGAAACGTGGATCTATTTTAGAGAGATGTCCAAGATGGAATATATCATGCTCTATTATTGCTATAATGAATTTGCTTTGGAAATAAGACACCATGATGGCACGTCATTGTGGAACCTGTTAATTGTATTTCTTATGGTAACTGCATGCTACTCCAATTATCTTTTGTTTGTACTCCAAATAGATACTCCGAAGACTGTACTATTGTTTTTCTTAATGTCAGTTAGAAATAAGAATTTTATTTTCGCTGGCTAGATACTAAGATGGGTATGTGGGTATACCATTTTCTATGGTCAATTCGATGTACCATTTTTCAAATATATAAGTTAAGGGTTACTCCCGTTCGAAATATATAGTGTACGTATTTTTTAATATTTATCTTTAACTAACAATTAGTTTAACAATATGTAAATTATATAATTGAAATTTGACATCGTTGGCTTCGTATTTTCCCATGGTATTAATCTTATATCATCTAATTCACATATTATTTGAATAATTATCAGTTAAAGATAAATTTAAAAAAACACGCTTCGATTCACAATATAGATGGGACTGGGCGGTTCTGCCCCTTTAGGGCTTGTTTGGTAACTAGGGATTCAATCCCCTAGTGGAACCATTCCAAGTGGGGATTGGGTTGATCCCCCTCCCATCACCTAATCCCCATGGGGTTGAATCCATTCCCCATCACTCCATCCCCTCCACTATAAGTTTGTTTGGATTAGATTGGATTTGCAGGGATTGGTACAGATTTTCAAAGGATTCAGGGGAGACTTTTGCTGCGTTAACTGCTGCTGTCATTACTTCACTGCTACTGTCATTACTGTCATTGCTTAAAAACCATCATCAAAACCTGCTGCTGTAATTAACAACAATGCTGGCAGTGTTCAAACAACTAAACAACTACACGAGCAATGCTGTCGGAGAATGAATAATGGATTCAGGTGACAAACTGGAAGTACTCTTTGACAACATCCATTTAAAGCTAAATTCTAGCTTCTAAGCTTATAAACTGGAGTAGAATCTTAACATGCTGCTAGAGAATAGTCAAAAAATGGCCACAGCTTCTTTGATAGCAAGTAGCAACAAGGAGAAAAAAACTGTCTACATTTTGTCTTTTTGATGGAAATGGTCTTACACGAACAGCCACTCATCTATGGGAATTGTAGCTAGCAAAAGAAATACAGGTCTAAGTTTTTATAACGAGCTTCTTCTCAAAATTCTCATAGCTGAGCTCCTTCCAGGTTTGCAAAACAGGATAATTCCATTAGTGTGCGCCTATATTTTTTTAATGATCTGAACAACATCCTCCTCCTCAAGCTCATGCTCCTGCAGAAGTCATGCGAATTAATGCGAGAAGAAAACTCAGTGTAACATGAGTGTGGTTGAAGATGCATACCTTGCCAACTCTGAAACATAGCCTGAACAAATAAATGCAAAATTACTCTGTAAAGTGCTTCTTTCTAGACAAGAAACCATAAAGATAAAATACCTCTAGAAACACCGTGTAATGATAAGCTATTTTTAGTTATAATCTACAGCACAACTTCTGTAATGATCTTAGGCCTTTTGCTACCATGAGATTAACACTATCAACTAAATTAAAATCTAGCAATGATGCAGAGAAGATTTTTTCTGTTCCCATGAGAATAGAACTTAGGACTGGTCTAGGACTTTTCTATTGGCAATTCCTGCATACACATACAGCAGGCAAGACCAAGAGGTGCAATGGATATGAACAGACAAGAGTTGTAGTAATTATTAATAGACAAGAGCTGCAATAGATATGAACAGACAATTGGAAATCAGTGGCAGGTCAGGATGAAGAATTGTAGTATCGTCAGACTAGACACAGATTTGTCTCTCGAGTCAATTTATTTCAGTTTTCCATGGGACATGTTCAGAGTGGAAATCTCCTTCTGAAGACTTGTTTCAACACAAGGTCTTACACTCTTACTGCTACCAGAGAGGCAAGCATCAAATTTTTACAGCATAAATCATAAATGGAAACAACACTTACAATACAGCCAAAAAAACTAAGGTCTCAATTGCCTGACAATCAATATTCATAAAATCCACGATACAATGGGACACAATTTGCAAGTCAATCCATGAAACACAATACTAAACAAGGGAACTTCGTGACACAAACGCTCCTACCTCCCAATACTGCAGTTCTGTAATGCAACTATAATCCGTGAGAACAAGACAAACAGACAATAGCACAAGAAACGCTTGGGACAAGAAGCCTGTGAACCAAGAAATGCCGTAATGCAGAGGAGGCAAGAACATCACATGGGCATCGTCTAATGCACGGAACTAGCTTGCCTTTGTGCTGTAACTCGCAAGAAACGTCGTTGGAGGAGGAGGGATTGAGTACTACTAGCTTGCTCGGCGGCGGACACCAGCGCTTGCTTGTTTGTGGCACTGTAGTGGCCACCGGTCGCATCACGACCACGGGGATGGCGACCAGGTGCTTCTTCCCCAGGGACGCGGTGGCTGGCCCGGGTCAACAGCACCAGTCCAAGGCGGCCGCGGAGGCGCTCGAGCAGCTACACCACGAAGGCCGCATCCTGTCCCGGGAGGACGTCGGTAGCGCGGTGCGCGGCATCGGGGGAACGCCACAACCGGCAGTGTGCGGCGGTTGCCACGGACGCGGAGCAGAGGCTGCAGTCGCTTCGGCGGCGCAGCATGCGGAGGGCAGCGGAGGAGATGCGGCGATGCCCCCAGCCAAAACCCTAGAACGTCGGGACGAGGGTAAGGGACAGGAAAAGGAGGAGCTTACCGGGGAGAAGGGCGCCGTCGGAGAAGAACGCCGCCGGGGAGGAGAGGACGGCGACGCCGTCGACGAGAAGAGCGATGTTGCCCCTGGTCTTGTCGCGTCACCCGTCGCGTCGGTGTGGTGCTGGGAAGTTCCACGAGGGAGGAGGAGTGGCTCGTTAGCCCGGTGGAAACGACCCGTAGCTCCGGGATCGGACGGGTTTTTCCCGAGTGAGCCCAAAAACCAAACGGACAAATGGGCCAGGCCGTGGATTGTAGCCCGGCCGGGCTGATCCACAGGGATTAGGCTGCAATCCCGGTCCATCCCTGTGAAACCAAACAAGGCCTTACTAAACCGCGGGAACCGTTGCAAATTAGCAGGGCAAGGGTCGACCAGCAAATCACTAAGAGGATAATCAGGTGCACCTTAAGTTCCTAGGGTCGGCCCGCACAGCGGAACATGCACCAAGGTCAGCAACAATGCCTGTTGCAAAGTAAATCATAAACACACGGAGATAAGAGAGATCACTTCATTGAAATTAAACCAAAAGATCCACAGAAACATCCTTGAAATTCGCAACAAATTCCACTACCAACAGATGCATAACACATCGTTGAACAATGAAATCACAAGATTCAGCAAAAATAAGAAGCGGAAAATTGCAGACAAGAATCACAAATTCATAGAAAACTTAAGCAAAACGCCATAGCATCGACACCGAAAGCATCGGCCTCGTCGCGGCGCTCCTTCACCTGCGACGTAGCGGCCTCGACGCCGGCGGCCGCGAGCTGCGCGGCCTCCACGGCGGTGCTTCGACGCTGATGTGCCCTCGATCTGCTGGTCCACCACCGCGCCGCTCAAACTCGCTGGGGTTGCATCCGCCGTCTACATTGAAAGGCTTGCCTGATCTGAGAAACTGAGAGATGTATCGGGGAGAAGTGGAAATAGAGAAGAATCAGTACATTGATAGAGGGCTTTGTGTACGAATAGATCGACCCTATGGACCCAACGGTTGGACAGCGTCCTGCCCCATTTGACCCTCGCCATTTTTGGGTTGGCCCTTGCCCCGTTAGGGTCAAAACTCCAGGTGCGGTCCAGCGGGTCAGTGGCCACCCCGCCCACTGCATCCTGAAGACAAGAGCTCTATAGGTGTAATACATACGAAGGACTACAAATGCATGTCCAATCTTGGGGGCATTACATGGTTAGAAGAACATTAAAAACGCTAATTGGTGGACAGCAGGAGCCCTTGAAGCTAGATGTCCCATTAGCAGCTTGATTGCATTGGAAAACACAACGGGTTAGCAAGTAAATCGAATGCAGAGGCCGGGGACGGATCTCCATTATCTACAATATAGGGTTAGGGAGTATAGAAACACCCCTACGGCAGAGTGGCCTTAGTTTACTCACGATAGACTGAAGAGGGAACGGATCTCTCTAATTATCGTCGCTCCGGAAAAGGATATTATTAGGTGGCATTTGCGTTTTAACGGACAATTTCGGTTCAGACAATGTATCGTGCACTTGTTTTATCTCAAGTCTATTTTCATGGTAAGCCGTTACGGAGGTTGAGAATTCAGTAAAAATAAAAAATAAAAATCTTTGGTACCTGTATCGTGGGGTTATGTTAATGAAAGATAATTTGGCTAAACGTAATTAGCAAGGTAGTAAACAATGTTGTTTTTGTTGTCCACCGAGGAGACTACCCAACACTTTTTCTTTGATTGGCAATTTGCTCATTTCGCTTGCATTTGATCTTCGTTGCATTTAATATTCCACCACACTATAGATTTCCAATATTTGGGGTCTTGGCTCATGGGTTTACGCGGTTCTTTATGCTCACAAATTTATGTGGATGTTGTGGCAATGTGTTCGTAGATATGGTTATATCGGAATGATATTGTGTTTGCTAAGAAAAAATGTTATAATCTTTTGCAGGTTATTTACTTATCTACAACGACAACAGAATAAGGAGCTGATGAAATCCAGCGTCAGAAGATTAGAATTGGTTACCTGAGAATTTATGTCCTCATTTTGGGTGGTATTCACGTAGCACGCTATGTAATTTTGAGTTTTGAATTGATGTGGCTTGTCACCTTTTTTTTCCACCGATGGTGAGCACTTTGTTTAAACTATGTAATAATTAGCTATGTATATCATTTGATGTAGAGGCCGGAGAGTAATGTCTTCGAGTATTAAAACGGGACTATCTAATTAGCAGTCAACTGGTGGTAACTGGAAGTCACTACTACAGAAAAAGCCATTACAGATGATTTCTTAAACCGCTTGTAGATAAGGGCCTGTGATGATCCCCTGTCATCACGGGCGGTTTTAGCCTATATCACAGGCGGTTCTTATTACGAACAGCCTGTGATGAGCCTATATCGCAGCCGGTTCTTAGTAAGAACCGCCTGTGATAACCCTATATCACAAGAACCACCTGTGATTCCCCATTATCACAGACGGTTTTCATACTGAAGTGTCTGTGATGTTATTTAACATGAACATTATTTCACAAATCATATCACATTCACGTAAGTTCATAGATTGATTATATCACATTCACATAAACCTCACAGATCATACACTACTACAGAACAGGTCTTTTAAGAACCCTCATCGCACACGGTTTGGCCTAACCCGTCACCAATGTGAACATCGCACACGGTCACTATTTCAGGCTCATATGTGATGTGCCACGGCAAATTGGCCCATGTGTGATGTGAGGCACATCACACACGATTTTTTTTCTGAAAAACCGTGTGCCTCACATCGCACACGGTTGTTTCCTAGGAACCGTGTGCGATGTGAGGTTGTTAGGAAACAACCGTATGCGATGTGGAAATTCATAACTTTTTTATATTAAGTTGATGGAGACAATGTCTATATGAAAATTGCAGCTCTCGATGAGATCTACAACTTTGCAGTTGACAAGTTTCTCATTTGGATCCATCTAGATATCCAAATATTAGCCGGAAGGAGGCACATCGCACAGATGTGGAAATTCGTAACCTTTTCATATTAAGTCAGATGGAGATAATGTCTATATGAAAAGTGCAGATCTCGACGAGATCTACAACTTCGCAGTTGACAAGTTTCTCATTTGAAGTCATCTAGATATCCAAATATTAGCCGGAAGGAGGCACATCGCACACAGTTGTTAGGCAACAACCGTGTGCGATGTCTCGTTTTCAGAAATTCATAAATTTTTCATATGAAGTTGGATGGAGACAATGTCTATATAAAAATTATAGCTCTCGACAAGATCTACAACTTTACGGTTGACAAGTTTCTTGTTTGGAGCCATCTAGATGTCCAAATATTAGCCGGAAGATTCAGGTTGAAAGGGTCAAAAGGAATAGATATCCTACCTAGTCATAAGACTGTGTTCAAGTGAGATAGTTAGTTAGGCTCGCGTGAGAGCAAGAGAAAACTTTTTTCTACATATTGTTAGACATGTAAAAAAATATTGTTAGACATATAAAAAAATATTCTTAGACATGTAAAAAAATATTGTCTAACAATATTCTTAGAGTAAAAATATTTCCTTGGATATGTAAAAACGTAATTGCTCATTTCGCTTGCATTTGATCTTCGTTGCATTTAATATTCCACCACACTATAGATTTCCAATATTTGGGGTCTTGGCTCATGGGTTTACGCGGTGCTTTATGCTCACAAATTTATGTGGATGTTGTGGCAATGTGTTCGTAGATATGGTTATATCGGAATGATATTGTGTTTGCTAAGAAAAAATGTTATAATCTTTTGCAGGTTATTTACTTATCTATTAGTCGATCATGGTCTTTGCTACAACGATAACAGAATAAGGAGCTGATGAAATCCAGCGTCAGAAGATTGGAATTGGTTACCTGAGAATTTACGTCCTCATTTTGGGTGGTATTCACGTAGCACGCTATGTAATTTTGAGTTTTGAATTGATGTGGCTTGTCACCTTTTTTTCCACCGATGGTGAGCACTTTGTTTAAACTATGTAATAATTAGCTATGTATATCATTTGATGTAGAGGCCGGAGAGTAATGTCTTCGAGTATTAAAACGGGACTATCTAATTAGCAGTCAACTGTTTTTCAAGTGGTCAACAGTCAAATTTTTTTAGACCATCAGATCTTCATCCAATGGTTCAGATTTCATCCCTAACATATAAGAGACCTCAATCCTAACTTACTTTCCCCAACCCTAACTCTCCTACTGCCATCACCGCTCTCCTCTCCTTCCCAACTCTAGTAGCTGCCGTGACTATCACGTTCGGCCGCCACCACTGTCGAATTGAGCCTTTCCTCTAATCCGATGGGACATTGGTACTTCTCCGGCGGCGATAGACATCCCCCACTTCTAATCTTAAACCCTAACTCTCCTACTCGACTCCGCGTCACCTCCAACGGCGCCGCCGCCTCCCCATCGTCACCGCCTCCAGCTCAACACAAGCCTCGCCTCTACTGGTGCCACCGCCTCCGCCTCGTACTCTGCCTCGTCTCTGCCTCTGGCTCCCCCATCGCTGGAGAAGAAGAACAAGGAGAGGAAGAACAATCTTGGTGAGAAAAATCCAAGTGCAAACAAATTAGAAATCAGTCGATTGATTGTTAGCATTTCCGTAAAAAAAGACGGGAAACTTTTACTACCAATCAAATTCCATTTTGTCCGTTGGACATCAACCTCTGGGCTATTTAATGGGGCCCATTACCTGCACAGTTTACTTAGAAGAGACTAACGAGAGGAACTTCGCTTCAAATTTTGAATGTCTACTGCTCATCAACTTCCATCAAATTTCGGTCAAATATTTATTACGTGGTACGTTCCTCTTGTAGGAGTCCATTGCTGAGCCCTTGTATGTGGGCTGCCTCACTGGTGTTCAAGATTCCACAGGAGGAATATCAGCATATTTCAATCCAATTTTTTTAGGTAGTCCATTCTCTCCTTTTCTCAACTTCTCTTTTAAGCATAGTCGTAGAAGTAATGGGAAATATTCCAATCGGCTCTATTACACCTATACTACTAATTAAAATACAAATCAAGGCTTGAAGCAAATAATCTCGGCCATCCAAAAGGATTAGATCCGATGGCTAAGATAATCTTACCCCCTAACCACCCCCCTACTAATTATTCTTAACTCTCTGATCTCAAATCGTCTCCAACACCTAATTAATTTAGAGCTCAATTAGTCCAACAATAATTTTTTTCAAAAAAAGAGAGAAGGAGCCGGTTGTGGTTGTGATTATGTTACGGCAGAATTTTGGACTAGGATGTAATATATTAACAAAATTATCTGAGATAAAAAGTTGTTTGTTAAAATGCAAATTGTTCAGGAGGTTGTGCGTCGTGCAATGTTCTTTTTATGTGCCAAAGTTTTGGCACCCAACTATCTCTGTAAGTGCTACAGAGTGATACATATATTTAGGTGGTATTATTTTAAAGTATAATTTTGTGATTATACTTTTTATGAGATACGTATTATAAAAGGCGTGTATTACACATGCAAGATTGATAGTAACTCTAAAAGCAAAGCAACATGTAGCTAAGCTCCTAAAGGACACCGCAATTGAGGAGCAAAAGCTCATCTCTCGAAGAAATTGCAACAGCAACGATAACGTACAGTCGTACCACCGCTCTTGAGCATTTGATCAAACACACCGCATACGCTGCTGCAAATGGTGCCTGCGTTTGCGGTCCGCGCGCAGTACAGAGCAAATAAGAGTGTGTATATGTTTCTGCGCGTTTTCCAGGACTGCTACATGCCATAGCCTGGTTGAGTCGTTGGCCAGAAACAGAAATAGATCAGACGTCGCGAAAACGAATTAACAACACAAATTCCTTCAAAAAAAGAGAGCTGGTACGTAAAAGATGAAACAACCAAACTAACCCGAGAGACCGAAAGGACCGACGTCCAGAGGGAGTGATCCTGATCTCGGCATCATTAGCGATTCATGCCGCTGCCCACGAGCCGCGAGTGCTGGCGCCAGCATCTCCACCGTGACCGGATCCTTAAAGCAGCCATGGCTTCGCCTCACGTGGACGGTGGACAGGCCTACGCTGCGTGGTCTGACGTTGTACCGGTCTTCACCAGGCGCCGCTTCAACGACCACGGAGAGGAGAGCTCAGTGGGGGAGGGAGCAAGAGGATGCGTGGCCTGTGGTGCGATGCAAGGGTGAGGTGTCGCTGGAGCAAAGCAGGGCCCGGTGGGGCACTGCCGTCGGACGGGGACGCGGCAGCGTATGGACGGTGTGGTGGGGAAACAACGGCGTCGCGAAGTGGGAAAGAACAGGCGAGGAGAACAGGAAGGGAGAGGAGAAAGGGGAAGGAGCGACAAATCCCTCTTAAGTAGCGGGATAGGAAGGCACAACGAGCGAAAAGCAGTATTGAACAGATAATAGAAAGAACGGGAATTCTATTGGGGTATGTGCCAGGCTTCAAAATTAGATTCTACTGAGGTATGTTTTAACGAAATTCTTTTTATCGTTACCAGTTACCAAGTTATAGTATGCTGACTACCAAATTAAAAGTGAACGATTATCAAGGTATTAGTGAATGGTTACGATGTAATAGCTGAATTAATTGGGATATTGTCACACAATTATGTAAGTTTAGAAAGGAAAATATGGACTATATCAAATAATAATTGGTATTATCAGATCAGTAGAGCATTATAATGAAAGTTTTAGAGGTGCCAAAGAGATGCTCAATAACTTGATAACACACTGACTATAATATAGTAACTTATCACTGTCAATATGATAACTCGTTTATTATAACATGCTAACTACTGGCCGAGAAAAATATCATCGGAAATTATCAACATGTGTTCTACTTTTGAAGCCCTCCTCCTGGCGGACTCAGCGGTGAAAATAGATATCAGATCAGGTAAATGGTTTGAGCAATAAAATATTTTGAATTTTTAGAATTAGGAAAATCTTGATGATGTCAGCACTTTGTACTCTTTACATGCATGCATGCAAGAGAGAGGGGGTGTCTGCACGATATGGTTATCTGGGGCATGGTCGCCATGAAGTCCACTAGAAAGAATATCCTCCTTTAGAATATAAGTCGTATGAAAAACTATAAGTCTGTGGTTTATAAAACTTTAACTCCTAGTGTGTGCAAAAGAGCAAAACTATATAGATTGATTGTATTGAAATAATATAATTGTATTTGTCTTCTAAAATTTATTTATGTTATGTATCTTTTTACTATTTTTATTATAGAAGATAGCCAGGACGCGAAATAGTACAATTGTGTTTGTCTTCTAAAATTTATTTATGTTATGTATCTTTTTACTATTTTTATTATAGAAGATAGCCAGGACGTGAAGCAGTGCCAATCCAGACACGTCGACAAAATAAACCTGGCCATTGGATCATTGTGGTGAAAATAATGGGTGGCTACAATTGCATTGGAAAAACAATTAAAAACAAAAGTCTACCATCATAGCAAAACCCTAGCTCATCTCTCTCTCCTCTCCCGCCTTTCCCTCGCACCAGCACAATCACTCCCTCGTGCGTGCACCCAGCGTCTTGCCGCCGCTATGCCCGGTCATCACCTCCTCCGTGCCATCACTCCTTCACCACCCCTACCCATGACTGCGTCGCGCTCCTGTGCTCGTCCTCTCCTTCGCTTGGCACGGAGCAGCGGGATGGGAGGCTGCCGGAAAAGGTCCAGGCATGGAAGCGGAGCAGCCGCATGCCCCTCCTTGAACCTGTAATATAGCTCCTTAATGCAGTTCACCACCCCACTCACTCAGAGCCTTCTATGTTCCTACCTCCCTCTCCGTCCACCACACCTCTTCTAATCACCTCGCCTCGTGCTCGCTTCACCGGCTATCACTGCTGCTGCATATGCGGTTCATGAAATTTGTGGTGGATAATCAGAGTCGGGGTGCACGACAGGAAGGGGAAGGGCAAGACATGGACGGGCTGAAGGCGGCAGATTCAGCGTTGGTCGTGCACCGTGAGGACAAGACGGCGTCTTCGTCTAAGTGACATCTTGAAAGTGCATCCTGGCCCCCCCTAAGCAGGTTTTCATGATTAATTACAATGATTAAAGGACTAATGTTGTGAGAGTCTAGTTTCAACTACTAGACCCCCCCTTGTGTACATCCTCGTCAGTCCCAGGATCATGCTGATGGTACACAAGCGAAATGAATAACATCACATGCATTCAAGATAACAACATAATTTGAGTACGATATGCCACACGGCTTACAGAGTTCCATGTCTCATCGACATTTTATTACATCAGAATCAAGCAGCGGAAAACAAAAGCGAAGCGACTCCATCCGTGCCACAGGCAATTGACGGCAGCCACGCGACCTACTCTTTAGGCTCGTCGTAGAAGAAGTCTTCCTCAGCTCCTTCTTCAGCATAATCCTCTGCACACCACCACGAGACACATGCACGGTGAGTACTTCACGTACTTAGCAAGCCACCTGGCAGCAGATGGTCCTACCATACTATATGCAAGGCTTCAAAGGAAGGCTTTAGGGCTTAGTTGCGTAAAGTAAACTTTTAGTTAAATTACTTAAATAGATTCGAAGGCAGCATTTTGATGTAAATCAGTTTTATTAACAGGGGTGTTTTCAACAGGTGTGGTCCACGACCAACACATTCGAGTAAGGAACTCCCGCCTTAGCTCGACCATAGGAATCATCAGCAAAGGGGTAGAGGGAAGTAGCAAGGGGGAGAGGGACAGGTCCTTTTCATCAAGAATGAGTCATGTTCTGTCCCTGACCGTGGACATGGCTAATCGATTAGTTTTAACTCTGCAGAGTGTGTACACTTTACCCACACGACACAATCTTGTCTTGTTGCCACTGACCGTCGCCAGCGTAGTACACACCCATCGGTGTACCGGCAGGGAGATTGTGACGAGGTCTTTTAGCTAGTCTCATCCCAATGTGACATGCCCACTAGGTTTCGACACAGAGGAGCGTACACCCGCTTACCCTGCGTGGCCCCCATTGGTGCCGAGGTCCTCGTGGCGATGTCCACCCTTCTGCGGTACGGCGATGTCGACACCAAGACTCGACTAACCTACTTAACCAAGCCAGTGCCCATATAACATGTGGTTGTACTGTTGACACAATTCTCCAATTACATGACTTCGGCCTTATGCGGTACGGACGACCAATGGTTTCCTTTCAACCGGCCTTCTGCGGGTAGGACAACCATATACTCCTTCAACCCTGATCCAGCTGTCGCCCGCACCAAATTAGATGGTAAGTTTCACCCAGAGTAGAGTAGGAAGAATAGAGAGAGAGGGGAACATCGGGCATCCGGCCCTAGCTCAGCGAGCTCAACATCAAGTTTCAACAAGGATCATCGATCCGGTATTCATTCCTCCGAGGAGGCAATTCAAAACAACCTAGGGATATAATTGAGCATGGCTAAGCATTTCTACTCTATTCAGAATAAAACCTACTAAACTACTCAGGATATCAAGATAAAAGGGCGACAAGCGGACATGGTAAAAGTGTGTCAATCGACACGCTAGCTACTGGATTAAAAACAGCATGCATATTTGTAAATAACAAAATATAATGAATTCAAAAATATGGGATCAAGTATGATCAAAAAAGGGGCATGCCTTCGTGGTAGAACTCTCCTTCTTCGACTGCTTCGGTCGCCGGGTCGGTCTCTTCACTCCCTATCAACGCAACGCAACGAGAACAAGCAATAAATACCAACTCCAATAAGAATAACTCAGAAAGCCACACGAGAAGAAGCACGACGAAGGTAAGGTGAGGTGGAATGGAATGATGGCGCGATAGCGTCATCGCGAAGAAAGAATGGTCTTCTAGGGTGGCCATAACCATATATATATATACACATATATTCCCTTCTCGGGTAAAACATAGATATTTTCATATATATACACAAGCAATACCCTAATCATACTATTCATCATGACAAAAGGTTTTGCAACTTAGCAATTAACAGCAAAGAATAAATTATAGCATCTAAACATATTTATACATGCTTTTCTATTATTGTTAATACTAGCACTAAGCTAAAAACTATTCTCTACCATTAACATGAGCTAAATAAGCATGAAACATCTTGGAACATGTTAACAGTACTGGAACAGTACCAAAAAATATTTAATAATAATTTTCAATCTGAACATTAATTAATTAAGGCATTTTCTAGCATTTCTAGTGTAAAAATTAAGTAGAAAATACTAATTAACATCAATAAATCATGAAATTAAATCAACATGATCTAATAGCAATTCCAGAGACATTTCATGTTCAACCATGTTCTGGAAATATATGTTAACCAATTAAAACTATTTTTCTAAGCATGGAAACTACACTAGAAATATAGTAAAACATTATTTAATTAAGCTAAATGGGTTTTCATGACTTTTCAACATTCACATAACATAATATGAATTATTGGGTACTGGACATGCATTTTTAGAGGCTAAAAAAGATTTATAAAGGACTTATTACTAGAAACAGCATTTAAATAACAATTTTAAATAGATCTAGAATACTCTTTGATTTCTATAGCCCTAACCATTGCAGAAAAATATTTTGGTTTATATGGTAAATGAATTCTAGGGTTCTCTGATCCTAGACAAAAATTGGATAAAAATAACAGAGAAGATTTCTATTTTTAATAAATGAAACAGATCTTATTTTAATTCTAGGAAATTCTACACATGCCCAAAAATTATGAAAATTTCCAGAACTACTCCTTAACATACTAATGATCTGCAGAAAAAGATTCACCTCAAAATAATTAACCAGTACAAAGAAATCACAAAATTTGCTCAAATTTCATACTAATTTAATTATAAATCAAAATCCGACGGTTGGATTAAAAATCCGATTGCACCGTTGGATTCATGGGGTTCTAAGGATTCCATTTTAATCCTAAGATCACAGATCGGACAAGATTTGGATAGAGTCAAAAATTAGGCAGAGAAATAGGCCTAGGGTTTAATGCAGCAGAGAAACAGTAGCATGAACTACTGTTCACGCTACAGTACCAGAGGGCATTAGAGATGATTCCAAGGCTAATGGACACATATATGGTTGAATCTTGGCCAAATTAGTGGAGGAGAAATCGATCCTTGGGTTGAGAGGAGTCTACCAATGCGAAGAATTGGAGAGAAGCTCACCGGAGGTGGAGAAAACGAGGAGAGAAGGTGCTCGCCGGAGTTGAGAAAGATGCTCGCGGTTCGGTCGGTGGAGAGGAAGAAGCTCGCGTTTTGTTGGGGGAGAAGGTGCGCGCCGGCGTGGGGAAGCTCCTCGTGGCAACGCCTCGATGTGGGGGTCGTCGGTGTGGCCGGAATTCCTTGCCGGAGTAGTCGCCGGAGTTGGAGGAGAAGAAGTGGTGGAAGAAGAAAATTTGGGGAAGAAATCAAAGAGAGAAAACAAAGAGAAGAGGGGTTTTTATAGGGGAGGAAAGGAGAGGAAGAGGAAAAAGAATTTATGGAAATAAATTGCTGCAGCAATTAGGAATCAATGGGGAGAAATTAAGGGAAACAAGAATTTCGGAATTAAATTCTAATTGGCAAGAAACCGACCAGCGGCGGCGCATTGGAGCGCGATTCGCACGGGTCCGCGCGCGCGCGTTAGGGCGTGAGGCAGCCGTGCCTTGCCAGGTGCTGGCCGGCCTCAGGCAGCCCAGCAAGGAGGCCCAAGGGGGAGGGGCGACCGGCCCAAGGGAGGGGGAGGCGGCCTACCAAGGGGAAGGCAAGGGGCGCCGGGGTGGGCCGGCCTTAGGCGGCCCAGGCGGGAGGGCGGCCTGGCCTGGCCGGCTTGGCCCAGGCGGGGGAGCGGCGCGGCCCAGGCGGGCTGGCAGCGAGGCGGGCCAGCCTCGGTACGGCCCAAGCGGGAGAGGAGGGGGCCGGCGGCCCAAGGCGGGACGGGGGAGGGGTGCCCGGGCGGGCTGAGGCGGGCTGGCGGGGCGGGCTGGGCCCAGGCGAAGCCCAAAAGAGAAGAAAAAGGCCTTTTGGCCCAGGATTTATAGGGAAATAGCATAAAAGCCATTTTCAAAATAATTTAAATCCAGAAATTCAAATAAAGCCTTTAAAAATATCAAACCACTTCCAAAAATTCCAGAAAAATTCCAATAAATCAATTTGGCCATAAGGAACTTAATAAAAATACTTTTGAGACAAATTTTTCAAATGATGATCCAATTAAAATTTAAAAACACTCTATTGCTCTCAATTAATTCAAGGCCTTTGATTAATTTGAGATAAAAATCCAACAAAATATTTATAACATATATTACATAGTTGCACATCCTTCTCTCTTTTTTAAAAAAAATTTCAAGCCCGTAAAATTTGAGGATGTTACAAATGTGTTTCATGAGTTATATGGTCAGGTTTAGTCCCAATAATTTGATGAGAACCGTTGTTGATGACCCCTCAAAAGAAGAGGAGAAAAGAAGACGATGAATCCTAATGAAGATTAGTTTTTTATAAGTTCTTGCGATGCAAATCACCTTGAGTATAGGAATACCATACTATGAAGAGGGGTTCAGTGAAAATCTTGTGAAATGGCTCAATGCATATTACTCGATCTTTGTCGCCAAAAGCCATAAAGCCAAACACCTATCCTATGTGATTGCAGAATCTGGAGTGCCACCTGGACAGTCCGGGTGAGGGTCCAGGTTTCACAGAAGGTTTTCGTACTATCACCCAGAAGTTCCGGAGTGTTACCCAGAAGGTCTGAATTTGAGGTCTGGTTTCTCCAAAGGGAATCCGGAACCTTGACCCGGAGGGTCTATATAGTGGTCCGGATCTGTTCTAGAAAATCCAGACCTTCACCAGGAGGGTCCGTATCTGTACTGGAAAACTCTGACCTCCATCTAGAGGGTTCGAGCAGCAGAAGTGGACCAAGGTTCCTTCTGGCTTTTGCCACGTCAGCAAGTGACCGTTAGTTGCTTGAACAGCCAAAGGGTCTAGGTCAAATTCGGACAGTCCAGATTTGCCTAGATTCCTTCAAACAACAAGTTTTTAAGACATGGCTATTTAAGCCCCCTCGCCTCCAAGCACGGAGAACTCTTTGCCCAACTAAAATCCTACATCCTCTAGAACTCTCCCATCTTCCTCAAAGCAACAAGAGTGAATCCTTGTGAGGAAGAGAAGGATTTGAGCAAGATTTGAGATTTAGTCTGAGTGAAGCATTGAGTTCATCTCTGAGCCTTCATCAAGCTTACTTCTCTTGGAGATTGGGGTCTCCTTGTCGGCTAGGAGTCCTTGAGAGCTCCCAATCTTGTGGTGAGTCTCAAGAAGTTTGTAAAGGCTGGGATTCACCTCTGACAAGGAAAGAATCACCAAGAAGAAGGGAAGAGTTGTTCCGGGCACCTTGTTGAGGATTAGCCTTGAAAGAAAGCTAGCTTGGTCTTGGTGACTGTCCCACCCTGATTTCTAATAACCCAAAATTTAGGGTGTACAAAAAACTTTTGTTGCTAATAAAGTTAACTTAAGTGAACTTAGTTAAAAAAATTGTCGAACAGTTGTGTGAGCTAAATCTTAAGAATAATACAAAGCGGAAACTTCTTCCCCTTTCCTTCTCAACAGCCTCATCGACAAGCTAAGATAAACATATTTTCTTGTTTCCCTCGACCCCTGTTTTGCCGTAACCCTAACCTCTTTCAAAACCTTAGCTGACATGATATGCAAACCTCACCTACATGCATAGTCACTCGGACTTACATTCCTTTTATGAAAATATCTTTGAAATCTAGCCTTATGCCTTTGCTACCTTTTTCCTATCCTAAGAATATCCATCCTTAGTCTATCTCTTGGGTAGCTCCAGCAATATCCTTCCATGTGACTATGCAATCTATCTCCCCATCCCACTCTGGAACCATGGGACATCGACCCTAACTCCTCGGCACCTTTCCCCTTCACCTTGATGATGTAAATATAGAGCGACGTCTGAAGCTAAGTGGTAGCAAAACACTTCTACGATGTTGAGCCATATATATGGCCTAATTACCTTTCTTATGCCATGTCCATCTTCCATGATTATCCCCATCCCCTAATGTGGAGAAATGTGCATATATACACGACACCCAACTGTATTTGCATACATACAACCTTGACTTCATTTTTCGAGCAAGGGATTAAACCCTCATCCCATCCCTCGACCATATGTACTAAAAATAGTTGGAGCCAAACTCCACACCTTTCCTTAACCATATGTGTCATCACCATCTCCTGGATATACCCGTTCTATCCTATCTTTAGGGCCAAAACCCTAAAGCCACATTTCAGTGCTCCATGTCCTCTCTAAAAATATTCCAATAAATTCCCCAAGAATCTTTATATCTATGTTAGACAAAAATGTGCAAGAAAATGAGAACCCCCAATTGAAAAATCTTAAAAAAAATTCAAATATTGTTTTGAGCTGTTTTTGAAATTTAAGCGAAACCCTAAGTTTTAAACCTTGGGAAAATTCCCCAAAAATTCTAGGAGATGCATTCCATCATGTGTGACTCAAACCCATGCCAGGAATTTTCGCTCTTTTCAAAAATTTCAAATGATTTTAAAATTTCATTCAAGCCCTATTTGCATCTAGCTTGGTTTTCACTAGTTTAAAATCTCCAAAAAAATTTATAATTTTTGGAGGACCTCCTCTCCTTATGTACAATCTATTTTTGCAATGAAAGGCCCTATCTTCTTCTCTGCTGACCTTTTCTCTTCGTCCTCTTTCCCTCGGTTGGTTCCTCTTGAAAGCAGCAGCTAGGCCCCCCCTCTTACTCCTTATCCTTTTCCCCAGCCAAGCCGTGCCCCCTACTTCTGTTTTCTCTCTCTCAAATTCCTCTCTCTGCCACACCGTGCCACCTCTCTCTTTTCAATAAAAATCGGTGCCGACCTTCCCCTGCTCTTCTACAACTCCAGCTAGCTAATCTATCTTCCTGCCTTAACTCTTCCTTCCTTCTCTATTTATCCCCTAACCGAACTCCTTTTTGTCCCTCGAGTTCGTCCTCTCTAACTCACCCCAGCGTCCTTCCTCCTCACTGCTCCCATCCTCCTCCATTTTTCCCCAAGTCGAGCTGCTCCTAAGCTTCCCATCTTCTCCCCAACGCCCCCTTCTACCTCCTCTACTTTCTTCCTCACTCCTACCACCTCCACGAGCCACCATCCTCCCTCCACTCTCCCCAAGGCTGAGTGCCTCTGCTCTTCTCTTCCCCTCTGTGAGCTCTAGCCAAAACCGATCGAAGCGAGCCCCCATTCTCGCGTCACGATCTCCAACACGTCGCCACCTCACTCGGCAAGCTGCCATTCGCCACCGGAAAGACATTGCCGCTGACGTCTACCCCGCCATCTACTCCTTCCCTACACCTATTCTCCTCCAACCCGAACCACAAACCCCGCTATAGCCGACCGAGCTTCTCTTCTCTCTACGCCAGACATTGCCGAAGGGCTTGCTGCAACGCCACCCATACTGGCGAGCTCCCTTCATCGCAGTCGAGAACTAACGCAACACACTGCTACTCCTATCGATGCAGTCGCCTGCTGTCAACTCCAAGAACTTTGTAGAGCTCCTCGACCCAGCTCCGAGGATGACGTCGGCGAGCCCTACATGAGCCAGCTATCTACCCCGAGGAATCCCCTCGCGCTTCTGCCACTTCTATTACTATATTAATTATAGACTCTCTAGAAATTCCCACATTAATCAAAAAAAGAAAAATATCTAACCATCCATTTATGTGGATCCGAGTTATAACGGATCAGATTACAGAAAGACTCCATGTTAAGTATGGCTCAGATTACAGAAAAACTCTATATTGTGTATAACTATTGAAAATTGAAAATGCGGGATCGTACATGCATGCATGAATTAAGGTTTGTGTTGATTGATTTATCAAAGGACGATTTGTTCTTTTCCCATAAGTTCTACCACTTAAAAATGTTTTTTTTCCTCTGGCTTCCCAAATTCCCAATCTATCTCTTCTCATCTCTCTCACCATCTCTATTCTACTCCCTTATCTCTCTCACGGTCACATAGCCCCCAAGTTCCAATCTCTACTCTATCTTCTTCCTTATCTCTCTCGAGCTGAATACATGTCTCATCTCTCATGTCTCAATTCTCACAGCCCCTAAATCCCAATCTCTATTCTATCTCCTGCCTCATGAGAAGGAAATTCCATTAATGGAGACTCTCATGCTGGAGCTTGAATGGAGATGGCGTGGAGTTCAAGGTCACGATGGATGCGTAGCAGATTCATGTGATGCACTGGATCCAGTCTGTTTTTCTCATCTGCATCAAGTTTGATCCGATCTGTTTTTCTCACCTGGATCAAGTTTGTTTTTCTCACGTATTTTACTTGGATTGTGTTTGGTTTTCTTCGAGGATTCAAACTTAGTTTTTTTACTCAATGTCTGATCCGATCTGTTTTTCTCACCTGGATCAAATTCGTTTTTCTCACGTATTTTACTTGGATTGTGTTTAGTTTTCTTCGAGGATTCAAACTCAGTTTTTTTCCTCACTGTCCATGCTTGAATCCATCTAATTTTGTCCTTTTTGTTTTTCTCGCGTACTCGGGGCGTGTTCCATTTTGTTCAAGGATTCTAACTCTGTTCTTTTTCTCACGGTCTGTGCTTTTCAATTTTCACACGTGTTATGTTTGGATACTTTGGAGATCAGATCGGAACACAACTATGCCTATCAGGTGACCTTATAAATTAAAGTTGTTGTTTAAACAAATAACAGGAGAAGCCTCCTTAAATGTCAGGATTTGACTTCCTAGTTTAAGGGGTGTCCTTCCTCCTTACAAGGGGTTACCTTATCTCCTGAGGATCCTTACTAGATACGTATTCTTATTCCAGTAATCCAGGGAATCATACACAGATACCTCCTCGTATACGGGATACTATACTATTCATCGTCAAGCCCCCCATCAATACGTGAAGTGCGGTCATGACTGTTCTGTAGGAAATCTGCCATTCTCAGGAAACAACTCCGAATAGGCGAAATCGAGTACTTTATTGACAACATCCCCGAGTAGGCACTGTCTCTACCGGGTAGTCAGAATAACCTTATCGGGATAAATCTCCGAGTAGTCCAAGGCATTTTCTGGGCTAGCTTGCCCGAAAAGCATCTTCGATTTAACCTGATCCGTCGATCACGGACATGCATTCGCCTGGTAGATTTCTAGGAAACCGAACCGTCGTGGCAGACTTTTTGTGTGGTGATGAAGAATCTTTCCTTTTTCTGCGTTACTGTTCAGCTCTCTTTTCCTTCAGGATGCTGATATACCTCCTTCTCCGACTAGGTTGTCCATCCGTCCGACCGGAGCTACTACCAGGGCTGCTGTGGGTAAGGAGACTTCCCCGGCGGGCCAGGCGCAGCCCCCGGCCGAGAAGTTCAAACCCACAATGCCGGAGCCGTTGGTGCCCAAGGACGACGACGCTTGCTCCCTGCTACAGGTAATCCAAGGAGTCAGTAACCAAATGTCAATGTACTCGGTACTAACCTTATTGTTTTGACAGCGTGCCCTTTCTCAGGTTATCCCGTTGTGAGGCAAGCTCGAGGAGCTGAAAAATGCCTCGAGGAGTCTGAGAAGAGGTGGGCGGAGAGCGAGGCCGAGCTCCAGGTCGTGAAGGCCCTTCAAGCCGATCTGCCAGCTGGCGAGGAAGAGGAGCACCTTGATGCTGTACAGGGTGTGGTTGATGCTTTTGCGGACCGTGTCCAGGCACCTAGTCTGCCTAAATAACTTTGTAATACACTGTGATTAGTAAATTTACTTTAATCAGTGTGTTTTTATTTTCTGAAAACCTGAACTCTACTGCTCTGCGAATGTTTGTTGGACGCGAGGGTTCTCGTAGACTTAGTCGAACTTTGCGTCCACTTTCCTTGACTTAGGCTTACGAGTTGTGTCGTATACCGCTGACTGCGATCGACCAGGCTTTAGGTTTAGTCGGATGGAGGTCTCATTGGCTTCTCGTCATCAGTAAACGCGATAAGGGGTCTTCGTACAGTCTATCATGGCCATAGCAGCAACTCGCGTTCCCTTGTCGCAGGGATATTGGACGCTAGTTAGTAAGTTCCACGTTTGCCCTGTTGGTGACACATTGCACTCTATCCATGACGCCTTCTGTTCAAAGTAGTCGGGGATGCGGATAAGCAAGCGGGTTCTGTTGGCCCAGTCATATTCGCACCCTCTCTTCTTCCTTTACTCGTGGTTGGGAAACGTTACTACGGAACCGGGGAGCTTAGTCGACCAAGCCTTAGGTCTGGTCAGGTGGGGGGCTCAGTGGCTTCCCCTATCACCTGCAAACACGTTAAGGGGTCTTCCTCGCATTTCTGACGGTTGTAGCGTGGAACCCTTTCCCCTTGTGCAGGTTGAATCGTTGGTACGCGCATGTGTATGCCTGATGCCACATACTTATCCAGCCTCCGACTGTCTTATTCGAGAAGTTTTCTTGGAGAGGCAATCTGAAAAAATAAATATCGAACTCGGAACTTGATATTTAAAAAACTTTGTGAACTGACCGAAGTATCATTTGCAAGCTACTGTAAGAAAAAACTGCTTAAAAAACTAGAAATAAAACATCATCCCCTCCTCTCGAGTTTGTCGTTGGTTGCTCCAGAGACTCTCGTGCTCTTGTCGTGACCCGTTGAAAAAGCTTGTCGAGTGCGCGTGCTGGGCGGTGGCGCCCGGAGCGTCTTATCATCAGCTTGTTCGTAGCTTGATGACTTGAGGCTAGAGCTGGCGCAACCTGAGACGGACTGTCTTTCAGAGAGGTGATGATTGTGCGATCTTACCGAAGGTGTTTGCACGAGGAACTATCTAAGGGGACTTGACTATTTCTTTACTGCTAACTCAAGCGACCTGGATCGGGTGACTTCTCCTATGGAGCCATTGTCCTGCTGAGGAGAAAGTCCTTTTTGGCTCTGGTTCCGAACTAGTTGTAGAACCTGCTATCTGACTTGGAGGGGGTGCTTTCCGAAGTTGTCGCTTGTAGTTGCGGTGGAGGTCTTCCTGACGCGGGGGTGCGTGCAGCGGTGTCGAAGCCTGCTTCCCTACTCAAGAGTTGATGCTTTTCTGCGAGGTCGAGGCTACGCTTGTCCCAGAGTAGTGCTTTTTGAGGGAGCTCTTTATTGTGACGACACCCTTTGGGCAAGGCATCTTCATGCACTGGTAGGTGTAGTGCGTGTGTGTCATCGACTGGAGTCGAGAAGACTCGGCTTGGGCTTGGGCCTACTGTAGTTCATCCCCCAGCCGTTTGTGGCATACCCGGTTTTGAGGCCGGATAAACCTTTGTGTTTACCGTGCTAGTCCCATGATCAGTGGCTAGCACACACAAGCACTTGATAGCATAGATATGCAATACATTGTTCGATACAAAAATAGCCATAATTGGGTTTTTAGCAGTACAAACCAGGCCTATTGGCCGAATTTAAAATAGAAGTGGAAATAAATTCGTGGTAGATAACCCATCGATATGCCAAACCACCGGCAACTGACTGGGGGTTGAAACCCTACGCCTCGAAGTCACTGTCACTATCTCCAGACTGGTATTCCTCCTCATCATCTGGCCACATAACAAGCCAGGTGAGTACATTGAATGTACTCGCAAACTTTCCACCGGGGAGGTTATTGCGGATGGAAATGTATGCAGGGGTATTTCAAGAATTGGCTCTAGTCTATGTTTCATGTTGTGCGAGAAAGTAAGTTTGCATGTGAAATACGTAAATAGATGATAAAAGCAATTTTCATAAATTGACTCGTTGTTACGAGTCCAGGAGTCTGATCTCAGACATCATCCCGCTACAACGGGAGATCATAACTGTGCTTTCCGCTACAACGGAAATATCTTGCCATCACCCGCTTCAACGGGGAGTCTCATGCTCACCCGCTATGACGGGGATATCTGTGATTGCCCGCTTCAACGGGGAATCCTTTCTTCACTCATCCCACCACGACGGGGATTGCATGTCACCCTGCAAACATGGCGGATCGCGTCCTTAACCCATACCCCATTTTTGACTTTGAAAGCCAGTCTACTTTAGTGTGGCCTAACCAAGTTCGTCCTTGACCGTGGACACGGCTATTCGAATAGTTTTGACCCTCTGCAGAGGTGGTACGGCTTTACCCACACGATGTAGGTCACCCTGGGCATACTGTGCACCGCATACTACCAGAGCTCGTACAACGAGACTCTTCACCGGAGTAAACCTAGCCATGAACCCGCCAGAAGGACATGTCCCAAACCTAGCTTGAGTCAGTATCATCGCTACAAGGAGGTTGGTGTTCCAACTTTGTGATGAACAGTACATCGCTTTCCCGCGAAAACTTTTCTCTACAGAGGCTACAACCTTATCTGCACACTGCACACTGCCTACGGGTTCATGCTAGTCTCAGACCAGGTACTAGGTCAAGTCCTTTCATAAAGGACATGTGGACGTACGGTAAGACTTGGCCAAACGACACTTAAACTCGGTCCTTATGTGATCCGAGAGAGACTTCACACCTCACCCGTAAACGGGCAGCGAGAACCACGCCAGGCATGACCCCGCTTTTAACAAGCTTCCTGCTTTCCCCCTTCATTTCCGACCCGGATCAAATTTTCTCCATTTTTGCTTTGGTTTCACAAAACCACTTTTCAGTAAATATCCCAACCCATGGATATACTACCTTCATAAACCTACGGACGCGATGGTCCGTTTTCAGATTCTTGCCACAGGAAATACGTGAGTATTCCTTCTTTTTACTAAAGCCTAATTTTACTACTGCAGGGCTAAGCCGAATACATACATACACTACCCTAGGCCTCCGGTAACATTTTCGGAACACATAGTTCTTAGGGCTACAAGGAGTTCAGGGTCGGACTAGGGTTTGCTAGGCATCGGTCATAGCTACACTACATAAAATAACGTGTCGTAAAACATAGCATGCATGTTTCATAAACAAAATAACATTTCGTAAACTTGGGGCTCAACATGATCAAGGGTGGAAAGCTTGCCTGGCAGTTTCCTGGTCTTGATCTGGACGCGGGGATGCTTCTGGTTCCTTCTGACGAACGTACCTCACACCGTCAACTACACGTTCGGGAAAAACCTCGGATAAGAAATCCAAGTGCAACAAAAGACCTCGGATATTTTAAACCATTATATTTAGCTTGTAAACTCTATTTCACAGATGGATTTATTATAATGGTTCCTATATGGCAGATGCAGTATTGTTATATATAATAGTGGATGGTATTAGATATGCGTCTTAGGCTAATACTGTTTTTCATAGTTATGCCACAAAAGCTTGGATTTCACAACCCACTAGCGAAGTATGGGGTTTCTCCTAGCAACATACATACTATTATGTATATATAGGAAAATTAATAAAGTTAAATCATGTTTCAGTGGCATCTTAGTTGAACAT
The DNA here is from genome assembly GCA_019208055.1 of Stipa capillata. Lineage (NCBI taxonomy): Eukaryota > Viridiplantae > Streptophyta > Magnoliopsida > Poales > Poaceae > Stipa > Stipa capillata. The sequence goes on from JAGXJF010000226.1 coordinate 325,614, forward strand.
CAAATACTTACTAGGATAGGCATAATGAACAAAATTCCACTGCAATCACCAGGCCAATGCCCGTCGGATGCTTGTAGCGTAGAATATTGATTTAAAGCTCGCTTCAATGAAGTTGATATAATTTCTTCTGTGACCTCTGTACTTTCTTCAAGCTTCACGGCTGGAATATTCGCCGGAAGAAGGTTTAGTTTTGCATACTGCAGGAGATGATACACTGTAAGAATTTTATAGTAGATGATGTGAATGATGGAAAACTCAACTGGCAGCGAGGTAATATAATATTGCGTGTGTGCTATATGGATAATATTAATCAACGAAACGAGAACAATTGTTGCATGCAGAGAGTTGTCTACCATATCAATAAAAACAGAACAAAAGAATGTTTGCTTCGGTTCTTTTCCTTTGGAAAAAGTTTACAAATCTAAAAGCAAAGTAGGTAATACAAATTTATATCAACCTACAAAATATGCACTAATAATTGTTATCTCACGCGCGCGGGGAATTGGCTATCATGCATCCACGTCTATTTGTAGCGTTATTTGTTAATTAAGGTGAGGAACATCAAGTTGTGGTCGTCATGGTGATCAGTAGCTGCATGTGGTGTTCCCGCCAGCCCACTGTGGGCCGGCCCACCTCCCCATTTGGAAAGTTTCTATTTTATAATTTTTAGAAATAAAGAAAATACTATTTTTAGAAATTGTGTTTTTAGTAAAGAAGTTTGTGAGAAAATATATTTTACAATAGGAACATACTATCTTTTTATTAATGTTCCAATAGACCACATGTGGTGTTTCCGTAGATCGTAGAAATGTTATAATAGTTCCTATGGTGTTCCACCAATTTACACTGGACTATCACTGTCATGCATGCTAAGGGTCTGCTTGGATGTCCAGTATTTGGGCTAAAGCCGGTGTAAGTTACAGGCTCGGACTACAGAAGATCACTTGGATGCCTGTTTTTTGTTTTACATTGTAATACAACTCCGTTTTGCTACCACCCCATTATTACCGAGAAATATCGGAACACCACGAGAGAGGTGGTGGGAGACCGCGACGCTGACTCCGGGCGTCTCCTCCGTGCGGCCTCGGCGGGCTCATCGATCCACGCCGCATCCTTTCCCCTGGACGCGTCTCTCCCATCGACCCCGACGAGTTGTTCCTGCTCCCGCTGCTGCCGCCCGCGGAGGAGGTGGAGGACGTTGGCACTGTCATGTGCTTTGATGAGTATGATACGTTTGATTTCTTTCCTATTTTGACAGATGGAGTTTTGTTTTCTGAAGTCTATTCTTTATCCATTTGATTGGTTGTACGAACTGATTCCTTCACTGAATGCAAAGGTCAATTTATTGATTTGGTATTGCTCATTTGTTCCCTCTTTTCACGTACTGAATTTTCATTTCATAAATCATTTCTTTTATCTGTTTTCCGTTTTATATATGAGGCGATCCTTGATTGAATCTAGAGATCAATCTTTTGTTTTGGATGAATATGAGAAAATTCTGCCAATTTTTTTTATGTCCATGTGTAGTCCAAGCGTGTGTTGGAGTCAGATCAGTAGCTTGTGTTTGACTTGGATTCAGCTCACCATATGCTCACCTTCAGCTCATTAATAGGTCGCTCACATTATAAGCCTTGTATTGTCTATCCAAACAGCATTTACAGGGGAATGAAATTATATTTGTATTCCATGGTTTTACTTGTGATTAATAAATTACGAGCGTAAAGTATTTATGGGTGGAAAATAATATATTTCTCCCGAGCGAGGCATAGTTGGTTTCAGTTTCTAATGGATAATCAAACAGACCGTTTTCTGTCAGGGAATTTAGAAAAAAGAGTACACGTACAACCTGCAAGCGTAGGAGGAGGTCCTGGGACGCCTTCCTCTGGAATCGGTGCTTGGTGAAGTCCTGACGCAGCCTCTCGACCTCGGCGCGCTCCTCGGCCGTGCCGGCGTCGGGATCGAACTCCCAGACCTGCCTGCCGAGGAAGCCGTTGCTCGACCGCAGCCACGGCCCTCCACCGCCCTCGCCGCCGATCTTTAGCCTCCACATGGTCTCGGTCGAACTGTACGGCAGCTCAGATCAACTCAAAGTGCATCAACCGAGCATGCACGTGGATGCATGCAATGCGCACTCGAAGCTGGGCTTGTAGCTAGCCCTCGTTGGTACTATATGTACTACTACCAAGCGGTGGTGGTTGGTCGTTGTGCAAGAGATCCGTATCCTCTTAATTAATGTGGTATAAAGGCGGGAGCAGTAGGATCATTTGTTAGAGCTCTTTTAAGGTGTACTTCAACTTACCTCCTAAAAGGTACTAAAACGAAATCACTCTCAGTGACTGGGCTTCACCATGTTTAAGAGAGAGGATACCGACTCACTCTCACTAGAATCCTCACCGGTTACCATGTGTTGCTCGTTTCTCTCTAAGGTGAGCACATGTGTTGCTCGTTTCTCTCTAAGGTGAGCTCCTGCCGTCCGTCTCTTCCTGTCTCTCTCTCTCCTCTCCGACTGGTGCTAGCGACGCTGCCCTTTCTACGCGCGGCCCCAATCGCGGCATTGTGACCTCAACCTCCCGCAGGACGTGGCTCCCTTCCCCTTCCCTTTCTTGTCTGGAATAGGTAGTGTCGTCGACTACGCGGTCGGACAGTAAACTTGAGGCACCCCCGGTTGAGTGCTAGGTCACCCGGGTGTGCGCAGGAGATAGCGGAACGGAGCGCGCAGCAACGAGCAAACACTTAGAGAAAATTTGACGAGTCAAGAAGTGAGTGTAACTTGTATTCCGTACCCCCAACCTGGGGGGTGCTCCCTTATTTATAGGCCTCGGGGAGAACATGGCCGGATTACAATTCTACCCCTAGGCAGTTACGGTCTTACCCCCGGTCCGCCGTACGGACAGGGGCACGCAGGTCATTCACACGCCACCCGCGGAAGCATATACCCTAGCATCTACGTGACGTCCGGTACGACATGCCGTATGGTACGTCGCATGGTGGGGTCCTGCCCCCGGGGTGTTCGTACCCCGCGCCTGCACGTGCGCTTGTACCCCGCGTCTGCACTTGCGCTTGTACCCCGCGTCTGCACCTGCGCTTGCACCCCACGTCTGCACCTGCGCTTGCACCCCGCGTCTGCACCTGCGCTTGCACCCCGCGTCTGCACCTGCGCACGTACCCCGCGTCTGCACCTGCGCTTGTACCCCGCGTCTGCACCTGCGCTTGCACCCCGCGTCTGCACCTGCGCTTGCACCCCGCGTCTGCACCTGCGCACGTACCCCGCGTCTGCACCTGCGCACGTACCCCGCGTCTGCACCGTTGCTCGTTGGCGTTTGGGGCGCATGGGGACCCCTCCCACAACAGTAGCCCATTGCCGGTGTGGGCGGTCGAGAAGCGCCCGTCCGGACCGGCGTTATACCCCTAAAAAGGGGTTGACGGGCGGCCCGGGCCAACGAGGTCCTCCCTCGGAGTCGATCTCCCATCCCCTCCTTCACCTGGCGAGCAGGTCCTTCGTACCCAGCGCCGAGGCGACGCATCCAGATCGGGTCATGACCGAGAGGGAGATCCATACTCAGAGATCAGGGGGAGAAGAATGTTGAAGTCAATTTTTGCGATTATATTTGCAACGCGTCGGATTTGGAGTCCAAGCAAGAAATGGCGGGACTGCCGAGCTCAACTGGCTAGACTACCGTGCGGAGTACGGGCCGAAGCCGGATGGCCAGCCAGTGCGGACAAGCGACGGGCGGCAAGTGCTATCGCATCGTTCCAGGGCGCATATTCGAGTATACATGGCCGTCTTAGTTTTATTGTTCTGGGTCAGAGTCTAAAGGATCAGCGGGTCGCCCCGCTGGGCAAGTTCGCTTTTGTTTCACCTCAAGCTCGGTTTTGTCTTTTGGATTGCGTACTGAGCCGGTCATGTGTGGGCCCTGCCCCCTGCACGAGGGGCAGGTCGCCACTTGGTGCGGGCGCGGCTTCCGGAGCGAACTAGCCCATGACAAGCCTGGCGTGCTCTCCGGCGCCTAGGGCGGACGCGCGCGACCCGGGATAGTCGTAGCGCCGCGAGACGGTACGTCTGTTGCTTACGCGGCGGTAGCGGCGTCAACAAGGTCATCAAGCACCCGGAACTCACCTGACATCGGGCTTCGCGTTGATCCGGGGTTCCCCCGGGGTTCGTCTGGGGTCGGCGTAGTGCGGCATGGCCCGGGGTTAACAGCGTTCAGTCTCCACACGTCCGAGCCGCGTGCGCGCCCGGGGTCCGGCGCGGTGTAAGAACCAAAGACCGGGGCTCGACCGGGGTACCGCGGGACGTGGTGCGGAGCAGCGCGGGTCGCGGCGGCGTGGAGGCCGGGGTAGGGCGGGGGCCGGAGCGGCGGCGGGATCCGGCGGCGCGGTGCGGGGTTGCGGGTCGCGGCGGCGCGGAGCAGGGTAGCCCGGACGGAGGCCGGCATTGCGGCGGGATCCGGCGGCGTGTAGGGGGTTGCCCGGGCGGAGGCCGGGGTAGCCCGGGCAGAGGCCGGCGTTGCGGTGGGATCCGGCAGCGTGTAGCCCGGGCGGAGGCCGGGCTTCAGACACGCGCGGGACTTCGGCGGAGCGGCGGCGCGGGCTTCACCCGGAGTCTAGCCCGGACTCGGCCGGGGTTCTGGCGGACTCGGTGCACGGGCTCCATCCGGGGTTCAAGACTTGGCCGCGGCACTCGGTGCCGGGGTAACCCGGGGTTCAAGACTTGGCGGCGGCGGCGCAGGCTTCCCCCGGGGTCCAGCCGGGACTTGACGCAGGCGAGAGCGCGGATCCCCCCGGGGTTCGGCAGGGTTCGGCTAGACGGCGGCGGCGTAGCCCGGACGAAGGCCGGGGTGCCGCGGGCTCCAGCCGGGGTACGGCGTGGGACTCGGGGCCGAAGTCCGCTGCACCCGGGGCGCACACGCTCGCTCGTGCTCGGAGTGTGCGAGCACCCGGAGTTGGGGCGGCACACCCAGAGCGGGAGCACTGTCCCGAACGGTCCAGTCGCATCCGCAGTAGGCATGTCACCCGGAGTAAGCACGCGGCACACATGCATCGGAGCACACGTGCCATCCGGACGGAGTATACTCATTGCTTCCGAAGTAGGGACGCCGTGATTATAGGAGCATTTGCATGCACACAGCCGCAGCCAGGATTGGAGCGGGGGCGCACGGCCGAGGTCGGAGCCAAGGTCCAGGCTCGCGCGCGGCCGGGGTTGGAGGGAAATCCGGGCTTCAGCGCGCGCACAGCCGGGGTTGGAGGCGAGGCCCGGGCTTCGGCCGGGCTTCATCCGGTGTTGGACCGGACTAGGGAGGAGCTCTGCATGTTTGCACGCATGCATGCGTTGCGTCGGTGGCATGCATGCATGCACCACCCCTTGTTTGCTGCCTTACAACTTGGAGCTTGCTAAGTTTAGTCCACAGGCAGAGACGATGGACGAGATAAGTTTTTATTTTCCTTTTCTTTCTGAGGACGGCGACGAGAGAAGTTGATTAGGTGACCACCGCACTAGCTACCATGTGAGGAGTACATAGGTACGTATGCGACAACACCAGAAGCTAGCTAGCTATACATATCATCGATCAGCCGGTGCATATATACATGATATATGCAATGCTGCGAAGCCATCAATATCTGCAGAGACGTATGTACGTAAAACGTTAAAGAATGATGCGTATATACACATGCTTCGTCTTATACATATGCAGCTATGTAGCTTGTGACGTCGTGTGTGTCTGCGTGTGTGCACGAGAGGGGTGCTAGCTGCTGACTGTGGGGGCAACGCGCGCGGCCGAGCAGAGTACCGGGCTTCATCCGCCCCCGGCCTATACTCAAGTGGGCTGCTGCCTCTTCTCTTACAAGAGGCCTACGTTGGCCGACTGGTCGAAGCACACGGGAGTTGAGATAGAGGTCGCGGGATCAAGTCCTTTGGGTGGCATTTTTGCCAAAATTTTTCAACGGCCAAACGGATGTGTTCCCACGACTAAAGTCCGGAGTTCAGGAGTGATTCACCCGGGCCTCACCCGGGGTAGCGCGCGAGGTTCAGGAGTGATTCACCCGGGCTTCCCCGGGGTAGCGCGCGAGGTTCGCCCGGGGTAGCGTGCGGGCACGCGGCGCGGTGCCACCCAGGACCGATCCGAGGTTCGGGGATCGGCAGTCCGGGATAGCGGCGATCGGCGCGTGGCTGCGCTGTGCGGGAGCCGTCCGGAGTCCGTCCGGCCTTCGGTGTCAGAGCTCGGACACCTGTTGTTTATTTTCACGAGAAAAACAAGAAAAGACGCCAGGTGTGTTGCCGCACCGCTGAACCGTGAGCTGTGTTTGTGTGTGTATCTTCGAAATCCTCTCATGTGTTTACACCGAGTTTGATCTGAGTGTCTCCGTGCTCGTCCAAGGTGCTCGCGTGGTGCTGCGTACACGAGTTCGCGATCGGAGCAGCGTGTGGCGTCTGTCCGGGGTCCGTCCGGGACTCGCCCAGGGTTCGCACGGGCTTCGGGAAGCGGTGCAGCGCGCGGCGATCCGGGGTCCGCCTGGGCTTCGTCCGGGCTTCGGTGAGTTGTGCTCCGGGAAGCTGTGCGGCGCGCGGCGCTACTCGCTTTCTTGGTTGATGCGTGCGGGTATAGAGGTGGTGATCACAGGATCAAATCCTGTTGGGAGCATAATTTTTTGCCAGATTGGCACACATTGGCATAGGCACACGACGCGTGGAGTACGCGCGCTACTTATGCATCGCTAGTCCGGAGCATGCGTACTGCTTGTCCGGAGTGCGCGTGCTTGTCCGGAGTACGTAATAGCTGTGCCAGTCCTGTGTAATACGTCTGCCCGGAGAAGACAACGCGTCTGGGGCAGACGAGTTGTCCGAGTCGAAGTCATGCATCCGGAGTACGCATGGTGCTCGTCCGGGGTACGCACGCCGCCCGTCTGGAGTACGCGTGCTACTTGTGCATTGCCCGTCCGGGGTACGCGCGCTACTGGTCTGGAGCACACGTGCTGCTCGTCCGGAGTACGCGTGCCGCGTAGGCATCGTACGTCCGGATTATGCATGCCGGGTGTGCCGTTCAGAGCGGCCGCGCCGCGTCTGGTGCCCGAAGCTCATCCGCTATTTGGAGTATTCACAACACTTCCAGAGCGAGCGATGCACCCGGGGTTCACACGTTGCAGGGAGTGTGTGCCGGGCACTTGACATGGACGTGCGTGGCTGAGCTGTGGCGTCCGGAGTATAGCATGCACGGGCTAGCACGCTGCGTGCACACATGCGTCGGGGGAGGCGCACAGCGTCTGGAGCACTGGAGTACACGAGCAATCCGGACCACGCGTGCCGCGTCTGGAGCACCTATGTTTCGGAGTAAGCGCACAACGCTAGGGGTTTCTGTTTCACTTGTCTTGTCATCGCTTTCATCCTCCTTGTAATGGTTACAAGGCACTGCTCTGAGCTGTAAAGCGTAAGGCATGTCAACATCCAGCCCCTTATGTCGATATTACATAAACATTGTGTTCTGGATTATCACATCATCCCTTTCGTACGTTTGTCACGCAATCCTTTCGCCGTTGTCAATAACGAGGGTCATCGTAATATCGTAGCTCGCATACCATTTTTTTTGCATGTAATGGTGTAGCAAAACGGTGCGCCTTGCTCGTATAAGGTGTAGCGGTGAGGTGCACCATTCTCCCAACGGAAAAACCGAGTGACTGGAGAGTAGCGACAGTTGCTATTGTTATTTGTGTGCTGCTCCGCATGGTGTTGAGCTCGTAACAGACGATGTATTCAGCTCGTAATAGATTGTGGTGTTGCGCACTGTTTCTGGCAGCAGTCCGAGTGTTATATTATGTAATGGCAACACGGGAGGTATTTGGCATGCATTAGAGGCGTTAGGCGTGTGCTGCTACGTATGTCAGACATGAGGGACTGTAGTGTTTGCAGATGAATCCTTAGGTCACTGGTTGGTGCATACAGGAATTGTGCTGGTGGTCACGGGATCAAATCCTGTTGGGAGTATAATTTTTTTTGCCAGATTGGCTCCGCTGTTGGAGTGTGCTGCCTTGGCATGCCACCCACCTTAGTGGCTGATCCGGAGTCCGGAGTAGCTGCCGACCCGCTGTAATCACGCATGGGCTACTCCCGAAGAGCGGGTGCGTCCGGAGTACATGCAGCGGCATCCGGCCAGGATCACGCTGCATGCGTGCCACTCATAGCAGTCGTGGTGCATTCGGAGTACCCGTGCTGTACGTGTGCCGCGTATGCTTCGCTCGCCCGAGGTACGCGTGCTGGTTGTCCAGAGTATGCGTCCCGCTCGGAGCTGCCGTGTCGTATCCAGAGTGCACGCGGCGTCCAGAGTAATAGCCGCGCCAGTCTAGAGTAGGAAATACATCCGCCTAAAGAAGACGACGCGTCCGGAGCAAACGAGCCATCCGAGTCAAAGTTGTGCATCCGAAGTTCGCGCGCCGCCTGCCCAGGGTCCATGCGCCGCTCATTCATGCTGGTCCGGAGCCGAAGTCCGCTGCACACGGGGCGCGTGTGCACACTTGTGTCTGGAGTACACGTCCAGAGCAGAGGCGTTGTCCAGAGTAGACGCACAACGTCCGGAGTAGGAAAGCACGCGCGGAGACAGTGACGCTATTGGGGTAGGCGACGTGTCCGGAGTAGATGCGAGTCCGAGTAGAGGACGCTGCATCCGGAGTGGACGCATACGGAGTAGAGCACGCAGTGTCCAGAATAGACGAGCATCCGAAGTAGATGCATCTTCTGGAGTAGGGTGGTTGTACGCCGCATGCGCGGAATTGTTGGATTGCCATAACTTTGACTCGTTATGTTTTTCAATCACCATACGGACTCGCCTGTTTGATGACTTGTGATTTGTTGTTAACCGACGTTCATGAGTTTCCCCTGCTTTGCAGGTTGCTTTGTCATGACCTTGCTCTGAGGGATAAAGAATTGGCATGGCACCTTAGCACACAACCCCTTGTGTGTCGCATTAACATTGCATCTCTGGGGGATTGTTCCAAGGAGCATGGATGGTTGGTGGTGACGCGTTATCTCAGATTTGAAGGGCAATCCCATTGCCATTGTCGCTCATGAGAATCGTTGTAATATTATAGTATGTATACCACACTTTTCACATGTAATAGTGCAGCAAGACCGTAATCCTTGCATGCAATCAGATGTAGGAGTGTAATGCACTACGCTCCCAACGAAAAAACCTAGCGACTTTTGCATAGCAAGTCGCTATTAGGGTTTGTGAAAAGTTGTGTGATTTGGGGGCACCGGTAGTGCTATCGGCATCCAAGTGTGCTGTATGTGACTTCGTGTCATCCCGAAGGTCAGCACGCGCCGTGGCGCGATGTTACCGCGCAGGCGGACGCGGCATCGACGGCGGCGGACGGGCAGCCGGGGTAGCCCGGGGTAGCCCGGGGTAGGCCGGGACTCGGCGGCGGCGAAGGGTGGACGGGAGGCCGGGGTAGCCCGGGGTAGCCCGAGACTTGGCGACGGGATCCGGCGGGACCCGGCGGCGGCGAAGGCCGGGGGTAGCCCGGGACTTGGCGGCAGCGAACAGGTTCGACGGCGGGGCGCGCGTGGGGCCGCACTTCTGCTTGGTTCCAGGCGCGGGAAAGGGGACGTGTTCTCGTGCTGCGGGCGGCTGCGTACGCACGCGCGGTCGCTCGAAAGGGCCGCGCACCGCCCCCGGCTCCCGACTCTCCCACGGCTCCTCCCGACCCCGCGCCTATTTGCCGCCTTCCGTCGGGCGCTCCGGTCGCGCACCATTCGGCGACGCGGCAGGCAGTACCTGGGGCGGATCCAGGAAGACGTCGCGCTGCGCGACGAGGTTCTGCGACAGCCTTCTTCCCTTCTCAAGTTCCGGTAAGACCCGACCTTCCTGCCGTCACCGCATTCCATCTTACAGACGCAGCTCACTCTCTCCCCCTTCCAGATGGTCGCTGCTGGAGATGCGATCAACCGGAAGAAGGACCGCCGGAGCGACCTCTCCCGCTTCCTCGGCACCTCTGCGATCACGAGGGAGACACTGGACGGCCTAATCGCGCTGGGCCGCCTCCCGCCTGACGGGGGCCCGCACGGGGCACGCATCCTGCCGCCGGACAAGGACGTCGCTCGACCTGAAGCGGGGGAGATCGTCGTGTTCGCCGACCAATTCGTGGCGGGGCTGTGTCTCCACGATGAATGCGGCTATTTTGGCGAGCCCCTTGCCATGCGGCTGCGAAGTTTTACTACGGCAAGACGTTAGTACATAGGCGGGCATGGCGTTAACGGCAACCGGGCTCACGGGATGTTACTTCGCGGTAGGCCGGAGCGAAGGCGCGCGCCGCGGCGGGATGTTACCACGCAGGCGGGCGCGGCGTTGGAGGCTGCCGGGCTCGCGGGATGTTACGTCGCGGTATGCCGGAGCGAAGGCGCACGCCGCGGCGGGATGTTACCACGCGGGCGGACGCGGCGTTGGAGGCTGCCGGGCTCGCGGGATGTTACTTCGCGGTATGCCGGAGCGAAGGCGCGCGTCGCGGCGGGATGTTACCACGCGGGCGGACGCGGCGTTGGAGGCTGCCGGGCTCGCGGGATGTTACTTCACGGTATGCCGGAGCGAAGGCGCGCGCCGCGGCGGGATGTTACCACGCAGGCGGACGCGGCGTTGGAGGCTGCGAATGCGCGCGCCGTGGCGGGATGTTACCACGCGGGCGGACGCGACGTTGGAGGCTGCCGGGCTCGCGGGATGTTACTTCGCGGTATGCCGGAGCGAATGCGCGCGCCGCGGCGGGATGTTACCACGCAGGCGGACGCGGCGAAGGGCGCTGCCGGGCTCGCGGGATGTTACTTCGCGGTATGCCGGAGCGAATGCGCGCGCCGCGGCGGGATGTTACCACGCGGGCGGACGCGGCGAAGGGCGCTGCCGGGCTCGCGGGATGTTACTTCGCGGTATGCCGGAGCGAATGCGCGCGCCGCGGCGGGATGTTACCACGCGGGCGGACGCGGCGTTAGGCGCTGCCGGGCTCGCGGGATGTTACTTCACGGGCGGACGCGGCATTAGGCGCTGCCGGGCTCGCGGGATGTTACTTCGCGGTATGCCGGGGCGAAGGGCGCGCGCCGCAGCGCGATGTTACCATGCGGGCGGGCACGGCGTTGAGGGCACAACCCCTTGTGTATGTCGGCAACCAGCGCTACTGCATTTGAGGAACGGGACGCAGGTCGTCTACCAATGCTTCCGGAGTAGATGTCGATGCGGGAACAAGGGCGGTCAGGTTTGGGCGACCGTCGGCGACGCCCGGAAGACCCCCGACGATTACCACGGAGCGGGTGGCCGTCTTCCGGGGTGCCGCTGGCGGAGCCCCTTGCGCGGTGCTGGGCTCGACTGTGTCCTCCGCGGGGGTGACAGGCGGGTTGGCTTCCGCGCGCGCCGGAGTTTCGCCCAACTCGGGCGCGCGTGCTTGGGTTCTCGCGGACGCAGCTCTCACCGCTGAGCCGCTCGCAGGCTTCCTCTGGGCGCTTCTCTTCGCTTTTGGAGGGATGATCTCGATGCGCTCGCTGCTGCGTTGCACGTGACTTCTCGTCTGCGATCCCCACGGTCGGCGCCAACTGTCGTCGACTACGCGGTCGGACAGTAAACTTGAGGCACCCCCCGGTTGAGGGCTAGGTCACCCGGGTGTGCGCAGGGTATAGCGGAACGGAGCGCGCAGCAACGAGCAAACACTTAGAGAAAATTTGACGAGTCAAGAAGTGAGTGTAACTTGTATTCCGTACCCCCAACCTGGGGGGTGCTCCCTTATTTATAGGCCTCGGGGAGAACATGGCCGGATTACAATTCTGCCCCTAGGCAGGTTACGGTCTTACCCCCGGTCCGCCGTACGGACAGGGGCACGCAGGTCATTCACACGCCACCCGCGGAAGCATATACCCTAGCATCTACGTGACGTCCGGTACGACATGCCGTACGGTACGTCGCATGGTGGGGTCCTGCCCCCGGGGTGTTCGTACCCCGCGCCTGCACGTGCGCTTGTATCCCGCGTCTGCACTTGCGCTTGTACCCCGCGTCTGCACCTGCGCTTGCACCCCGCGTCTGCACGTGCGCACGTACCCCGTGTCTGCACCTGCGCTTGTACCCCGCGTCTGCACCTGCGCTTGCACCCCGCGTCTGCACCTGCGCACGTACCCCGCGTCTGCACCGTTGCTCGTTGGCGTTCGGGGCGCATGGGGACCCCTCCCACAACAGGTAGCCTCGCACGCCCCTCTGCACCGCCGCCGTGGACGGCCGCCGTCGGATCAGGGAGTCTGGTGCTCATTCTAGGGTTTTTTTTGTGGTGTTTTTCTTTGAATTTTGAATGTCATGTGGTGTTTTAAGGGTCGAAAGTTCTGGTACTTGATTTTGGAAGCCAATTTGGTTGCAAGTTTCATATTTTAGTTCAAAGTTTCTGAAATTTAGTTGGAAGTTTCTGAAATTTAGTTGGAAGTCTCCCAAAATAAGTTAAATACTTATGGAATCTAGTCGAAAGTTTCTGTTTTTTAGGGAAAGTTCTACAATCTTTTGCGGGGACTTTCTGAAATCAAGTGAAAGCTTATTTTTAGTTGAAAATGTAGGAGTTGAGATGGTGTAATCAATTGTCCCCACAATGAACTAGCAACCCACAAGGTGAAGGGCAGCTGGTGGATCGAGACCATTGATTGTTAGTCTTAGGGGGTGTTTGGTTGGGCTTTTCAGCAGCTGGCAAAAGCTGCAGTCCAACCAAACAGCCAACTTTTCAGCAGTTATAGCTTGGAGCTTTGCAGTGCAAATTCAACTGTTTAGAAAAGCTATCTTCTACTAGCTTTTTACAATGTGTTGAAGTATCAGTGCTCATTTTTTAAAATACTATAGATGGTTTGGATCAACCAAAAGCCATGTGGTTACTTTCTCACAGCTACAGTAGCTTTTCTAAACAACCAGCCAACAGCAGTTTTATCAACAGCCATAGCCCAACCAAACAGGCCCTTAGTGGGGACAAATAATTGTTAATGCAGTTAACTGGCTCCAGCCAGCTGGGCTTCAGGTTGCACTGAGGGAAGAGCTTCTATTTCAGGGCATGTACTACAGTATAATGGAAGCATTCTGTAGGAGATGTCACCAATTGTTTTTTGATGAGGTAGACAAAAGAGAATGAAGAGAGATAATATAACTGTGTGTAACTGTATAGACTGTAAGATTTTTATAGATGACTCACAGATGATATATTTAATGTTGGACACATGTCACCTGTATCATACACTCACAAATGGTAAGGCTTATTATAGACTACCTATATATAGATCATTGCATATGTTATATAGTGTTATCTATAAGTGATATGAAAACATTTATCTAGACTGTTGTATATGTCCTCATCTGTCGCTCCAGAAAAGAAATCGCCATCCCCAAAGGTCTCCCAGCAATCAGTCAATGAATACGCATAGGGGAAATAGCCCTCCCAAATGTCTCCCACAGTAGGGAAAGAAGGATCAGACCATAGAAAGGAATCATTGAAGTCATGACGTTAACTCTCATAACCATTGATGGCCCTACATGTCATAGTATTAGAAATATTTTAATACAATTCAATTTCATATGTCAATTTCGTGAACACAAAGAGACCTATCGCTGTGCTAATTCCGCTAATTTGACTAGACAAGTATTTCTAAACATTTGATCCTTTAAATTCTAACCATACTGAACTTTTGTGACGTTACAAATAAATTGTTGTCACGTTATTGAGCAAATTTAAGATTTTCCCATCAAATTGCTTCATGTTACAAGATCAAAATGTCATCCCATTAAGTTGTTGTCTCGTCATAGTATCAAACTACGGTAGGAACCGTTGTTACCTCCAAATACATTGTTTTTTATGCTGAATATCCAAATATAAAGATTTAATTTCACAAACTTTAGTTATTGATGTAGTAGAACGTAGGACCACAGTTTTTCATTTTTTTTCAAAGAAGCACAGTCACATTACACCTATTAAATCCACCAAAATACTCCCTCCATTCCATATTAGATGGCGTATAACTTTTTTTCTCTTGTTCCAGAAAAGAAGGCGCATAGTAGTTGAGGCGTCACTTCTGGCAGAACTGCCCTTTGCATGCATGCGCGTGGGCGAGTGGGCAAGCCACGGTTAAAATGCCAATAAATGCATGCATGCATGGAGCGGAAGCAGTGCGGAAGCGAGGCCGCGCGTGAGCGAGTTCCGCCAGGACGCCCGCGAGCGAGCGCGGGAGCGATGATGCGCGCAAGCCAGCGCGGAAGCGAGGACGCGCGCGAGCGAGATGAGGCGTCGCGCCGCTTCGATTAAGACGCTACGGCGAGTTAAGGAAGGAGTAATTAGGGGTAGATTTGGAAAAAAATGAGAATTTCACCCGCTCCTTGGTCTCAGTGTGATTTTTAGTACGCCATCTAATGTGGAATGGAGGGAGTATGAAAGATGGAACATGCTTATCAATCACACGGGGGCAGTTAATTAGCCGCTCACCACCGCGCGGAGCGTGGACGGTCAGTTTCCGACCGGATTTAGTTTTCCTTTTTGGCATGCCTATCTACCGTGTTGTATTTCTTTTTTGAGATGAGTAATCGATCACAATATGTACATATAGTATGTAGTCTCTTGATCTTTTCTTTTTCCGCATGAACTGCATTGCACATCCCAACTCTTCTGTTCTATTTTTTTTCATTAGCATGTGGAGAAACTTCGCCAGGCGGATGCACAAGCACAAACCCCCCACTCTGTTATTCAAGTTCGACATTAGGAAGGCTTTTGACTCGATCCTATGGGACTATGTTCTAGACTTGCTACGAAACAAAGGTTTCCCACATCGGTTCTGTGACTGGGTCTCTGCCCTGCTTCGCACCTCATCGTCCAGAGTGTTGCTAAACGGAGTCGCTGGTAACCCGATTAGGCATGGACGCGGCCTTAGACAAGGGGACCCACTTTCCCCGTTGCTCTTTGTCCTCGCTATCGACCCGCTGCAATAGATCCTCCGCGTCACCACGACCCGAGGCTTTCTCCATGACCTCCTTAGCCGCGGACCCACTTTCAGAACCTCATTTTACGCGAATGATGCTGCTATCTTTGTGATGCCTGACAAACAGGATATCCAAAACCTCACTCAAATCCTCTATGCCTTCGGCGACGCAACGGGTCTGTGCACGAACTTCGATAAAAGCCTTGTGGTGCCGATTAGATGCCAGGGATTAAACCTTACCGACATCTTACAATGCTTTCCAACGATACATACAAGCTTTCCCATGCGATACCTCGGATTGCCACTGGTAGTCACGCGACTTAGGCGAGGGGACTTTCAGCAACTCAAGGACAAGGTGGTAGCCAAGCTTGTTTCTTGGCAAGGGAGACATATGACAACAGCGGGGAGGGGAGTTCTTGTCAAATCTGTTCTCACCTCTCAAGCCATCTACCACCTTACCCCGCTCATTCTACCACCTCGGGTTCTCAAGAACATCGACCGAATGAGACGCACCTTCCTATGGACTGGGACGGACAAAGCATCTGGGGGGAAATGCAAGCTTAATTGGGAGACTGTCTGTCATTCGACCGACCTAGGTGGCCTCGGCATCCTTAATCTACAAATGTTCGCGAGGGCCCTCCGGCTGAGATGGCCGTGGCTAGAGTAGACGAACCGATCTAAACCTTGGGTGGGGATGGGGAACCCATGTGACATTGCAGATATGGACCTTTTCTATGCATGCATGACAATCACGCTAGGCAACGGCAAAAGAGCGCCTTTCTGGGATTGCGCCTGGCTAAATGGGCAAAGACCTAAAGACATTGCTCCGTCAATCTTTTAGGCGTTAAAAAGGAAAAAAAATGGAGTGTCAAAAGGGCCATGCATAATGACGCTTGGATCACACAGATCACATGCACAAATGGGTTGACGGTTACTCACATACAAGAATTTATCGAGCTTTGGACACAACTGAGCCAAATTAGCCTTGTTGACAACATGGCGGACGCTATCCAATGGAAATTCTCGCCCTCAGGTGTATACTCTGCAGCTTCGGCATACAAGGCACAATTTGTAGGATCCACGCACTCCCCCCAATAGCGAGCTATTTGGAAGGTTTGGGCACCCCCAAAATGCAAGTTCTTCACGTGGCTCATTATCCGAAACAGAGTATGGACGACGGACCGGCTCAATTGGCGAGGATGGCCAAACTGTCACCTTTGTCCCCTATGTAAGCGTGCTGATACACTCTATGCCTATGGGGGACGGTAAAGGACTGGTTGGGATTGCTCAACCTCGACACCTCACAATGGATCACCCAAGACTCGGTCAAGCAATGGTGGATCAATGTCATAGAAAGCACGGCTTTCCAAAGAAAGGCAATGGCTTCCCTTGCAGTACTGGTGTCTTGGTACATTTGGAACGAGCAATGCACGAATCTTCAGGGGAGTCTCCACTATGCCCCTGATAATTCTTGCCGGGATGAAAGAGGAGGCCGCAAACTGGGCCATAGCCGGGGCAAAACATTTGAGGAGCATAATCCCAGGAGAGTAGGCTTATGCGCCTTCTTTTTTTTCTGTTTTTCGATTTTCTGCCCTTCTTTCTATGATTGTAGTAAAACTTCTTCTTAATTAATAGAATGAGTCAAAGTTTTTGCCTTCGTTTCAAAAAAAAAGTACCATTAGTCCAATGTGCAGAGCAGGGGGGGTGTACGTGTGAATCAGGCGAGAACTGAACTGAGTTAGAAGATTTTTCTAGCTGGGTGCATGTACTTTATTTGGCTTGAGCGTTGTGTCAGTATTCATGTACGGTGACGTGCGTCTACGAGCTATACTGATTCTTCTCTATCTCTACTACTTAAAAAAAGAGTAGCGTTTCCTTTCCTGCCGGTAGAGTGCATTTTGCCCACTCTTCATTCAACCTTTCTGTTTTGCAACCTTCCTGCCAATAACCAAATAAAATCCTACTATTTTTACACAATCACATTAATATGGGCAGATAAATCACGAGCTAACGTACTAGAATATTTATACCCCGTTGCAACACACGGGCAATTATCTAGTCCATGAAAAACAAAGCAAAATACTGCGCAGAACCCATGAAGCGACCCTCGTCGATAAGATTAGGTCTCGCCTGTCGGGGTGGAATGGCAGGCTTCTGTCTAGGCCTGAGAGAATCACGCTTGCCAAATCCGTTCTTACCTCCATGATCACGTAAAACCTGACATCTCTCCCTCGTTCCAAATGGGCGCCAAAAAAGATCGAGAAATGCAGACGTAGCTTCATTTGGAAAAAGGAGGACATCAAACAAGGACGTGAGGTCAAAACTGGGACACGAGACCTTTCAAAAAAAAACTGGGACACGAGAGGTCGGTCGATCGTCAGATATCTCACGGGCATTCCAGAAGTCAGTAGGGAAGTTAGCTCTCAAAAAAAAAGAAGTCAGTAGGGAAGTCTGTCGTCAGGTATTTCACGAGCACTCCAGAGGCTAGTAGAGAAGAGGATGATCGCTATTAATTGCATAATATAACGGCATCCAAGTGATCGAAGTGAAGGGACTAATCAAGTCAATTTCATAGACGATCACTATAAATCGGTATTGCCGATTTGTGCATTTCATCAGCATAGTATACAGCCGTCGGATGTGACGGTAAGATTAGCAATAAACATGATTAGTTAAATTTACGGGAAACAATTTTAGTGACTATAGGAAATAATTGTAGAGATAATATGAAACATGGACAACTATCTGCGTGCAGCACGTAGCGTTGGCTTCTTCTATTAATGCAACATGGAAACATTTGTATAGCGAGAGGGAAACACTTTACTAAACCTTGCGCAACAAAATTTTCGAACCAATACAACAATGGAAACACACGTTGTAGATCCGATTTTATGGAAACATCATATATCCGAGTTTTAAGGAAACTGATCCCGAAAATTTAGGAAACAAACTGCGAATTTAATTGGTTTAATGGACGATTGGATTGGCCAGAGTAGATTTGCGTGGAAACATTGTTGTCGTGATACAGAAACATATAGTTAAGACATTGGCAACAAACTTATTGAACCAATGCAACACACGTCGTAGATCCGATTTTACAGAAACAAATTGGTTTCTTTCATCCATATATTTTGTTTCCTATACAACAAAAAATTGCTTCATATACAACAATAATTTGCTTCCATCGTCGTCCGGCTGCTCGAGACGTCGAGCAGGTCCTTGCCGTCACCGTCGCCGTCGCCGCTACTGCTGCATGGCGTGCTAGAACGCGGCGCCGAAGCCCAGCCACACAGGTAGGTAGAACCGCGTCTGCATCCACGCGAATATCCACGGGATGGCGCGCAGGGACTCGATGCCGTCGCCGGGCTTCCGCTTGGACGACCAGCTCTCGATGTTCATCCGCCCGTACTCCGTCTCCGGCGTCGCCGACTGGAAGTACTCCACGAAGCGCGGCTCTGGAACACGATGGAACGGTACTCGTCGGTGGCGATCGTGGCCATGTCGTCGAGTAGGTGTCGCCCGTGGAGGACGGCGGTGGCGCGGCGCCGATCCGTGGACGACATGGACGACGAGTGTGGCACGACGTCGATCCATGGACGACGCGGTGGATGGCAGTGGCGACGGTGAGGAGGACGGCGGGGGCGCGGTGAGAACGTGAAATGGGGAGAGAAGAAACCATAATCGGTGGTTAGGGGATTTTATAGGAGGAGCTGGATGGTTGGATGAATGGTGGAGAAATGAAGGGCTGAATGCAAGGAGGGTGAAGAAGCCGGATCAGCATACCGGCGGTAGCGTTTTCCATATAGAATATCTTGCATTTCCATCAGCTGTCAACTACCAAATCGTTTGAGCAGGGGTATGTGAAATAGGCTGCTTCTTGCCGTTTTCTCAAACTTCACAGTAATGATCAGACTCAAACCATGAGCGATAGAAACTTTACAGTGCTCTAATCAGGGACAATCTGAAAGTGAGTACATGGTCAGTGCGTGGATGCTGGCAGCTGAAAGATCCTCAGCCCATTGTGCATCCTCACTCATCACCGGAACAATTCTGGGAAGGACCACATGATGAACTTGGCATACATGTCATTCTCCAGGAACTCTACGTGAGCGGCTCTGCCGATCACGGTGTTCAGGTCCCGTCGTTGGGTGGACTGGTCGAAGCTCACATCGCAGCGCATGAACACCCGCATTTCGGACGAGGGCGCACGGATCTGATCCAAGCAGTTGTTGAGCATTTCGGTGAACACTTGCCCCTTCTTCGAGTTATCTGACGATGAGGCTGGGCAGAGATCGATTCTTGCTGAATGGTATGGGACGTAACCATCCTATAGACAGCAAGATTATGGTCAGATTTACAAGTAAATCCGTGGTGTTTAAGCTTGAGAGTAGATCATGCTGGAGATATTAAGTACCTGCGGCGAAGATACCAAATGATGTTTTTGAAGTTCTCTAATGTCTTGAGCTGAAAAAAGATACGAAAATGAGGTCATACACCAAGGTGGCCTATCATCCTAGTTCAACTTTTAACTGTAGAAAACATCTGATACAAGTCCATGCATGCCAATCCAAGAAGTTCGGCTGCGCAAGACATTCCAGCATGAAGAACAAATATTTAGTTAGCGTACCTTGCAGAGCCTGTAAAAGAATGTATTCTGGGGGTCTTGTTCATCACTGAAAGTGAGCTGATGCATGCATTGTAGTCCCTTGAGCCTTTTCATAAGCCAGAGGCCAGAATTGAACAAAGAATTCGAGCTGTACCAATAACCTAAGTGAGGCCCTGATATCGACATGTATGTGTAGAGGTTCTTTAGAAACGGTTGCAGTTTGGGTTCTGTTGAATGGGAAGTAACTGATTAGTCACATGCAGACCAGCTGTTTGGAAGGAGTTTCTCAGGTTGAAAATACCTGCTAGGGCACTTCTGATGATAATGTTCCCAATGGAATGACCGACAAAACTAAGCTTCAATTCTTTGCAGCCTCCGTGTCTCGAATACTTATCCAGTTTGTTTTTGAGGAATGCAACTACTTCATTAGCAAGCCTTCTACCCATTTCTTTAAAATCTCCATATGTTCTATCTTCATTTGTCTCAGACAATAGGCACTCAGCTCCAGGATCACGTAAAAGCCATTGGTTTCTAATAAGACATAGATCCAGATGATGCCCCTGCTTTTTGAGAATGAGCAGAAGTTTCAACTTAATGTGTACTAATAAGATCAAAACCTCCGTTTCAAAAAAATAAGACCAAAACCAAAGCACTAGTCCCGAAGAAACTTGCCTGAAATCCATGCACAAAAATGACAGCTCGTAATATGTGTCCACCGTTTTTACCAGCACTAGGTTTTTCCGCCAAAGATTCTCCTTGTAGTTTAGGTGGTACAATTGTATTATTTGGATCTGGAGCATTTGCCGACAAATCCTTGATAGAACCATGTTGTGGAACGACCATGACATGTTGTTCTATAAAAACAACAGGAACATGTGAAGGATTGGCATATATATGCATATCTTGAACAGACCGTGCGTTAATCTGCAGTACAGTTCAAATTAGTCTCCTTTTTCCAGTGTAAGATAATTGCTGCACTTCTAAATTATTTCAACATCAACAAAGACAGACCTTCATTTGTGCTATGCTTCTTCTGTGGAGTTCAGCCCGTGAAGAAGAATTTTGTACAGGCTACAAAATATATAGAACCATCAAATAGTGACAAGAGAACACCACTTCTGAATGAAACTACTGTATGAAAATCGCACATAGTTCATTGTAAACATTCAAGATTGGGCAATTACATCATGATGGAACTTCTTTGAACTGGAAACCCTCCGAAGTGAATGACGAGGAGACGTGTTGTCAGCCGCACTTCGCAAATAGCGATGTGGAATCTCGATATTTGAATGAACAATCCATATTGACCACTCTGATTTCCGATCAGCATCCCAAATATCATGCAAGTAATCCAATATCTTGATTCTATTTATCCTGCGGCAGACCAACAAAAGTTTGGTTGAATAGGATATGACATGAAATAATCTGAAATGTTGAGAAACTGTGGTGCTAACACATCAGAGCAATAAAAAATGCCCATCTGCTAAAATAAAATCAATAGAACAATTAACCTCACCTATGAAATTTCAAGAATGCATTCCATATCAGCGAAAGTTGGCTGCTCACAGTTTCAAATAATTCTAACAATTCTTCCTTGGAAAGAGTGTACAGCATAACATCATTAGTGCTCTGGACCACGTCATAAGATCTCTGAAATAAGTTGTAAGAGAATGTGTCCATCAGCAAAAGTATCATATATATAACAAAGAGATCACTTTTGACAGACGAAACGAAGTACCTCTAGAAGATCATGTAAAGTGCCAGTCTGGTGGCCAAGGCACTTCAGGGTTGCAGGGTGCCCGTTAGTATAATTAGGCAAGCCTGACTTTGGTGGGTGAACTAACTCATATTTACCAAGAGTTAAATCAATGCCATCCAAATCTTCAAGAGTCTTACCAATAGCATCACTGATTGTCTTCACTTCCTCAAGCAACAGTTCTCTAGAAGTTAATAATGCCTTTACAATATCATATGATTTTGAGCCTGAACCTTGCTCCAGTGACTGCATATTGATTGACACATTTTACGCAATAATTTAATGAAAGGATAATAAGGGAAGAGAAGATTTTATTCAGGGGCATGATCTGCCTATTGTCAACTTGCACAAGCATATGTACTGCAGCCTATTCGTATACTTTTCTAATTGCCATATATGTTTTGTATCTCTAAATGTTTATGCCAAATTCATTAGAAGCATATATCTGCTTTCTGTTATAGTAGTAGTGTCAGACAAGCTTTTGTAAGAGAACCAGTATCTAGAAAAATATTAAAGCTAAAAGCATCACAAACCTGTGTACCTTCAGAGACGATTTAGTCACACCAGCTTTCAGGTACACGATATGTATGGTCAGATCAACAAGCACAGGGTGGAAAGCGTCGAAATGGACAGGGCAATATGTGTGTAAACCCAGGAGTGCTCTATGAGGGATCCTAAATTCATGCACAGGGGCTAAATATGTGTCACTTGAATCTTGAGTCGCAATCCTATAACAAAAAGGAATCTGCTTCAGTATTGACGAAGACGGCCTGTGGATGCAGATGTATTCCACAATGAACAACATTTCTGCATACAAAATAAGATTGAAAAAAGGAGAGCAAAGTGCATAGTCAGTTAGTCACCTGCTTTTCAATGTTGCAACATATATAAGCTCAAACTTCAATATAACAGAAGAAGTTGCTGGACCCTAGAATGGAGAAAGCAGGAGTACAGATCAGGCTATACTGAACATGATTGAGATAGAAGACGACAAAATTATAAAACCCAAACCTCATCTTCGCTATTGGGTATGTAGAAAGACACCATAACTGATAGATAAATGTCTTGTCTAGCATACTTAATTCTAAATGGTTGAGTATAGAAGCTGTTGTCAACGTCATCTATTTTCCAAAAGCCAAATGCACGCTTCGCACCAATATCAGTAGCTGCACAATCCACCTAGCATGTCATTATCTGTCAGCCAAAAAATTGACAATTTCAAAGGACACTGGACAAAAAAAAGAAAGTAGCAGCATGAAAAATCCAACCTAACACATCGTTCTGTGACAATTCTTCTGCATTCTAAATTGGTTTACAGTTTTAGATTAAGATAAACTAGCAATGAACAGATCATGATAAGACATTGCAAGATAGTGAACAGCCGTTGCTTTAGCAGTATCATCCCTGTTAAATAGAACAATAGATTTTAACACCGAATAATGGTAAATATTCTCCGAGGTTGACCAACAATGTTTTTATTTTTTAGGCTGGTGTACATGTTGATCGTAGTAAGAAAATAATCTGACTCTGGTAATTAATACAAGTACTGAATTGTGAAACAATCATGCAAATCTTACCTTTACAACTATGTCCTCCGACTACAGACCATATGTCCTAATGCTAGGTTAACTAACTTTGGCAACAATCAAAGAGCTACATTGTACTCGCAGGGACACGCAAGCCCGTAACTCGTTACAAACTTGGCAAGCAGAATCATCATGAAGGCACAATTTGGACATTTACTTCCGTCGACACAATGCAGCTTCAAATCATTCAAGAAATGTCCTCTAGAAAAAGATGATCACGCAAGAAACGTAAATGGAGAACAGAAATTTTCTTTTCGGGGTCAGCAGAGATGCAATGACCTTCGTATTGCGCGACCCTGGCCGGCGACACGGGTGCCCTGCATTCATCCTGCTCCCACGCTGCACTTATCTTCATCCTGTACCATCTGGACGCAGACACAACCAAAATTCATGAGGGAAAGAAGATCAAATTTCAAAGCGTCCACACAGCGCAAAAAATGTAATGAACAGCGAAGCATTGCATGCAATGATTCCCATATAGAAATGTACAGAAGAGAGAAATTGTACTGCAAAATTACGAAGCAGGAAGCCAGGTTAAATTCCGCATAGAAATGCTCACAGAAACTTGAAACCTTCCACTCAAGAAAAAGCACATGCAATGCATATCGGAATCTCATCAAGCTGCCATGTCATCGTCCAAGAATCACAAGAAGATCTCGCAAGTTATCCAAAAAGAAAAAAAGGCGAACGAAGAACACAAGAAGAAAAACCACGAAAAGAATAATGAAAGATGTCCCGGATCCTTTCTCGTCATTACCCTTGGTGGAACAGGTCGAGGTTGTGGAAGCGGTCGATGTAGATGGCCAACTCGTGCGCCGTCTCCATCGAGCCCGGCAGCTGGCCGGAGAAGGATCGGCGGCGTCGCGCAACCCCGCTTCCACCGCTACCGACGCCGGCGAAATCGCCCTGCCGCTCCTCCGCGCACCGTCGTGTGGTTGGGGCGCCACCCCTCCCTTTACCATGTCCGTCCTGTGCCTTCTATCCAAATGGGCCCACATATGGGCCCCACCTCCTCGTGTAGCAGGCGACACTAGGCCCATAGAACCCGGCCCATATCACGGCCCAACAAATGGGTCCACATATGGGCCTCCACCTCCTCGTGCAGCAGGCCATCCAGGCCCATATTTCGGCCCAACAATGGTGAGCCCACGAAGGATTCCCCTTCCATCTAAAGCCCTGCAGAAACCCCACCGCCACCGCCACTGTCACCGCCTGCTAGTGTCGCCGCTGCGGCGAGCGACGGCGCCGATCGCAGCCATGTCCAAAGCCCTCCTCCCCTGCTCCCACCACCTCCTCCTCCGCGCCCACGGGCTCCGCCGGCTCAGCTCGCACGTCTCCGCCGCGGAGCGGTGGCCGGGGCACCCCCAGCAGCATCAGCAGCGGCAGCAGGAGGAGAGCAAGGCGGTGAAGGTGTCGGTGTGGTGGGACTTCCAGAGGTGCCAGCTGCCGCCGGGCGCCAACCCGTGCCGCGTCGCCCCGCGCGTGACGGCAGCGCTGCGGGCCGCGGGCATCCGCGGGCCCGTCGAGATCACCGCCTTCGGGGACGTCTACGTGCTCCCCCGCGCCGTCCAGGAGGTCCTCGCGGCCACCGGCGTCGCGTTCTCGCACGTCCCCTCCAGTTACGTCCTCTCACCTCCGGCACCATTTCCTTACTCACCTGCAGTAATTATTTGGTTTTTGTATTGATAGGGAATGATGTTTAGTTTCATGCTGCAGAATGCGTAGCTGAAATGTCATTTTGTTTGATGCTTCTGGTTGTTTGTGTGACATGTAGTTTGGGCAGAGAGGAGTGGTTTGAAATTGGATTTTGCAGGAAGTTGCAATACTTGGTGCATGGATGGTGAAAATGGAAGCAAACTCTTGATGATGTTTTGTTTCATATGATACCGGATATATGATACTGGATTTGTGCTAAATGCATCTCAATTGTTAGCAATATATCATTGTGGGGGGATACTAATTCGATTCTACTGATGTTCAATAGATGTTGGAACAATTCTACCGATGTTCAATAGATGTTGGAACATTTTTTTGTATAAAGATAGAGAATATTTTAGGAATTTGTACTTTGGGTCATTTCCCCAAATTGGTCTTAGATTTTCTTTTTTCTTTTTAAGTTTTGTAAGCTGGGGGCATTAAAACAGGGAAAAGGGCTCTATAAGCAACAAACCTACGCGTGCGGCACATAACAAAAAGAGCTATTTAAACAGGCTATTTGTGTGTTTGGAGAAATTTAACCCAACACAACTGGCAAATAAGTGGAAGAACAGTGTAGGGGAGCCTGCTCTCTTGTCTACCGTTATGACGTCAATGCTATTCTGAGACGTGTAAATTACTAGGATGCCACTATCAGCTAGTGTCTTATTACTTCAAATCTTCAACACTGCTTTTGTCACTTCAAGTTAAATAGAACTCAAACTCTGTTTGGTCTTATGATACTTCTAACACAGTTGACCTTGTCTAGGTGGAAAGGATGGTTCCGACAGGTCATTCATGGCTAATCTTGTCTACTGGATTGCTCAGAACCCTCCACCAGCCCATTTCTTCCTTATATCTGGGGATAAAGACTTTGTAAACATTCTGCATCGCCTTCGGATGAGCAATTATAACATACTGCTAGCCTGCCCTAATACTGATCCCAGTATTCTGTGCAGTGCAGCGACAATTATGTGGCCTTGGGAGCCTTTAGTTAAAGGGGTGGGCTTTTTACCGAAACATTTTAACCAGCCACCTGATGGTTTGTCTTGTTCTTGGTATGGTCATTACAGGGGAGCTCTTGATGACCCCTTCCTGAAAACAGAATCGAAGGACTTCATGGCTTTACCCTTGCATACCAAGAAGCCAGAGGAGCCTCCTATAATCCCCAACTCTGTGGTCAATGGGGTCAGGGAAGCGCTAAACTCTTATCCTGAAGGGATCAATCTTCAAGATCTTCAATCGGAGCTTAAAAGGAACAGTTTGTTTATGGATAAAGGATTATTTGGCTTCAAAAGTTTCACTGCCCTTCTCCGAGCCATGCCTGATGTTGTGAAATTTATAGATCCGCTACCAGGTGATAGCCAACCTGCTGTAGTTGGGGCTTGCAAGAGATCAGAAGAGCTTGCTCATCAAAGCTTTAAGAGAATGAACTCTGCTCAAAGTAATGGTGAGGTACAACGCCTCAATGAGAAGCCACCATCATCTAATGTCCCACCTTCTCCATCAGATATATTATCTACAGACCGGAAGAAAAATCCGGAACATGATGCTCTGTGTTCCCCATCTGATTCATCATCTAGAGACCAAAGGAAAGCTTCACCTATAGATTTTATTACACAATCAAAACCGCCTGCCTGCCATATGGAAGCTGATGTGGTGACCACTGCAGGAAGTCCCTCCTCAGGGGTGCAAGGTTTATTTGAAAGGTTTAAGATTCTATGGAATGGTCCTAAGCCCATTAAGCCTGAGGTTTATCCATCTCGCGGTGCTACTTGTTCTAAAGGGTCCAATGATGTAACAAGTCAGGAAGAGCATAATACTGACCAACATAACAGACGTTTGAAAACGATACTGAAGAATTTTTCCAGAACTGACAATCCAGATGGGAGGGATCTTGTTAGCAATTCAGCAGTTAGCACTAGTTTGTCGAATACCCCCTCTAGTAATCATTCTGAATTAAATGTCAAGGAGAATGTTGCAAATACAAAGAATCAGACTAACAAAACAATCGACATCAGCAAAGCTGAAAAGATCCACGGTTTTGGAGAAAACTACAAAGGTATACTTAGCTGGGCAGCAAGGTGGTGGTCATCTGGAAAATCAGATACACATGACAATAGAAATTATACAGATGTCATTAATGGAACAAGGAAAGACTCAGATAAAGGATCTGCTTTTGTTAACACAGCTGATAGTGCAAGTGGACAGCATGTAGGGGTTGAACTGTTCGAAAAATCTTACTTCTGGGATGCACTAGAGCAATATTTGTCAACCCCTCATGGATCAAGACTTGTTTCAGAAGCAAAGACAAGGTAAATCTATTATTCCTGCTTCTCTGTTTCCTTCTTATATACACACAGCATAAATGTTGGTGACGTTGGCCTCAAATTATATAATTAGCAAATTATGAAACGTCGCAGATAATATAACATGGGGTTACGATAGTTCTTCGGTCAAGAACGGTTGTAGATTTGTGATTGACATAGGTGGGAACAGTAGCTTGATGGCCTGACGACTACAAGGTTGCAGTTTTGCGCACAGGCTGGTTTTGTAGAATGTTAAGAGCAAGCTACAGATATGCAATTTTGCAGAAAATGCTGGAACTTTATTTTGCACTCGCAAAATGAGGAGAAGACTAGGAATAAGGTGTACGATAGTAGTGTTTTGCTCATAGTGAGTAGATTCTTTAGTTCAAGAAGCCAAGCCCATTCCTTCATCTATTCTCCAACTTATTCATTCATGTGCATTAGCCGCAATAAAAGATTAATAGTGACCAATAAGCTGCATTGTAGGTGCCATATTTCTAGAACAATAAACAGTGAAGTGTGGTTTCCGGTCGGTGGGTGATCCATCATACTATTGCAAGCAAATGCCTTGCCCATAAATGTTAGCAGAAACATATCCCCTGTGGAAGCACCAGGAGATGATCAAAATTTAAGCACCGATATAATCTGCAATTACATGGGGTGATGATGCTGGGTTATCATATAAAGATTCAATTTATTGTGTGCTTAATTTTTTTTTCCTTTAAAACGACACTTTCCTCTTCTATGTTCATGATTTCATGATATATATTGTTCTTATTGGCACGAATATTATGGATGATATTTCCTAAACTGGGTATGATGTCTATATGCCTGTGAAACATATGCAATCTCAAAACAGACGTATTATACTAATCAAGTTCATTTCATCTCATGCAATTCTCATCATAAGGTGGACAAGGACTCATTTGGAATGTAATGTGAAATCATAGCTTGACTGTTTCTCTAGAAATATTACTCAGATAGTTGCTTATTTATGGTAGGGAGGAGTTGGCGCATGGACTACAGAAGCAAGGCTTTTGGTCTCTCAAAGGCCTTGATGAGAAATACCTCCATCAGTTAGTACATCTGTTAGTCTCTGAAAAGAAATGGATCAAGGAATCTCCTTCAGAAACTTTTCATTTTCTACTTACACTCCCCCAGAGAACATGTGCTCCATTACATTCCAGTAAATCAGATGGGTTAAGTTCTCTTTTTATAGATGGAAGGCCATTGGAGCAGTGTAAATCTGTAGATGACAGAAGCACTGCTCCATCTAGAAAGTCGTTCCAGATTTTGCCTGCAGGAAATCGAAAGGGCCAGGCCAGCTACAAGGGCAATGGAAACCAAACTAATGGCGATGACTTTGCCTGGGAGGAACTTGGTCCTGTCTCCAGCATCGGTGATCCTCATCAAGAAATTGATAAAGGGGTGCGGTATCACCCTCCTACCCTTTCAGATGATGAATTTTCCGATGATGAAAATCATGCAGCAGGCCAATTAGCTGGAAAAAGTCCGGATGATGAACTTTCTGACGATGAAAATCATGCAGCAGGCCAACAAGCAGGAAAAGGTCCGGATGATGAACTTCCTGACGAGGAAAATCATGCAGCAGGCCAACAAGCAAGAAGAGATGCAGCCCAGAGCTCACTCCTCAAAATTATTGCTTCATGGAACACTAGCAAGGATGGTGGTTCTAGCAAGAGTGCTTCACGGAACACTGGCAAGGATGATGGTCCTAGCAAGAAATATCATGGTGTTGATAGGGTAGTAGATTTATCTAGAACTGATGGACGTTATCGTCAACGTTGGCGTCCCACGGCCAAGCATCACTCGTAATGTTCCAAAGCTGCAGTGCTGCTCTGCATGTACAATGATGTGGAGAAAGGCGTCAAAATTTGAGTTTTTGTGATTTTATGTTTTCTCTTTTATTGTCATTTTCAACACTCAACACACGCAGTCTCTAGTACACATCTGACCATTGATTTTCCTAATTAAATGTTGTGTTACTCAAGGAATAATGATACAGAAATACTTTGATGACAAATCTACATATAAGTTTTATGCCTATATGACCATCGAGGATGAAGTGCTGATTACACAGTTAGGATCACTTGTGCTGCTTCACTCAAGCCTCTCAGTTCGGGGATTCTTCTGCACAAACATCTGCTCCTACGCAGCTTCAAGCTTAAGCATCTTGCCCTGGATCTTTCTCCAGGCAGCTTTGATCAGCATTCCGTTCTAGGATGCAATTATCATCTTGGAAGGCTCCAACATCAGCTCATTTTCACCTTTTCCTTGCAACTTAGGAAACTTGTGTCCAGCTGAGCGCATGTACCTTCCAGGCTAGTTCATGTGTGATCTCTAGTCCAGGCTGAGCGCATGGTGTAGGACGATATAACAGGTTGCCTTCCAGGTTAGTTCGTGTCTTCTCTCTAGTCCAGGCATTGAACTCGTCCATTCTTAGCGTGAAAGAACTTGAGCTGGGCTTTCCACCTCTACCATATGCCTAAATTATTAACGATGCATCAAAGTATGAACAGCTAAATCCATCTTAAATGCCATGTGGAATTACAGAAACGGTCAGAAAGACGGCATACCTTAGCAATCTCTGCTGTATTAGTTGTGCTGTCCGTAGTCCTCAAGCAGATCTTCAGGATACCACGCTGCATGAAGACTACTGCTCCAATTGGCCTGTAGAGAAAAACATCGCATTCTTGAATAAAATTACTGAAGCAACTGTAAGTAAACATGATTCTGTGTTCATGTGCCTTGGAGCTTAATAAAGCTTGTACCTTAATCCAACAGCAGCACTCATCTGGCTCAACTCCAAACCAATTTCGTGGCTCAGCTTTGAATTCCCATCGGCTCTGATTGCCTAATAGTATGAAAATAAAACATGCAATGCAACATATGAGAATTCTTTTCCAATGCTATGCACAGAATAACTTTCAGACGTTTGTGGATGACTGCCGAAGAACTCTCGACTTTGCTTTATTACCCAAATAATTTCTGGTGGCAGACTCTGGAGTTGGGTTATGCACAAGCATGAAACTAATTTTGCAGCAGTACTGCAGACACACAACTACACAAGAATCCATGAACAAATGCGCTTAAGCATAAACATAAGTAACTTGCATCAAATGGCCACTTTGAACTATGGGGTCAAAGATCGATTTCAGATAGAATTATGCTGTCTGCTTACTGAACTTTCGAGGGATCCTAAAATCAATTTAACAAGAAGAAAAAGAATGAGTCGCAGCATCCGATTTTGAACAACCTGTACCTAGTAGCCTAGTACCATGAAAGCGAGAGCACTCCTGGATACACACTACATGCTTTTGCTAAAGCAATCCGGTAAGAAGTCTTCAACAAGGAACAACAAAAGGTGCTATAAAGCTATGAAAAGGCAGACAAAGCACAAGTGACACTACCAGAATCTGTAATTGTACCGAGTGCCATATAATTTCCCGAGTGTTTTAGGTGAAGCACTCGGGAAACGTTTATACTTACCGAGTGTTAGCGCGTGGCCCTCGGAAAATACGGAAGCACTTGGTAGATATTGATACTTAACCGAGTGTTTTTCTCAGACACTCGGTAGAGTTTGGAAACAGTAGGTAGATCACGACCGCGGGCCGATTTAAGCGGAGCGGTAAACGGAGTTCGATAGTGTACCGAGTGTTTTTTCTTGTGGCACTCGGGAAAAGGTATACACTCGGGGACTTTGGGCCAAAAATGCCGCGCGCGAGGGAATCTGGCGCGAGCGGGAAGCCGCGCGAGAATCCCCTAAGTCCATTTTCGCTAAGTCCGCCGCCCCCAAATCCCCTCTTCCCCAAATCCCCTCCCCACCGCAGCGCATCTCCTCCCCTCCCCGGCCGCCGCCCTCCGCAACGTTGCCTCGCCGTCGACCCATCCCTCCTGCGCCGCCTTGCCCCCACGCTGCCTCTCCGTCAATCCCTCCCCTCGACGCCACCCTCTCCTGCGTCGTCGTCCCTTGCCGCCGCCCTCCTGCAATGACGCCGGCGCTTCGCCGTCGTCCCCAGTCCCCGCCACTGTCCTCCCGAGACGCCGCCTAGTCGTAGGAGCGCGCGTCTCCACTCCTCCCCCAAATCCTAAACCTAAATCCACTCCCCCGCCGTAGCGCATCTCCTCACCTCCCCCGCCACCCTCCAGCAACGACGTCGGCGCCTCACCGTCATCCCCAGTCCCTGCCACCGTCCTCCCGAGACGCCGCCTAGCCATCCTCTCCCGAAGCCGGTCCATCTCCTCCCCCCGAAGCCATTTTTCCCTGACCCTGCATCGCCCTCGAGCCCGGAAGCTGCCTCGGCGTCATCCATTGAAGCAAAGCGAAGGCCGCTGTCCTCCTTCCACTCCGGCATTCTCCTCTCATCCGACGACGCAAGGTAACTCGGTGGACCTGAGATGATATGTAGTTCAAGTATGCACATGAGATGATATGTAGTTCTTTTGCCTTTTCGATCCTTGGAAAATCATCTTAGGTGGAATTGCAGTTTTGTATGATGTAGCTATCTCAAGAATGCAGTGTAAGTGACTATGTAGTGCTAGAATAAGCATTTGCAAGAAAACATGAAGTCCGACAGGAATCTATACTATACAAGGTAATAATTAATGTAGCAGAATGGATCTGGTTTAGAGGGAAGAAAGTTTTTGTGTGAATGGAATAGAAGAGGGGAAGTACGTAATTTGGTAATGAGCATAGCATCAAACAATAGGGTATGCGATTTTGAATTAGGTAAAAAGAGCAATTGCATATGTGCATTGTGTTATTTATAGAATCATTAGTCTGACAGCATAACTGATATTTTGCAGAATAAGTTAACTATCATAGGTTGCAAAGATAAGAGAAAATGTATTGCTGCAAGTTGGCTGCAATGTAAATGTTTTTGTATTATGCTGCGGAAATATGGAATAATTGCGGGTGTAATTGATATGACAAGACATTGCTCATACTCTGTTTCTAACATGAACATTCCTTTGACAATTGATTGGGTATTTCTAAAATTACAATACGTATGCAAGCTTCCATTAATGAAAGAGAGCATAGGTAATACAAGATTTAGGGTACTACTGGTGGTTGGAAGATGCAGATATATGATTCTTATTGCTTTGCTAGTTTTCCTGCAATCTATAGATGGTAATATATGTTCATTGCGAATTGAGATGATAGTATTACAGCTCATGTTTGATGAGAATTTGAATTCCTTCATGTGATGCCATCTAGAATACCAATTTGGGTTGATTACCATTTTTTACACTAGGATGGCTGAGGATCGTGGATGGATGTATGGTGGGCGTAGAAATAAAGATGAGATTACCAAGGAATGGATAGATAAAACCACTGAATTTTTGGATCAAGCATTTTGTAGGGATACAGGACCCCGTGGTGTGTTGTGTCCTTGTAGTCGTTGTGCAAACACACGGCCACAAAAAAGGCCAAAAATGATCGAGCACTTGTTCAAGCATGGATTTAGGCCAGGATATACCTTGTGGGTCTACCATGGTGAGTCCGAACGTAGTAGATCAGAGGTGCTACGACAACGCACCGATGATGGCGACCACAATGCGACTAGGATGGGGGAAATGGTAGATGATGTGCATGATGCATACTTGCCAACTTTGGAGGAAGAGCCGGAGCCTACCACAAGAGATTTCTTTGATATGTTGTCTGCAGCAAACCAACCACTTCATGGCCAATCACAGGTGTCTCAGCTAGATGCCGTTGCACGTCTACTATCTGTGAAGTCCCACTTGTATGCTTCTGCATAAATTGACAAAGTAGAACATCTTTTCTTGCACTAAAAAAGATTGAAACGTATGGGCTGCTGATGCATATGCCTGCAAGCTATAATAACTGACTTGTTCCTTTATATGAGATTGACCACGGTACAAGAAAAGGGTGCAATAAGATATTGAAGGTATTTATTTATTTATTTTGCGGGGAGAAGGGATTTATCTTTGCTAAGAATTACGTGCCATTTCTTTTACCATGTGAATCATATCATCTTGCTGAATTTGAAATGAAACAACTGAAGAGACCATAAATAACATATCAATGACAGTGGTTTATTCACTACCTAGGAAGAAATAATTTAAATAACTTTATTGATATCGCGATTAGATCGACTGAGCGAGTTCAATTCATCACTCAGCTTAGCATGCATTTCTTGCTGAAAAGGACGATCTGAAATTCTGCATCAAAATGCACATCAAAAAGGAAATTAAGAACGCATCAAATTAAAACATGGAAGTGAACTAATTAGGGGTGAGGGTAATGAGCTGAATTAGCAATCCCACTGCAGCTGCTCCATGGCGTTGCACTATGGACCCAGGGGAGCAGTGCTGTTCCTATTGTCTAAAGTAATAGAACTACATTAGAACACTAATACTCTACAGACTGGAACTACTGCACTCCTTGTATTTCTTCAGAATGGCCAGACATATCTTCAGAATAGTTGTTGCAGTTTGCATTTCTTCAGAATGGCCAGACATATCTTTCCGATGACTTTTAAGATTGCTAGTGTTTCAGTTGAGAGGATCTAAAAGATTTTATAGAATGTACTTAAATGATTTTGAAGCGTGTCGATCAGATGCTTAATGCTGATCAAGTTACTGTTTCAATTTTCAGGTAACTGGAGAGCCTGTTGGGGAAGTTAGAGCTGTCTCTACCAAGTTGGAAAGCTCTTCCTAAATAATGTTGAAAGATATTTGATGTAGGAGGTTCATGTGTGGCTGGACATTTGAGAGTTGTGCATACTTGTGTGAACTTGTGGACTTTGGGGGTTTTTTCCTACCTGCTACATGTCCTGTGAGCATTTGCTTCTGAAGCTGTGAAGTTGATGTAGGAGGTTCATTCTGTGTGATATTGTGAATTTGATGTAGGAGGTTTATTGTGTATGATATTGTTCCTGTGAGCATTTACTTGTGAACTTGTGTGCATTTGCTTTTGAACCTATGAACATATTGCTTGTAGATTCTGATGTATTATATGCAAAAAATAATGTTTTGGCTATTATAAAATACCAGATATGTAGGCAGGTTTTAAGAATTCCCGAGTGTTAAGTAGACACTCGGGGTATAAACGCTTTTCAGAAAATCGTGATTGCGCCTTTTCCCGAGTGCGCACTCGGGAAAAATATATGGAACGTGGCATTGCAGTAGCAAGTAACGTGGTCCCATGTAACGCAGACACGTGTTACAAGTTTCCCGAGTGTTTACGCACCAGAGCACTCGGGAAAATTGTATGCCGTGGCAGTTAACCAGCAGATGACCGTGGACGAACTGAATGCAGACACGCGTTAGCATTTTCCCGAGTGTTAATAGACACTCGGTAAACGTATTGTTCCGTTTCTTTCAGTCCGTTAACTGAAAAATCCCGTGTGTTTACTATTTCCCGAGTGTCATACCAAACACTCGGGAAACACACATTACCCCGAAGGTTTTTGTCCGTGGCACTCGGGGAAATTTTTTTACCCGACCGAAGATACCCCGAGTGTTTTGTACCGAGTGTTACACTCGGGAAAGTGTTTTTTCGGGTTTCCCGAGTGCCCGTGACACTCGGGAAAGTAGCGGATCCTGGTAGTGTGATGCAGAGCAGTATAACAATGCGAGAGCATCTTGTTCACTTACAAGGCATTCGCCATATGACCCTCTTCCGAGCTGAATCTTGAAAGGATTGTGTATTAACTTCCCTGCAGCTTCTAGACGATCGTGAGCAAATGACTTCCCCCTGGCTAGCAGATCGCTAACATCAAGTTGCAGTAGCTGTTTGGGGTACCACTAATGTCGTCATTGACCATGTCAGGTGTAAACAAAAGATGCTTATAAGCATGATGGCAACAGGTAGACCATTACCTGTTCGCGAGGATTTGTGACACAGTTTAACTTTGTGCGCTCATCGCTGAGAGCCGCATGAAATTCCTTGGTGTTGGGCAGCTGCCACCGTCGCAGATCAGCATCCTCTACGTATTTGAGAACATTCGAAACCCGCTCCTCGTCTTCTTCGCCCAACAGGTTCTCACACATGTCCTATATGAAGAGAGAACAAGCTCTTGTTCTTTTTTATCTCAAATGATGCAAGACAACGAACTGAAACATAAAATGATTTCTCTACTCACAGAATCAGATTTTTCCCCTGCAAGCTTCTCGGAGAGATAATCAAATACAGCTCGGGCACTACTCTTGGCCGTGTCGATGCGGAGCTCAAGATTGCTTGGGCACCGACCCAACTGGGGGATCCTTGCTAGTGTGCTTTGTCGGTGATCAAATACTACCGCACTGCATCGTTAGGCAATGGCATGTCATGATATATCAGTACATATATTCCTCTACCGAGTTGCTCACTTAAACAAGCTCTCACACAAAATATTTCTGAACATCAGAAGGTTTCTTTCAAGCCATGATAATAAAAAGAAAAAGGAAATTTCAGGACAGTGTGATGGTTGGCCAAAAACCTGAGATTTCACGCACCTGGGGATGAATCGGGAGAGCTCCAATGCGAATTTTTTTGGCCCGACAAAATCCAAAAGATAGCACGATTTGAACCCCGCGGCCTTGAGGTCTTCGGCTCTACTTGTCCCATTGTTCCAAGAACACAAGCGGCACCGTGAAACGAAGAAGCATAATGAGGACGCATCCCAAGAAGAAGCCAATACAACGAGGGGAATGGTGAGATGAAAAGTGAGAGGGAAAACCTGAATGGCTCGATGGAGGAGAAGGGGAGGACGAGGAGGCGCCGGCGGAGGCGGCGGTGGAAGAGGCTGGCGGCGAGCGCGGCGTATGCGCCGGCGAAGGTGGGGTAGTTGTAGAGTGCGAGGTGGGCGGGGCCCGCCTGGTCCTCAGAGGAGGAGGTGGAGGAGGCCTTGGATGGGTGGGAGTGTGAGAGGATGGCCTCGAGGGAGGCTGCCGAGCGGAAGGCTCGCCGGAGCAAGGACGCCCGCGACGAGGAGACGGCGCGGAGGCGCAGGCGGGAGCGGCGGAGCATTATAGTGGCTGGGCTCGGTGAACCCGGGTTTGGGCTTTGACATGCTCCAAAGCGAACTTGCTTCTTATACAAATGGGCCGGATATGGGTCAGCCCACGGCAAAGGTGTGAAATGTTTTTTTTTCTTTTTACCATTCTCGCGCGGGTCAACGGGTTTGACTAGAAGAAATGACCGTTTTGCCCCTCCAAGAAAATTCATAAAGGAAACTGTACTTGTGATGTTTTCAGGCAGATGGAGCACTTGACAGGGCTCCCATGGCAACGGCGGGGCAGGCAGGAGCGCCCAATGTGCCTCATCGGATAGCACAGTTTCGCCGTCTCGTAGTTCTTTCCCCTCGGTGCTCGGGCAGGGTCGACGCCCCTTAGAATATCCTCATGGCAATGCAACATCTTGGGCTCCATGACCCTTGCTAACGTTGGTACCGACTGAAGGACAATGACGGTAACATCATCACCAACGCATGGAACATTAAACAGCTATGTCGTTTCTATGCTTAAATTTTCTACTTCGATATTATGGACAAATGAATAAATATTTTTTCGCTCCATTTGAAACAATTCTTGAAGTTCCCGACTAGCCCGCCATGCACGCTCACGGCCGCGCATAACAGACATTCGGGGGCTCCACCACCCTGGGTGCGCCCAATCGCACTCGGGCTTTTTTCATTCGAACAAATTATTTTAGTACTGCGTATACAATTCGATGTTAACTCTTTGTTCTCGATCGCCGGTTTACGTCACAACCCTACGCTACACGGGAAACAGCCCACGGCTAATCTCTACGCAAAGGGGGTTACGACGGGTCGGCAAGAGTACACACAACGGATTTGCCTACACACGAACGAATCTTTTGCGAAGGAAGAAAGTGAATAGACTTTAAGCCAAGTTCGCTATAAAATATGCATAAACAAGTATTCACTCGGACTTCCCGAGCAGTTTGTTGGGGAACGTGCTACGCAAAACAAAAATTTACCGCGCACAATACACCCCAAGATCACTATCGAGGTGCAGGCAACGAGATCATACCTTCGACGATCACGTTAATGCAGCGGAGAAGTTGACCGATGTCGATGAAGTCCGCAGACTCCCGCAGCTAGGTTATACCTCCCAGCCGCGAGAGCGATCTCCTCGCGAATAGTTTGCCCGATCGAACGCCGAAGTCCCTTCCCTACTGATCATACAACAAATGAACGTGGTTAGAAAGATGGCACATCGATCTTCTGTACACCCTGTTCGTGCTGCGGAACGAAGAAAATCCGCAAAAAACTTGCACGAGCGTCCTTGTGGTCGATGAGCTGCTACTGTGGCTCCTCGAAGCAGGCCGTTCTCAGTGGATCCTTCGTGAGCTTAGGGACAATGGAGTGAAAGGGGAGAGATTGAAGCAGTAGAACAAGGAAGAAACCACTCCATGCATAGGAGGGGGGTTCGGAGAGGAAAGGAAAGAGAAATCGGTTGGAGTAGAGGAAAAAGATGAGGAGAGAAAGAGGAGAAAGAATGTGAAGGAATGTTGAGTGTGTTTTAGGTACAGTGGAAATACAATTAAATTTGATGTAACATTTTCTAAACTATTTTGTAAGTGGACAAGTGCAGGAAGCATACCTCAACACATGGCCCAAGTGATCGGCCACAATAAACATGCCTTCTTCTCAAACTGCTTGAATTCTTCTTCTCATATCCAACGCACAAAATATTCAACGACATTCTCTCCTCTTCTTCAACTGCCGCCGCCCCCAGGTGACTAGCTAGCTCTTCTCTGTGGCCGCCTCCACCACCATGACTACCACGCCTTCAATGAAAACTCTACTTTTTTTTTATCTAGATTGTTCTAGTTGAAGTTCCACGATTTGGAAGTTTTTGAATGACTCAATTTGGAAGTTTTTGAAATTTCATGAGTTTAAATTCGAAACATTCAGATCTTCAGCTGTTAAGCGTTATTGTTTTACAGCACATATATACCACTAACTTGTGTGCATCATTGCAAGGTCCCTACAATTTTATTTTTATGTGTCTGATGATAGAAAAGGAGTAGAAAATGGTTGATTTCCACCAACAGTAGTTTTCCACGACAGTGCACTGCCACAATATCAATGGAGAGACTAAACCATGCACACTACCTAGACATACGTACACGTACAAATACCACTTTGAGGATACGGACCCAAATACGGCCGCCACGTAGGTACGTACCCCACACATGCACGCGCGTCATCAAGCTCCCTGCCGCCGGCGCAGCCGCCTCCTCCACGACGCCACGACCGCCAAGAGCGCGAGCAGCACCACGGCGGCGGTGCCGACGACCGTGCTCACCGGCAGCCCGCCTCGCCGCCTCCCCCTCCGTCCGCGGCCCGGGCTCCTTCTGCCGCCGTCCTCCCCTTCCTGGTCATCACCGCTCTCGTCATCACTGCAGGTCTCCCCCTCCGGCAGACCAGCGACAGGCTCCGTCAACTCGTCGGCGCCGTTGCTGCTCGCCCAATCTGCCGCGGGGTCCTCGACGTGGACCGCCTCCTCCACCGGCAGCCCCGGCCAGAGCTCCGACGACGCCGACTCGGTCTCGACGTAGTCGAGCTCAACGTGGAGGTGCCGATGATGACCCAGCGCCGGACACTGCCGCTCCTCCTCCGGCTCGCCGGCCCCGGCAGCCGGCTCCCGTGATCGCCACGACGGCCACCTCATGGCGCGCGTTCTAGGTTCTAGCTCCACCTACCTCTCGCTCACATGGATGCATTGCATGGATGGTTAGAGAAGCCGCTGGTGTGTGTGCATGCAAGTTAATTTAAATAAACAAATTAAAGTTGTACTTGTGCCTTTGGCTGCACGTATACATGGATGCTGTCTGTCCTTGGGCCTTGGCTGCAGAGATCGGATCGATCCAAGGCTTGATCAGATGGCTTTGCTACACTGGCTAGCTAGCTAGCTATACGTAGTACCTAAAACAGATATTTTAGACGTTCGCATGTTCTAATATACAACTTTGATTATCATTGATTACTTATATGAGTCTTTCTTTTTTCGGGTGATTAATTGCTCGTGCGAGCATGTTAGGGAAGAATAATAGATAATGTTATATTACGAAGCATTTGCACGAGAGATACAATTTTCGCCTATACCTCCGATCTAAATAGTTTTCCGGAAAATCTACTTTTGCCTCATTATAGATAAATGTTGTGTCATATTGTAAAAAATAATTCTTTTGACAATTATATATGCTAATCATGTCTCTAGTGCACTAGTATACCTAAACATCTTAGTGCACATAATATGCCTTGTGATTTCTCCTTCCTACATATAGGGCCTCCTTCCCGATGATCCCTAGGTGCATGCATGGTGCTTAGATCTGGTAATTGATAGTAGTATTTGCTCGTTTGGTGTCCTGAAATATACTACTAACAAAGCACATTGGTAACTCCAGCAATCTAGTTTGGTTGTTTATGCATAAGAGGTTTATCTAGTTTATTAGTTTATTATTGTATAAAATTGACAATACTAGCTCTAGCTACTTATTATATGGAGGATATCCACCTCATAATACTTGCAGATTAACAAGGTAACTATTTATTATGTAACTTGATAACTACATCAGTATAATAGTGGTAACTGCTCAGTAGATGGTCTGATAACTACATCACCGCTATGGTGGTAACTATTTAATTACTAAATTGTCGGGCAACACCATAATGGTGATTATTATTTATAATGAGGGGAGATATATTATTATAGGATAACCATAGATAAATAGTCTAATAAGTACGGTGAATCAATCGGATAAGTATACACCGACACTCTTTTCTTGAAAACAAGTGCGGAGAATGCATTATTAGTATATGTTGATAACTACATGCAAATAGTCTGGTAACTCACATATTACTAGCTAATAACTTCTAAGCTCGAAAAAAAGTCATCGGAATATGCCCAAGTGAGATCTAGTTTTGACAGACTCAACGGTGAAAACAGATCGTGGATCGCGTACACGGTTTAGGAGATAAAACATTTTGAATCTTCAAAATGAGGGAATATTTGCTGATGTCAGCTAATTGGATTGTTCTGTATGCATGTGATGCATTTTTTGTTCTTTTATTTAATGTGCTAGCTGTGGGCTTGTTTGTGATGACAGGCTGGCCTGCCAATAATGAATCTCGCGTTCGCGCTTGGGCATACTAGTCCAGCCATTTTGGGCTGTCGAAAGTGGTAGGATGGGCGGTTGGGCCGTTCGGCAGCCAAGCCTAACGGGCATATGATCGCCAGGTAGCAAGGCCCATCGTTTTTATATGTTAGTTGTAATTAAAGTCAGACAAGTCTGACCGCGTGCCTATTTTAAAGGCATTCATGTAACGAGGCTTTGGAATGGATTGGGATGGGCAGTTTTGGAACAAAGCTAGCTTAGTTACGAGCCAAAGACGTACCCCTGCTACCTCCGTTTTCGAGCACTCGATGGATCTCCTACTGGTGGCTTAGGCCTTTATATTCTAAGATGACACTTATTTTGATAGGATCCGTACTGATTACCTCAACGGATTTTCTAGTCCGTGGTTGTCTAAAAGGTCCTTATTTTGTATATCATCAAGTCTACATAGTTACATAAAAAATATTAGGGAGCGTATCTGGTAAAAATGCCCATCTGGTGAAAATGTGAAAATTATTTTTCAAAATCATACATAGAAGTCTTCAAAAATTCTGAAAAAAAATTCATACATAGGTGAGGATATGATCTACATTCCTGCAAAATTTCAACTTCAAATTCAAAACCGTTTGCGAGCAACAAAAAAAATCAGGTCTGTATAGGTGTTAAACAGTGCGAAACACTTATACAAACCTGATTTGTCTTTTTTGTTGCTCACAAATGGTTTCAAATTTGAAGTTGAAATTTTGCAGGAATGTTGACCATACCCTCATCTATACGTGGATTTTTTTTCGGAATTTTTGAAGACTTCTACGTATAGTTTTCTGGGAATTTGCAAAATTTGCACCAAATGGGCATTTGCACCTGATATTTTGCCAAAATATTATATATAATGTTTAGGTTTTGGATTATGCAACTACCCAGTTTTACAATTTTAAGCTTCGGAATGTGAAAACTAAAATTATAGGGGTATATATTTTCACCTAACTGATCTAAATAGATTAGTGCGCTAGAAGTCAGAATTAGGGAGGTTTGACTACACATTTTCTAAAAAGATGAGTAATATGGGCTGGGCTTTGGGGCACAATGACTCTAGATGCATTGTTTAGAGCATTGAATGGATCTCCAATTATACGGGGATTAATTAATAGGCATGCCTAATTAATATGGCCGTATTTATTTCAAAATGTCACTTTATTCAACTCTCTTTCCTGATCCTTTTATGAAAGTGCATCTTGACTTCTAGACTCGTGTTAAGTAGTTTTGGTGATTAATAACAATTAGGTTTGTAGACTAAACGTTTCCTTCAATTTGAAAAATATGTGGGTTAGGTACCTGTCGACGATTGGTAAACCACCGATCTTACGGTAGTCGTGAGATAGAGATACTTGTTGTTGGTTAGAGACCCTTAGGGCACAAGGCCAAGAGATCTGACGACAAGGAAACGCCCTTTTTATACAGGTTCGGGCCTCCCTCAGGATAACAACCCTACGTTCTGTTCGTATATATTGATCAAAAAGTATCTTACAAAGGATGTGTATGTTAGTGGCTACGCTAAACCTAATCGGAGGCTATTTCGACTAGTTCCGTGGGGCTCAACTCCTTCGAGTCAGCGGGTCTTTTTATGGGAATCGCTAGGGCTTTTGGATGGTTTCAGGCTTCTAAGGCTTGTGCGACTTGAAAGACTTGTCCTCCCCTATGGGATTGCTGATCCTTTTATAAGGGGCTACCCGAGTCGTGCCAGACACGGACTTAGGCCCAAGTAGGACTTTGGCTTCCTTAAATGTCGGGATTGATTTCCTAGTTTAAGGGGTGTCCTTTCTCCTTACGGGGGGTTACCTTATCTTTGGGGATCTTTGCCGGATATGTATTCTTATTTCGAAAGTCCAGGGAATTGTATACGGATACCTCCTCGTATACGGGATACTATACTATTCATCATCAGTACCACTCCGTGAGGTTGCATTAAAAGGATGAGTCTACGAGCCCGTCAAGCCCGTGATTAATGAGTTGAGGTGCACATCAAGTTGAGAAGAACATGATCAAGTCAAATG
Organism: Stipa capillata; assembly: GCA_019208055.1. Classification (NCBI taxonomy): domain Eukaryota; kingdom Viridiplantae; phylum Streptophyta; class Magnoliopsida; order Poales; family Poaceae; genus Stipa; species Stipa capillata. The sequence goes on from JAGXJF010000226.1 coordinate 367,684, forward strand.
TCATGTTAGGACAAAGGACTTGAAGTAAAGATGAATCTCAAGTAAAGATTCAACGTTATAAGCATTATAAGGTGACGACATCAAGTTGACAAGGTGTCATGTGAGGACTTATGACTTGAAGAGAAGATTCCATCAAGTGAAGATGGACAAAGCTAGAACAAGACTTAGAGCGAGGATGATTGTCTTCATTAAGCTCAAGTGCAATGCTCAAGTCAAAGGTATGCCTAGCTAGGTGTTGTTCGTGCAAAAATTGGATCCGCGGAACACCTCGGTGATGTAGAGTCGCCAACCGTACTTTTGTGTACGATAAACGATTGCTTTCCAGGCAAAGCAACAAAGGATAACTATCGTACTTTCATGTACGATGAACGATTGCTTTCCGAGCAAAGCAACAAAGATCTTCTTATTTCGTGAAGAAGAAACGACTGTTTTTCAATGCAAAACAGCAAAGATCTACTACTAAGAAAAAGATAAAAGGTAAAAGTAATAGATTGATTTGTGTCGATTGTTAGATATCTCAATCGGCCGTCACCCTTTACATATTTATAGGGCGGCTGGTCTTTCCGTAGGAGATCGGGACTCCCAATCCTAACAGAATACAGATATGCAATCTTTCCTTATTTAAACGGATCCTGATTCTAATGTTACCATGATTTAAGTGATTTGATCACCGTGATTAGGACTCCTCCCCGTGTACACGAATGCCTTCCCGAATCCGTGATTAACTTTCCTGTGTAATTCTCCGCAATTCCTTGTTTCCCAAGTTGAAGTCTCCTGATATCTCCAAGTCGAAGATCCTGTTGTCGGAAGCAGGCTTGAATGCAATTGACTTTATGTATCAACCCACCAATCCAGTAGCGTCACGACTTGTTTCCAATACTCGGGGTTAAAGCAGACTATGCGGACCTCGGGGTCTTTTGTGAGTATCTTAGTACTCGGGGATGCGGCTGCACGGTTTCCAAATCGATCCGGACGATGCCCTGGTACTCGGGAAAACTACTCGAGTTCCCGAGCTGATCCACTCGGTGCTCGGGGACGTGAGTATTCGAGAACATGGGTACTCGGGCTGCGAGTACTCGGGGTCACAGGTACTCGGGACCACCAGTACTCGGGGACGCAGGTACTCGGGGTCGAAGTGAGCCACGCGGATCTGCGGGTACCTTAGTACTCGGGGACACTACTCGGGTCCCGAGAACTCCTGCAAGCTTGTGCTCGGGGATGTAGGTATTCGGCAACCCGGGTACTCGGACTACGAGTGCTCGGGGTCACAGGCACTCGGGAAACACCAGTACTCGGGGATGCGATCGCGCTGGTGCTCGGTGTCCAGAGGTTCCGTTCGGAATGCTGCAATAGTCAAGCCTGCATAAAAGTTTAACGCTAGAGCCACAGCTTGTTAGTCCATCATTTCGACTCCCAACTGCAATATTAATTTGGCCAACCGGATAATTCTCAAAGCCAAATTTAAATATAAACAGGTGTTTCTAGTTTTTTCAGTCTCAAATGTTGGAGGAGATTGGATTTCTAGCATAGGTAACCATACTATCAAGAGGGATCTTGACTAGTTCCTTATCTTGCTTTATGTATGATAGCTCATTTGTTGTGCTAGTTACCCGTGTTAGTGTCTCAAGAGGATGCAAATAAGTTTTGCAAATGAGAGACAGAGTATCATGTTGTTGGAAAGGCCTTTGAGGAGTGGATTGATCACTTTGGTGGTGTATAATATACATGTCCTTCGACTTGTTGCCTTCTTGTGTGAACTATGTGCTCGACACCTTTGGATGGTGGAACCATGGACATTGGACTATGAGGTGATGCTCACTAGGCTGTTGGTGATATGACCACAAACAGTAGACCACGAGGTGATGCTCGTGGGCTGTTTGATAGAGATACCGTAGAGTAGGCCATGTACAGTGGATAATGGAGTGATGCCCATATGCAGTTACATGAAATTTTGGATGATGTATTATGGGCTATGCCCACATGTTATCAAGCACACTTATGAATAGTGGACCACAGGGTGATGTCTGTGGGCTATTTCAGTGGTCGAACAGTCCAACCCTAGGTCAGACAGTCTGACCCAGTCGGCGCGTTGACCAGGTCAACGAATAGTGTTGTTTGTCTAAGAGGGTTGGATACTCCAACCCACCCAGTTGGCCTTGGTGGCTGAACCGACCGAAGGAAAAAAATTCCCGGAGGATCTGAAATATGTTATGGAAGGTTCCTAATAAGTCCTTGTAGTGAGTAAAATAATCCGAAGTTTCCAGAAAAGTCTCTGTGAGATGAACAATCGAGGGGGTCAGACAGTCCGACTTGTGGAATCGAACAGTCAGACCTATCTAACAGCTATATTTCTAGCCATTGGAAATAGGGATCAGACAATCCGACCTAGATAGATTTCCAACAGTTTTTCTCCAATGGCTAGTTTTGGTAATTATTGAGGAAAACGTAAAATATCAGTGAATATCCGAACTCCGAGATCAAACATTTTTTGCGTCCATTTTCCCCTTTACATTTGTGTAATTTATATTTGTGCAATTATCTTGTGTGAAAATTACATTACTTGTCATTCTAGGATTGCAAATCTTGATATAGACGTAGAATATTAATGCACTTAGTTGAGCCTAGATGATTTACGCGAGGAAAAAATCGATTACCTAAATTTCACATTAAAATCAGTTTAAATCATAATTAATTTTAAATTATGTATTAACCTACCTCTTTAAGCAACATATTGATTCTTTACTTCCCACTCTACCTGCCCCATGCAGGGTCTACAGTATGCAAATCGAGGCACATGCAATAAATGTGCCACAGAGGACATGTAGTGGTCCACATATTCTCCCCTTAAAAGGGGCAGGGCTGGGACTACTCGCCTCCACAAGCATCTAGCCGCTAGAGCCATTTCTGGCTGTTGGATCTGCTGGGCGAGCGATCTAGACCGCCTGTTCGCATCTAGTAAAAATCCCACCCCTTTCCTCTCCCCAACGCTCGTTGCCATCAGGCCTACCACAAGCTCGGTCCTCTGCGTCGGCTACCGCCACTACCACCACGCTCTACGCTCGTCGGCCATGCTCATCGCCGTTCTCTGCACTAGCTTCCACCCTGACTCATGCCGCGTCATGTTAGGGCTTAGCGAAGGAGGAGTACTATGTACGTGACGCAGCGGCACAACGAGGCATGGACGATTGCGCTCGATTTCCTCCTCCGCCTCGGCTTCCACTGTGGTTCCCGGGTCGCGCTAGGATTCTCATGGCCTAACGCCGCCACCGGGAATGCACGACCGGCCTCCCAGCGGCCAGATCGATGGATTTGAGCTCCTTATGAGCTTCTTTTCTCTTTGTTCTCTTCATCCTTTCTTTATTTTGGTTCACCTTCATCTCAGCCTGCTCACTCCTCTTTGTCGTCTCTGTCTTTCTCCAGATCTAGGAACCATTCAGCTTGCCGGCCGTCGCTGTCCTCCATCTCTAGATCCAATTAGGTATGCCGCTCCTCCGTCCACTCACTTCTCTTCTCCGATGTTACTCCTCTACACACTCATTTCTCTTCTCTGATGCTATGTTAGAGATCTACTCTCCCTTATTAGTTGCTGCCTTTTCAAATTTCAAAAATTTCGCCTTCATTTTGGCCATCCCGTTCAATCTTCCTAGCACCATTCTCCATGTAGTTTTTTCATGATATACTTATTTTGAGTTCATGCTCAATTTGATTATTAATCAATTAGATGCATGTCGATAATATTTACAAAAAAAGGTTTGTGATAGGATTTCTGCAATTTAGTTTTGTGGAGAGCATAGAAGAAAACATTAATGTGTTAGGAGTTTATATACAAAATCAAGTTCATTTGTCTCACCTATTGTAAATGGACTTCAATATATTACAATTTATAGGAAAATATGTTGGGACTTAGGTCAATGTATAATAATTTCTACAGCCCACTAGTTTGCTCTCTGCTGGGTGAGTATCACCTTTCCAATCCTGTTATGCCCTCTTTATGGTTTGCTTCCATAAGATGTGGTAATGCATACACTGACACATCGTTTTGCTACTCCTGTTCTCAAAGTGGACTGGGCAGCAAGGGTGAAGGATGAAGCGGCCTGAAGGAATGAAGAAGATGGCGATAACGGCAAGGGAGAGAGTAAAGCGCTCGGTACCTGTCGCCAAAGTCATATTGATTGTTAAGAACGAAAAAGAGAAAAGAAGGGTGGTAAGACGCAGCAACACATTAAATTGATAACTGAATTTAGATGGTGATAGCTGATGCATTTTTATCATCCTTTTTGGAGGAAAAACCAGTTCCCATACTGTACATCTAGAAAATATTTATACAACTGAGAAATTTGTTGTCGGATGCAAAATTTCTCTTGAAATAGCATAGTTGCTTAAGCCTTAAAAGTACCACTCAAATTTATTGTTGAGTTTGTGTCAGATATGTGTACAAGTTAGTTACGAGTTGAATTAGAGAAGGCATCCTATTGTATTAAGATACTATGGGGGAGTCCTAATAGGATACAGGTACAATCAAAGTCGGACTCAGGTATCTTAGGCCTCCTATATAAGGAGGGGGACCATACAATGTAACCAAACCAACACAAGCCAACATGAAAGAGATTTAATAGATGGGGGGAGCGCCCGTAGTCGAGCCCCGTGGATGTAGGCCTCGTGGCCGAACCACGTTACAAACGTCGTGACTCTCGTTGCTGATTCTGCGATGTTCTCGGTTTAGATCTACGCTTCCGCATGTGGCCTCGTGATTTCGCAACAAGTGGTATCAGAGCGAGGTTCAGATAAATATTGAGGCAGTGCAGAGGAATCCGGTGGGTACAAGACGGAGGACGGCGGCGCATGTATAAGGTGAGGTGGAGCCCAGAGTGCGTCGTGAAAATTCACTTCAAAAGGGCGCGGAAGTTTTTCACAATTTTATGTGGAATTTTTTTTGCGCGAGGTGGAGCGAAGGGAAAAAAAGAAATATAAAAAAGGGGCGCTGTCACACCCTGATTTTCAACGATTCGCATTTTCAAAAACCTAAACCTAAGACGCGCATATGCGTATATGTTTCAATCAAGTTGCCATGCATGTTTGAGTTTCAGTTTTCTCGAAACATGTCATCTCATGAGATCACCCAAGCCGCAACCCCATCATCGCACGTGCATGAAACCCTAAACCCTAGTCGGACACACGCACGGTATATGCACGAGCTGTCCGAACCCAAACCCTAGCGGCAACCTGCTCATCTTTACTCCCGACCCTCCAAATATAAGCTCTAACCTCCCCCATACCCTACCTCAGTCGTGCCGTCGCCCGAAACCCTAAAACCTAATCTGTCGCCCTAATTCCTAATAATCCTATTATCGGGCAGAAACCCTAAAATCCATATTGCATGTGTTTTCTTCCACCTAAAAATTCTGGAAAAATTTCATAAAGTTCTTAAAACTAATTGTCACCCATTTGTGAAATAAAACTTGAAGGTCCAATTCAAAAATACTTGATTCCACCCCAATTTGAATTTAGGTCAAATTTGCACTTTGAACTGCAACTTGTATATTCAACGCTCAGAAAAATTTCATAAAATTCTGCAATGTTCATCTCAGTACCAAAGACCCAAATATATAAAAACAACTTCATCTACAATTCAAAATTTTCAACTGCCAGCTATCGAACACCTTGTTGTATTTTCTTTCTTTCCATGAAATCAAGTTCCAACCTCTTTAATTGCCTCCAAACCTTCTACCTTCTACCCTTAGGCACCTGCCACCACCAGCTTCACTTCAATTAGAAACCCTTTTCTACAGTCTTCAACTCCCAGGTCATTTCATGCCAACGCTGGCAGCTCCTTGGCTAGCTCTTCACCACACAACTTGGTGCCCCAATTCTCCAAGCCATTTCCTCTGGGCTACCTCAGTACCAGGGACACAACCAGGCATCCCCCGGCACGCCAATTCACACGCATGCATACCCATGCCTCTCTAGAAGCGCGCCGGCCGCGCTCTGGACATGCACTCGCGCACACCAGCGGCATGGCAAGTCCCAACACGCCAACCCTTTCCCTCTCCATCACCTAACCTTGCCCTAGACAACATGCCGCCAAACTGTGCGCCACCACGCCACCCACCCTCCTCTGCCATCGCTGCATCGCCCGGTCCCGTCACCACGAACGGTAGCGTCCGGCAGCCTCCACTCCGCCACTCTAGGAGCTAGCGCCCGCGCCCATAAAAGGAGCCACGCCCGAGCCATTCCTTCCCCAACCTCCTTCCCCCCCTCCCCTCCCCCGTTGAGCAACTAGCAGCCCCTACCCCAGCTCCATCATCCCCATTTTCACTGGGCTACCAAGCTTGAGTCGCCCCTGCATCAGTTAACCACGCCCGAGCTAAGATTTCTCCCAACTCCACTCACCCGCGAGCCACACAACTCTTCCTTCGCTTACCCCACCGGTCGTCAGCCTCATCTCCGGCCAATCTCCGCCGCAGGGAGCCCTCTTCCTTCCGACCGAGCCCGCCGCTGCTTTGCCTTGGTCCTCAGCCGCTGAGAAGCTTCCTGGCTGAGCGGGATTGACCCCGGGAGCCTTATCACTAAAGGGGTAAGCTTTCCCCGCCGCTGCCAAGTGGGCCCCCCTCCCCCGCCCCGACCAAGCCACGTTGTCGGAATACCGGATGCGGTGAAGGCGCATTTGGCTTAACGCCTTCAACATCATCCACCTGAGGCAAATGAACCGACTGGTTCCCTGCTAAAAACTGTGCCTTTCTTTGGTTCGGCCGGTTCGACACCAAGAAGACTGGTTCTTGGCAAACCTCCAAAATAAAAGTTGCTCCCAAAAATATTTCTAAGCTTTTGGTTCAAACAAATTTCCAAAAATTCAAGTTTCCTTTACTGTATAGAGAGTAACTCAAATATCATTTTGAATTTAAAAACTTCTGAAAATTTCAATTGAACCTATGATCCATTTTAGGGTATCCTAACTTGTTAGGCACTGATATTCTGAACCCTTAGCACAAGAGCACATATATATGCAAGTTGCATGATTCGGAAATAAAAGAAAGTGAGCATCAACCCTAACAACCCTAACCCTAGGTTTCATGCATATATATATATAGCACCCAACCACGTCGAACTTCATCAAAAATATTTCTCCAGTCTTTTTCAAATCCCTAAGTCCCTGGACACCTTTCCACCACGTTAAAACTAGGGATTTCGAGCAAAAAGGAGTTCTAAGCATGAAACCTGTCGGCGGAATGGGGCCCAGGGTGCCCCGAACCGCCGGCGGAGGCCAACCAGAGGCCGCGGGGCGCGACACGTGGCGCCCGGGTCGCGGAGGACCCCGCCTCATTAGTAAGCGGGCCTGGCGGTCAAGACTGAGTGCTCGGGGGCCTCCCCCGAGCGTCGCATCCATGCGAGCAATCTAAAAGGGCCTTGGGCCCCCAAAAGTCCTTGGCCCAAGAATCGAGAGAGCGCTCGGGGCCCCTTCCCCGAGCGCCCGGCGTCCCGAGAGGTGTGGGGCCCGGGGGAGTGCTCGGGTGAGCCCCCGAGCACGTCTCCCGGCGCTTCCCCCGTAAGGGGCCCTGAGCGACCCTCCAACGAGTGCTCCCCGAGTGCTCGGGTCGCCCGGGGACAACCCGGGACAGCTGGCACCCCTCGGGAACCGAAGGGACTGCTCGGGGTCGGAGCGCTCGGGGGCTGTGGGGTCCCCTTGTGGGGCCCTCCTCCGGGCGCGCCGTTGCAGTGTTTGGCTTCTGCCGCAAGCCTCAGCCCCGGCAGAAACATTTAATGCCTGTCATTCGGGCATTAAATACTAAGCCCTGTGAGGGCATGATATCGGTCAGGCCGGGTCCCATCCACGCAGGGCAAGTCCCTTTTTGCCATAGCCCCTGCCAAGGGATGGGTCCGTCTGACAGGGTGGTTGACCGACCGGGCGCGCCGCCCCGCGGGCCCGTGTCGCTGTCACCCCTTTTTGCCCCCTTGGGTCGCGTCACCGCGCGCCCCGGTGCGCGGGTTCGGTCGCTGACTTCCGGGGCCCAGGAGTGGATGCTTCACCCACTCGGTCAGAAGAAACCCGGTAAGTCTCCTTTGCGGGACCCACCGAGCATAAAGGTGTCAGGATCCCTGTCCGGAGGCATGGCGGGGAGACGTCCGACACGAAGATCGGCGCGCGCATTAAATGTAAGAGTGGGCGGCTCCTTGGCGCCCACGACGTCGTCTGCAGTACCCCCTGGCCACTGTGGTAAACCCTCGGCTATATAAGGGGAGTTCCAGGGCCATGCAGGGGGTTCGGATTTTTTTTCGGTTAGCACTTCACTGGTTCGAGTCTTTTTTGTTAGACTCTTCTAAGCTACGAACATCTTATGCTAGTTTGAAGATCAGCTAGCCCTTTGTGAGGAAACCACCTCTGTAACCTTCATAGATCAATACAAACACACAACAAAGAGCAGGACGTAGGGTTTTACACCCCCGGGTGGCCCGAACCTGGGTAAATCCTTTGCGTCTTTTGCATCATCTCCACCTTTCCCACGATCCGTCACCGGCTCATAAGAAAAACTCTATTGCGCCCCCGGCCGAATCCCAAAGGGGGTCCAACCGGGCCACCGCTAGAGGCGTCTCTACGCCGACAAAACCCTAATCTAGTTATTCCTCGCATAAAATATAAAGGCAACACTTCTCTCCTTCCCTGTTAGTCTTGCAAGCATGGCATGTGTTTCCCCACTGGTTTCCCTTTTTGGTACTTCATGTCGCTTGGCTCTTATTGGTGTTATTTTGAAACGTGTAAGGTATGTTCGTCAGGAGGAACCTGAAGCATCTCCACGTCCGGATCAAGACCAGGAACTGCCAGGCAAGCTTTCCACCCTTGATCATGTTGAATCCTAAGTTTGCAAAATGATATTTTGTTTATGAAACATGCATGCTATGTTTTATGACCCATTATTTTATGTGGTGAAGTTATAACCGATGCTTAGAAAACCCTAGTTCGACCCTGGACTCCTTGTCACCCTAAGGACTACCTATGTCGGAAGAGTTACCGGAAACTTAGGGTAGACTATATATACATATGCTTAGCCCTGTAGTAGAAAAACTAGGGTTTCAAAAAGGAAGAAATACCCAATATTTCATGTGGTGAAAACTTGGAAACGGACCGTCGTGTCTGGAAGCGTATGAAGGTAGTATATCCATGGGTTGGGATATTTTACCGCAAAAAGATTTTGGTTAAAACCTGAAAAACAAAATGGAGAAGATTTTGATCCGGGTCAGAAATGAAGGGGGAAAGCAGGGAGCTTGTTAAAGTGCGAGGTAATGCCCGGCATGGTTCTCGCTGCCCGTTTACGGGAGCGGTGTGAAGTCCCTCTCGGATCACATAAGGACCGAGCTTAAGTGCCGTTTGGCCAAGTCTTACCGTACGTCCACATGTCCTTTATGGGAAGGACTTGACCTAGTACCCCAGTCTGAGACTAGCATGAACCCGTAGGCAGTGTGAAGCGTGCAGATGAGGTTGTAGCCTCTGTAGAGAAAAGTTTCCGCGGGAAAACGATGGCTTGTTCGCCACAAAATTGAAACACCAACCTCCTTGCAAGCGATGATACTGACTCAAACTAGGTATGGGACATGTCCTTCTGGCGGGTTCATGGCTAGGCTTACTCCGGTAAAGAGTCTCGTTGTACGAGCTTTGGTAGTATGCGGTGCATAGTATGCCCAAGGTGACATACATCGTGTGGGTTAAGCCGTACCACATTTACAGAGGGTTAAAACTATTCGAATAGCCATGTCCACGGTTAAGGACGAACTTGGTTAGGCCACACTAAAGTAGATTGGGTTGCAAAACCTAAAAATGTGGTTATGGGTTTAAGGACGTGATCCGCCGTGTTCGCAGGGTGACATGCAAATTTCCCGTTGTGTCGGGAAGAGTGAAGAAGGGATTTTCCCGTGGACTCGGGCAGACCCTAGTATCCCCGTCGTATCGGGTGAGCTGAGACTCCCCGCTGAAGCGGGTGATTATGAGTCTTTCCGTTGTAACGGAAAGCACAGAAATGAATCCCATCGTATCGGGAAGGAACAGATGAACAGATGTTCGTCTCAGAATTCCATGAAATTTTTATGAAAACCGCTTTAATATCTAATTATGTATTTCATGCAAACTTACTTTCTCGCACAATATGAAACATAGGTTAGAACCATTTCTTGAAATACCCCGCATGCATACTTATCCATAACAAACTCCACGGTGGGAAGTTTGCGAGTACATTCAATGTACTCACCTGGCTTGTTATGTGGCCAGACGATGAGGAGGAGTACCAGATCGAAGATAGCGACAGTGATTTCGAGACGTAGGGTTTGAACCCCCAGTCAGTTGCCTATGGTTCGGCATATTGATGGATTATCTATCGCGTGTTTACTTCCGCTGCTGTTTTAAATTCGGCCAATAGGCCTGGCTTGTACTAAATAAAGATCAGTTGCTATTTGATGTAATGAACGATGTATTGCATGTCTATGATATCAAGTACTTGTGTGTGCTAGCTACTGATCATGGGACTAGCACGGTAAACACGGAGGCTTATCCGGCCTCAAAACCGGGTACGCTACAGGCGCGCAGCGAGCAGTGGCAACGTCGCAACGCGGCAGCGCGAGGCGGCGGCGTCGGCCATGGACTGCAGCTTGCACAGCCGGCCCAGGTGCGCCGGCCAGCAGGCCGGGCAGGGTGCTGCGCTAGCGGCACAGGCGCGCGCATCGGCCCAGCCGAGCGGCGGCCTAGGCGCCAGCCGGCCTGGCTACCCAGGCGCCGGATCGAGGCAGCCTGGTGTGCACAGGGGGGAGGGGAGGGGGCCAGCGGGACGGCCCAGGCGGCCGAGGCTGGCCCAAGCACAGGCACCGGCGGCCCAGGCGCGGGGCGCGGCCCAAGCGCGGGGCAGCCGCGGCCCAAGCACGGGGCAGCCAGCCCAGGCGGGGCTCGGTGGGCCCAGACATGGCCCGTGGCAGGCCCAGCGGAGCGGCAGAGGCTAGGACGGGCCCAGGAGGGGCCCGGGCGGATGCGGGGTCTAGAAGGCCTAGGCGGGGCTCGGGAGTGGCCCAAGCGGGATTTTGGAGGCTCGGGAGGCCCAGGAGGGGCCCGAGAAGGGCCCAGAACATGTGGGGGCGGCCCAAGAGGTGTTGGGAAGGCCCAGGACGTGATTTTTTTGTGTTTTCTCAACCAAATTTCATGTAGAATCCGAATTCTACTCAAATTTGGGTTGGATTCTGAAATTTGGAGGGAGAGGGACTTGGAGTAGGAGTCCAGCTTGGATTTCAGGGTCCAAGGACTGCTATATAAGCATGGGTTGGGGGGAGGCTTCAAGGCACGAGATCTCAGGAGTTGAAACCTACAGGCAACCTGGAAAACACATGATCCGGAAGAGCAGAGTACTCAGTGGTCCGGAGGTGAGGCGTGGGACTCGGCATCGATTGTGGACAAATTGATGGAGGGAAAAAACAGCGGGGTTGGAAGAAGTGTGGGCTAGCTACCTAGGAGATCTTCGACCAGGGCTGTGGAGGCTCGACACGAGAATTGTGGCGAGGCGTGTGACTGAAGGCGCACAGCAGGCAAAGATGGTCTCGAAAGATTGTCCAAAGAAAGGATGAGGCAATTATGAATTTGACTCAGCGAGATGACTCGGGATATGGCTGTAAAGTTTATTCAGAATGAAGAAGAAAGTATAGTTGCAGGTGGAGTCATGGTGGAGTCAGGGAGTAGCAATGGGGTCTCATCGGCGGTTCAGGTCAGTGAGCTGCAAAGGTGAATCTCAAGTCCAAGATGCACGGAGGTTTGCACACAATGGCTTCAGGTGGCGAAAGACATATTCGCCAAGGTGGAGTTTGTTGAGTTCATGTCGAATATGTGTACAAGTTGGTTACGAGTTGGATTAGAGAAGGCATATTATTGTATTAAAATATTATGGGGGTGTCCTAGTACGATACAGGTAGAGTCAGAGTCGGACTCAGATATCTTATGCCTCCTATATAAGGGAGGGGGGACGACACAATGTAACCAAGCCAACATAAGCCAACTTAAAAGAGAGTTAATAGATGGGGAGGTGCGCCCTTAGTCGAGCTCTGTGGATGTAGGCATCGTGGCCGAACCACGTTAAAAACGTCGTGACTCTCGTTGCTGATTATCGGTTCTCGGTTTAGATCTACGCTTCCGCATGTGACTTCGTGATTTTACAATATTTATGAATGTTTTGTTCGAGTTAGTGTAGGCTATGATTTTCTTTTTCAAAAGTAGAATTGGGCTCAAATTATGATTCGGTTACTAAATATTGGCTTAGTAAAACAAGGAATATGGAACTTAATACTATTTGTGCAGCTGCAACGTGCGGTTTATGGAAATCCTACAATAATAGTGTTTAATTGTCATGTGTTGATGGACATGAAACAAGGACACAGTATTGGAGAAAATGGAACGCTTCGGTGCGCTCTTGATGAATGTTTTGAGGGATCCACAACCAGTAAACTGGATATCAGATGCCTGACCACGGAAGAAATTCAATCAAGAGACAAAACTAGGAAGCTGGAGAAACAGAGGTGATGCGAATGGGTGTTGTATCTGTGTGACACACTGAAGGGCTATGGGGAAGTGAAGTTCCAAGTCTCTAATCTGATGTAATCTCAACGCGTAGTGTTTGTCGGTAAGTATCAAATAAATTCTCCAATCTTAATTGATCATCACACAGGGATCATTACATATCAGCAGTCCCGAGCCTGACCCAAATGACGCAAAGATTGTCGCGCGAGGTCATCCAGGCCGAGTTCCAGAAGATTGGCAAGCAGAATGGATCCACCAACGGCCATAAGGTTTAGTGTGCGTTCTCGAAGATGGCAGATGGCCATCTGCAGAACACCTTAACCACTGCTAGTGACCTCTGATGAAATTGATAATCGTTGTTGTCCACGTAGTGAGTCGGAGGGTGCAATGAGCCCGTGCTTTAGCAAGGAGCAGCGCTCCACGATGATCCAGCACGCAGCTCTCACTAACGCCATGGTCCAGTCTGTCCTTCGCTGTGGGCGGCGACTGTTGTCAGGCTTGACTTCTTTGAGTGCAACCTCTCAAGCGCCATCCATCTGTGCTCTCCTGACGTGGGGATGGCGTAGCTCCGGCACCTCCACCTCGATGCCTTCCATCTGTTTGACCAAATGCCTAAGAGAGAGGAAAGACAGGTGAGTGAGAAAGAGAGAGCAAGGGCCCACAAACCGGCTGATGTGGTGGATTTATCATCACATGTCATCTTAACATTGTGGGTCCGAATTGTCAAGATGGGAATGTTAGATGCGTTTCAAACTTGAATTTTGTTGCTTAAGTTTGGTTCAATGTGTCGTAAAAAATTAGACCTGGTTCAAGTTGTCACAGTTATTAGATATCTAATTTATGTCCTAATATGAGTGTTGATCGCATAACAGATTATTTAGCACTTGAGGCCTCTATGACCTGGAACTCTATGTAGTCTTATGTTTTAATGTCCGTGGACACATTTGCCGTGACTTCATAAATAGTTGTATCGGTGTACATTTTTGCAATACAGAGATTAGACTCTTCTTTTATCTAGAAAAAAGTCTGCTTCAAGTTTAAGTTTACTTGAAAAATACTACCCCTCCGTCTTGAAATATAAAGGACACAGATTTTTAAAAATTTATCTTTGACTAAGAATTTATTTAATGATAAGTGGATTACATAATAAAAAATTAATATGATTAGATTTATATTAAATATTATTTTTTAATAATATCGATTTATATCATGTAATCCATGCGTCTTATATCCATGCGTCTTACATCTCTGGACAGAGGGAGTAACAAGCGAGACATATATGCACAGAGAGCGTACTTTTCTAGAAAGAGTCGCCCTGTAGCAAATTACAGCCCGAAGATGAACAATGAACCAACACCTGAGTGCGGCTTTTTGGCTCACGGGGGCATTTGCACCCATTAGTTTGGCGAATTTTAATTTCACATACAAGTTTCAAAAAAATCTGAAAAAATTCATACCAGTATATGATAGAATGAAGTATACATAGTTAAATTTTCAAAAAATGATATGACCATTTGTGACCTGTGCAAAAAAAACAAAAACACACCTTGGATAGCATGAACAGTACAAAGGGCCATATGCACATATTTGTTTTTTTTTGCACAGATCGCAAATGGTCATATTATTTTTTAAAAATTTAACTGTGTATACTTCATTCCATCATGTACCGGTATGAATTTTTTCAGATTTTTTCGAAAATTGTATGTGAAATTAAAATTCGCCAAACCTAATGGGTGCACATGCCCCGTGTGCATCCAGTGACTTTCCACCAACACCTCTGCTTTCTTTAGCAAACTCTGCATGGCTAAAACGAGAGATAGGGATAGACTCTTTCAAATCATGCATCCATAACTTCGGGCCACCCCTACTCTCTCTCTCTCTCTCTCTCTCTCTCTAACACCTCCATTGATCCCTATCCTCTCTCCTCTCTCCTCTCTCTCTCTACCATTGCATGCCTCACGACGATCGAAGCATCGAGGGCATTGACCATTGTCGCAGAGAGCTTGTCTGCTTCAAGAAATGGAGAGGATACCGATACCATTGGCGATGCCACCGCAGAAGTCGAGCAGCTTCACCGCGGCCACCATCCGCAGCGAGGAGAAGCTCGGCCGCAACCTCTCCCTCGGCGCCATCAAGCTCAGCGAGCACATCGACCGCGCCAAGAAGGATCTCGAGGAACGCGACAAGGACACTGCTGCCGGCGCCGGGGGTGACGACAAGCCGGCTCCGGCGCCCGAGGAGCCGGACCTCGCCGCGCTGTCGGCGGAGATCGACGCCTTCCTCGCCAGCCGGGACAGCGGGGACGCGCCGCCGCTGAGCATCTCGGAGGTGACGCTGGACAAGTTCGCCTCCGCCGTCGAGGTGGAGATCGCGCAGTCGGAGGGCGATGACAACAAGTGGGAGCCCGGGGAGGACGGCGAGCAGCCACCGCTGCTGGCCGCGATCAAGCGCATCACCACGCTCGCGTCCGCGCTCACCGCGCCGTTGAGCGCGGAGGGCGCGGCGGCGGCCAAGTACACCATCGGGGTGCACCGCGTCACCGGCGTGCTGCACCGCTCCATGACGTTCGTCGAGGACGAGTTCCACGCGCTGCTCGAGGACCCCCGTGTCGCGAAGATGGCGCACGCTGGCGAGAACCACCCGGGCAGCGCCACGGCCAAGTCCATACGGCGGCCGCCGTCTTTCGGGCACGCGGCCGGGAGCGAACCCGACCAGTGCGTTGTCCCGTCCTCGGAGGGTGGCGGCGCCGGCGGTGACGCCTCCCAACCGTTCCCCGCCGAGACCGTGGACCGGCTCCGCACCATGGCGGAGGCCATGATCACGGCGGGTTACGCAACGGAGTGCACGGAGGTGTTCCTGGTGGCGCGCCGGAACGCGCTGGACGCGACGCTGCAGAGCCTCGGGTACGAGAAGGCGAGCATCGACGACGTGGTGAAGATGGCGTGGGAGGCGCTCGAGTCGGAGATCGGGACGTGGATCAAGGCGTTCCAGCATACCGTCGCCGTCGGCCTCTCCGCGGAGCGCGACCTCTGCGCGCGCGTCTTCGCCGGCGGCAATGCCGGCATCGGCCGCGCCATCTTCGCCGACCTCGCGCGCTGCGCCATGCTCCAGATGCTCAACTTCACCGAGGCCGTGGCCATGACCAAGCGTGCCGCCGATAAGCTCTTCAAGGTGCTCGACATGTACGAGGCCATCCGCGACGGGGCCCCCATCGTCGACGCCTTCCTTTCCGCCGCCTCGGCCGACGGCGGCGAGGCCCCGGACGATGACTACAGCAGCGGCGCCGACTGCGCGCTGGCCGACCTCAAGTCTGAGCTCACCTCCGTGCAGTCCCGCCTCGGCGAGTCTGCCGCCGCCATCTTCTGCGACTTCGAGAGCTCCATCCGCGCCGAGGCCGGCAAGCAGCCGGTCCCCGGCGGCGCCGTGCACCCTCTCACCCGGTACGTAATGAACTACCTCAAGTACGCGTGCGCTTACAAGAACACGCTGGAGCAGGTGTTCCGGGAGCACCACCGGTTAGCGGACTCGGACGACGCGCCCGGCGGCGAGAGCAACAACCCGTTCGCGGCGCAGCTGATGGAGGTGATGGAGCTGCTGCACGGGAACCTGGAGGCCAAGTCGCGGCTGTACAAGGACCCGTCCCTGATCAGCATCTTCCTGATGAACAACGGCCGGTACATGCTGCAGAAGATCCGCGGCTCGCCGGAGATCAACGCTGCGGTCGGCGAGGCGTGGTCGCGGAAGCGGTCGACGGACCTCCGGCAGTACCACAAGAACTACCAGCGGGAGACGTGGGGTCGCGTGCTCAACCTCCTCCGCGACGACGGCGTGATCACGGTGAAGGGCCACGTCCAGAAACCGGTGCTCAAGGAGCGGCTCAAGCAGTTCAACGCCGCCATGGACGAAATCCAGCGGACGCAGGGGAGCTGGGTGGTGAGCGACGAGCAGCTGCAGTCCGAGCTCAGGGTGTCCATCACCGCCGTCGTCGTGCCGGCATACCGGTCCTTCCTCGGCCGCTTCGCGCAGCACTTCAGCGCCGGGAGACAGACGGAGAAGTACGTCAAGATGAGCGCCGACGACCTCGAGGCCATCATCGAGGAGCTCTTCGAAGGCAACGCCGCGTCCATGCCCAGGAGAAGAAACTGATTAACTCACTCACTCACTGACCTCCATGCATGATTCCTCCATGATTGAAGCAGCAAAAATGTACCTTTGTTCTGTTCTTACGATTTCGCTCTTCTTCCTTCTTTTTTACTGCGTTCTAAAGAGCAATTCTCAGTACATCACGGCAGAGATAGATGTGTGTATTAATTCGTTAATCATCGATCCATGCGTACGTGTTAATTAATTACTACCTGTTTATATTATATTAACATTCTACTACTATATACGATGTTGCATGTATGTCTCAAGATCTTGCCCTGCCTTCAGAATATAAAAACTGGTCTTGATCCGATCATGGGGGCACACAGGCAGTGTACTGTTGCATATGGAGCTCACGTTGTTCTACACTGCATGCATGATCTGTTTGACTTCCTATTTTCTATTTCATTTTTCATATCGTGAGAAAGAAGTGGCATGAAAAATCAAGATATGCCAGTACCATTCAGCCACGTAATTTTATGGTACATTCATGATAACCAACCCGTGCGTCTCAAATTAAACTGATGGTGTCACATGTTGTCGGAACAGTGTTGCCGCTGTCGAAAGTGACTCGTTAGGACATGCGCAAATGTGAGGTAGTTCTGCCAGCGCTAATTAAGGTTTGTCTTTTCTCTCCTCACGAAAGGAGACACGGTTAACCCAGAAAAACTGATGAGATTTGTTCACAACCGATATACTGAGTTCATATGAGGGTCACCGGTCTATCATATGCTTTACCTCGACCTTCCTACTTGGATGATCATTTTAAGTGCGTGGAGAAAACTCAGAGGCCAGGCATTTCTTTGGAAAGACAAAGAGGTGAGGTGGCAAATCCAGGCGACGTGATAGTCTACGTGGCAAAACCACTATCCACATCACCAAAACTACCGTCGAAAACTGCTCTGGAGTGAAGTGCTACGGTATAAAAAAGTTTAGGGGGTTAAGTGAGTTCAAATTTTATTTGAGCGTAATGTGAGCATCACAAATAGTTTGATGGAGAAAAATAGACTTTTTCCTTTACAAATACTGTATATTTTTTTAAAAAAAGGGTTAATGCACTACTACAATAACGTCTATTCCAGACCCATATCCCAGATGGTTTAAAAGAAACCATTGGGGATTACACTTATCCGAGACGGTTATTTCTGAAATTTACATTCTAAACGGTTATTTTTAGAAAACCGTCTGGAATTACTAGCTCATCCCAGACATTCTAAACGGTTATTTTTAGAAAACCGTCTGGAATTACTAGCTCATCCCAGACGGTTCAGAATAAAAAACCGTCTAGAATAGCAACCCAAACGGTTTTTTATTCTGAACCATCTAGGATAAATCGGATAAATCGGATAAATTAGACGGTTTTTGAAGCGAACCGTCTACAAAGCTCACCCATCGGCCCTCATAAGTCCTACCTCGGCCGAGCCCATACGCAACACCGCACCATTTCGAAACCCTAGTGCTTAGTCGCCACTGCCCCCACCCCCACTCCTCATCCCGTCGCCTCCTTCCGCCTTCCCCTCCTCGTTCCCATCGCCGCCAAGCTCTCTCCAACCCCATCCACCGCCGCTCCAACCCCACCCGCACGCCTTCTCCGCCACCCTCTCCACCCCGTGGCTTTGCCTCTCTCTCCCCCTCTCCTCTCCCACCCCCTGGTTTGGAGATGGCGTGTACACTGATGCCAACGCAGGAGATGGCATCAAGGTGGTCGCCCGACCGCCTCCACATCCCTCGCCATCGTGCCGTCGTCCGCTGATGTCGTCGTCTCGGTCGCAAGCGAGGACGAGGACCAGATCTGGGGGCGCTAGGCTTTGGAGCGCCCAGATCCAGCGTTTGGGAGACAGATCCGACCCAATTAACGCATCCGCCGCCTCCATCTTCCCCAATCTCACCTCTATTTCCTGTTGCGCCACACCATCACCGAGCTAGGCCACCACTGGAGGGCCACACTCCCACCGAGCTCCACTCCTCTTCAGCGGGCAGCAGTGCCATCGATTTCCTCCTCCGTCTCCCCTTTTCCCCTAGCAAGCTCCAGCAACAACAAGGTAATATTGCCCTCTTCTTCTCCAATCTGCTTCTCCAGCGGAGCCTCCAACAACAGCTGTGAACATTGGAATGCATCAATCGGTGGTACGGATATAAAAATTGTTGTATGGATATCGGTTCTTTGGATATATTATTGTTTATGGTTTTGTCCATGCAAGTATATATTCATGATATTTCTAGTTGCAAAAATTAATATGGTATTGTGATTCTTCCCAGGGCACATAGTTGATACTGTCGCATTCAATCCCATGTTTGATCCTTTGCTTCAAGCATCAAGAAATGCCATAAATACTGGAGTCAAGGTAATTTATACACATTTTTGTTCACTCTTTAAAGGATGTGGCATATTTAAGTCAACGGACTCGAATATCCTGAATGAATGCTTCCTGTGTGTCATTTCTAATGTGAGCTATTTGGTGGAAGAACACAATAATATATCTTCATTGAAACATTTGCTTTTGATTACTGGGATTGGAGTGTTATCATGTGTTGTTATTTTTAGGTGTTTATGTATAACTATTTTGATTGGGTCTCATTTTAGTTCCTTTTTCACTTGTTAGTGACATGATGTATGTCTTCTGAAATTATTTTTTCCTAAATCGAATCAATTCTTTGTAAGTCATTAGTGATTTATCCTTAATTTCAGGAAGCTGGAATAGATGCACAGCTTTGCGATGTCGGTGCTGCACCCGCCGCCACCGCCCTCTCGTATGCTGGATATCCTAGATGGAGGCAGGGATAGTTCTCTTCATGCATGTGTGTGTGTTAGAGATGAGTTGTGATCAATATATATGTGTCTAATGATCTTGCATGTGACTTTTATGTAAGATAAATGCAGTGAATAATGTAATTTTTTAAATGCAAAAAGCAATCCCAGCCGGTTTAGTTTTAGAACCGGCTAGGAATATCCTTAATCCTAGGTGGTTCTGTTATTACAACCGTCTCGGATGATAGTTAATCCAGACGGTTCAAAAACCGTCTGGGATATGGGTCACTTATCTGTGACGCATGTTCCCAGACGGTTCCCAAAACCGTCTCGGATGACGATTTTGAACTATCTGAGAATATGTTTTTTGTACTAGTGATGAAACCAGAAAGAAAATTACCAAATATTACTGTGCAAACACTTGAAATTTTACCTTTAAAATTAACATGGCTTTGTTGAAGTTTTTACTAAGAAAAACAGATTGGTAGAGAAGTATTCCCCAACAGATTATTGACTATGTTTATTTTTGATTTTGCAAGAATAAGTTTCACGAACTCTTTGCCTGGAGAAGCTTTCATGGGTTCTGCCTGAGCTCTCAACACATCACTTTGTTACCATCAACCAGTTTGCACTCCGAATGCAGCGGGTACTCTTTCACTACGATGCTACTAGCTAAACTGCATTGCACTTCGGTACTCCGAATTCCCGTCGGAGATCATGTCTAGTGATACAAAATTTAGCAACTCTTAGATTGAGGGCCAAGTACTTGTAGAATCAACTAATCTTGTTCATTTCTGATTATTCGTATAATGTGCCGTTGTAATGTCTAAAACCTTTCTTGACTTGTGCACAAGATTTGACCTCCTTGTGATGTTCGGTTGCCATTGGATTGCGCGCGTGCAGTGCAATTAATTAACGTGGCTAATTAATTGTTGGAATTACAAGCCACGCGTAGCCATGCTGCTGTATTTGTAAGTGCTTCAGGTGATGAGTGGTAAGTGACATTTACTGTCAGGACACATGTTCCTCAATCCTCATCGGCCAGCCAATGTTCGATCTTGTCGATTTGTTCCCGCCGTGTACAGAAACGGAATTACTTATGCTAATGCACGTCAATATCAGAATCAGGTCAGATAGGTGGTTTTAGAGAGATTCTCTGATTTATGTTAAAAACCTACAAATGTAAGCGCATAAGTAATCGGCTTTTACATTGGAGATTCTAGATGTGCCATGCGTTACCGTCAAGTCCTTAAGTCGGTAAATCTGACGGAGACTTTAGATCTTGTAACAGCCGATGATCACGTTAGAGAGAAGTAGATTGTCGATGATAAACAATAGGTACAGGATATACACCATGATGTATAGAAACATACATCATCCCAGTGTCTGCGTTGCCATTGTTTTCGAAGTAAGCCCGATAAAACCATGACAGATGAAGGAGATCCGGCTAATAATTTCCATGTTATCTCAAAGAAGGAGAAAAAGTTGCATGTGAACAAGGTATTTTGTTAGTGGAATCAAGCTGAACAGGTTTTCTTTTAGGGAAATCAAGCCGAACAGGTAGCTAGGAATTTACATTTGAGCTCTGTGGGCGCCCAATTACATGCTGCAATGCGCAGAAGTGGCGATCTGTATTTCCTGCGTGCTCTCGCCGGTCCATAAAAGAATTGCGGCCCACTTGTTTGGCCCAAACCGTGTTCTGCATGACCTGCACAACAGCACAAGCGATGTTTGGAGTACATAGCAAGCACCCCGTGCGCTGTCACAAGTTAAAAAAAGTCAAGCTATATGTTTATAGGACTATTGACTTTATTGAATCGATATGCTACTTGGCATATCTGCAAAACTTATGTTACAACGGGTACTTTGTGAAATATTATTAAGTAGCTGGTGGGCAATCCCGCCTTAATGTCGGTCGTTGGTGGTAGATCAGACTGTTGGTGTGACTCAAATATGAACAGACCATCGTTATCAACTAGCTTCTTTGTAGGATTAAAGATATGTGGGAAGCTCTAATCCCTGTCTACGTATCAACAAAATGCTATCCACTTAATTTAAGCAAGACCGACCTACGATAGTAGGTGTTTTATTTGCTGCTACAATTTTGACTTGACACACTTTCTTGACATCATGTCTAGCTTATCAAAGGCATAAATTTTGACCAAACTTTGCTTCTTGTATGCAACATATGCTACGTAGTCAGTCTTTGTGCACTCAAGACATGTACAAAAATGTGATGTTATGATTGACATTTTGTTCGGCCATGTAGGATTATTGCTAGCATAGAGGGAAAACAAAGATGATGTTCAGTGACTCTAAAAAACCTAGAAACTCTACAGATGACCGCAGTATACGTTATTGTCTCTTATTTCTTCATGCTTTTGTACATTGAGACATCTTAAGAGACAAGTTAATATATGAGTTGTCTTTAGTAGTATTGACTCTAGACAACGAGAGATGCACAAATCAACATCTGACTTTACATTTATATACATGCCTCATGTAATCAACTATCGATTTTGTCACCATATTACGATGAAGCAAATCGTCGTGGTCTATGGATTGTTTTAGCATCTCTACAATTTCATCTCGAGATGCATTAGAAGAAATAAAATAGATAATTTGTTCGTGGATACTACCATTGTCTTCTCATTCACCTTTTTCCTTTTGATTTATCATTTATCATATCTATCTTATTTTCATCACGTTACTTGTATATGGTCTATTTTCTAGATTTTTGTATAATAGGAGTGTCAATGGATCCAATATGAATCTAATAGTGCTCTTACCATGCTCGAAGACGAATCGAATATTTGTAACGGATATGAATCAAATACCTATGAAATTTGGTCGGGTTAGAACATATTCATTCCTTATGTAGTTAATGTTATGATACTTTACCCTCATATACAGAACATTTAGTCACTTTATTCTATTCATTCCTCCTAAAGGAACATGAATTTACAATGAGCTAATAAATCCGCCGTCCAACTAGTTTACTATGCATTCTATAATAAAATATAAGCAAATTCGAATATCAGATCATACAATAACATTTTGAGAGAAAATTTTGGGAGAAGTGGGCAACAAAGCAAAGTTCCATAAGGAGTGCATAAATTAAGTCACACATGCATAGCGCAGGGTAAAATTTCAACACACAGAGATACGTCGTGAGCTGGGAGCCATGCATGTGTAGCACAACGCTCCCGCTTATTCAGCACACGTAGGCACGCAGAGAAAATTACGCACAGCTCAACACACTGCCCCACATCTCAGCCTCTCTCGCACGCGAGCTAGGCCCGACGCTTATCAAACTCACACACGTACACACGGAGGGGCGGTGCACGCACGCCGGCGACGTCGTACGGCCGCCGGCGAGGCTGGCGCACCGATCGATGATCTAGCCGAAGAGGTGGTGGTGCTTCTTCTCGCCGCTGGCCTCCTCGGCCTCCTTGTGGTCCTTCTTCTTCTCGTGGTGCTCGTGGAAGACGTAGCCGCCGGCGCCCACCGCCGCCGTGGCCGCCACCTCCTCCGCGATCTTGTGCCTGTGCGCGTTCTCCTGGTCCTTCTTCGACTCGTGCTTCTCGTACTTTTCACATGCACATACAAAGAAAAGACGTCAAAATATGCACGGATATGCAGAGAGCAAATCAATGAATGAATCAACCAAGCTGGTTAATTAATTATGAGATCGATGCTTACGAGCGCGAAGGCTCCGGCGGTGACGGCGCCCATCTCGCCGAGGTGCTCCTTGTGCTTGTGGTGCTTCTCCTCCTTGGCGTACTTCTCGTACTCGTTCTCGCCGGCGGTCACCACCTTCGTCGTCTCGGCCGAGTAGCCGTACTCGTCGCCGCCGGTGTTCACCACCTCCGTGGCGGAGTACCCATCGTCCTTCTTGTGGTGGAACAGGTGGTGGTGCTTCTCCTCCGCCATGGGTAAGCTAATTGGTTAAGCTCAGGATGGACAGTTGTTCTGCTTGGTTTGTGTAGGCTTTCCTTCTGGCCAGCTTTATAGGCTGAGACCACTGTTAAAGTATGGAAGGTGGAATTAATTACCCTTGACTAAACCATTCCATGTGTCATGGTCACATGGATAACTACTTTGTGAACTCAGTTCAAATGGATATATTAGATATCCGTCCATTTGTAATACTCCCTCGGCTGGCTAATGAATAGCATGATTTAACTGAAAATGCTCAGTTATCCGTTCTTTTAGAGAGTATAAAGTGGTCTTGTACTATCTATGATTGTACTCACACCACTACATGCACACACTTATAGGGGTTCCCTACGACTCACGTAGTTGCTTTAAAATTTAAAGACGCCGATGTTGTAATACTTTATGCGAGTAAAACTATAGGATCAAAAGAAGAATAAACAGAGCCATATTGAAAAAATACCAACCAATTAAGTTTTCATACTTTACCCTTTACAAAATTTGAAAATAAATTATATGATTACTTGGCACATGGATTTACTAGTAGATGATTGGAGTAAGATATATTAAGAGACAGTAAAGCCGCGCGCCCCCGGAGCCCTCTCGGGCCCTCGGCGCCTAATCTCCGTCCTATACACTGTCGACTGCCCGGATCGCGTGCCTTCCCGCGCCCGTGCATCGCCCCGCACGCACGTGCCCACGTGCCCTGCCCCGTGGGGCCCGTTGGTGGCGCCCTTCCCCTTCGGGAACAAAATGGGCAACGCCTGGTTGCTTGGTCCTCGGTCTTACGTGCGTGGGCTGGTTGCGGGCCACGGCTGCTCCTTTCCCTACGCCGCTCGTGGCCTGTTTCTCTCTCTGTTGGTGGTGTCCCTGTGCCTGTCTTTTGCTTGCCTATGTGGGCATCCCGGCTCCGCGTGTGGCGTTGCCTCCGGTCCGGACCGTGGAGCCTTGCGGTGTCATCGGCGATGGATGGGCTGCGTCAGCTGCAGGTTCTGTTTCGGGGTCGCGCCGCCGCGCTAGGTGCTAACGGCCTGTCCGCGGTAGGTGGCCACGGTCGGCACGGTGGTGTGGTGCTGGGCGGGTTGCTCAGGTCGCGTGGTCACGGTTGCCGCGGGGGTGTGGCGCTGATCCGTTCGTCGGCTGGTTGCCGGGGCTGCGGTCGGTGCGGTGGTGTGGTGCTGAGCGGGTTGCTGAGGTCGCGTCGCCGTGGTCGCTGATCTCGTGCAGTGCCTACTGCGATTCTCCGTTCTGGTAAAGCTAGATTGTTCCCTTGTTGTTATCGATTTTTACCTCTTATTTATTAACCGTGCTTTGCAGAGTTTCTCTGTTGTTATTATCTTTTTGCTCACTAAAATGCCATTGCTCGCCGTGACTTGGTTGCTCTTTTCGGCTCTCAGCTTAGTTTACTTGATTGATCTGTAGTAATTAAATTGGGCCTTCTAGGTGCGTTTCTGTCCTAGGATGCTCTTTGCCTGGCCTGATTATGACCTGCGAGCTCCCGTTGCTGATTGTTCCTTGCTTGGAAAGCCTCATGTTGCTGGTCTGTTTTTTTTCCTTCCTAGGTACAATTGCGTTGGAGGCCTGTGCTGCAAGCCTTGTAGCACAACGCGTGTCATTCTTGTTTTCTGGGTGCAGATCCTCTCGCCCCTTTGAGTTGTTTGGGGGTCGCGGTGCTCTGTTTGCCATCGAGGCGCGTGCTTATCCCATTAGCGTTCTGTTCCTGTTAGACATGCTAGATTTCGATACATTTTCTATCTTTGTGCCTCTTTATTTTCCCTGTCCGCACCGTTTCCTTGCTGTTTCTTACTGTGTCTGTTAAGCCTGCTGGATTTTGATGCAATTGTGCCTACGTGTGTCTTGGTTTTCGTGGTGTCTATATAAGATGCGTGGGGTGTTCTGGCTCTTCTTCTTCCTTTTGTTTGCTCCCTGGTTTTTCCCTTCAGTCATTACGCCCCTTGCTGCAACGGCCGTGCTTACTTCTTAGGTAAGGGGTTCTCAATGGTTGCTCTGTTCCAGGCACGGCCATTCCTTCTTTTTCCTTGCTGAGGCCGTTTTTCTTCCCGGCAGGTTTATTGTTTGTGCTCCGGAGTTGGGTTGGTGCCTGTGCTGTTTGGACAATGTATGCTTATTCAGTTTCTTGGTTTCCTTTGTAGCTACACTGGTGCTCTTTCCATAGTTTGTTTCGTGTTTGTCTCACGTTCCTCACGGTACGCCCTCTTTGTTGCTTTCTTCCAAGCTGCATGCTACCCTTCCAGTTTGGAAAGAATTTCCGTGCTTTGTCGTTTGCTATCTATGTTTTGCTCCTCTAATGACCGTTGTTGGTCTTTCGTTGTTGCTATGTCTCTGGCTATTGAAAGGAACGTGCTTCCGTGTGGCTTGTCGTTTGCTGCTTCGTGTGCTTGTTCGTGAGGATGGAGGCTCAAAATTTATTTTCCTGCTACTCTTTTCCTTCTTTCCTTGTTGCCTATTCTCCCCCTTACTGTTCTGTTATGTGTTGTTGAGTGTGTCGTTATTATATAGAGTTATCATTTACGTTCTCCTCACATTTTTCGTTCTATGCCTCATGTATCTTCGTCGAACTATCCTCTTCCCTCTCATGTACATAACTTGACAAATCCAGGCAATATTAGTTTAACTGACTCTTTTTACTTATTTAGACCTTTCTTATATATATACTTTCTATGCTTTTTTAATTTTTATCTATTTAGCAACTCTATGATTTTTCAATTATTATCTATTTAGCAACGGGCGCCGCAACGCGTGCCTCCATGGTCTAGTTTATCAATGCAGTTGGACGTGCCATGGAACCATTGGATCCCTAGCCCCAGGGAAGAGAGGGGACATGGCCCCACAACATCTGATGGACGGTGCGGTGGCCCACCATCTCTTGGCGGAGTTGCAGCTTGGGTAGCTTCAATCTGAGTAATAAAAGGTTGGGTTTCTGTCGACATATGTGTATTGGTTGATGGTGACGTGGGACCCGCTCACGCCTTCCCTCGTCACCGCGTCCACCAATCAGCAAAACACAATGACGATGACATGGCACCCGGGTATCATCAAGAAGGACAAAACTGGCCATCCGGGTATAGGGTGGGCCAGGCCGACTACTCGGAGTCCGACTTCTACACGGGGGCGCCTCATCGACTTGGAGTACAAGACATGGACTAATACCTGCCCGGCATACCCAGGTATCAGTTGTAACCAATTAGGAAATATATCTGTAAGCCGATCCAGATTCCTGTAACCCTACCCCCAGTCATCTATATAAGGCCGGGTAGGGATCCTTGGATAGGCACAGGCTTAGAGACGATCAAGAGCAAGCTAGAGCACAAGAACGCTCTGAGCATAGGCATAGACAAATACCCTCATACGGGATACGATCAATACAATCCACCAAACACAGGACACAGGGTATTACCTCTTGTTGAGAGCCTGAACCTGTCTAAACTTTATCTCCCGTGTGCACCCATCTAGATCTGTTGTGTAAACGCTGCCCCATATTCACTATTGCCGGATTATTACACCGACACACAAGCACGCAGATACCATGCTACGAGCACATTTGAGATTAGCCGCTACTTATGTGTAATCGTGTGTGCGAGTCACTGCAAAAATATATGAGCATATGTTCCATGGGCATGGGCAGTGCATGTCAGTCTTTGTTATGTTGGCAGGTGAGCCCTTTCACGACGTGGACGAGAGAATATAAAAAATAAAATAAACTATTTCTTAAATGAAAAATAACCTGTTTGCTGCTATTACAAGCAAATTTGTTATTGGACGATATAGCTGTTTTTTAAAGTGGAGTCCGCCGAATATCTATTGAAGATGTTAAGAGATGTTAGAGCATTTCCAGCACTTCGTCACTAAGCCCATAAAATGAGTACTTCAATAACAAGGGTATCTCCAACAAGCATTTATTTGTTACTAATATCTTGATATAAGAGCCTATATTGTTTTTCTTTAAAGTAACAACCACACCCTCTTCCTCTCCCTAGCTCTCTCCTCCATGTTACCAAAAAGCTTACGTGACAAGACCTTAGCAACAGTCGAGCTGTATTGTTAGAGATGTTCTTAGTAACAAGCGAATAAACCATCTATCAATTGTAGACCTTGTTACTTTGTATGAGGTTGTGATATCTTCCTCCTATTAGTAACAAGGCAAGAAGTAGCTTGTTGGAGATCTACTGGCCTTCTTAATTCCTGTAATTTTATAGGAATCTTATATATCAACGAGAATCTAAATATATCAACTCGTCCTTGTTTTATAAGAGATCAGCAAGTAATTCAGGACAGGCACGTAAATGGTTATATTGTATGCCCAATTAATTATAATTAATTAACTGGCTACGAATTAAACGTTAGTTCGAAAAATCAACAATTAATTAATGGACACGGCTATCTATTTTGACAAAAAAAATCATTGCCTATAGCCGAAGTAATCATCATCTATTGGAGGAGAAAAATGTGGCGAATCTGATAAAGAATTATGGCACATATATTCTTTTTCATCATAAAGTTGAGTAAGTAGTGATCGCGATGTCCAACAACTTGAAGCCCAACAGATATATATTTTCCTATTACATACATAAACTGTTCGTGCGATTCTAGAAATGGGCACGATCAAAAATGGAAATTTAAAAGGGGATTGGACGTCTACTCAATTAAATGTGATTTTTTTTTGAAAATCCCATCGTGGTTCCTAACGTGTGTGGTGTAAGGTCTGTCCTCCGTGTACTCCCTTTGAAAGAAGAAATCACGTTCTGGCTGCCTAAACTTGTAAATTGAGCTCCTCAACTTGCAAG
Source organism: Stipa capillata (assembly GCA_019208055.1). NCBI lineage: Eukaryota > Viridiplantae > Streptophyta > Magnoliopsida > Poales > Poaceae > Stipa > Stipa capillata. The sequence continues at coordinate 395,852 of JAGXJF010000226.1, forward strand.
AGCTAAGTAATTTATCATATTTGCCATGTAGAAGCTTTGGGTCAATCAAATTTTTATTTATTGTACTTCCGTGAAACTATCAAAATTTTCCGTATGTCTTTCATATTTTATATATATCTCTGCCTTTTTGGTAAAGGTGTGCTAGGATTTAAATCACGAGCAAAAATTGTCAGCCACTTGGATGAAGACTAAAAATATCTTTAATAGTCGATGATTGATCGTTATGAAGGTGACCCTTCTCCTATATATCACTATCAATCTTAATTAATCAACTCTAGCCAAAGGTGGAGTTGTTCTTACTTAGTAGGGCATTAGAGCCACCTTTGAGCCAAAAGGCAGGGTTTACCTCCTTCGGAAATACAGGTCAGGTGGTAGTTAGATACCTGTGATCCAGGTCAGGTAATATTTACTTATGGCGATATGTGCACTTAAAATGAATAGGGCGGTGGCGGCGGCGGCTGGCGAGGAGCCACAAAGGAAGGCGGTAAGTGGTGTCGACAGGGAACAAAGACGAGTGTGCCCAACAAGTTAGATATGGAGGGGAGGAGGGGGGGGCAGGGGCCGGCAGAGCCGTCGGGTAGAAGCCATTGGAGATGGGGAAGGTATCATGCATAACATTGGGAGGTGGCAGAGAGGCACAGAAAGAGACATGAGGCACTGATGCACCTCAACACCGGTAGCTGCAGTGGAGGCAAAGGTGACGAGGTGAGGAGCTCACCGATGCTAGTGCACATGGGAGGGGTGGGTGTAGTGAGCGAGTAGGTTAAGAGGGCTAGGGTCGTGGTGAGCGGGGGATCTATGTAGTGGCAGACAGGGAGGAGAATCGCTGTCGGATCAAGATCCCAGGGGAAATTGGATATTCATCACTCTAAAAAATGACGTTGCACTCATACATATATTAATGATACGTGGGTGCTAAGGCCACGTATCATTGAGACAGACGGTGGGTGATAACATCTAAATTGCCATTTTTTGATGCCATGGAAAATACTCAACAGGAACTGCATATATTTGATGTCACAGAGATAGCGGACTGATCGGACCAGCGCCCTAAGTACTCAACCACAGCTTCTACTACTAGCTAGCTAGCAGCTGCATCATGCGTGTCTCCAATTAATTAGTATCAACAAGGTAGATGGTACTATGTGGGGAATTTTTTTCCATCTAATATAAATCAAGTCTATATATCTCTTCTCTGGTTTATCCAATAAGCTCCTGTGCTTGGATCATATCGATCGATTTGCTAGGTAAAACAACGACACTGAAAGGACGAAAGGCAAAAGAGAAACCAAATCACCGTCATTTCGTGACCGCGCCTTGCATCCAAAGCAAGCTAGATTCAGATTATTCCACGGAGCAATAATGCAGATCTGCAACCACTCCACGATCGCTGCGCCTCGAGTACCAATCGATGAGTGCGACATAACGCACATCTGTCTGCCGCCATGGTTGCACATGCATTGTATGGCTCTGACATTTTTTCAAGACGATGAATAATATTTAGAATCTTGTTTGGAGCACGATCGAGAATTCTTTTTAACTAACGGTTTTCTTTGTGAAATTTATGTGTTCCAAACACCGGCGCAAGGTTAAAATCAACACGGTAACCAAATAACCGAGAGTATATTGCAATGAAGTGTTAAATGTCCATGCATATTATTTTCGAGGGACAAAAATCCATTCATCTGGCAGGCAGGACCGTACCACTTTTGCCTCGGCCCAGTTGTTCCTAGAGGGATGGGCTGACTGGCTACTAGCACAACAAGTGTAAGCCCATATGTTGCTAAATGCCCTCAAAGAAAAAGAATCTATGTTGCTAAAGAAATCTCATGATACACAGAAGACAGAAGACACCAACTTCCTGTGCATGTTCAACTTCACGTACGCCTGTGAAAATAAAGGGCTGCTGATTACCGAGTTTGTCTCAAAGGATCCAAATTTGGTAGCAAATCGCCTTAAAACTGGATATTAAAATTCGAATTCAAACGTATTTAAGCAAACTAATGCATGCACAATACGCATGCATGCGCATTTATTTCCAACAAGATCTCGTCATTACATTTTGCGTGTGCATAGTACAAATGCACTGGCTATATAGGACGTGTTCACCGATGCGTGGCCGGCGCGGCGGGCGGCACGACGGGAGCGGCCGGCGGGGGAGTGCTGTGCGCGCCTCCGACCTCGGCGTCGCAGAAGCCTCGGAGGACGTCGGCCTCCTCGGCGGTGAACCCTACGGAGGCGAGCATGGAGGGCCAGCAGTGGTGCGTGACGGTTCGGATGGCGACGCAGCATTCGCGGCCCAGGTAGGACTCACCGTTGAGGAAGAAGAGCACGATCTCGTTCGTGCACGACCGCAGCTCCGCCACCGCGCCCCAGCACTCCATCAACCACCCCCCTGATTCGCCGTCCACCGCCACGACGGCGCCGCCGTCGACCATGCCCGAGCCCGAGAACGCCAGGTGGAGCCGCGCGACGAGTGGCGCCGGCGCCGAGGCCGGCGCGGCCGCCGCCGCCGCGGCGCCAGCGGCTGAGATGCAGCCGCCGACGACGGCGAACACGAGTAGAGCGACGACGACGGCGGCATTCACGACGGGTGCCATGCGTGAGATCGAGGGATATGATGTCTGTCAACGAACGAGTTTGAGATCAGATGCAAGTTCGTAGCTTAGCAGCGTGTTTTTGTGTACGCAGCAGTGGTGTGTTTATATAGTGAGAGAGCGTGCATGCGTGCGCGCATGGAAGGTGAAGGGGAGGGGGAGGAGGCGCACGTACGTACGTTTCAGGAAGGCGGGAAGGCGGCGTACGCACATGCAGGGGTTGCATCTGCCATGCAATCACGCGCCTATGCGCGATGAATATATTGATGGTGCGTATTGATACCCACTAGCTAAACTCAATCGATCGCGGATTCGTGGGTGGTAACTGATCACCGCATCACGTACTGTCACAAATCACAAATGATTTAGATGTGAAGCGTTACGTGTAGCATGCACGCTGCACGATTCGCATTGTTCATAGTTTATACTTCAGAAGGCAAGGAGTTCAACATAATTATGCTCCGAGGTGAAATTGTAAGGCATCATAACAGCAAGCCATAACAAGCAAATCTCGTCATTTAAGCACTAGTATCAGGTGATCGACATGAAAAACAAGTGAAATTATCAGTAGAACAGCAAGCCATACTGCTATATTCTGCATCCTACCTAGATCCAAGCTGCATCTCTGGAAAAATGGATTTCAGATAATTAAAAAGGAAAAATTAGAGGAGAGGAGGGGCCGGTGAGAGCTCGGGGGAGCCAGGGAGGACGTGGCTCGGGGCGGCGGAGGCGGCGGAGCCCATCCACGAGCTTGCGACAGGTTGGCTCGGTGCTGTCCGGCGGTGTTGGGGTGCAGACGGCGCGGGGAGGCCGGCGCCGGGAAGGATGCAGCAGCGACCTGCTCTGGGAGGACGCGGTGCCGGCGACCTTCTCGGGGAGGACTCGGTGCCGGCGACCTGCTCAGGGTGGAGCACTTGGCGCCGCTGGGATGTGACCGTATCGGCACTCGGGGAGCGCAGCGCGGGCTGGACCGGAGCAAGGAGGCTGGCGCGGGGACGGAGACCTGGTCAGCAGCGCTGAGCTGCTCGGATAGGAGGCGGCGGCGTAGACCAGCTCAGGGAGGGAGACCGGCGGAGAGGGCGGATGGCACGGGAAGGAGGGCGGCGCGGGGAGGGAGGAGGCGGCGCGCGAGGAGGGAGGGAGGGAGGTGGCGCGCGGGAGGGAGGGTGGCGGCGCCGGAACCCTAGCACATGGGTCGGCCGTCGGGAGGAGATTGATCAGGGATGGGCTCGAGGAAGAGATGGGTTGGAATGGGAGGAAAAATTCGAGGTTTTTTTCATTTATACCGAGTAGCAGTTTTTTTTTGTAAATACTGTGAATATGAAGGGCAATTTCAGAAGAGGACAGAAGGGAGGAGAGAAGCTCAGGAAGCCTCACATTTGAAGCTACTAGCTACCAACAAGAAATGTGAGAAGCTTAAAAATTAAGCCTAACTTCAAAAATATCTTAAGAATAACTTATAGCTTATATTGACCTATAAGATGCATATAAGCTATTCCTAAGGGGCCTTTATGCAAGTAAGTAGTTGCAGAACGTTGTAGTTTTGCCCGATTCCAAGTTTTGAAATGTTTCAGAAATAATTGTACATGTACATGAAATGTGAACGTGCAAATTCTGAGAAAAATGCTATGTCTAATATTTGACTAATTACAAAAAGAACGAATTGTGTTGCTTTAGACCCTAAAATATTTTTCCTATGCATCCCAAAATTCACGGTTTCATACTTCATCCAACGATGTACATCAATCAAAAAGATCAGATTTCTTCAGAACTTCCAATTATTTTTTTGAGAAGAAAAAATGTACTAGGTACACAAAATTCACTCTCACATTTAAAAAGTGTGACATAACTAAATATTCATCTTGTGTTGCTGATATAAATAAGAGAAGTAAGAAAGAGAATAAAACCGACTCTTCACAAAGATTTCATTCTTTGGCCTTTGCTAAGATCAAAGCTCCAAAGAACGGCTCTAAGAGACAACTGAGTACACCGATTGTCGTTGATATTGACACTAAATAACATGAAGAGGTGCGAAAGACTATCAAAGAGAAGACTAAAGCAAAAAGGGTGGAAACACGTATTTACAAAAAAGGATGAGCAAGGCAATTTTCATGTTGCAGTATGCTCTTCTGTTTTACATGGTTTCCTTTTGTTTTCTTCTTCTGGTGATTTTGGGGGGAGGGGAGGCCAGTGTTGAAAAAGAGAGCACAGACTACCTCGACTGCCTCAAACCCCTGACGACCCTAGCCATCGCCTTTCCTCACCCTGTCCACCCCCTAGCCTACGGCACTGCAGGATGTGCCACAGCCACCACCACGGCCACCGCTTTCTCTCCTGCCTATGTCGCTGCCTCCTCATTGATTGGGGGGAGGGACACACGCCGCACAAGCGAGAGCGAGCTGCGGGAGAGTAGGGGACCAAGCGATGAGACATGAACAGATAGGAGTAGTTAAATTGCACGGCTGCTCTCCGACGTCCAACACCTAGGTGCTCTGAGGTAAAAATCGTCCTAAAATTATTATTTTTAGATAAAAAAAGTTTTATTACTTAGATCGAAACATCGAGATGATACAATAAACAGTATACTTCCGGCCTCTACAACCAATAGCACACAACCAAAATCCAAAATCCACACATACTCAAAATTAGGTAGAGCAAAACGGCCCATAGAGAGAGTTGCTGAGCGCAGCGCAAGCGGAGGAGGAGGAGGTGTGCTCAGATCAGCTCATCGCTCCCTCCCCTCCTCCGGATCCGGCAAGCGCCTACCGAGATTTGCTCGGATGAACCCTGCGCAGGATCCCTTCTACATCGTCAAGGACGAGATCCAAGACTCGGTGAGCTCCATCCCCCATTCCAGGCTGCTCGATCCCGTTTCTTTTTCTGTACATTTCTGTAGCTACGAATCTCAAGTGGTATGCTCCAGTTCTTGATCCATGATTTTGTTGTCTGCCAAGCGCTTCGGTGGAGGTATGTAGGTCACTGATATCTGGTTTAGTTTTTATCCGGCCGGTGCTAGCCAGCTCTGGATCCATTTCTTGGGTTGTTCTGTTTGGCTGGCTGCTGCCATATTTGCAAGGCAATTGCAGGAAGGAAATACGTGAACCTGAGATGTGGATGTGTGGTGTGCTAGTATGTGTTGATGATTTTGTGCTGGGTTGCTATGCACTTATGCCAATGCCAAAGTGTTACTGTTGTTCTGCAGAGAAGCTGGTTAATTATGTCTGATCGTTTGCATCAATCTAGCACCCAGAAGTTGTTTCTTCTAGAGGTCTTTTACGGTGTATTTTACTGCTGTTTGGAGGGAATAGTATAGAATCAGATCAACCATTGATTTGTAGGGGTAATTTAGACATTTACTGTTAGTTTTGATTGGATTTGGCCTGCTCCCTAGCCATCCAGCGGAAGTACCAAAAGTGTTGCCCAGATTACTGAGCTAAATAGCTAATCATAGTTCTAACAGAAAACCAAGCAATCGTCTCGTAATCAGAGCAGTTCAAGTCACAGAAGGCTATTAATTTCTAGCTCTTCATTGCTCGAGCACGTCGGATTAGCACATTCTTTAGAAAATAGATCCTAGATTGCAGTTAGCATGCATCGGTTGATTTGTCGTCTATTGCTCTAGCAATCAAGCCCGTTCCTCTGTACGCTCCATGCAGCAGGATCTTCTCCATAGGAGGCGGGAGGCGAGCGCGACTACGGCAGCCCAGACCACGGCCGGCACCACGCGTGTAGTAGATCCTACAGTTGTCCCGCTCAGCCGCCATCAGCTTGGTCTCCATCTCCTTCCGAAGCCAATTGGCCACGTCCCGCACCGGTGTGGCCGCCTTCCTGAGCGCGCCCTTTGCGCCCTCCAGGGACGCCAGCCCCTGCTGCAGCCGCACGATTGCCTCGCTGACACCGATGCCTTCGCCATCCTCGCGTAGCACCAGCGCCTACTGGAGGCACGCCTCGCCGTGGAAGAAAGCGGCCTTCGCCTGCGCGTGCACCGGCCATGACTTGTCGATCTGGTGGTGCTCCGTCCGACTGGCCCCTATCCTCCGCTGCCACCGCATGCGCCACCTCCGCGGCCAGCGCGAACAGCGCCACCGCCCGCTCGGCCACGACTTATTTGCTTCCAATTTTGCCCATCGCATCCATATACTACCTCACGCTGTTTAAATTGAATCTCATATACTACTCATACAATCAGCAATATAGATTGATCTCCACCATTAGATCTCTCAACATGGACGGCTCATATCTGTTAGTGTGCACCATAAAAGACCTCTTGTTCTAACATGTGGTTCATGTAATTTTATAAATGCATGCTAGGAATTTGGATGCTATTGTTTGACAATCCTTGGTTCAAACGATAGGGATACCAATGATTCTGTAGGCCACGTTGGATTCCTAGAACCAGTTTCCCTTTAACAACTTTTTTTCTTGTCCAACTGTTGTGTAGATTGACAAAGTGCAAGATACCTTTCACCAATGGAAGAAAACGCCTGAAAACACCGGAGAGTATATGCATCTGACCAAAAACTACTGACCAGCTGCAAAAGTGTCCAATGGCAGGTACTCATCGCCACCATGGTTATACCGTGATTCTAGTTTTCAACCCAGGATGCTCAGAAAGTTCCCATCTTAGAATTTTCGTGTTGTATATTTGTGATATTTTGGGCAATGCCAACCACTCATATTGATAAGGTTCAGAATTGACCATTGTAAATTACCATATGCTCCTCCTTTTGTTGTATTGTCGTGTTCCATCGCTCAGCTAATTTCTGCCTTTAATGTTTCAATTAAGGTGGATGAATTGGATAAGGAGATTTCAGTTGCTAAGAGAGGTACCAGCTTACTATGGACTTAATGAGGTTGAAATTGGAAAAAGGAGGAACTGGACTAGCACTGTCCGCAACCAGGTGTAGTTTTATAGAATGCTTCTCACTGTGCTGCGACCATGATTAGCTACAATCTGAAATTCCGTAGAAAATTGAGTGTGATATGGCATGTTATGACTTGCATTGACTTAGGTGGTCTCCATAAGGCGGAATGTAGAAAACAAAGAGTGTCTTTGGTCATTCAGTCATCCTTCTAAATCAGGCAGATGCAAGTAGCACATCGCTCAAGAGAACGATGACTTCATTGCTTCAGAATCTGATCAGCAGATGCTCCTGATGAAGTAACCACTTTACAAACTTAGCTTGTTTCCTAATATTTATGTTGCTGCTCAAATACCAGTTAAACTTGAACTTGAATCAAAAACTTCTTCCCAATAGAATCATGATGTCCTAAACATGAGCTTTGAATGTACACAACGATACCTTGCAGAGAATTGTTCTATATATTATTTGTAATTATATGAACTATGGTTTGAACAACCACTAATAATGAATGCACATCTGTGATAGGTGACAGGATGACGAGTTGGATGTGCTAAGTGCTAGTGTCCGGTGAATTGGAGGTGCAGATCTCACCATATATGACGAGCTTGTCGGACAGGTACTCACTAACATTAATGAAAATGTGATCCTTTAAATTTCCTCTGTTGCTTTTATTACAGATAATTCAAACGAACTCGCTTTTCCTATGTATATACATAAGAAGAGCTTATCTTTAACTTGTCATCAAATGCCATTTCCTTTCTCGTGTCAGTATTTATGTTGTTGTTTTACACCATTCAGGAAAAACTTTTAGGTGAACTAAGCCTCGATATGGAAACTACTTCCAATCAGCTCGACTTTGTGCAGGTATGCTTATATCTTTTACGTTTTATCTCCCCAGCTTCATTTTGTAATCAGTTCAGCATGCCTTCTATGAAATTGCATGTTTGCCCACATATTATCACAACACGAAGAATATTATATACTTTCTTTCGACCGGATTCCGACGGATCGAAACTTCTCCCCGCCTTTTGATTTGTGAAGAAGAGAGTGGCTATGGTCCTCAAGAAGGCCAGCTTGAAAGGGCAGATCATGATGACAGCGTTCCTGGTGGTTCTTTTCATCATCCTTTTCGTTTTGGTGTTCTTGACTTGAGAGAGATGGAGTTCGAGTTGTGCATATTTCTTGTGAGTCCACGGCGACTTTGGAAGTGCAGAGTCATTGAGTATTACCATCAAGTGTAGAGATCATAGCATATAAGTACAATTGATTCATGTAATTTTATCTGTTATAGTTCTGTTCTTGTGGAATCTGTCTCCGCCCAAGTAATATCATTTTTTCTGGATTGCATCGCTTTGCATAGATGTTGCTGGTTGCAGTCGCATGCATACCAGTGATATTGTTCCTGGGTTATATATGAGAGATCATTTGACGGATGCCCGTACAAGTGTTTTTCAGTACCAATATAAAAAGCGTAAGAATCCAAACCATCTGAACAGTCCATCTAAATCTCATCCAATGGCAAAGGAATTAAGTTGGACCCTACAAACTAAGTATTAATTACTCAATTCAGTAATACATCATACTAATGACCCTTTACAATCTCTATTTGAAATCATATTCCCCTCTTCACGGTGCTCCACCATGATTGTTTGATGTAAACTGTCCTTATGTGCATATTTCATTTGATGTTTCCTACAATAGCTAAAATAAGAACCAAAGTAGTAGTTTCTAGAGGAAACTCCAAGATTCATGTTTTAATGCTATAAATCTTAACAGTTGTTGGTTCTTTAAGTATGGATGTGTATAGAATTAGCTCTTCACCATGTAAATGAAAGTGGCATATATGGGAGCTCGAGATGATTTCTTTGGAACTTGCCGAAAGCATGACTACTCAATACGTATATACATTTGAGTAGTGTATATATTAAATAGATAGATTTTCTAAATGTGAATGTGATTATATATCCCTTGTGGTATGTATTGCAATAAACGTGCATTGCACGTGCAAGATCGCTTGTATATGTTGATTTACGTGGATACTTACAGCTACTCTATTACCCTTGCCACATGGCTATATGAGACTTTGCATAATGACGTGCATGAGAGAGAACAAGAAGCAAGAGAGCAAATGCCTTTTTTCCTTGTTATGCGTGTTATGCTTATATAGGGTTGTTACTGAGCCGAGCTTGAGCGAGCACCGGAATGCTCAAAGCTCGTCGAAGCTGGGACCAACCTCAGGGGAGCATACCTTCGAGCTTACTATGAGGCTTGAGTTTGGCTCAAACAATGCTTGAGTGGCTCGACAAGGCTTAGCAACATACTAAAAACAACACTCTTACATATTGACAAAGCTCGCATAGCCTGGAGCTCAACTCAACAAAGCGAGTGCAGGCTATAAATAACAATGCTTTGCTCACATGAAAATAGAATAAGTTCGGTAGAGCTAGAGTAGGCTCTAGCTTGACTTGACAAAGTATGTATTCACAAAATTTCATCTAAGCGAGAGCCTTGTTTAGATATTTGAGCTCGAAGTTTTTAGGCTCACGAGCTTAAGTCTAGATGGGCCTTCCTTATTATCTTCTCTCAAATCCGACGGAACAAAAGGCACTCAAATAGGAGTTGAAATGCAAAAGTCACAAAGATTTTCGTAGCCTCTGTAGCCTCTCGACGGTGGTTCAATCGCCTACCGGGCATGATGATGGGCTTTCAAGTGCACGGGATCATATTATTTCAAATTTTATCGAACCTTGGGAAGCATAGCTAGTTGACAGATCACCGTCGAACAACCTGCACAATGCGTCGAACTAATATTAAATGCCAGGTTCCTAGATACTATCACCGTTGTCAAGTGATAAAATACCCAAAGTTCACGTAGAATCTAAATAAATGAATAATAATGCTTGCTGGAATTTATCAAATAATAGTAAATAAAATACTGTTGCTAAGACAAATGCAAATTCAATAAGATAAAATGAGGCAATGGGTTAATATGATAGCAATTTAGTAAAGTGTGGGATCATAATATATAAAAAAATGTCCTTTTTACCTCTATCTATTGTTTGAGCATATATTACACTAATACCCCCGCTCAAACCATTTCAAAGTAGTTTTGACCACTGAAAGTGGTTTTGAATGATGTGACGCCTACATCACCTCCAAATTATTTTCTCTAATTTTGGAAAAAAACAAAGTTTCAAAATTAAGAACCCGACATTTTTTTGATTTTGAAAATTTTGGAGAAAACAGGGAGAAATGAATCGATTTTTTCAAGATTTTTTGGTTTTTGTTTTTCTAAAAATATTTTCAATTATTCAGAATTAGCGGAAATTTGAAATTTTGTTATTTTGATCTTTTTCTTTTGAAAGTTTGGATTTCTGAAAAATCTAATCTTTTATTTTCAAGCTTTTTGGATAATTTGGAAGCGACGTGGTAGTCACATAGGTGCTGCATCATATGAGACCACTTTGAAATGGTCAAAAGACTTTGGAATGGTCTAACGGGATATTCTACCTAGTCCCCATGCAGGCACAAGATAAAAGAATATATGTCTTCTGAAAAATAAAAAGGGAAACAAAACCTTGTCTGCCGCTCTGAACTACGGTGGTGTGGCCACTTTAACTCCTGTACTTCAAACCTATAAAATCGAGTATACAAACCAGAGCAACAAGCTCCAGCGAGATAGAATTGGATGTGGTTTTGGTAGAATAAAAGTGTTTTTTTTAGTGGAAAGAAAGTCTTTTACTGGGAAGACAAAAAAAGAAAAGAAATGATTAAACGAGAAGAAGATGCTGGGCCGGAGCCCACTCCAGCCCAGCCCAAGTCTCATCAGCCCAATCAGAATCCCTGAGGGGCATTTCCGTCCGACCCAACAAAACCTTCGCCCTGGGGTCCCCCTTTATATAACCTCTCCTAGGGTTTACGTGCCCTCCTCCTCCACACACACACCACCCCCCATCTTCCCCCGGCGCCGCCACCTCCCACACAGGTAAACCAACCTAGCACCGCCTCCTCTCCCTCCCTCCCTTCTCACCGCCGGCGGCCGCGGCCATTTCGTCGCAGCTAGGCTGTGCCGCCGCCGCCCCCCTCAGTTTCTGCACTCGCGGCTGTTTTAGCTGCGTCGTTTCAGCGGGATCTGATTGATTTTTTTGGTGGTTTTGTTTGCTTCAGGGGAAGGAAGATGTCGCACCGCAAGTTCGAGCACCCGAGGCACGGATCCCTCGGCTTCCTCCCCAGGAAGCGTTGCTCCCGCCACCGCGGAAAGGGTACGCGTGCTTCCCATCTCCCTTTCTCATCGCCTGCCGATGCCATGATGTGTTGCTCCGCTCGTACGGTTTGATTGATCAGTTCTGCGAACCGTGAAAGGGAACTTACTTTAATTTAGTCTAGCTTGTTAGGATGGTCTGTGAGATGCTAAGATTCATGGCATTGCTCTTGGTTGGAAGTGGAACTTGCGTTTGTCTTTGCTCGTGCCGTCTGATTCTGTATGCTGTGGACGTAATTAGGTTTCTATTGTTATGACTGTGTTAGTTGTAGGCTTGTAGCTAGATATTCCCGGCATGCTCTGATTTACGGAAGATTGTGATATGACCTAATGTGCTTAGCTGAGCAGCATGTAGATTTCCACAGTTTTTTTTGTTTGCTGTTTCTGCAGTGCTATTATTTTTGTTTGTGTTATTAAACACCATCGGTGCCGTGTAGATATGACACTAGTGTCTAGTGCACCCGTTTTCTTGTCTGGCTAGCTTTGAAAGAAGCTAAGGGCTTGACGCCATTTTAGCCATGGATATTTATGGAAAGTCTTTCACCATATTCCTAGTGTTTTTAGCTGTTCCGGTGATTAGTTAATTTACAGGTTGGCACTCTATTTGTGTGTTCTATTGTGCAGCTTGTAGTGGTTCGCCCAATCCCGTGATTATGCTGGCAATCTGATGTCTGATTCTCTGTTGTCATTGCAGTGAAGTCGTTCCCCAGGGATGACCCCAAGAAACAATGCCACCTTACTGCTTTCCTTGGCTACAAGGCTGGAATGACCCACATTGTGCGTGAGGTCGAGAAGCCTGGTTCCAGTACGTCTACTAATCCTGTTTCTCTATGTTAATGTTTTAGTCAAACTGATCATAGCCTCGATAGTCATATCTTGGATATGCTAAAGAGGCAGTTGGTGTAACTGCACTGCATCTACTGGTGTTGGCTTGGTTTTTTAAATCCTGATAAGCACATGATTTTCTTGAATATATTGATAATTGCTTCTGAAATACCTACTAGGGCTACAAATAAAAAGTTGATCATGTTCTTTAGCAAGTCTTTGTAGGTCTCTATCTGAATCCATAAATTACTGTGCATTTGTCATAGCACTCTGTTTGATATTCTGCAGAGCTACACAAGAAGGAGACCTGTGAGGCTGTTACCATTGTTGAGACACCCCCACTTGTCATTGTTGGACTTGTGGCCTATGTGAAGACTCCTCGTGGCCTTCGTACTCTCAACTCTGTCTGGGCTCAGCATCTCAGTGAAGATGTGAGGAGAAGGTTCTACAAGAACTGGTGCAAGAGCAAGAAGAAGGCTTTCACCAAGTATGCTCTCAAGTATGACAGTGATGCAGGCAAGAAGGAAATCCAGTTGCAGCTTGAAAAGATGAAGAAGTATGCTTCAGTTGTCCGTGTCATCGCCCATACTCAGGTGAGAATTTGTTTTCTACTTCCATCTTTTGCCCTCTTGATCACTCTTTTTGAAGCAAAGCATCTTTGACATTGATAATCTGAAATCCAGATTAAGCTCATTTTATTTGCTTTGTTCAGTTTAGTGTTGCTTACCTTGTTCTATTCATGTGATTCAGATTAGGAAGATGAAGGGCTTGAAGCAGAAGAAGGCTCACCTCATGGAGATCCAGATCAACGGTGGCACCATTGCAGACAAGGTGGACTATGGCTACAACTTCTTTGAGAAGGAAGTCCCAATTGATGCTGTCTTCCAGAAGGATGAGATGATTGACATCATTGGTGTTACCAAGGGTAAGGGGTATGAAGGTGTCGTGACACGTTGGGGTGTCACCCGCCTTCCCCGCAAGACCCACAGGGGTCTCCGCAAGGTTGCCTGTATCGGTGCCTGGCATCCTGCTAGGGTTTCCTACACTGTTGCTCGTGCTGGTCAGAATGGTTACCACCACAGAACTGAGATGAACAAGAAGGTTTACAAGATTGGCAAGGCTGGACAGGAAAGCCATGATGGGTCCACCGAGTTTGACAGGTGTGTTTTTGTTTGTCAGCTGTTGCATATGGCAATCATGAATTTTGTTGCACTGTTACTCTTCTACCAGCACCTCTGCATATGTTTTAAAATTGTGTCATATTCAATTGATGAGGAGATAACATGGATTCTATTCTGAAGCACATTAATTACAAAAGAAAAGCTTATGTGTATCTGGTAATGATCCTTTTCAACTGAATGCTTGTTGTTACAGGACTGAGAAGGACATCACCCCCATGGGTGGCTTCCCCCACTACGGTGTGGTGAAGGGCGACTACCTTATGATCAAGGGCTGCTGCGTCGGCCCCAAGAAGAGAGTGGTGACCCTCCGCCAGTCCCTGCTGAAGCAGACCTCGCGTCTGGCCCTTGAGGAGATTAAGCTCAAGTTTGTCGACACCTCGTCCAAGTTCGGCCACGGCCGCTTCCAGACCACCGACGAGAAGCAGAAGTTCTACGGCAAGCTCAAGGCCTAGTCAGCGCCGCCGCGTCAGATATATCATTTTGTTGAAACGATCATCACCTGATACTTGTTCCTTTTTTCCCCTGCCCTAAGTTTTGTAGCGGATGTCTTAAGAAACCTGTCTATCTATGAATTCGATGCTCTGTGCTATCGTGTCTATGATTAAACCAAAACTGGTAGTGTGATTTTTTAGCTGGCTGCTAATCGTAATGGCAATATTGGCATGCGAGATTGCTCGTGCAAAGCCGTATGACATCTGGCTAACACACGTGGAGAGAACCAGACGCTGCAGACACACGTGGCTTAGCGTAGCCCACCTGTCATGGCCCCACATGCCAGTGAGACCCATGCCCCTCGTTATCCTCCAACCCCATCCCCCAATCGAGCCCGCACATCCGCGCAAATGAACGTCCAGAACGCCTCCACGTCACGTGAAAAACCCCTCCTCACGACACCACGTAAGGAAGGGAGCAAGGGGCAAAACCGTAATTAAGCTATAACCCCACACGCCACGCCACGCCACGAACCCCTCGCTCTCTCCGCCTCCGAGCAAGCAGACCCGCCGACGAGCGAAACCGCAAGGTGCGATCGATTCCCTCTTCTTCCTCCTCCGTCGATTCGTCGTCGATTCATGCGCGGTTTGCGCGAATCCCTCTTCGCGGATGGATTCCACCCCTCGCCGTCGAGGAGCGGTTTCCACGGCGCGGTTTTGGGAAACCTTGTCGTCCGTGTTGATTCCGCGATACAGCGTGCTCCTGATAGATTCTGATTCTGAGGAAGGCGGCGGCGGCGCCGTGGATATCGTCAGAGCTTCGTTTACTTGGCGCAGACTCAAGCTGTTCATAGTGGATTAGTGTATTTCAGTTCAGTGCCGTTTGCATGGTCGTATTATTTGTTTCGAGAAATCCATCCCCCACTTCACTCACTGTCACGGCTTGTCCCTGCTGCTTGTTGCATTTTGCGTGGTTCGGTTTGTCATCCTAATGAATGCGTTATGCTCATGATGAGACTAACTGCCAGGTTGCTATATTATACTCTAGACATTTGTTAGTTTTGCACAACTCTTATGACTCTCATCTCTTTTCTGTTAATTTTTTTCAGTTTATACTGCACCTCTTTTGACTCTTTGAGAGTTTCATCTTATTCGAGGAATTTTGGCACCTTTCATCTTTAACTTTCTCTTATGTCTTGTTTAAATTTCATTGATCTGCTAGAATCCCCTCCAATGTGTACCCGTTGATTGAGAGCTAATATTTCTTGCTGCTCTTCGTATGATTGGTCCATGTCTATCTTATTGCTACATGCTTTGTGCTACTTTCATCTAGAAGTAACTTCTTTGATGGTTGTTGGATATCATCATGCTGAACTTATGCCAATTCATAGACATGGATAGATACCAAAGGGTGGAGAAGCCTCGGAATGAGATACCAATTAGCGAGAATGAGATCAGGATCACTGCGATGGGGAGGATGAGGAACTATATCAGCTACGGGATGTTGTTGCTTGAGGTGATCACCTTACTATGGTTTACTTTTGGCTTTGTTGTCGTTATCTGGCATAGAATAAAGAGCAATCTTGGTATGCTATGTTTAACAATTGATGGGGAATGCTTGCGATGTGAAATTCTGGATGGTGGGGATATATTTAGAGACTGCTGGCTGGACGTGCTGCAACTGCGCTCATGTACATGATTTTATTTTTCATCAGGTGTTTCTAGAAAAAAATATTAGTACTTTAATATATTGTTTGATTATTTTAAATTCCTCACCTGCTTAACTCCGACTTTCAATGTTACATAATTTAATTATAATTTACTTGGCTTCAAAGGCACCAACTTCTTTGTATGTCTGCATCTAGTATGCTCATTTTATTCACACCTAAAATGTACAGCTTTTCTGTCATGACTTATGAATTGTGATGGCATGGTACTTGGTTTGTTCCCATTGCAGTACCTCAGATTGAGCACATGGGTTTCCTGGTTCTTATTTCCTAGTGCTTCTCTGTCCATTACTCCCTGTTCAATCCTGACACCTGAACTTTGTGAAGCTTATCATTTTGTCTTTCTTTCACTTACCATTCCATCCTGACACCTGAACTATGTAAAACTTATCTGTTTGACAAAATGATGTGAACTTGTGTACAGTTCACATGACTGTAGAAAAGATACCATTGAGATTTGCATATATTGTTTCTTCAGTTTGTTATCTCTTCATTTTTCTGAAAATTTGTTGGTGTTCAGTGGTCAACAATGCTATACTACCTTTCAGAATCCCTACACAGTATTATTAATCTTGATTTAGTTCTGGTCGAGTGCATAACTGAACCTATATATATATTTTTGTTCTTACTATGCGTTTATAATCATGTCTTTTTAGGAAAATGGGCATGATGAGATTATTATCAAAGCCATGGGACGGGCCATAAATAAGACAGTGATGGTTGCTGAATTGATCAAGGTTAGTAATAACTTCTTCTGCCTTATAATATCTGCTATTAAAGTGGTTGCGTGTTTTGCTAACTGACATATAACTGTTCATCAGAGAAGGATTGCTGGTCTTCATCAGAATACGTCTACTGAATCTACTGATATCACTGACACATGGGAACCTTTGGAAGAAGGCCTTCTACCGTAACGGATCTACATATAGTCCTTCAGAAAAAAAAAGAAAGACTTATCATCACACTAATGCACTTCTTATCACAGGCTAGAGACAACCCGTCATGTATCTATGATGACCATAACATTGTCCAAGAAAGCATTGGATACATCATCTCCAGGGTAAGTCAAACCATGACCTCTCGCTCACTTGTACAACCAGAGAAGAACTTAATTCATATTCAGCTGCTTTGCATCCCCTTATCTGCCTATGATTGTTTATTATTGGAAACTGGCTATTTATTTGTCTGCTTGTTATGGGTTACCCCATTAGGTACCAGCCACCTATACCAGCTGAAGAGGTGAAACCTGCTTTTGGCTATGAACATGAAGGTGTTATTCTCACTTGATCCTCTCCGCAATTTTTTTACAAGGATCGCCATTTGATCACAATTTCCTTCATGGCAATTCAGAGTCCTTTCACACTGGTCGTGGGAGAGGTCGTGGTGGACCTGGTGGTGGCAGAAGAGGCAGGGGCAGAGGTATCATCTTTCTCATGTCTTCTTTGTGCACAAACCTTACAGACAGCACCCATAGAGTCCTCGACACGACTTTGTCTATTATATCGACTTTGTCTATTATATCATTTTAGCATGCCATATTGCCAATTGCACTATCTTGTTGCGTAGCTTTCTTTACTTACAACAACAACAACAACAACAACTAAGCCTTTTGTCCCAAGCAAGTTGGGGTAGGCTAGAGATGAAACCCAATAAAAAATTCATAAGCCAAAAGATAAAGAAAATGACTTGAAAAGAAAATTATGGTTCGAGCACGTGGATCGCTAATTTCCACGCGGTCCTATTTAGAGACAAATCTTTAGATACATTTCAATCTTTTAAGTCTCCTTTTACTGCCTCCTCCCATGTCAATTTTGGTCGCCCCCTGCCCCTCTTAATATTGTCGATAGATCTTAGAATACCGCTATGCACCGGTGCTTTTAGAGGCCTTCGTTGGATATGTCCAAACCATCTTAGTCGATGTTGGATAAGCTTCTCTTCAATCGGTGCCACCCCCACCCTATCACGTATATCCTCATTTCGAATTCGATCCCTTCTTGTATGCCCATAGATCCACCGTAGCATACGCATCTCTGTGATACTTATTTGCTGGATGTGTTGTTTTTTAGTGGGCCAACATTCTGCTCCATACAACATCGCAGGTCTAATCGCCGTCCTATAAAACTTACCTTTTAGCTTCTGTGGGACCTTTTTGTCACAAAGGATGCCAGATGCTTGTCACCATTTCATCCACCCTGCTTTGATTCTGTGGCTAACATCCTCATCGATACCACCATTGCTCTGTAGCATTGATCCCAAGTATCGAAAAGTGTCTTTCTTGGGCACTGTTTGTCCTTCTAGACTAACATCTCCCTCGTCACACCTAACACCACTGAAATCGCACCTCATATATTCGATTTTGGTTCTACTAAGTCTAAACCCTTTCGATTCTAAAGTTTGTCTCCACAGCTCTAATTTCCTATTGACACCCATCCTACTCTCGTCTACTAGTACCACATCGTCAGCAAAGAGCATACACCAAGGAATATCTTCTTGTATATCCCTCGTGACTTCATCCATCACTAAGGCAAAAAGGTATGGGCTCAAGACTGACCCTTGATGTAATCCTATCTTAATTGGGAAGGCATCGGTCTCACTGTCACAAGTTCGAACACTTGTCACAACGTTATCGTACATATCCTTGATGAGGGTAACGTACTTTGTTGGGACTTTATGTTTTTCTAGCGCCCACCACATGACTGCTCTTGGTATTTTATCATATGCCTTTTCCAAGTCAATGAATACCATATGTAAATCCTTCTTCTGCTCCCTATATCTCTCCATAAGCTGCCGTAGCAAGAAAATAGCCTCCATGGTTGATCTCCCGGGCATAAAACCAAATTGATTTTTTGTGACGTTCGTTAATGTTCTTAATCGATGCTCAATCACTCTCTCCCATAGCTTCATAGTATGACTCATAAGCTTATTTCCTCGGTAATTAGTGCAGTTTTGAATATCTCCTTTATTTTTGAAGATAGGTACCAATATACTTTTCCTCCACTCTTCGAGCATCTTATTTGACCGAAAGATACGGTTGAATAGTTTAGTTAGCCATACTACTGCCATGATTCCAAGACATCTCCACACCTCAATAGGGATATCATCAGGGCCTAACGCCTTGTCTCCTTTCATCCTCTTTAGGGCCTCCTTAACCTCGGGCTCCTGGATCCTCCGCACGAAACGTCTGTTGGTGTCATCAAAGGAGTCGTCTAACTCAAGAATAATGCTCTCATTCCCACTGTTGAACAATTCATTAAAGTAATCTCTCCATCTGTTCTTGATCTCCTCGTCTTTCACTAGAAGTCGATTTGTCTTGTCCTTAATGCATTTAACTTGGTTGAAATCTCGTCTTCCTCTCACGAATTAGACTTCATTTTCACCTTCCTTTGTGCCTAATCGCTGGTATAGCTCATCATAAGCTCGCCCCCTTGCTTCACTCACAGCTCGCCTTGCTTTCTTCTTAGCATCTTTGTACTTCTCCATGTTGTTTGTGCTTCTGTCATGATGCCAGCACTTATAGCATTCTTTCTTTTCCTTAATAGCTTTTTGGACATCCTCATTCCACCACCAGGTTTCTTTAGGTTCGCATTTCTTTCTTTTGGTCACTCCAAGCACCTCCCTAGCCACCCTTCGAGTCATCCACATGCTATTCGCGTCTTCCTCTTCGTTCCATGGTCCTCCTGCAATCATCCTATCCTTAAAGATCTGTTGCGCTTTCCCTTTGAGTTTCCACCACTTTGTTCTCATAATTTTGTCACCTTTGTCCTGAGGAACCCGTAAAAAAAAGCGAAAATCAGCCACCACCAGCTTATGTTGTGGGATAACACACTCTCTAGGTATCACCTCTACACAAGCACGTCTATCCACCCTCCTAGTAAGGACAAAATCAATTTGGCTGGAGTGCTGAGCAGTACTAAAGGTCACTAAGGCCCCCTTCTAGACGGCTTCTCCAGCAGCTTCTCCCAGAAGCTGCCCCCTCCCGGCTTCTCCTAGAAGCCGCCCCCTCAAATTCGTCGGGGCTTCTGAACTAGTCAGATCCTGGGGAATTTAGAAGCCCCGACGAATTTGAGGGGGCGGTTTCTGAGAGAAGCCGGGAGGGGGCAGCTTCTGGGAGAAGCCACTGGAGAAGCCGTCTAGAAGGGGCCTAAATGGGATTGCCTTTTCCTAAAAAAGGTGTTAGCTACCATCAGGTCGAAAGCTAGAGCAAAATCTAAGATGTCCTTATCCTCTTGGTTCCTATCGCCATACCCAAAGTCCCCATGCACCCCCTCAAACCCCACATTTAATGTGCTCACATGGCCATTGAGATCTCCTCCTATGAAGAGTTTCTCATTAGTAGGTACATTTCTAACCATGTCCTCTAAGTATTCCCAGAATTGCCTCTTCATGCTCATATCAAGACCTCCTTGTGGGGCATAAGCACTAATAACATTTAGGACCAAATCCCCAATGACTAGCTTGACTAGGATAATCCTATCTCCCTGTCTCCAGACGTCCACTACTCCATTCTTGAGGTTCTTATCAATCAGAATGCCTACACCATTCCTATTCCCAACTAACCCTGAGTACCATAGCTTGAAACCAGTATTCTCTACCTCGCTCGCCTTTTGGCCCGTCCATTTAGTCTCCTGGACACAAAGGATATTTACACGTCTCCTAATCGCAACATCAACTAACTATCGTAGCTTTTCAGTTAAGGACCCTACATTCCAACTACCCACACGAACCCTATTTGCATCGACTAGCTTCCTTACCCTTCGCATTCGTCGAGCAAAATGCGAAGACCCTTGCACACTTGTCACTACATTCGGACGCTGATGTAGCGCGCCACTAAGGGAGTGACGACCCGGCCCTTGCTCATTTAACACCACACCCGGGTCCTGATATGGCGCGTCGCTAAGAGGGTGACGCCCCAACGAATTTCCATTGGGTTTCATATCCATAAGAATGGCTGGGTTTTTACGTTGGCTCGCCAAGCCTAGCACAACCCTCCTCCTTTACCCGGGCTTGGGACCGGCCACGGCGGAGTTACGTAGCTTTCTTTATTTATCTATTAAAAAAAGTAAAAACTGGCTATCTGGCATTCTCAGTTCATATTTGCTTGCTTAAAAATGAGATAGCTCCATTTCAGGATTAACCTTTGTGTGCAAAATTTATAAGTTTTAGCCAGAGAGGCGCACCTCACTATCCTATAAGTCTTATGGACAAGAAACTATATTTGTTAATCTTGCATGGTAAATGTGTACAGCTATGAGCAATGGACCTCTTGCTTATGATTGGGGTGAAGAGTGGGAGGTGGAAGGAGATTATTCTAACAGTAGAGGCAGAGGGAGAGGGCGGCTAAGAGGAAGAGGAAGAAGGCGTGGCTACGACGGAGGTGGCCGGCGTGGTGGTTATGGCCATGATTACGGTTATGGTGGTAGGGGTGGCTACTATGAAGAACAGGTTGACTACTTTGATGGCGAACCAGATGAATATTATCCTCCAGGCCGTGGTAAGCTCAGTCTGGCATATCATATTTCTGTGGTTTTTGCATACCGCTACTTCTCATGTCTCCTATTCCGTGGCTTTGCAGGGCGTGGCAGGGGAAGAAGGGTGGAGCAGAGTGACTACTTTGAACCAGATGAGCGTCATCCTCCTCCAGGCCGTGGTAAGCTCAGTCTGGCATATCATGTTTCTGTGGTTTTTGCATGCCCCTACTTCTCATGTCTCTTATTCCATCACCCTGCAGGGCGTGGCAGGGGAAGAAGGGTGGAGCAGAGTGACTACTTTGAACCAGATGAGCATCATCCTCCTCCAGGCCGTGGTAAGCTCCGTCTGGCATATCATGTTTCTGTGGTTTTTGCATGCCTCTACTTCTCATGTCTCCTATTCCATCACCCTGCAGGGCGTGGCAGGGGAAGAAGCATGGAGCAGAGTGACTACTTTGATGGCGAACCAGATGAGCATCATCCTCCTCCAGGCCGTGGTAAGCTCAGTCTGGCATATCATGTTTCTGTGGTTTTTGCATGCCCCTACTTCTCATGTCTCCTATTCCATCGCCTTGCAGGGCGTGGCAGGGGAAGAAGGGTGGAGCAGAGTGAATACCTTGATGGTGAACCAGATGAGTACCTCCCTCCAGGCCGTGGTAAGCTCAGTCTGACATACCATGTGTCTATGGTTCTGCACGCCCCTACCGAATAGCTCATATTCGTCGCTTCGCAGGTCGTGGCAGGGGAAGAAGGGGAGGACCATGGCGAGCACGAGGCCGTGGGCGTGGACGAGGCTAGATTAAAGTGGGACATGCCAAGTGCAAATCCTGAAACTAGCACTGATGTGCTTAACTATCTGATAGTGTTTGCTCTCTCTGTTTATTCCATATGTGGAGTTCTCTGACCTCAATTTTATGCCCTTCAGATGTTACCTCTAGTGTTACTTGTTGGGCAAATTTTGTGGCTTACTGGTGGCTTTGTAGCTAGGCCAGCCAGCAAAGTACTCAACACCCAGACCTGGCGGACCCTGACCTCAATTTTATGCCCTTGAGATGTTACCTCTGCTGGCTTGCCCCGAGGTATTGCTACTATTGCTTTGCTAGACTTATGTGAACCTATTATGAAGCCACTATGCGTTAGAGTAGGGTGCTGATTTGCTTTAGAATTTATATGCCCACCCTGAAGCTACCGTGCATTGAAGTGGTGGGAGTTTTGAGCAGCAGGTCCAGCTTATACGGCATAGTTTTTCTGTAGAAATATGGCACATTTTCTCTCACAGAGCTACTATTTAAGCTACTATACATTGTAAACGAAGCTGAGGTTTGTATGCGCATGGTCAATTCCATCTATATTTCCTAACAAAAATTTTCATGCGCATATATTATTTACAATAAACATCTATAAAGTTTTCAGGTTTTTTGTATGCTTCGACAGCAGAAAATCCATTCTTCCCCGTACCACAGATACTTCCAAACTCTTAAACCAGTCTCCTCAATCTCTTTTTCCCCATATTGTGTTGGTCGCGAGCTCCATGTTGATACTAATGTCAGTGGTACTGAATATTGGGAGTCATATGCCTTTGCGTCCACTTTTCTTAGTGATGGTCTTGTACACAATATCTCAAGCATTGATGCCTCCTGATTGCGGAGCTCCTCCTTGATCTTGGTGAAAACATAGATGAGCTCAGTGTGTGTTACAATGCTAGTCCGCTAGAAGCTTTAACACCTGGCATCTACGTAATAAATAAAGAAAAATGTTCATTCCTGATCCCTTAACTGTTCTTCGAGTCTAAATTTGGTCTCTTGAGTCCAATAATAGACAAACTTGGTCCCTCGACTTTCAAAATCAGCCAAATTTGATCCCTCATTCGACTAGAGTGGTTTTGATGATGAAGTGATTTTGCCACGCGCCATCCGAGTCAGCATAAAAGTTTTAAAATCCATAAATTTCAAAAAAAAGGGACAAAAGAAAAAAAAAGGAAAACAAGGTTAATCTAAGAAAAAAAATGGAGAAAATCAGATTTAATATAAAAATAGAGAATTAGAAAGATAGAAAAATTTGAAACAAACATAAATTTTTTAGAAAATTTGAAGGAAAAAACTGAAAATATTAGAAATTAGAAAATATTTTAGAAAATTTACTAAAATACTTATTCATGGATATTTTTAGCTCTGAACACTTGGTTCATGGATTGGTTGACGCTTCTCATGGTTAAAGAGAATGATTAATACTGTTTAAGCTAAATTTGATTCATGTGAATTGTTGTCGATATGGTAATGCCATGCTATTTTATGTGTCAAAGCACTGCTAAGATTTGGGAGTACATTTGCACTCATTGGTAGTAGTTGTTACATACATAGGAACAGGTGAACCCTCCCTCGACGAGTATTTCCAGGATGATGCTTGATGGTTACCCTGTTGGATATCGACTTGTGATTGTTTTGGATATTTTGGGTCTAATGGATACTAGCTTGTATCTAGGGTTGAATGTTCATGTTTCCACTATTTAAGTTGTTTCGTAGTTGCGACCTTCGGGTCTTTTGCTTGGAAAATATGTATGTTGGAGGGGTTTCCTCGCACTACCCTGGACCGCCAGCATACCATTAAAGCGTTGTGTAAATAGTTTAGAATCCTCTTCCGGGCATTTTCTACCCTAGATTGGTAAACTTGTAAATTCCTCATCTCACCTCCATCTCCTCCTCTATAAATAGGGCCCCAAGACCAAGGGGGAGGGGATCTCATTTTTTATCTTTCTCACTTTTGCTAACCCTAATTTGGGGAGAGAAAGACGAAACCGCTGCGTGAGGCCTAACTGCGCTCGCTATCTTCTCCCTCATGTCCCTACGTGTGCCCCCGTAGGCCTGCGTAACCGAACGGGGGTGCCTCTCTCTCTTATTATCTAAGCTCGTACCTACGACAGTTGGCGCCGACCGTGGGGGACTTGAGCGAAAAGCCATAACGTCTAAGAAGAGAAACCCGAGCGTGACTAGGACCACCTCCCCTGCGCTCCCCGCGCGTACCCCTGCAGGAGGCTCCGCGTGTTCCCTGCGAGATGCTTCGTGCACCATCCGCGTACCCCTGCAGGAGGCTCCGCGTGGACCTTGCAAGACGCTTCGCACACCCTGCGCGTACTCTTGCAGGACACTCCTGCGCACCCTGTGCGTACCCCTGCAGGAGGCTCCGTGTATACCCTGCGCACCCTGAGCGTACCCCTGCGGGAGGCTCCGCGCGTACCCTGCGCCACCTCTGCGAGACGCTCCGCGCACCATGTGCGTACCCCTGCCGAAAGCTCCGCGAACACCCTGCGCGCACCCCTGGAAGATGCTTCACGCATCCTGCGCGTACCTCTGCAGGATGCTCCGCGCACACCCTGCGCACACCCCTGGGAGACGCTCTGCGCACCCTGCGCATACCCCTGCAGGACGCTCCACGCACACCCTGCGTGCACCCCTGCGAGATGCTTCGTGCACCCTGCGCGTACCCCTGTAGGAGGCTCCGCGTGTACCCTATGAGACGCTTCGTGCACCCTGCGCATACCCCTGCAGGAGGCTCCGCGTTTACCCTGCGAGACGCTTTGCACACCCTATGCGTACTCTTGCAGGACACTCCTGCGCACCCTGCGCGTACCCCTGTAGCAGGCTCTGCGTGTATTCTGTGCACCCTGCGCGCACCCCTACGAGACGCTCCGCCCACCCTGCGCATACTCCTACAGGATGCTCCGCGCACATCCTGCACGCACCTCTGCGAGACGCTCCGCGCACCCTGCGCGCACCCCTGCGGGAGGCTCCGCGTGTACCCTGCGCGTACCCCTGCGAGATGCTCCGCGCACCCTGCGCGTACCCCTGTAGGAGGCTTCGTGCACACCCTGCGCGCACCCCTGCAAGACGCTCCGCGCACCCTGCGCGTACCCCTGCGGAAGGCTCCGCATGTCCCCTGCGCATACCCCTGCAAGACGCTCCACGCACCCTACACGTACCCCTGCAGGACGCACACCCTGCGCGCACCCCTGCGAGACGCTCCGCGCACCCTGCGTGTACCCCTGCAGGACGCTCCGTGCATACCTTACGCGCACCCTTGTGAGACGCTCCGTACACCCTACGCATACCCCTACGGGAGGCCCCGTGCGCACCCTACACACACCCCCGCGAGTACCCTCATTGAGCTCCTACGCGCAACCCTACGGGAGGTCCTCCGCGCGTGCCCCTGCGTGCAACCTGTGGGAGATCCTCCGCGCATACCCCTGCGCGCACTCACTATGCGCACCCTGCGCGTACCCCGCGAAGGCTCTACGTGCACTAGGGGCTCGCCGCCAGCACAGCCCTTACGCGCGCTCTCAAACTTGGTGTCCCCCGTGGCCGTCCCCGGTGATGCAAGGGGCTCGTTGTCAACACCGCCCACACGCGCTCCCAGACTTAGTGTCCTCCGTGCTCGTCCTTGGCGACACTAGGGGATCGTCGCCAGCACGGCCTCTTACGCACGCTCTCAAACATAGTGTCCTCCGTGGTCGTCCCCGGCGACGCAAGGGGCTCGTTGTCAACACCGCCCACACGCGCTCTCAGACTTAGTGTCCTCTGCGCTCGTCCTCGGCGACACTAGGGGCTCATCATCAACACTGCCCACGCACGCTCTCAGATTTGGTGTCCTCCGCGCTCGTCCTCGACGACACTAGGGGCTCATGGCCAGCACGGCCCCTTGCGCGCGCTCTTGAACTTGGTGTCCTCCACCCATTTTCACCTACTCCACCGAGCCTTTAGATGCGGATGACTGGTTGTTAGTGATAGCGGAAAAACTAGAAGTAGCTAGATGTGACGAGCGGGACAAGGTACCTTTCGCTACGCAATATTTGCAAGGACCCGCCGCAGCCTGGTGGAAGAGAGTTAAAAACACTCAGTCCAAACAGACTGAGATTACATGGAACATGTTCAAGGAAATATTCCACAAGCATCATATTCCAGCCAGCTTGGCCAGAATCAAGAAGAATGAGTTTTATGATTTAAAACAAGGAAACATGACCGTTACAGAATATCTGCACAAGTTCACCCAACTGGCTCGCTATGCGGAAGAAGATATAAAACCCGAGCATGTGCAAGTGGAACAGTTCATGAATGGCCTACAACCAATCCTTCAATACAAGTTAGCCTCTCAGAAATTTACGGAATTACAAGATTTGGTCAATACCGCACTAAATGTGGAGGCAAAGCGCCGTGGTCTGATTGACACGCGTAAATGAAAGAACGATAGGCCATTTACTCCGAGAGAGCCACATCAGCGACCTCGCCATGAGAAGAAATATGTTCCTAGGACTACTGCGCCACAATACTATAGGACTAACCCTCCTGTTCCACAGTTCAAGTCCTATAACCCGCAAGGAAATCAAAAAAACAGTGCCCCCAACCATCCTACGGGAGACTCGAATCAGAAGCCTCGAAACCGTAACTGCTACAACTGCGGAGAACCAGGACACTTTGCTGTCCAATGTCCTAAACAACCGAAAGAGCCGGCTGACCAACGTTCTCAAGGCCACACTATGCAGACTAGAAGCCAGGAGTCCAGAGGGAAGCAAAGCTATAGCAAAGGACGAATCAACCATGTGGATGCGGAAGAAGCACAAGACGCTCAAGACGTCATAATTGGTACGTTCCCTGTTAATACCGTATCTGCAATAGTTTTATTTGATTCAGGGGCATCACATTCATTCATTTCAAAAAGATTCGTGGATAGAAATCACTTAGAAGTTCATTTTATGGAAACCCCCATGCGCGTCCGAACCCCAGGATCGGAAATCAAAACCAGATTATATTGCAAGAATATAAGCACCCTCATAAGGGGGGTAGAGTTCCTAGCCAATCTGATCGTACTAAGATCCGAAGACATAGATGTAATTCTAGGAGTGGATTGGCTACCCAGATTCAAAGGCAACATCAACTTTGAAACTAAGACGATGACACTCACCAATGCCTTAGGAGAAACAGTTCAGTTTCACCCCGAGTCACCAACTGTCCGCCGTAATACCCTCAATCAGTTGACTACACCGGAAGTCGACCAAGTTCCTACGGTACAGGAATATCTTGACGTATTTCCAGAAGAACTGCCTGGGATGCCACCAGATCGAGACTTAGAGTTTGTCATTGAGTTAGTGCCAGGAACAACACCAATTGCAAAGAGACCCTATCGTATGTCAAAAGACCTTTTGGATGAACTAAAGAAACAGTTGGAAGAACTTCAAGGCAAAGGATTCATTAGACCCAGTGCATCACCATGGGGATCACCAGTGCTATTTGTCGAAAAGAAGGACAAGTCTCTCCGCATGTGTGTGGACTATAGAGCATTGAACGAGGTTACCATCAAAAACAAATACCCTCTTCCTCGAATAGATGATTTATTTGACCAGATGAATGGAGCTCAAGTGTTCTCTAAGATAGACCTGAGATCGGGTTATCATCAGTTAAAAATTAGAGAACAGGACATATCGAAAACTGCTTTCACCACACGCTATGGATTATACGAGTATACCGTCATGCCTTTCGGTCTAACTAATGCCCCGGCATGCTTCATGACTTTAATGAACAAGGCGTTCATGGAATACTTGGATAAATTTGTAGTGGTGTTTATCGACGATATCTTGGTCTACTCCAAATCGGACGAAGAACACCGACACCACTTGCGAACAGTTTTGGACAAGCTAAGGGAACACCAATTGTATGCCAAGTTCAGCAAGTGTGAATTCTGGTTAAGAGAAGTCGGATTCCTCGGACACATAGTATCTACAGGAGGAATAGCCATAGACCCAGACAAAGTTAAGACTGTCCTAGATTGGAAGCCACCAAAGTCAGTGACCGAGATTCGAAGCTTCCTAGGTCTGGCAGGATACTACCGCCGTTTCATCGAAGGATTTTCAAAGCTAGCCAGACCAATGACGCAATTGCTCAAGAAAGACCAGAAGTTCGACTGGACTCAAAAGTGTGAGGATAGTTTTCAGGAAATGAAGAAAAGGTTAACTTCAGCTCCGGTATTAACATTGCCCGATCTGCAGAAGAGTTTTGATGTTTACTGCGATGCGTCCCGACGTGGACTTGGGTGTGTACTTATGCAAGAAGGGAAGGTAGTTGCATATGCATCTCGTCAACTGCGACCCCACGAAGTGAATTATCCAACCCATGATTTGGAATTAGCCGCCGTGGTACACGCCTTAAAAATATGGCGGCATTACATCATCGACAACCGTTGTGAGATATATACGGATCATAAGAGCCTGAAATATATTTTCACCCAGTCAGACCTGAACATGAGACAAAGAAGATGGTTGGAACTAATCAAGGATTACGATCTGGGAGTTCATTACCATCCCGGAAAGGCAAATGTAGTGGCCGATGCTCTTAGCAGGAAGCCAGCCGCATTGAATGCCCTAATCCAAGCGAATCAACCCAAGCTACACGAGGAATTTGAGAAGCTCAACTTGGATTTAGTCGAAAAGGGATATATAGCCAACTTGGAGATGACGCCGTCCCTCACGGCACAAATTTAAGAAGCCCAGAAAGGACACAAGAGCATAGAGGGTATTAAGGAGAAGATGAAAATGGGAAAAGCAAGTGATTTTAAAGAAGATGACGAAGGCGTTCTATGGTTTGAAAACCGATTCTGTGTACCTGCTTGCGAAAAGCTCAAAGAGTTGATCCTAAAGGAAGCCCACGAGTCTCGATAGTCTATCCACCCAGGAAGTACCAAGATGTACCAGGATCTGAAGGAAAAATTTTGGTGGCATGGGATGAAACGAGAGATAGCAAGTTTTATCACACGATGTGATGTTTGCCAACGAGTCAAGGCGGAGCATCAGAAACCCGCCGGGCTATTACAACCTATCAAGGTGGTCGAATGGAAATGGGATGAAGTTGGCATGGACTTCATCGTTGGACTTCCAAGAACAAGGAAAGGAAATGACTCCATATGGGTCATAATAGATCGACTAACCAAAGTGGCACACTTCCTACCTGTCAAAACCATGTACCGAGGAGATCAATTAGCCAAGTTATATCTCTCTCGGATAGTTAGTTTACATGGAGTACCAAAGAGAATCATATCAGATCGAGGCACCCAGTTCACATCCAGATTTTGGGAAAGCCTACATGAAGCTATGGGAACTCGCCTCAACTTCAGCACCACTTATCATCCACAGACGGATGGGCAAACAGAAAGGGTAAACCAGATTTTAGAGGATATGCTAAGAGCTTGTGCCCTAACTTATGGTGATAGTTGGGAAGATAGCTTGCCTTATGCGGAGTTTTCATATAACAATAGTTACCAGGCCAGTTTACGAATGTCTCCATTTGAAGCACTATACGGACGCAAATGTAGAACACCTTTGAATTGGTCGGAGACCGGTGATGGAAAAGTTTTCGGTCCCAACATTCTCCAAGATGCCGAAGAGAAAGTAAGGTTTATTCAAGACCGACTTAAAGTAGCGCAGTCGAGGCAAAAGAGCTACGCCGACTCCAAGCAGCGGGATATTGCCTTCGCACCAGGAGATTATGTCTATTTGCGAGTGACACCTCTTAAGGGAACCCAGAGATTCAGCGTGAAAGGCAAATTGGCGCCCAGGTACGTTGGACCGTTTAAAGTGGAGGGAAGAAGAGGTCAGGTGGCTTATCAGTTGGAATTGCCACCAGAACTATCAGAAGTTCATAACGTGTTCCACGTGTCTCAATTAAGGAAATGCCTGGAGCCACCAGTGAAGCAAGTCCAGTACCAGGAGTTAGGCCTCGACAAGGACCTTACTTATGTAGAACGACCTCTCAAAATTCTAGAAAGTGCAGAACAGAGGACCAGAAATAAGAACATCAAGTTTCACAAAGTCCAGTGGAACCACCACACAGAGGGAGAAGCCACCTGGGAGCGAGAAGACTTTCTAATGGACAAATTTCCGTACTTATTCCAATCTGTAGAATCTCGGGGACGAGATTCAATTTAAGGGGGGTAGGTTTGTCACGCCCTAATTTTCTAATCCCGCATTTTAGCATGAAACCCTGCATGCTAGGCATATCTTAATCATCGCATGCATTCTATCCTTAATCTCACCCCTCTTGCAACCCTCCGATCTAAAAACCCTACTGCGGGAATCTACCCTATCTCTTCACGCAAGCTGTACTCATTGATACGCTCGCGGTACCTCACCACCAAATGTTCCCGAGTATCGTGTTGAAGCCCCGAAGACACCTTACCCATGTCCCTACCTTGCCACGCTCCGAAACCCTGATTCCGACCCCCAATTCCCCCTTTCTCCTTATTTAATCTTTTCTTCCCAAAACCCTAATCGTGAAGTCTACCTCTCCCCGGTCTTTCCAAAAATTCCAAATAAATTCCTAAGAACTCTAACAATATCCTTAACCCAAATATAGCATAAAATATAGAGGGCCGATGCAAAAATATTGAGATATGAAAATATTAAATCTTAGGGCAATATTGGGCGTTGTTCTGCAACCCCTATAAATAACTTCCAGAAAATTTCAATAGATCTCACAGCACTCTCCATCTATCCAGGAACCCCATTATATAAGAACATGGGCAAGTTATGTGCAGAAATCAGGAAAGGCAAGCACCGAGCACCTTCGTCCAGAATGACATCTCGCATGAAATCTTATTAATGCATCAGCCAAAGCTGCTCCAATTTATTGGGTGAGCATCTTTCTCTGTCCTCACCTTTCCCATCCCATTAACCCACTCTGGTAGCACACGTCCCGCCCTCCACAGATGAAAGCTAAGACACGTCACACCATGGCAATCAAGGTTCGCACTGCACCGAGTGCTATTCAGTACCAATTTTTGCAGAGCTCTCAGTCAAGTCTCCACAGTCATCGCTGACGTGTTTGTGCATGATGAATCTCCTTTGGACATGCGGTGGCATGAGCATGCCACTCCGGACGCACTCTGGACGTGTCCAATCATGCCACAGCATGCACCCGCTGCTCCTCTCGCTGTGTCGACCACCGTTGAGCCTTGTCCGAGCAACAGCTGCAGCCTCGGTGTCCCTCTGCTCCCCTACGACCAGTCCTCTCCTCCGCTCTGGCTCAGCCTTCCATTAATCTCCCTTGAGTTATCGCATCGCCGGAACAGCCGCCCCAGCGGCGAGAGCAACCAGCACTTTGTCGCTGCCCTCCCAGCTTCGGCTATTTAAGGAATCCGAGCCCCTTTCCCAACCACAGCAGCAGCCTGGTCTTCCCCTTGGGCTCGGTTCTTCCCAAAGAGCTACTCTGAGTTGTCCCCGACCTCACCCATCCGCCACCTCTAGCTGCTCTGAGCTTCCAGCAGCTCCGCTGACCCGCCTCCATCTTCCCAGCCACCACGCCAAAACCCATCGCCGGGTACCCAAGCACCTCGAGCTGAAGCGCCGCCGGCCACCTGGGTTCGCTCGAAGCAGCGGGAGCAAGCCGAAGGGTAAATCCCAGGTCCAGCGTGCTGCCGTTTCTTTTCCTCGTGAGCACATTAACCCTGTTGTCTGGTCCGCGTGCCCAACCACTTCGAAGCACGTTTTCTCAGCCCGCCTCCGACCTACTGATTACATAATAACCAACTCCCGTTTCCAGTGCAATCAAAGCACTTTGACCCTGTCGGAAGGCGTCCTTGGTCCGGTTTAGCTGACTGCAAACCGGGCGCCCACCGGTTCGATCGGTTCGACCCCTTAATCACCGGGTTTTATGAGTCTATTTCGGTTCTGGAATCCCTAAAAGATTTCCAATCTTTGGCTCTAACTCATTTCCAAAATCCAAAACTTTTTAATAGAATTGATAGAGCTTAGAACGAGGATTAGTTCTTTAAGTACTTAAATCCATATATGCAAAGTATATGCATGCATAAACCCTTGAACAGCCCTAGGTTGGAAATCTCTACCCCCATCTTGTGGAACTAAAATATCAGTAACCTCCTGAAACTCGTTTGAATAAAAGTTTTAAATTTAAAAGCTTAACAAGAGTGTTTACCCCATCTAATTATATCGTCATTTTATGTGACAACTTTCGCATATACCTGCTGCCAAAAGCATTCTTTGTCCCCGTAAACGTATACCCTAAAACCCTGGAACATAATCTCCGACCTAAGCTCAGGTATATACATCTCCCTTTCTTAATCACCGTCCGAAACCCTAAAACCTAGCTCGATCGTTCCGGGGCAAACGCCCTTCTTAGTTCATCGGATTATCCCTGATTTCTTTTATCATGCATTGCTTGATTTTATTTGAAGTGTTGGATTGTCCTTATTCGTTGTTTTCTTTCGACGCGTAGTTCGCGGAGTGAAATACGTGCGACAGGACGAACCGGAATCACCCCCGCATCAGGAACAAGGGCAGAAACTGCCAAGCAAGCAATTTCCCTCTTTGACCATGTTGAATCCTATAATTGCAAAATATATTTATTTTGATTATAAAACATGCATGCTATGCTTATCAACGATATTTTATGTAGATCTAGCTATACCCGATAGATGCATTTGAACTAGGGTTGAATATCCCATTCCTTGTAACCCTAGTTGATTCGTTGGTTAGCTTCCAACCGACAAAATACTAAGGTTATAGGCAGTAGCCATTGCTTAGCCCCGCTATAGTTAAGACTAAAATTTTGTTCGGTTGATACAAACCTTCGGGTATGGGAAATTAAACCCGCGGATAGCGTATGTTATCCGCGGTGACTTTAAAAAAAATGCTGCCAAAATCCAAAATAAAGTTGGAGATGATTTTGATTCGGGTAAGAAGGTAAGGTGGTTTGAAGGAAGATGAAGTAGCGGAAGGCTACACGGTGAATGATGATAAACTGGAGTCTTACTCAAATCAGTTAAGGACCGAGCCCAAGTGCCGCTAAACCAGTTCCCCCACCGTACGTCCACATGTCCTTTATGGGAAGGACTTGACTCGGTAACCCGCCTAATATTAGGGTTTGGACCCTTGGGAAGTAAGAAGAAAGTGCTAGGTAGGATATGGATCCCTAGAGAATCTCCACGGTGCTACATGGGTAGAGATTCTTAGTGAGCTCCATTTAGACGTGGGTAAAGATTCGACACAAAGATAAGCGTTTCTCCAGATTGTGGTGTCAGGCTGCCTGGGCACAATCGGAGTTGAGGTAAGTCTCATTTAGCGGGTCCAGCTCTAGTATTAACGCAGACGAAGGGTTTCGTTGTAATATCCCTGCCAATACGCCTCATCAGGTGTATAGATAGTACTCGGCATTAAAGGGGATTATTACGTCTTGTGGGTAAAGCCGTACAACCTCTGCAGAGTGTTAAAAACTATTCGAATAGCCGCGTCCTCGGTCATGGACATGAACTGGCGCAGCCACACACTGGTTAGACTAAGTTTTCGTTTGCAAAAGATGGGCATTGGGATTAAGGACGTGGGCATGACGTGTCCACAGTGGGCAATTTTAGGCCACGCGTCGGTGGTAAGGAAATTGCCGAAGTAAAGAAATTCGCCACATTGCCTGATGTGGATGGAATACGGTCTGGTGATGGAAAGCCTAGTTACCGGATATGTGGAAACTGCCGACCGATGGATGGTGCCATGGTCGGTGAGTGGAGCTGCCGGTAATAGGTTATGAGCTGAATAGAAGTGTTTATCGCCTGAGATGAGATAAGATGAGACGAGATGTAATGTGATGAGATGCTACTTGATTTACCATTAGTTTTCAAAATGCTTTTACAATCTATTATTCTGTATTTCAAATTCAGAACTTACGTTTCCACACAACCAGCAACATAGGTTAGAGCTGCCCTTTTTAAATACTCCTGCATGAAATATAGCTGTATAATCCTCCTGCGGGGATTGCTTGCGAGTACATTCAATGTACTCACCTGGCTTGTTGATTTGGCCAGAGGACGAAGAAGATTTCGACTTTGAAGAGGTTGACAGTAATTTCGAGGGCAAGGGCGTTTCTCCCCAGTCAGCTGCCTGTTGGTGTCGATGGGTTATCCACTACGCTATGTTTTATTTCCACTGCTGTTTTATTCGGCCAATAGGCCTGGTGTTGAACCTCGACCATAAAGGTCTACCTGTGTAATAAGTACTCGGTATTGTATGTGTATGTTATCAAGGGTTTGTGTGTACTGGCTACTGATCCAGGGACCAGTACGGTAATCACAAAGGACGTATCCGGCCTTAAAACCGGGTACGCCACACTCGCGGCCCAGCACGGCGTCGAAGCAGAGGCGGCGCTAGAGCAGCGCAGCTCGCAGCAGGAGCGGCACGGCCCATGGGCGGCAGCAGCTGCTGCTGGGCGGTGGTAGCAGGGTGATCGACGCTCTAGTGAGGCAGCGGTGGGCCGGCGAGGTAGCAGCAGGGCAGTGCCCAGGTGGGCATTTGTACCCCTGCGCGCCCCTGCTCAACTCTAAGAGCGAGTGAGCCAGTGCCTAGGCCCACAGCCGGGAGAAGGAGGCCGCACGGGGCGGTAGGAAAGGAAGAAGGCCGCACGGGCCAGAAGGAAAGAAAAAGAACAGAGGAAGGAAAGAAAAAGAATAAGGGAAGAAGGAAAAAGAGAAAAGAAAAAAGAATATATCCTCCGCTTTGGCCGGCCTTCGCTCCGACAGAGCCGACCTCTCACCATGATATAGATCATATCTCCGAGAAAAGAGAAGGAGAGGGGGATAAGAAAAGGGAACAAGGGCAGAATCCTCACCACAGGACACATCGCGTTCCACCATCACGCAAGCATCGTTGGTCCGGTCCGCGCGCCAACCCCTCAAGGACCGGTGCGCTGGCCCGGACGGGCGGTACCCTACCACCCGGACCTGCAAGGGGCTACTGTTGAAGGGGTTTTCCCGCACTACCCCGGACCGCCGGCATACCATTAAAGCGTTGTGTAAATAGTTTAGAATCCCCTTCCGGGCATTTTCTACCATAGAATGGCAAACTTATAAATTCCTCATCCTACCTCCATCTCCTCCTCTATAAATAGGGCCCCAAGGCCAAGGGGGAGGGGATCTCATTTTTCATCTTTCTCACTTTTGCTAACCCTAATTTGGGGAGAGAAACACGAAATCGCTGCGTGAGGCCTAACTGCGCTCACTATCTTCTCCGTCATGTCCCTACGTGCGCCCCCGTAGGCCTGTGTAACCGAACAGGGGTGCCTCTCTCTTATTATCTAAGCTCGTACCTACGACAATGTAACTGTCCAAATATAAGGGATGTGAACTAACTATTTGGTTAAATCTTCCTCTAGAGTTCATGTGATGATATTCAAGTTATTTACCATGTCCCTCCATATACAGTGTTTGTATATTTGTAGTGTATGAGGTGACGGTAGAGAAGTGACATTGATGTTCTGTGTGAACTTTGTAATCACATTAGTTGAGTGACCCGCTAGCTGAGATGCAATTGCGCTATGCAGGGTGTGAATTTCCTGTATTGAGCCTTTGGGTGACTCACTAATTGCGCTTCGGCCAATTAGGTTAGGGTATTGGCATAGGAATCGGGCACCTTTAAGTCATTGTGAGGTTTGTCGCCAGAGACGGATGTTAGGTCTCTACATGGGTGTCTGAAATTATATTTGACTTGTTAAATGATGCCTGTTTCTGGTCGATTGAACCAACAATGAGATATACAATTAGGTGGTTACGTGGAGTTCATATGTTGTGCTGGTTCGGAGTCGGACCACGTAACAGAAGATGCACACGAGGTAAGTATGTGCCCTCATTACGTAGTTTCTCGGTCTTTGATGATAAATCATTTTCTAAATCGGATACAATTCTGATTCCCAGCAACATGAGTAAGAATTGAAACATCTCCCGTAAAAAATTCCAATGCTCCATGTGTATCCTAAATTAGGAGTGAAACAATCATACGTTCCCCTCACAGCAGCCTACCTAACTGTAATACTTCAGAGTTCACACTACAGAGGATATCATATCTAGAGAGCAACCTAATGCGACTCGAGGGACTTCTGGGACTGAAATGCCTTTCATGCTCGAGGGTTTTTTTATTTTTCGTTTGCCTCCTATTCCCATGATACCACAGGCCGGAACACCCCAACTCTTTACTCATTCTCCACTCCTCTTCATCTATACGTTTGTTGCTAACACTTGTTGCGCTGCATTGAAAAGGAGACATTATATAGGAGGTCGTATCAATGCTAGATAAGTTTGGTAGTTTGGCATTCGCCCATTTCTCATTGCGAACAGCGGCTCTAGCTATATATATCCACCTAGGAAACATATGCTAGCACATATATAGCAGCAATAAATATATAAGATGTGGTAACTTCCTGGAGCTATAATAGCTTAAGCTAGATTGTGTGGGTCTAGCCTGAAGCAACTTCTTTCTAAGTGTAATAGAGAGAGGTCTTGTAGTTTTCCTATAACTTTTTTCTAAACCTATTATGAAGCTACTATGCAATGGAGTTAGATATAAATTCGCCTCGGATTTTGTGAGTCCAGCATGAAGCTATTGTGCGTTGAATTGGGAGTTTTTAGCCGCAAGTCTGTCTTATATGGCACATTTTTTCTTCCAGAGCTACTACTATATGGTGAAGATTCTCTAAACTGTACGGATTGGAAGGTTTTGGCATGGCTACAAATAACCAGACAAGGTAGAGTGATCCCACAGTTGATGAGCGTATGGAACGGGCACATGAGGCATAATTAACGAGAAGAGCGAGATTTTTAATTATGCATAATGGTAGATCCCATGTTTTTTCTGTAGTGCCAAAAAATAAAATTGATCATTTGTTATTTAGATGTCCTCTTGTAAGCTGTATTTGGTCTTTAGTCCAGTGTACTTTCAATCTAAATTGCACACCAAACTAATCTAACTAATGCATGTGGCGTGCTCTTTAACTTGTTTAATAGTCAAAAGTGTAAAGTAGGTGTTGTTTGTTTGACTGCGATTTTCTGGCACTATGGGCAACAAGGAATTACACATGTTTTCAATCCAAGTGTCATAATGATCTTACTAACATAGTTCATTATATTTGTCACTAGATTGCTTATTGAGCTTTTTTACATAATATTTCAAAAGAACATGTAATATCAACCTTGCTGCGAAAGGTATCGATAGGAAGGTACAGACGATGAGAGTTCTTATGCATCTCCATGTCATTCAACACCTAGTGTAGGCAACGAAGGCAAGAAAATGATATATGTACATCAAGAGTCGAGGAGGTGAGGGAAGGAGTGGAGGCAACCCCCCTCCCAAACGGTGCTTAAGGAGTTGCGGCACAAGAATGGTGGAAAAAGAGAAATAATTTGTGTACATGAAGAGCCGGGGGTGAAGGAGCTACGCAATAGTGATGGAAGAAGTAGATGGACATAGTTAATGGCGGAAAAACATGTAGAGTAGTCTGAGGAGTCAGATGTCGACGGTCTGAAAGGTTTTGCATGGTTCATTTGAGATTGTTTAAATTTCACGAGCTCAAAGTCCCATCGATAAAAAGTTATGGATCATTATCTCGAAACTTTCTCAATCGATCTATCTGAATTCCAGTTTAATTAAGGTCATTTAGAATTTTCCAAATTTATTGAGGAGTACCGCCGCGTACAATGAATCTATTGAGTTAGAACTGTCAGGGCATCGGGTGACCCAGGACAGTTCGTGATCTTGTCTGCCTAGTGCAGTCCTATCGCCCGAAGCTGGTCTTCCTATCTGAAACTCGACAACTTGTGAATAGGACGGCAAATCTGAAATGGAGATTGGAATTGCGGCATTACTTTGGTGTGGCTGGGGAAGGTAAAGGCGGTGGTCTTGCTTTATTTTGGGATGAATCGATTGATGTGAAGCTCCTTTCGTATAATAAACATCACATTGACGTGAAGATCCTGGACCAAGCTGATGGGAGGACATGGCGATGCACATTTGTGTATGGGGAGCCCAGGCAACAGGACCGGCATCATATGTGGACTCTTCTTCGACATTTAAAACACAATCTGGCAGTTCCGTGGCTTGTGATGGGGGACTTCAACGAAGCAATGTGGCAATTTGAACACCACTCACGGAACAGATGCTCCGAACGCCATATGATGGAGTTCCGTGAGGTGCTTTCCCAATGTGATCTTTTTGATATCGGTTACTCAGGACGTAGCTGGACTTTTGATAATCAACGGAGTGGTCACGGCAATGTTCGGGTTCGTTTAGACCGAGCGGTGGCATGTCCAAGCTGGTCCTCATGGTTCCCACAAGCGCAGCTCAAACATCTGGTCTCCTCGAGCTCAGATCACGCTCCAATTTTACTTGAACTGACTGCGGCAAGCCCAGTACGAAGACAACATATAAAACGCTATGAAGCAATGTGGGAAAGAGATGAGTCTTTATGCGAGGTGATCAAAACAGCCTGGGAAGGTGGCGTACGAGCTAATAATCTGGGGGAGATCAATGACAAGTTGGTGTCAGTAATGAGTTCGCTACACTCATGGAGTCGCGAGAACTTTGGTAATATAAAAAATGAGATTGCTCAACTCCGATCTAAAATTGATTTGCAGCACATCCAGGGCTGGTCAGACTCTCATGGGGAGGTTCGAGACATGCGGAGAAAATTGGATGAATTGCTGCATCGGGAGAAGATTATGTGGCTCCAACCCTCCCGGGTTTCTTGGCTCCGCGAAGGAGATCGAAATACCAAATACTTTCATCGGAAAGCTTCTTGGCGTGCGAAGAAAAACAGAGTCCAAAAACTGAAGAAAGAAGATGGTTTATGGACTGATAGTGTTGAAGAGATGGCAGGTTTGGCCACGAACTTTTTCAAGTCACTCTTTTCCAGGGACTTCACGGTTAGTCCAGCACCTCTTGTTGATTTATTTGACGGCATGGTCACTGCTGAGATGAACGAATCCCTTGGTCAGCCTTTCTCTGAAGAGGAAATTGCTACCGCTTTGTTCCAAATTGGTCCGCTCAAAGCTCCAGGGCCTGATGGCTTTCCGGCGCGCTTTTTTCAACGCAATTGGGCTGTTTTAAAGCAGGAGGTAATCACTGGTGTGAAGCAGTTTTTTGCTGACAGTTTTATGCAAGAAGGGGTTAATGATGCCACCATCGTGATGATTCCCAAAATGAGTATCCCTGAGGAAGTGAAAGACTTTCGCCCTATTAGTCTATGCTCTGTTATCTATAAAGTGATCTCTAAGTGTCTCGTTAATAGGCTTCAGCCTTTTCTGGACGAGTTAATATCTCCAACACAAAGTGCCTTTGTCCCCGGTCGTCTGATCACCGATAACGCACTGATCGCCTTTGAATGCTTTCATGCCTTACAGCGATGTGACAGAGAAACTAAGAACTTTTGCGCCCTAAAGCTGGATCTTACGAAGGCATACGACCGAGTGGACTAGGGTTTTCTGGAGCAGGTCCTCATAAAGGTGGGTTTCCATCAACAGTGGATCAGCTGGATCATGGCCTGTGTTACTACTGTTCGGTACAGAATCCGTTTTAATGGTGTTCTTTCCGCCCCATTTCGACCAGCTCGAGGATTACGTCAGGGCGATCCATCCCCGTATCTCTTCTTATTTGTAGCTGATGGATTGGGGCGTGTTTTACAGAAATTCTCTAGTGAAGGGCTGATCACACCGATGCAGATTTGTCGACGAGCGCCCGGTATAACTCACCTCTTGTTTGCTGACGATAGTATTTTGTTTATGAAAGCGGATCATACACAAGCTCGAGCCATTAAACAAGCCATTGCTATGTTTGAAAAGTGGTATCGGACAATTCATAAATCCGACAAAGTGCTCTATTCTGTTTAGTCCATTCTGTTCTGACATTGTACAGCAAGCAATCAAGATGGAACTTCAGGTTGCAAGCTCAACATTTGAAGAAAGATATCTCGGCCTTCCCACTCCAGAGGGTCGTATGAAGGCTGAACAATTTCAGCCGATCAAGGCGAGATTTGCTAAACGCCTGTCTGCTTGGTCGGAGAAGTTCTTGTCGTCCGGAGGCAAAGAAGTCCTAATCAAAGTGTTGCGCAAGCAATCCCAACTTACAACATGGGTATTTTTAGGATGTCTAACCGCTTTTGTGATGAATATACTCAGATGATCAGGAACTTCTGGTGGGGAGAAGAAGATGGGCATCGCAAAGTTCATTGGATCGCATGGGATAAATTAACATGTCCTAAAGCTCTCGGTGGCATGGGATTTAGGGATATGAGAGCGCTTAATCAAGCGCTGCTCGCTTGGCAAGCATGGCGTCTTATACACCAACCAACTAGTTTGTGTGCGCGGCTACTATAAGGCAAAATACTTTCCTAATGGCGATCTTACGGATACGAGTTTCCCTGTGGATGCTTCCCCGTCCTGGAAGGGAATCGAGCATGGCCTAGAACTACTGAAACGGGGACTCATTTGGCGTGTTGGTAGTGGTAACAAAATAAGGTTATGGCGAGACCGCTGGATACCACATGAGCTGTCTGCTGCTGTCCCGGTGCGCAAAACACTCAATAGGCTGAGATGGGTGTCTGACCTCTTCCTATCAGGCACCAAAGAATGGGACAGAGCCTTGCTGAATCACCTCTTCCATGCTTATGATGTTGATGCTATTCTAAAGCTGCAAATCCCGTCTGGTCAGATGGAGGACTACACAGCATGGCACTTTGAAAGGACTGGATTGTTCTCTGTCAAAAGCGCATATCGGCTAGCCTGGAATGACTCGTTATTAGCAGGGCAGCTGGGGGCAACGAGCAGTGCTGGTGCCGGTGACAGGCTACTTTGGAATTCCTTTGGAAAATCAAAGCTCCTCCTAAGGTGAAGATCTTTGCGTGGCGCCTCATCCACGACTGTCTGGCCACAAAGGATGGTAAATGGCGGCGCAAACTGGTTCCTTCACCAATCTGTGAGCTCTATGGCTCAACGATTGAGGACAGCTACCATGCTACAGTTGGCTGCTTCAAAACTCGAGCGTTGCGTGCTGAAATGCGTCAGTTCTGGCCTCTCCCTGATGAAGCTTCTCTTGAGGATTCTGATCGGGATTGGCTTCTTATTCTGCTGTATACTCTCACAGATACAATGAAAACTCATTTGCTGCTGGTTCTTTGGCGCGCATGGTTCTTACGAATGATGCGGTCCATGAGAAAGGCGTGGCTACTATCACCCAATCGATTGAATTCCTGCTCTCGATGGCGGATACTCTGTCACCAGATGGCAATACACTGAATGGAGATAAAGGCAAGACTGCAGCCAACAATGAGCTTACTCCCCACCTCGCCAAGTATGAAACGCCTCGTTGGATCCCTCCGGCCGAAGGGACGGCTAAAATTAACGTTGATGGTCCTTTTTCTATGACATCGGGTAAGGCCAGCATTGGAGTAATTGCTTGTGATTGCCGTGGTCTAGTTCTTCTCGCTTCGTGCAGAAAAATTGATCATTGCTCAGACGCTGCGGAAGCGGAAGCTCTGGCTCTCCTGGAAGGCTGCCGTCTAGCGGCTTATTGGATCCCCATGCCAATTAATTTTGAATTAGACTCGTCGCTGGTGGTATTCGGGGTGATATCACGTTGGCTGACGCGCTTCAAATGAGCTCCAATCCTACAAGATATTTCTGCGGTGTTATCCACGATTCAAGTTCCGCAGGTGCGCCATGTAAATCGGGCTTGTAACAAGGTGGCGCATGAATTAGCTAAGTTAGCAAAAATGTCTGACACCTATGCGGTTTGGCATTTACACGCCCCCCCTTGCTATTGTTGATTCTCTTAGACATGACTGTGTAAACATTGATGATTGATTAATATAAAATTTTTTACTCAAATTTTCTAAATTTAAGGTCGCGAAGAAGAGGTGGGAATAGTCCGCCACGTGGCTCACCGGCCACGTGGTCGACCTCAGCATTGCATCCTCTATGTGCTTCGCGAGGAAAATGAGAGAATTGAAGTTGCCTTTTGTAGCTGGGCCGAAATCGCATGGGCCTAAACTAAACTAAACGGGTCTCCTCGAGCTGCCAGCGACGCATCTCCGGCGAGCCGCAGCTCCGAAGGCGGTGCCGATCTCTCCTCGTCGTCCTCCTCCTTCTCCTCCTCCTGCGGCCGGAGCAGCGAGGTCTCCGGCTTCTCCAGCTCCAGTCTCCTTCGCCAGTTCCCCTCCGGCTCCTCCCCTCCCCGCGATCCCACCGCATCGCCGGGGTGGCGTCGCGGCAAAGGTTCGGAATCTTCTGGGGGCCTAAGGAGTGATACGCCATGGTGGAGGTGGATCTGATCGCGTCCTGCCTCGACTCCATCCGCCAGGTCGGATCTCCTTGCGAGTGCCCTTTTGCTTGTTCCTCTCTTGCTCAA
The DNA here is from genome assembly GCA_019208055.1 of Stipa capillata. Classification (NCBI taxonomy): domain Eukaryota; kingdom Viridiplantae; phylum Streptophyta; class Magnoliopsida; order Poales; family Poaceae; genus Stipa; species Stipa capillata. Next base: position 438,415 of record JAGXJF010000226.1, read on the forward strand.
TTTTTTCTCGTCGATCCTGCGAAAGGAGTTATGCCGTTTTAGCGGATTGAGTGCGTGAGGATTCCCCAGAATTTTTCGTCCCTAGCTACGCCAATTTGCGTTGTGCGTGAAGATTATCTGACGAGTGTGTCGAATTGAAGCAGTTAGCCTGTTAAAAGAGCAATTTTTGAAGCTTCCGAACTGAACCATGTGTTTCCTTCTCGTCTAAATTGATCAATTTTAGAACGAGTGGTACAACATGAAGCTGCTTTAGTTGTTAACTCAATCTGTGAAAAAATTGAGAAGAACTGCTCGTGTGATGAATATTCGCGTAAAAATATCATCTTCCCAGCTTTGACTATTGAAATTGATTTATTTTGGGGTTGCTACTGGCCTGCAGATTGGAGACGAGATTGCAGATGCACTAGTATACCTAGATGCGGGCACTCTGGAGGCGTTCCAGTTCATCGGAGCATTCCCGCTGCTTCTTGAGCTTGGCGCTCGTGCTGTCTGCAGCTTGGAGAGCGCGTCTCCTCTTGATGCTGTAAGGTTCACTTACCCCGCTCCCCGCTATCAGATATTAAGCAACCACTGAAATCTACACCTTGGCCTGTTGCCCTATAATTTGAAGACCATGGTGCTGTGTTTTGTCCTGGTGGTTTTGGCTGCAACTTGTATGCTTAATGAATGTCCTGTGGCATGACTGGGATATTGTTCTGATGATTTATGCACTAGGCCTACATTATGGAAATTGTCTATGCCCAGCAGATGTCATTTGAATGATGCGTGTAAGGTGCATTGTTGGCTTGCTGTACAAGGGTATTCCTTGCGTTGCTATAAAAAGAAGAAATGTGTCTGTTCTTTACCTGATCACCGGCTGTATCCTGTGTTTTGCAGGTTGCTGAGTGGCACTCAAGTTTTGCTCAACCAGCAAGGAAGATTGTCGTGATTACATCACGCCTTCTTAGTGATGCACATCGGTATATTCTGCGCTGCCTGGGCAACCATGGAACTGTTTCACATTGTACTGTATTGACAGCAATTTCCGAGGTGCTTCACCCCTGCAAGAATATGTTACTTGTGATGTCCGGATTGCTTCTGACGTGCTTGAACATCCTGTCAATTATCATTATTTTATTAAATCATAAATCTCTTCTTAGAAAATGCCTTTAGTATATATTGGTTACGATCAGATCGTGCAGTTAGCATTGCATTGCATCTACTCTATCTACACTATTTGATCTCTTTTTGTTACTTACTTGCGTGTTCCCTACTTCAAAACTTATCTGACTCAGCTTAAGGTCTTCATGAGTCATGTACTTTCTGATTTATGTAGTATACCTGTGTATGAGTGTATCTATTTCAAACTTTCCTGACTCAGCTTGAGGTCCTCATGAGTCATGAACTATCTGATTTACATAGAATAGCCATATATGAGTCTATCAGTAAGAACTTCTTTGTGGAAAATGTTTTCTTTGCAATCTGCAGTAACTTCTGCATTACTCAGCAAAAATGATGACTAAATGCCCATCTTGCTCTTCTTATTCACCTTGTCATTTTAGAACCTTAAAGCTATTTCATCCTAAAATTATCTGAGCAGCCTTTGAACCTTTCGTGAATTTATTGCAGATTGGTCACTCAGCGTATGTTGATTCCCCACTTGGACCAGATGCTTTCCGGGAGTATGAGATATTACTCATTCAGGACCATGAGGAGCTTTTGAAGAAGTGTGGGAAGTTAAACAAGGAGAAAGATGACATTCCTTACACAGAGAGAGATTTCACCTCAGATGGTGATAGATATTCGAAGTGGGGTTCTGGGGTGCCTTATGGCTCTTCTGAATCTAGCCCGAAGAAAAAGGATTTGTCTGAGGATGAGTTAGGTCCGGCAGAAGCAACAAGGAAGGGGTTGACTGTAACTGTGTGTCACTTTCCGATGATTTTTTCTCCTATTTCCTCAAGGACTTTTGTTTTGCCTTCGGAAGGTACGATTGCTGAATCATATTTATCAAATCACCGTGAGGATTCCCTTAGCCCTGGTCTACCCGCCATATCTACTGGTAAACCTTTTGGTGGTGATGAGGTGCCCTCAGGAGTAACCTTGACTGCTCAATTCCTGTATCATTTGGCCAATAAGGTAACGACTTTTATCATATGCAACATGCTGCATAGTAGTTACTCACTACTCTTATCTACTTTTCAAACACACAACCTTTTATTAATCTCCATTACAAAATATGTGTAGATGGACCTAAAGCTTGATATATTTTCACTTGGTGATACATCAAAAGTCATTGGGAAGCAGATGATGGATATGTCAAGTCTATATGATGTTGGTCGTAATAAGAGTTCTGCTGGTCTACTGATCATAGATCGTACGATTGATCTTCTAACTCCTTGCTTTCATGGCGACTCATTTCTTGATAGGATGCTGTCCTCGTTGCCACGCAAAGAAAGGACTTCATCCTATTATGTGGCAAAAAATCCTCAAACTCCAAGCAAGCATTCTCAAGCTACTGTTAAACGTTCCACACTAGATATAAATGTCCCTTTTGAAACAGCCTTTAGCAAGGAAGAAACTAAGAGTAAAATCAGTATATTGTCTGAAAGTATGATGGCATTTGTGTCTGGCTGGAACTCTGCTGAGGTTGACTCCGAAGTTACCTGGCTACCTGATTACTCTGACAAAGCACATGATGGCAAAGTAGGCACTCTAAGTGGTTCCTTCCTATCCAACTATGCTAGAGTGCGCTACTTAGAAGCATTACTAGACAGAGGAGCAAAAGATGGGTTGATGCTGATTAAGAAATGGCTCATGGAGGCTTTACAGCATGAGAAGGTGTCCTTCCCATCTAAAGGTCGACAAGCAGCCTCTGTTTCAGAGCTTCACTCTATGGTGCAAATGCTCTCTCGAGACCAGTTGTCCTTGGTAAGAAACAGAGGGGTTATTCAGCTGGCACTGGCTGCTGAAATGGCTCTCCAGGAACCCCAAAGTTCTCGCTGGGATGCATTTACAAGTGCTGAGAGAATATTAAGTGTAACATCTGCAGAGACAACTCAAAGTCTTGCCAGTGAGATTCGTGATTTCATCAACACTAGCACTTCAGTGGAATCTCACAAACAAGGTAATACAATGGGGTCTTCGCAAGGTCTTCTGAGTTTCCACGACATATTACTTTTAACAATTATTGGGTATATCTTGGCCGGTGAAAACTTTCCTACATCGATCGCCGGTGGTCCATTCTCTTGGGAAGATGAGCGGTCACTGAAAGATGTTGTGGTGGACTCTATCCTTGAGAGGCCATCATCTGTGAAGTTCCGGTTCCTTGACGGCTTGGAGAAGGAACTTGAAGCTAAAGCTAGATCTAAAGATGGTGATAGAAATAATAAGGACTCTACTGAGCCTACATCCACCACTACCGATGATTTTGATGACCAATGGGATAGCTGGGATGATGATGATAATACTGATCATCAAAAGGACGAAGCTTACGGGGACATGCAACTTAAGTTGGAAGTACGAGATAGGGTGGATCAACTTTTTAAATTCTTTCACAACTTGTCCAGTATGAGGTTGAGGAACCAAGCTCTTGGAGAAGGGTTGGCAGCATTGAGTAGATTCGAGACTGATAGCTACTCAAGAAAAGGCTTGCTTTATAAGTTGTTATCAGCTGTCTTGGCGAGATATGACATACCTGGCCTTGAGTATCATTCATCAGCTGTTGGCCGTCTATTTAAAAGTGGATTGGGTAGATTTGGGCTTGGACAGGTGCCTTGTTCAATTGTTTTTTACTTACTTGTGGCATCTCTCTGTTTAAATTACGCACTCACAATTGTTTTGCCTGCAGTCTAAACCAAGCTTTGGCGATCAAAGTGTTCTCATTGTTTTTGTTGTGGGAGGTATCAATACTCTTGAGGTACGGTCTGGTCCATGTTCTTTGGTTACAATTATTTAATCATTTCATGATTCAAGTTACATGAACATTCAATCTCGATCTGGAGCTAGAGTAAGAACCCACAAGAAGATTTTAATCTGATTTCCTGGTTTATTGGAACTATCCGTATCAGTGCGCTACTTTTAGGATCATCCCGTAGAACTACATAATCTATCTCCACAACAGCAGGTCTTAATTCATGTGGTTTGAGAAGCATTTATCGAATTGCAGATCTCTAAGCCACAGATGGCAATCCACCAAAACTAAAGAACACCTGCAAAATTCTCTTTACTAAAAAGCATAACCTAAAATCCTTGTTTCTCAGTGTCAGGAAGCAGTATTGTCCTAACAAACTTAATGTTCTTTATGCAAGGTCCGGGAAGTCAGGAAGGCAATCTCTGAGAGCAGCAGGCCTGATGTGGAGCTTATTCTTGGTGGTACAACACTTCTCACCCCAGATGACATGTTTGAGTTGATGTTGGGCTCATCCACTCTTACTTAGACTCGACCTCAGTTCTTTGCTTCCAAGACTTGCTCATTAATTCGTGCAGCAACTTTTGTCACTTTATACAGTTCATTAAGCTGATTGTTGCAATGTTGAATGATCAAAGCTGATTTTCGAAAGTTTTCGAATGTTAATGTGTCACTATTGAGCTACATCAAATGTCTTGTGTTGCGCTCTTACCATCAGGAGGTCCTGCAGAATATGGTACACAGTCATGTTCTTGGCTGTCTGCTTATCCATCAAGTTGAGTCTCCCTGTGTAACCCTCCTCATTTGTAAACATCATACAATCCTTCGCTTAATTGAAAATTCAGGCGGAGAAGCTCTCAGACCGGTGAAAGTTTTCATCGAAAAACAAGCCCTTGCTCTAGTTTTATTTGAGCTGCATCTCTGATAATGTGAAGCACTCCAGTATAGAAGTGTTATTTGTACCCTGGCCAGGGCCACCAGGCAACAAAATGGACATGACGGTTATGGCTATGATTTCAGTTATGGTGGCAGGGGTGGCTACTATGAAGAACAGGTTGAATACTTTGATGACGAACCAGATGAGTATTATCCTCCAGGCCGTGGTAAGCTCAGTCTGGCATATCACATTTCTGTGGTTTTTGCATACCCCTACTTCTCACGTCTCCTATTCCGTGGCTTTGCAGGGCGTGGCAGGGGAAGAAGGGTGCAGCAGAGTGACTACTTTGATGGCGAACCAGATGAGCATCATCATCCTCCTCCAGGTAAGCTCAGTCTAGCATATCATGTTTCTGTGGTTTTTGCATCCCCCTACTTCTCATGTCTCCTATTCCATCACCTTGAGATGTTTTTGCATCTCCTTGAGCAGCCAGCAACGCATCTCCGGTGAGCCGCAGCTCCGAAGGCGGTGCCGACCTCTCCTGCTCCTCCTCCTGCGGCGGGAGCAACGAGGTCTCCGGCTTCTCCAGTTCCAGTCTCCTTCGCCAGTTCCTCTCCAGCTCCTCCTCTCCCCGCCATCCCACTGCATCGCTGGTGTGGCGTCGGGGCGAAGGTTCGGAATCTTCTGGGGGCCTAGGGAGTGATACGCCATGGTGGAGGTGGACTCCATCCGCCAGTTCGGATCCCCTCGCGAGTTCTCTTTTGTTTGTTCCTCTCTTGCTCAATTTTTTTCTCGTCGATCCTGCGAAAGGAGTTATGCAGTTTTAGCGGATTGAGTGCGTGCGGATTCCCCAGAATTTTTCGTCCCTAGCTACGCCAATTTGCGTTGTGCATAAAGATTATCTGACGAGTGTTGTCGAATTGAAGCAGTTAGCCTGTTAAAAGAGCAATTTTCGAAGCTTCCGAACTGAGCCATGTGTTCCCTTCTCGTCCAGTTTGATCAATTTTAGAACGAGTGGTACAACATGGAGCTGCTTTACTTGTTAACTCAATCTGTGAAAAAATTGAGAAGAACTGCTCGTGTGATGAATATTTGCGTAAAAATATCATCTTCCCAGTTTTGACTATTGAAATTGATTTATTTTGGGGTTGCTGCTGCCCTTCAGATTGGAGACGAGATTGCAGACATACCTAAATGGGGGCACTCTGGAGGTGTTCCAGTTCATCGGAGCATTCCCTCTGCTTCTTGAGCTTGGTGCTCGTGCTACACCTTGGCCTATTGCCCTGTAATTTGATGATCATGGTGCTGTGTTTTATACTGGTGGTTTTGGCTGCAACTTAAATGCTTAATGAATGTCCTGTGGCATGACTGAGATATTGTTCTGATGATTTATGCACTAGGATTATGGAAATCGTCTATGGCCAGCAGATGTCTTTTGAATGATGCGCTTTTTTAACTAATATTGAAATATTTTCTTATTGTTAAGTTAGTAGGCAGATCACAACTCACAAGTATACACACTAAGGTTTTGGCGATGTCGTTTATTTCTACATGTATCTCAACTCAGATTTTCGCCTTTATTATATATAAAAACAATCACAGAAAGTCCACTTTCACCCTCAGTTGCAAAATCCTTAACCCGGGTTTATGGGTGGTTTTACCAGTCGATGTCCATGTCAAGTAGTATTGGTGCTGTGAACATCAACCTCACCCTTTCTTCACTAACCATACAATCATATACAAGTTTTGTTAAGTACTGCCTATTGGTGTGGCAACATACTGAGCTTGTCTATCTATAATTTATAATTATCTTTCTTTTGATCTCTTCTAATTGATGGGAAATGCCAACCCTAGTATGTTAACCTTGGTATGCGAATGTCTTATTTCATCTTACTTGAGAACAATATCTGTGCCTCCTCATCGTTAAATAGAATAATAGGTTATAGATGAGTCATACCGTAACAAACATATGTGATGCAATCTACATCTACACTCCAACTATCTCTATCTTGACGCCCAGCATGGCCACAATTGCGTGTAAGGTGCATTGTTGGCTTGCTGTGCTGTGTCTGGACTGTTGTGGCTGCTTGATTGTTGGGCCTTAGTTTGACATTTGCTGCTGCTGCGCACGTCAGCCTGGCAGCCCACGTCCACAACAGTAAACAGTGTGTGTTTTTATAGTAAACTAGGGTATTCCGTGCGTTGTTATAAAAAGAATAAATGTATCATGTTTTTTATATGCCAGAAATGGTTTCTTTTGTTCTTCTATTCTTTACTTGATCACCGGCTGTATCCTGTGTTTTTCAGGCTGCTGAGTGGCACTCAAGTTTTGCTCAACCAGCAAGGAAGATTGTTGTGATTACATCGCGCCTTCTTAGTGATGCACGTCAGTATATTCTGCGCTGACTGGGCAACCATGGAACTGTTTCACATTGTGGTGTATTGACAGCAATTTCCGAGGTGCTTCATCCCTGAAAGAATATGTTACTTGTGATGTCCGGATTGCTTCTGAAGTGCTTCGACATCCTGTCAGTTATCATTATTTTATTAAATCATAAATCTCTTCTGTTAGAAAGCAGTATTTTCCTAACAAACTTTATATTCTTTATGCAAGGTCCGGGAAGTCATGAAGGCAATCTCTGAGAGCAGCAGGCCTGATGTGGAGCTTATTCTTGGTGGTATAACACTTCTCACCCCAGATGACATGTTTGAGTTGATGTTGGGCTCATCCGCTCTTATGTAGACCTCAGTTCTTTTGCTTCCAAAAATTGCTCATTAATTTGTCCAGCAACTTTTGTCACTTTATACAGTTCATGGAGCTGATTGCTGCAATGTTGAATGATTAAAGCTGATTGTCGATCGGTACAGCAGCTATCATGTAAATTTAATCTGTACATTTGGTGCTTCTGAGATGGAAATTTTGGATATTTGCTAGCCTACAGAACTGTCAAATTAGTGGCAATGTTGTAACTCATATAATATTTTTTCCTCATTGCTCAGTAGCTTGTATTCAGAATCGGATTCCTCTTACTTCTGCCCCCTTCAAGTTAGTAAATTGAAGTGTACCTTTGCACTATGTTGTCAGCAATAGAAGTACATAACAAATCAAAAGGCAATGGCCAAAAGGGTAAATAACATAAAAGGAAAATTTTGCTATCTTTCACAAGAAAATATCAAGATTTGCGGTGTGCCATTGTGCTTTTGTGCTTTCTTCTATTTGTGCCTCCCTTGTAGCTAGCAGGTGTACTGAATTGCTTATCTCTACAGTTTCTGTCAAAACATGACAAAACTTTCACCATCTTTGTTTCTCTTTCATTCCTAAACTTCCAAATGCACCATGCCATCATTTTATTTCCATCAACCCCCATCTTGGATCTCTTGTTCTTGGACGCTTGGTCTCTGGAGAATCTTGGGGGCACATCTTTTATGAAACATGCATGACTAGATTAGATTGGACCCTTCAATTATTTCCCCACACACGCACAGACGTAGTGAAGGAGCCATTGATTGATCAAGCTTCTCCAGATCTGATGTTTGACGTGAGAGGGTGTTGCCTAGGCACCCTACAGTTTCTGGTCTGACAGGTTATTCTTGTAGCTTTGCTTGGCCTGTACCTGCCTGGCTGCATCTGCTTAATCTTATTATCAGCTGCTAAGCACTGGGCTAATCAATGTTTTGTGTCCATGGAACGGTGGACATGTCAGAGACTCTGAAGCCTGAATAATTCATGCTCTTGATGCATGGATGGATGTCTGCTTGATCTTGCTGTCTCCAGTTTGTTGTTGTCTGAATCCGGGGCTCTGCATCTTGTGGTTTCCTGGTTGGACCCTTCTGTCGGTCAACATGATGTTCTTTCTTTCTAGAATATAAAAGGAAGGAAATGTTTGAGCAACATGTGTTCTTGATTTGCTGATAAAAGAAGATTTAACTAATTTGCCGTCCTGAAAGTTATCATCATTTGCTTTTTGCAATGACACATGATATTCATACTTCAGACAAGGAGGTGAAGGATGTTCTGGGCTGGAGAAGATCTCTTCCAGTACGTCCTCCTCTTGCCTCTGCACTTCTGCAAGCTGAATGTTTCATGTGCCTGGCCCCCGAAGGGGGAGAAGAAGGCGACGGTCGCTACGGACACCGAAGCGACTCCGCAATCACCGAGGCGCATGCGTGATTGATTGTGTCTTTGTTCCATGATCTGTTGTCACCTAGTTGTTTAGCGTTTCTGCATTGTGATCAGGTTGGCTCGAGTAGTAGTCTCTCCACGAACTGTTCCTGCATCAGCTAGCTGACCGAATTATCCAGATAATACCTGCCTTGTTTCTTATCCTTCTGTTTTGAGAATTTTTTTTCTTGTCTTCTTTTAGCTCAACTTAATTTTACGGATATAGTGTAACTTCCTCACTGTTTTGCCTCAAAGTCTGAAAAATGTTACATTAGATATTGTATTGTGATGTACCTGGTTAATTTCTTTTTTCTTTTGAGAAACTGGCATAAGCACTGCCTTTTAATTAAGTAGAGAAAGAGTATATATACAAGAGGTACTTGTTTTTTACAGGAGCAAGCCCAAAAACCTTGAGTTCTAATACCGATCACTCCCAAAAATTAACAGCACCCGTATGTCTTTGGTTGATGTCTTGGAGAGTAAGTGAGGCTACCTCGCAGTAGGTGAGCCTCGTGGCATCGAAGATCATGCGGTTTCTCTCCTTCCAGACGTTTCACATGACATATATTATATGTCCACTCCTGATGTGCCTGGCCTCCCGAGCGGAGCTAGTAAGGGTATTGGTCTACCAATCACCCACCGAGCCTTGTGGAGGTTGACTGGCCTGGAATCCCATCCAATGTTGACGAGGTTCCAAACAGCTAGCATAAATGGGCAGTCTTAGCACTGGTTTTGTACTGATTTCGTCCTGCGCAGGCACAACTAGCAGTTAGGGCTATGGTGCCATCCCCTTAGCACCAAGTTGTCTGCTGTGAGTATGCAGCAATGTAGCACCATCCATGAGAAAAATCTGCACTTGAGTTTAGCATGCGCTTTTCAGATCTTTGTGGGTTCAAATCTTTGGTAGCATCTCTGGAATTGAATTGCGTATGCAGATCTGGCCAAGTAGTCTCTCGAGGCTGTCTACTTTCATTTGATGGAGTCTGGTTGGTTAGGAGTGAGGCTAGGTTCTTGCAGAAACGTCCATAGATCCACAAATTCCAGTAGCATGGCAAGGTCATTCAATCTTGCAACCGATTGGACCCATCTCTCGGCCTGCACCTCCTGGACCATCCTATTTTTTCGGAAAGCAATGCTGTACAGCCACCGGGCCGAAGTCGGAGGGCATTCCATCAATCCAATTATCATGTCAGAATAGCGCCTTGCCGCTGTCCCTGATCGAAATTGTCGTGAAGGCCCTGAATAGGGCGATGTCAGCGGTCGTCACATGGCAGCAAAGAAGGCTGCCCAGGGTCGACCTGGTTATGTGAAAATCAGAAAAGTAATATTATACATGTGTCTTACGCATTTCATCCGAACTTATAAATCCTACATTTCCATGATACCTGGAAGCAGTTGCACTTGTTTAGTCAGTCCTGGACCTTGTTGTACTGACTGCATCTCGATGCATGCATGCTTTTCAGGTCTAAGATGCACACACATATGGTCGCAAAGCTAGTCCTTCAATTTCTTCACATCAAAGGCATGGATGGACCCCCACAGGGGACAGCCTCACACCTTTCTCTAACATGCATCCACACAGTGTCAGTTCCAGTTGATCTTTCCTTCTTCCTGATCTCTCAGTAGCACTTTTCTGGGACAAAAGATGGGACCATGCATGCAATGCAATTCATAATCATGCATTCATGCAGGTTCTTCCTCCTCTGTCATGATCCTACAAGTGTAATTAGTTGTCCTGTGGGTATCATCAGTTAACAAGATGCATCATCATCATCACCATAGGATGAATGTCTGCTTTGTAAAGGGGATGGGATCATCAGTACTCCTGGTAGATGGTAGGACTCTAATTTGATGCATAAATTATGAGTCTGAATTAATTAGTAGGGTCACACTGCAAATTAGCATGCGTATGTAAAAAGGACATGACACAAACTCCTAAGAATAATAGTATCCATTGTTGTAATACTGTAGCTACAGATGCACGCATACAGCTTACACCATACTACAACAAAACTCAACACAACACTGCTACATTTAAGCCAAACAATCTCTGATTAACTTATCTCAGTTTGTGAACAAGACAAATCAAGAATTAACCTCTTAACACCTTTGGAGAACAAAAACAAGAACAATATAATTCAGAGATCAATATATCATGAGATACACACATACATACAGCTCATGAACTGATCATTACAACACGACACAAAGTCACAAACACAAGATGACACGATAACAAGCTCTGATCTTTCTCTGTGAAATTAAAGTTTCTCCTCTCAAGAAACAATGCAATCATATCATTTAATTTCAGTTGCTACGTAGGTAATTAATTAAATATTAAGCTAGCTAGTGCCTTGGAGGGCACTGGTAGCACTTGGTGAAGAGGCCGAAGGTGTCGACCTGACGGACGAAGTTGACGGTGCTGGCCCAGCCGCCGAAGCCGAAGCCGACGACGAGCACCCATGCCACGACGAAGCAGTTGGCGGCGTACATGCCCGCCCACCCGCCGATCGCCCGCGGCGGCCGCTCCACGGCGCCGTCCCTGGCCGCCGGCGCGGCGAAGGTGGCCATGTGCGCCATGGCCGGGATGATGTAGACGGTGAAGCTGACGAGGAGGGAGCCCACGGTGGAGTTGATGGGCCCGAAGAAGGGGAAGACGATGGCCAGGAACCAGATGGGCACCACCACCGGCAGCCTCGCCAGCGCCCGCCGGAGCACGCCGAAGCCGGCGGACTCGTCGTGCACCCCGATCGTCTTCTCCCACACGAAGTAGAGCGGCGTGCACGCGAACCCGAAGGTGATGAACTGGTGGATGAGCATGAGGACGACGGCGGCGTCGCGGAAGGCGGAACGCGGGAGGAGGGAGAATGCGTTGGAGTGGTCGAGGAGGGCGTCGCCGAAGGCCCAGTACATGGCGGACGCCGACGGCAGCGTCAGCGTCAGCACGTACAGCGTCGCCATCAGGTAGATGAGCTTGAACTTCTGCGGCTTCCACATCGCGTGCATGATCTCACTGCAATCATACATGCATATATGCAAGATTCATGCATCAGAATCTGAACAGATAATTCTGAGATTTATGTCCGAAGAAGAAATGATTCATTACACTGTGACAGCATGCCCTCCAAAGGTGTAGAGTATGTTGGTGGCCCCAGTGAAGTAGAGCACCATCTTGCTTGGCCCCGAGTGTGTCACTCCCTCCACCTAGTTAATCAGTTAATCAACACAAGTTTTAGTTAAGTACTTCTATCGAAGAGAAAAGCTTAAGTTGATGGGAAAGACTGGCGATGAATCGAGACCTTGCCGTGGACGAGGGCGGCGATGGTGAGGTACCAGGCGGTGTAGGTGGTCATGAGGAGGCCGAGGAAGGACCACATCCGGTAGTTGTGGAAGGAGGGGATAAACACCGTGGTGGCGCAGCAGGCGCCGAAGATGTACGTCCATGTCCTCTTGTCCAGGGAGTCGTTGATGTAATAGATGTTACTGCTCACATCGCACAGATCATAATTGTCATCAAACCGATACATGAAAAAATCACTTCTTTAAATTATGTCTTTGATTACAGGCGAATAAATGTTTTTTTTAACAGACGACAAGAGCCCTCTAATTCATTGAAGAATGAATATTACCTGGCGCATGCGATGAGCTGGATGACGGAGCCGAAGAGGAGGAAGGTGCAGTTGAAGAAGAGGCCGATGTTCCGCCAGTGCTTCCCCAGGAGGCCATCGAGGACCTCGAACCACTGGATGACATGGTTCCTGAAGTCCACTTTCTCCCTCTCCTTCCTCGTCCGGTACTCGACGTAGAGCACGCTGATGAGGTACGCCGTCCAGCTCCCCATGAGCCCGTAAAAGAGCTGGAACAATATGCCACTCACCATCCCCAGTTGTGAGAACGAGTACGGTAGCGTCAGTAGCACCTGTGCCACCTGCCAAATCGACCAATTTACCCAGAAACTTAAGCTATGATACGAGAAAAGTTCTTGCCAAAAAGACCATACATGCATGAATGTGGGTTCGTAAGTGTATGTACCTGGTTGGAGGAGCAGCTGAACCAGGCGTCATAGACGGAGCCGCCATGCCAGAAGAGGTTGGACACGAGCTTGCTCCTCCCCGACGGCGTCGCGCCGGCTCCTCCTCCTCCACCCCCGCCATCACCGGCCTCGCCTCCTTCTCTCTCCATCTCCACGTAGTTTCCCGCCACTATCGTCTCCACCTTCTCCGACGCCATCCCAACGATATCTCTCTCTCTCTCTCTCTCTCTCTCTCCCCCTCCCTCTCTCTCTCTCTCTCTCTCTCTCTCTCTCTCTCTCTCCAAACTAGCTTCCTCTCTGACACACAACTCGATCCCCTTATCTTGCTATGAGAGAGGGTGTACTATATAGCGAGCTAGGATCAAGCTGGCGAATGAATTGTAAGAAAACGTTGGTGTAGTGATGGGTGCATGCATGGATGGGGCAACACACGAGCGGCCTGGCCCATGCAGCTGGCAAACTTGTGATCTTTCTTTTCTCCCTCTTCCCCTTCCCAATTTTCTTTGATATATAGGAGAGATCTAGCTAGTACATATATGTGACTATTCTCCGTTCATGGTGCTAGCTAGAGCTATATATGTAGCCTACCTAGCTAGAATACTGATTGGCGGCTCCATGTAGCTTTTAGATGCCGTGCATGTACAATGTATACAGTGCTGGTAGAGAGAGAGAGAGAAAGATGGGCAAATGTATGATACAAGACGTACCATCTAAATTTCTAAACTTGGATTGTGATCTTTGCTTCGCTAAGCAGATGTGATTGGAGCTTAGTGGCCCATGCAAAGTTGGTGCATGACATGTCCTACAAATCATCATTTGTTGGAGATATAGCTGCCGATCGATTGTACAAAAGGTTTTCTTCACAACACATATCTATCAGATATGTACTTTAATTTGAGTTTGCAACATATAGTTAGATACTCGTAGGATTTAAGGTGAATACAAGAAAAATACTTTATTTTGTTGACAAGAAACAAATATTATTTACCTTGATAATAACAAGCAGAACAATGTGTGTTCAGTAATCATCAGTGGCGGTCCTATTCACAAGAGCTATGGGGTCAATATCTCACAGCTTTTTACAAGCACCTCTAAATTTTTTGATTTTTTAAAGAGTTTCGATGAATTGACCTCACAAGACTCGCTACTGGTAATCAAATGTAAGAATATGTGCTATATATGCTCTAGAAAATAGTCTTGTAATACTAGCTAGCTATACACAATATAATTAAGATCAGTCTAGCTGTACCTTTATGTGAAAATGCATATTGTATGACAGAAGGTATGAAAATAATGATAAACACAGATACTGCTGCATCAATTGTATTAGTCTGACTTTTTATAACAGATCAGATTTCCTTATGTTAGTGTCTAATATTAATTGTATATGGAAGTTATTCCACACCTTTTGCCGTACGATCGATCGACAAGAAGATCAGAGAACAGCAGCACACAACTAATTAGTTGTCACACGTCTAGCACAATAATGTGCAGCACCATCTTCCACTCCTGGAGCAATCATGCTTAAGATGAATGAATGAATGAAAAGAAAAGAAAAGGGATGGAAGTTAGAACAGGACATTAATTCACAGACTAGAGAAAAGAAGGAAATAAAAAAGTTAACAACCAAATAATATATTATTCATTGATAACATCTCTAGTGTTTCCACAAAAAATATCACTTCAGAAATAATTTTTCATCCATTAATTATTTGATGCATCCTGGAATAACCATCAGTGTTTGATACATAAAAACTTCCGTGTTGTGTACCTACATATAGTGTATGGACAATGTTTTCTAAGTATATATATGCATGTAAGGTGCATAAAGAGGGACATGACAGAGAACACATAAATTAATTACAGTGTTAAGAGAAAATGGGAAAATGAATATAAACAAAGGCACTGTGTGGGGACACAAAGTATATGATTACCTTAAGAAGTGTGCGTTAACAAGATACGATTAGGAGATCTCTACAATGGAATCAAGGAGGCATGCTCCCCTTTAATTCCTTTATGCATGGTCCATTTAATTAGCAAAAAACAACAACTGAAATCGCTAATTTTACCCTTGAAGGCCCACGCATAGTACTTAATTCGTGTGGAATCAGATTTGCCCTTTAGATATTCAAATCACTCCCTGGGACATCATGCACTAAGAGGTTGGTACGTCTTGATTATGATGACGAGCTCTCGCTGAAGAAGCAATGATTAATTAGGCGCAAAAGCAGATCTCATTGATGGAACATCAGTTGCAAAGCATTTATGGATGATTGTGCCATGGGATCACATCACAGCAGTTAATATATCTAGTGTTTCAATTGGTAACATCTCTAGTGTTTTCACAAAAAATTATCACTTCAGAAATAATTTTTCATCCATTAATTATTTACAAAACTACTCCCTCCGTCCACAAATATAAGGCGTGTACGGAATTTTAGGTTCAACTTTAACCAGTAATTAAACCAATACTATTGAATTATATAACATAGTAGTGGTATCATGGGATTCATATTCAAACGTATTGTCAAATAGTATCACTTTTGTATTATATACTCTCTCCGTCCACAAATGTAAGGCATGCACGGAATTTTAGGTTCAATTTTGACCAACAATTAAGCTAATACTATTGAATTATATAATACAAAAGTGATACCATTTGAAAATACGTTTGAATATGAATCCCATTATACCACTACTATGTTATATAATTCAATAGTATTTGTTTAATTATTGGTCAAATTTGAACCTAAAATTCAGTGCACGCCTTACATTTGTGGACGGAGGGAGCAATTCAATATTATTGGCTTAATTGTTGGTCAAAGTTGAACCTAAAATTCTGTGCACGCCTTACATTTGTGGACGGAGGGAGCAATTCAATATTATTGGCTTAATTGTTGGTCAAAGTTGAACCTAAAATTCCGTGCACGCCTTACATTTGTGGACGGAGGGAGCAATTCAGGCCCTGTTTGTTTGGGCTTTTTCTGGCTTCTGCGCTTTGGCTTCGAAGCCAGAAAAGCACATATTTAGGTGCTTTTGGCTTTTGGCTTCGAAAAGCCTAAAACAACTTAAAAGTTATTTTAGGCTTTTTGAAGCCAAAAGTCAAAATCAGGTTTATAGGTGCTTTTCTGGCTTCGAAGTCAAAGTCCAGAAGCCAGAAAAAGCCCAAACAAACAGGGCCTCAATATTATTGGCTTAATTGTTGGTCAAAGTTGAACCTAAAATTCCATGCACGCCTTACATTTGTGGACGGAGGGAGTAGAACACAAACGGTGGAATTCATTTGCGCAAATTAATGCATTCCCTTACTAAATACTTCCTTCAGTTATATAAAAGTTGTCGCTTTAGACTAGTTAAAATTAAACTTTTCGAATGTTGGCTTCTAATATTTTTAAAAAATCTAGATTAAATACTTAAAAAAATTTATACATAATTTTGTCCCAAAATTATTTTTCTTTTCATAATACATAAAATTATTAGTTTGTATGAATATTCTACAGTAGACATTAATTGGTGGTCAAACCTGTGTTTTGGAGGCTGTGATAATGTCCAAAATGACAACCTTTAGAGAACCAAAGAGAGTAGAAGTACATGGTTCATCACGCTAAATATCGTTTTGCACCACATCCATGCCCGAATAATAAAAAGTGCAGCATAGAATTTATTTTGTATTTTACATTTATATATATAAAGCCAATTTACCAAACAAGTTACATATCGGGCAACATGTCATGTGCATCCGGACAGCCCTTTTTGCACCGTGCATGCATCTGCTCTATCTCGACCGGACGATCTCAATCTCAAGTTACTACATATTGATTAATTGTGACGAACTATCCGAAAAGGCCGAAAGAAAAGAAAATAAAAGGAATAACCAGTAGAACCGAAAAGGAAGCTATAATGTGTCGAGAGTGACAAACTAGCTAATGTCTGGAATTTTAGCCACTTCATGAATCATGTAGATCAACCACGTTTATTAGCTCTTTTTCAAGGTAACAGCGACATTAACTTTTTGATTTCCATCAGGAATGAGCAATCAGAGAATTAAACACAAAGGCTAGCTATATACATATAGCTGGGTATATAATTGTTTATACTTCCATATATGTGCAAAAATATGTTACACGGAAGTGACCGATGACGATGATGACGATGATGAACATGCACAATAATCGATCGGTCTTAGTTGCTTGGTAGCTTCCAATTCTGTGATCTTATGATTACCTTTAGAGGTGTGGTTAGCTGTTGGTTACTAAACAATTAACGCTTCCTCTTGTGATGCACAAAGGTGGTGGTACCTGCTTGAGCTCATCTCTTCCTCTTTTCATGCATACATGCATGGACCTGTTTAGCTAGCTTTATTTTTGCATCGGTCCTTGCTCAATCGGGACCATTCATACATATTTTTTCTAACAATAGACCTTAGACTATCTCAAGGGACGTCCATAGATCAACTGTAGAGAGAGAGAGAGGGAGGGAGAGAGAGAGAGAGAGAGAGAGAGATAGAGATTGAGTTATTGGGCTGTGGCAATGCAAGAATATACGGGCCTGATCGAAAGGGCTCCTGTACCTTTCATGGATTGCAACGCGAGAATCGCCTTGAAATGATACGGAGCAAAGAATGCATGTGCAGTGCAGGCCCTTGGTCGTGATTCTTCGACCGGTTGCATGCATCGATCATGCGCGCATATGGTGTCGCGCTTTCTGCTTGTTACTAGCTAATGACTGACCAGCTAAATGCATTTCATTTGACCATGTATGTAGTTGGCAACTAATATTCGATTCTCTTTTACTAGATGAAGGTACTAATATCCAATTTTAGCTATTTTGGTCTTTTTGTATATGGATTTTCTGTAATGCTCGCGAGTCACGATATTTGCGAGCTTAATTAAGTTGGCCGTGAGAATGTTCTGTCGGGCAAAGCTTAACTTAGAATTAATCAACGGGATTCAACGTGTATCCGTAAACTTGTCCACATGTAAGTTGGTAAAATGGCAAGAGTCACCTTAATACCAACAGAGATTGTTTTATTTAGGATTTACACACAAGTGGACAGTTTTCGGTCTAGTCCATACACAGTGTTCTAGTATTAAACCTGACATCCTTACCGGCCAATAATTAATGATATTGTCAACTGCGCTTATGGCGTTTGAGGTTCCCACGAAGGTAAAAATTTTTATGTGGTATCTCAGGAGAAGGGTCGCTCTCACTAAAGATGTGCTGGCAAAGCACAACTGGCAAGCGGATAGGTGATGTTGCTTTTGTGATGAGAAAGAAACAATTTAGCATCTATTTACTGACTGCCCTTTTGCTCGTTCCACATGGCGGGTGGCATATTTAGCTTTTAATCTATCACCACCTTGTAATTGGCTAATGGGGATGAGAGGGGCCAAGCGTGCCCAAATACTCATGGTGTAGGGGCTATATATTGGTCTACATGGTTATGTCGGAGTGATGCTACTTTTGACAAAAAAAATACAATTTCTAATCCAATGCAAGTTATCTACTTGTGTATTAACTGGTTGCGATCATAGTCCTTGCTGTAGTGATCGGAAGACAGGGAGAAGATGGATGCGGGTGCCACAGGTTGACAACAGTTATCAGAGAATTTATGTCCCAATATGGATGACAGTTACGTAATAGATTATATAGTTATACATGCTCAGATATCATGTGTGCTATGTAATCTATTTTCTTTATTTGTCTGTGGACACGATATTATTCTAGATTGTGTGCATCGTTTAATTTGATGAAGAGTGTGATATGCAATAAAACTCTTGCTTTATTAGAAAAATGGGAGATGCTACGTCACATAAACCCATCGTGATTCCTGGTTACGTGCGCGTGGTTTTCAACCGGCTCTGAGGGTCCGATGATGAAAAGTAAACCGTCTAGCAGTAAACTTGTCACGCATCATCGCACAACTCAGCATAAGCCGAATTACTTTGCTGCTGTCCTGCATCGGATCAGCAAGGAGGGATGCTTGGGTCAAAGAAATTTCTGATTTATCTATCTTAATTTTACGCGAGACTAAGAGTATGGGAAGGGGAGAGCAGAACTTTGATGCACTGTCAGTTTTTGACTTGGTTTCTCTTCTGAAATGGTATCAGTTTGAACATGTGACTCAGCCTGTTAATAGGGCGGGCTCTTCTGATTTTAATGGTTTGATTCCTCGTTTGAGTTCACGTAGGCTGGGTTTAAATGGGTTGAACTAATATCAGATTGGATTGGAGCGGCTTGATCTGGTTTAAGTACATGTGGGGTGGATTCAAACGGTTTGAACTCGTCGGTTGAACCACGGGTTGGAACCTTTTGCCTTTGAGGTCTCACAGTCCCTCACCCAAAGATCTCAACTGCTATTAATTAGTATATATTTGAGCTCTCTTTTATGCATGTGTAGGACATCTCACATGAAGAGCTGCTACACGCACGATAATTTGACATACGACGATCTTACGATGAGGCTAATCAGCATTGGAAAAATTATACTTTAATCATTTGTGTGAGTCCAGGTTAATGAATTGCTACACGTTATTCCTTCATCTTAAGCAAATTTTAATCAAGAAACATCATAGGTGCGGGACTTCTTATGTGGATATTTTTTAATTACAAGAAAAACACACACACTATCACACATATACATAATCACGTGAGCACACTCTTAATCACATATTAGAACTGACGAAGATTAAGGATAATTCAACGAATCTAACTAAATTCCTATTGAAACGCACATACGTATGCGTAGATATGAGCACTAAAATTTGACCTCTAGGAGAATTTTATTGTTCTTAATTACCTGTAATTTTTCTTCCAAGCAGTCAATTCAGCAATAGATAACAGGCTCTACCGTTATTCAATTACTTTTATTCTGTATCGCTGAGTATTCGTAACAACTGTAAGTAGTTACTACTAGTAGTATATTCACCTTGTCTCTCAGAATGCACGCAACAAATCTTCCTGATGGGTTTGGAAATGGTTTTAGACTATTTGATTGATTTGGAGTGGGGTGGGCTGGTTGGAAATGTGTGTGGGTTGATTTAAATTTGATTATGAAACATAATATTTGGAGTGGGTGCAGTGTGGCTTCTCCTCTTGTCTTATGCAGTTTGGTTTAGATATGGGTTGGACTTTAAACCATTAGCAGGCTGACAAGTGTGACATGAAGCTAAAGCTGTGCTGTAATTGACAGGCCGTATGGAAGCCTGCAAAGTTGGGCCGACACCGATCACTACCATGTTTCTGCTTGCAATCCCGGGCAGCACGCATGATTCGCATGAATGAATCCCTGCGAGATTCCCAAGAAACGAGAAGGAAAATGAAGGAATCCCTGCGATCGAAATCAGCGAGGAATCATCATACAATCCAGTTGCCTTCGAACACGCACGCACGCACGCACAGTCAGGCATCATCGTGCGCTGCGAATACGCATGCAATCCCTGTGGTCGAGATTAAATCATCACCACCATCATCATCATCATATATCTCACGTAAAATAAAGCTACAGCCTACACGTTTGTGTTGGATATATGAGTAATTTTCTATTTAATTTAATCTAGAAAAGGAACAGATAAAACATGACGAAAATAATAGGCAGATTAAATAAGACCACTGTTCTAAACATTGTAGATATACTACTAGGTATACGCATAAAACCTAGCAAATATATCTCAAAAAGAAGTATCATAGAACTGAGAAGGATCCCTAACAGTAGGAACAAGAGCACATACGAGACAGGTGAAGCAGTTTTCGCAGCAGCGGCGGCAGCAGCGGCGTTGACGTCAGAGTCGTTCGAAGCCATAAAGGTGAAGTAGTCGACGACGAGGAAGGAGACGGATCAGCGAGCAGTCGCGTGAACGCTCCCCAAAAACCTTATTCGCCCTCACTCGTGCAAGTCTTCAAGGACGGAGGTTTCGGAGGCCTGCTCTCCCGGTGTGGCCAGTGCACGCGCCTTGCCGGGATGAGAAAAACCTAGGCAACACAAAACTTCGGATCCATGATGATCCACTAGGAGATGAAACTCCTGACGACTGTCTTCTCATCTTCCAACCGTTCACGCACAGTAAAAAGAAGTCAACGTGTACATGTGGCGTAGGTCCTAGCTCGGCTCGGCTCATTCACGAAACACGACGCGCGTGGCGCGACGTGACGAGCGGCGACGGAGGAGCACGCGTGTATTAGTCATCTTTTCAAGCTCTTAGTGAAGGGTAGAAAACCAAGCCTTATATATTGGTGTAACTCCCTCTCTACTAGCAATATGGGACTAAAGTTCCACTATTTACCATGCATGAATGGGCCTCTGGGATTTATTAGGAATTATCGAAATTATTTAATGGGCCTGGCCCATATAATTCCAACAGTTTGAACATTGGCGCTGCATAGTGTGGCCCGTCGAGCTACTCACTTCATTTCATTCTATTTGTCACCACACTGTAAACACATGTCAATATAGCACTTAGTGTAAGATATCATTAATATTAGATTTCATACGTACTACGACCATATATATCCTCTTCCAAAGCATAAGTAGAGTATCTACGCTCGTAGTTCCATCGGACAAAATGTTCAGAATCAGAACGAGCACTCCCTACGGCTCTCTAACGATGTCGTTTTGACATTGGTGAAGTAGTCAAAATTTCAAAACTTTAAATACATATATCTTTAAAATATTTAGATTAGATACTTAAAAATTATGTATATATGTGAATCTGTTTTAAAAAGTACGTCCACGAAATTGGATCAAACTGTTGTAGAGATTAATGGTCTAAGTTGATCACAAGACTATGTCGGTGTTTAAAATAACTGGCTTTTAGATAACCTGACGGAGTATTACACTAAGGAAATCAATGGACTAACGTGCTCATGCATTTTATTGCATGAATGCTCGAATGAGCTCGTGTCGATCGTGAGGTGTCAAAACCCGTCCATATTTTCGTTCCTTAATTTTATTGAAACAAAAAATGTAAAACGCGACGATACATGTTCCAGCAGGATCGATCCAACTTAATTGCAATCTGCCAACGTGACACAAACAGACATGCATGACAGAGGCCCACGTAAGTGTGAGGGGCCACTAGAAACACGCCCTGGCGGATGCAGAAATTAGAGGTTATAAAGACCAAGAACCATATACTCCCTTCGTCCACAGATGTAAGGCGTGTACGAAATTTAAAGTTCAACTCTCACCAACAATTGAACTAGTAATATTGTATTATATAACATAAAAATAGTATCACTTTTGTGTCATATAGTTCAATATTATTGGCTTAATTGCTAGTCAAAGTTGAACCTTAAATTCCGTGCACGTCTTACATTTATGGACGGAGAGAGTATAATGTAATAATATTAATAATAGGGGCTAAAATGTGTGAATACTAGATTATTTTTCTTTACATTCATAAAATTGACACTATATATATAAATAAATATGCACATGATCCATTTGGGGGAGGGGTGAGGGCGCCTGGTTCCCGCCAGTCCCTCTCCCTCCGGCACTAGAAACACACGAGCTGACAAAACCAAATCTGACGGTATGTGCAGACAAATCGACCAACCAGGACCCAACTAATATAATTAGCCGCTTGATTCCAACCTGTGCTAGCTAGCTAATTATGGGAGGCAAAGCTTAGGAATTGCATTGCAATAGACTTTCATCGGGTGCTGCCCTGGCTTGACACTAATGATCAAAATTGCGCACTAAAAATTGTGTTAAAATCTAAAACGATATACATTACTGAATAGATGAGTATAAGCTAAGACTAACTAGTGAGCAAACGTGCCCATGCATTAATTTTTCATGCATTGTTTAATTGTTCCCGTGTCGATTTGTGTTGAACGCATTTGTAAGTTTGACGATTTGTAGGCCTATATAAAGAGGGAGGAAGCACAAGAAGTGGTGCTTGTGACTACTCATATGTAAGTGCGGTAGTCTAGGAGCTTTTCAACACTCATAGGTGACGGTATAGTCAGAGGTTATGTTGTAACTCATGATTTTTAGTTTTAAGTTGTATAACATTTTCGTGCCTTGTTTATAAACTGCTAATTTGTAATGAGGGGCTGTGGATATTTTATGATGCAGAGGCTGAAAATATTTGTTTCGTTATCTAAGAAAAAAGTCCGTACAAGCATTGACGAGACACAAACAGACATGACAAGTGGGGCCGCGCGTAAGGCAGCCAACGGAAACTAGTTGTAGCTGGCGTGACTATACCGTGGTTCGCGCCAATCCAAAACCACATTAACGAAACAGTAGAGACAAATCGACCAACCAATTAATTAGCCGTTAAGTAGTTCCAAACCTGCTAGCTAATGATGGGGCGCACCCTTGCTGGCAAACGCTTTCTAGGCAAAGCTTACACATTGCGTTGTATTTAGACTTCTTAATTTCACTACCCATTTGACCTCATTGTGATTGCTAAGAAGGCTGGACACTAGAGATTTTCATCGAGTCCTGGCACCCAATCATGCCATATCCCATTTCAAGATCATATTTTGATGCGATGCGCATTGGGAGGATGATTTCTTTTGAAGATTAGTTTCTCACACAAAGCACAGTCGCTCCGATGTTCGGGCATACGTAGAAAAAGGTTAAATTAGGGATTTGAAATATCAGAAAACGGCCCTGTCCCTGTAAACTCCGTACAAACCACATGTAGAAGTTCTAAGAATTTCAAGCGGTTCTTTTTATAGCTTTATTAGTGATGTTTCAACACGATTCGTTTCAGTTTGTCGAAAGACACAATTTATTTCATTACTTGTCCATTTCGTATCTACATTCAACTTTAAGGATTTATAGAATATCATCTCCCATAAATCAATATTTTTAAAGAAGATCGTGAACCTTCTACATGTGGTGTCGTTTATACAGAGAACATGGTTTTCACCTGATATTTGCCTGAAAAATCCTAACAACTTCCCATTGCTAAACCAGGAGATTACATGATTCTTTTCCCCCCTCTGATTTATTTCTCTTCTCCAAAAAAAGACAGAAACAGGGAATCACAGATCACATGGTCAAGATTGGGAACATGATTGCAAGCTGCCCATGCCATGGCATGAGCTAGCCCCTTTTCCTCATTGGCATTTGCAACCTTGTGTGCCTTTCCATTCACTCCCACCACCCACCATTACTAGGTTATAGATAAATAGATAGATACCAAAAGGGATCATTAAGGACAAACTACTAAACTAATCATGGAGCAATGGAGCCTAAAGCTACTACTACTGACCAGACCCCTTCAGACACCCTCCCCTAATTTCAGCAACCTTTTCTCCCTCCTCCTTCCCTCCCAACAAGGTTTGAGATAGTTATATTATGCTTTCTTCTTCTTCTTCTTCTCCTTCTCCAATGGATGCAACTGCAGGAAAGAATCATGAGAAGCGTGCCAAGAAGATGAGCAGAGGAGGAGGAGGAGGAGGAGGAGGAGGAGGGAAGCAGCAGCAGGAGAAATTGCATTCCTTCTGGGGAGTCATGGCGTTGAAGAACAGAAGCCAACCAGGAGGAGGAGGAGCTGAAAGCAAGAACAGCAACAGCAGCAGCAAGATGAAGAAGAGGAGCAGCATCAGCATCAGCAGGAGCATGACCTGCGCGGGGTCAATCTGCAGCACGAAGGAGAGCTCGGTGCTGAGCAGGGGCAGCCGCCGGAGCAGCACCGGCGGCGGAGGCCGCAACACCTCGAGCAGCAGGTCTCTCAAGGCTCCCGACAATTATGGCGCCGTGTCTGCGTCCGCGTCCGTGCCGGCGTCCGGTGCGGCCGTGTCCGCGTCGTCGTCGTTCAACTCCGAGACCACGGTGGCGACGTCGGCGACGGCGACCACCATCGACAGCTCGTCATCGTCGGCTCTCTCGTCGCCGCTCTCGGCCCTCGGGGGCTCCACCTCCAGGTCCTTCAGGAAGCTCTCCGGCTGCTACTATGAGTGCCACTCGGCGGCGGCGCTCGACCCCAGGACCAGCCTCGGCGCCGCCGCCGCCCTGCTCCCCTGTGCCGACTGCGACGAGGTCTTCATGAATGCCGGTTCCCTCGAGCTCCACCGATCAACCCGCCATGCAGGTAACCAAAAAAATCGCACCTAAACCTGTACATTTCTTGAATCTTTTCATGCAAATCCATCGCTGATGATTGATTGCAGTGTCGGAGCTGGGCGCCGACGACACAAGCAGGAACGTGGTGGAGATCATCTTCCAGTCGAGTTGGCTCGTCAGGAAGCTGCCCGCGCCGGTGTGCGGGGTGGAGAGGGTACTCAAGGTGCGCAGCTCCGGCAAGACCGTAGAGAGGTTCGAGCAGTACAGGGAGCGCATCAAGGCGTGCGCGGCGAGCAGCAGCGGCGAAGAGATGGCCAGGAGGAGCTACCCCAGGTGCGCTGCGGACGGCAATGAGCTCCTCCGTTTCCACTGCACCACCTTCAGATGCTCCCTCGGCCTCGCCGGCGCCACCGCCCTGTGCCGGACGTCGCCGTCGTCGCCGCAGCAGTGCAAGCTGTGCAGCATCATCAGAGACGGTTTCAGGTATGTACCGAAGCAAATGTTCAGAGTTCTAAGCAAATATTTCGGTATGACAAGATTTTGCTTTTTTGGTTATTGTCAGTGTCGACGGTGATGGGAAGATTGCGACGATGGCGACGAGCGGGGGGGCTCACGACATGGCGGCGCGGGTGTCGCCAGACGGCGGCGAGAAGAGGGCGATGCTGGTGTGCAGGGTGGTGGCAGGGAGAGTGAAGAAGGTCGTCAATGGCAGCAATTCTTCGGAGGAGCTTGGCTGTGATAGTGTCAGTTCCTGCTCAGAAGGGGCTTACACAGATTTAGATGAACTGTTTGTGTTCAACCCCAGGGCTATACTGCCTTGCTTTGTAGTGATATACAGTGGCTACTAACTCATAATTAACCACTGGATTTTATGACATAATTCTGCTGCGATCTTTCATTCTGCTTTAGCATTTTTCTCTCCTATTGATCATCAGTTCATAGTGCAAACATCTAGCGGCAAATCATTCCGGCATGTTTAGAACGCACGAATTTCGCCAGATATAGTCAAATTGCCGTGAGAATTGGAGGAAAATCCCGCTTTCCAAATGGGGCGTTGGCTATCGCATAGTTTGTCAGTTTGTCCAGGCACCAACCTCCATTCAGATCATGAGTGTCTCAGATCACAATTATCATTAAATTTTTTGTTCTTTTCTAAAGAAATCAAGTACAAGACGAGAATAAGGCCATGCAATAGACTCCAAACTGGTGACTTCATGTGCCAGCTTCCAAGATCCACAAAATCAATATCAATGCTAATTTTTGTCGCTATATGCTGAGCAGATCAGATGCTTACACCCATAAGCATATATTTTGGGTTCTTCCATGGAACAGCTAGACAAAGGGTTAAGAACAAAACAGTCATTCTGGAAGACGCGATTAACTACTAATTTATCAATCGTCTATTCCCTAGAGATGCTACCATCCAGCTGCATCCAACTCAATTTACTGTACTAAATACATGTTTAGTACTGATCCGTAGCAAGTGTTGCTGCTTGTGCAGCTCCATATATAATCCTCTAGCAAACCTTGGTTAATTAAGCGTTAACAAGTAGAGGTGACTGTACCTGTATTTTAATAAAGAATGTTCTGGGCTTGTCTGCTTGTGCAAGACAGGTATTGCAAGCTGATTCCAAAACAAACAGGTCATAGGTTCAAGATTGGTCATAGATCATTGTTAATTTAGCATTGCTCATGACCTGTTCTGTTCATGGAGAGAGAACAAACGGCAAGAGACGATTACAACAGGAATGTCAATGGCACAGCTGAAAAGAAGATCAGTGTCATCGAGTTGCCTGTTTTATTTGATTGGATGCAAGCGACGTGCTTCGAATGCTATGTCAGGAGAAATCAAGATTCAACTTGAAAATAAAAAATGGGGCAGCTCTTTTGTTGTATTAGGCATTACCTAACTACCTGAAAATTCGCACAATGCAGAGAAGTAAATTCACATGTTATAGGTAACTAGCTCAGAAACTTGGTTAAATTGGTTAAGAGTTATAACCATTATGCCTATTTTATTGTCTGGTCAAGGTGCATAGTTGTATGCTAGAGTGCTTCACATTAGCACAGATGCAACTCAAACAAAATCAAAGGGCCTTTCTTTTCCAAGTTCGCCGGTCTGAGAGCTTCCCACTTTCATCTATGCGAAGGATCGTATTTATTCTCTAGTTAAAACTTACACAGTTCTTACTTTCTGAATTTTCAGTTTCAGAGTTATTAAAAAAATTTGAATTTCGATTTTTAAGTTTGGATTTCCTCCTTCCAAGGTTTTTGACCTCTGGGGATTGGTGCCACTTGGTTCAATCCTAAAGGTGTGTTTGGTTCTTTTGCTAAGATGAGCTATGGCTTAACTGAGCAAGTTAGTCCAATTTAGCTAAGGCATCGTTTGCCGGGAGTTTTTTTTTAATATTTTTTTTCCTAAATCGCACGAGTACAACACTAAATGAAAAAATTTCAAAACTAGGGACGCGTCGGCACACCAAATGCCGAAAAGGAGCAAGTCGGCAGCCCGGCAACCGAGAAGTACCAAGTTGGCAGCCCAAAACCTGACTAGCCCAACTAATATTGGCGCCAAACCGTAGTCGGCGAGCCACCTGCCGACTCCACCCTAGTCGGCAAGCCAGATGCCGATTAGGGCCAAGTCGGCAAGCCAGATGCCGATTAGGGCCAAGTCAGCAAGCCAGCTACCGACATGCCCTAGTCGGCTAGCCAACTACCGACCTGGCCCCAGGTTGCCTATTTAGCCACCCCCAGACCTTTCTCTCTGCCTCCCACCCACTGACGAACATAATAGCTTTCGGCAAGTTGGAAGAGAGGAGAGGAGAGGGGTTTTGGAGGCAAGTTGGAAGAGGGATTTCGGCGGGAGGCTGAAGTAAGGTAAATATTTGTGGAATTTTTTTGAGTTTGTTGGATTTACTAACCACGTCCATACTGCAAAATGGTAGTAATGGCTTCATCTGGTTCGGACGACATGCCGAAAGAGAAGTTTCCTGCCGATGTGCCGAACGGAGTCGAGGTTCTCCTCTGCTGGTGCCAAGATCCGTGCAAACTAATGGTGTCAAGAGAGATGTCATACACCTTCGGAAGAAGGTTCTTTATGTGCGCTAACTACGATGAAGAGCCAGCGAAGCTTACCGTGCGCACACAGCGTCGAAGGGTAAAACACGCATTGCACCCAATAGTTCTTTGTTCCACCCGCTCGTAACACTGCAATACAATGCTAACACTCATTTGCTTACAGTCTCCACCCACTATATGTGACTACATACAGTGGCTGGACAATACTCAATCGAAAGAGGATGAAGAACTGATGCGTGAGGTCTATTTTAGGCGAGATTACACTCTGCAACGCATGCACGAGGCGGAGGAGGCGGAGAAGTAGAAGCGTTGGCAGGAGCAGCTACGCAAGGAAAAGATGGAGGCGGAACGTCGAGCTGCGGAAGCCCGTGAGGCTGAAAGGGCGAGGAAGCGCGAGATCGCGCGTCACGCGAAGGAAAAAGGAGAGGAAGCTCACGCTCATCATATGAGGAAGGGAAAATATCCTAAAGGCTCTGAGTAGGTTGTCCTATGTTGTATTATCATAGTTGTTCTATTATTAGGTTGTTCGGTTCTATCGTTGTATGAAGCGAATGTTATCGTACCATCTGAGTACTGATGACAATGTATCGTACTCGTAGTCTAGATTTCGATGAAATAAACTAAGTGTTCGAACCTAAGGAAAAGTAGTAGAATTAAGGTCGATAAAATTCGAAAAGATGCGGTCATAACTATTAGAAACAAATACTCCTGCTAGTCTGCCTGGGCAGGTCCTCCTGGGCCTCCCTGTCCACGTCCTCGACGCGGCCCCCTCCGCGGCCTCTTGCGGAAGTCCGAGTACGTGAACTGTCCCGGCGGAACAATCCTACGACGGCCCCTACCGTGCAAGGGCTCCTCAGGCTAAGGGGCGGTAGGCTGGGTGTCCTGCGTGGGTGGCGGCGGCAAAGACGGGGTAGGATACCCCCCTCCCAACGCAGAACTGTCGGCGGGGTCGAACTGAGTGTTCATGAAGTATCGAGACGGGCTGTCCGAACCTCCTCCTCCTTGTGACAAGGGAACAAAACCTGTGGGAGACAATAGGTCATGACTGTGTCCAAACATGTTGATTCTATTACGGAAGCAAGAAAAGGTTACATACCCGGTGTGGGGATCATGGATGGAAACTGTGTAGGTGTGCACTGAGAGCTCGACGGCATGTCCCAGGGAAACAGCTGCCTGACCTCCTGCTGTGGGGCTTGCCAGGACGACCCACCGGCCTATGAAGGACCTAGGGGAGGCGGGGCCTGCCAGGACGACCCACCGGCCTATGAAGGAGCTGGGGGAGTAGTCTGCATCGCGGACGGCCTTCGAGGGTGGTGTGGTCCACGTCCTCTCTACGGGTCGTCCACATCTGACGCCCGTGTGCAGGAAAGAGCGCGGAGCAAACTACGGCAGAGCTCCTCCACACGAGACCACGCAGTAGAATCCTGTCTTGTCCTCGATCTCGCTAATTCAGTCGTGATGTGGTCGTGAAGCTCACGTGCAACCTCAGTCTGCACGTACGTAAGATGTTGTTAGAAAGGAAAAAAGTAATTTAACATATATTTTCAAACACGTCGTAGAACGTACCGCATTGGCCCTCAGACATGCACTGTCTAGTGGCTACAAATCTATGGTCCGTGCTGGCTGGATCTCCTCACGCTCCATGTGTGGTAGAAGGTAAATGCGAGTCCGAGCAACATACCACTGGAGGTAAGCCCGATGGGCCCGAAGGTCGAAGGCTCTAGACTCCTCCCAACAATCTGTTGTAGCCGCCCCTCAAGCCTGAATGTAAGGGTGCAGGAGCTGTGTCCACTCCTGTGCCCTAACAGACCCCCCTCTACGAGACCACCTGGAAAATTACAAATTTTGAAAGTTGAACATATGTACGCAATTTTGTTGATTCCATAAATAGAAGATAAATTGGACGTACCCATGCGTGGCACGATCCAGAGAAACTGCGTGTGCCGGTGGTCCGTCCTGGTGTAGGCCGAACTGTCGCATCACACGATGCACAGCGTAGTCTTCAACAAAGATGTCGAAGACCAACTTCTTCCTTGTCATCTAGTATGCATCGTCCCTAGTGCACAGTGGAGAAAGGCCGTGGGGAGCACGATAGAGCCTCGCCTCCTCAGTGTAAGGCTCCCACGTGACCTTCTCGGGAGGCAAGAAGTCGAACTGCTCCGTGAACGCGAGGTAGCAGTTTCTGAGCTGTGCGGACGCGAACTGTGGCTGTAGAATAAGAGTAGGAGTACGTAAGTTGCAACCATCAAATTGACATAGCAAAAGTACGTACAGTCATATGCACAAATTTACCCGACGCCGTGTCCACAGCGAACCGAAAGTAGGTCCCCCGAGTGGGTTATTGTGGTACAACTCAAATCCGTAAGGCTCGTCCGCGTTCACAAATGGTCTCCCTATAGGGAAACGCTCGTACGACCAAACCTGCAAGGTACATAATGTAATGACGCAAACATATTGTAACATAGCACTGCTTAGAATTAACCTACAAAATACGTAATGTAATGATGCTAATAGATTGTGTAACATTCATAACATACTAATACGAACAACTAACCTGCAGCAGAAGGGGGCAGCCCATCAACGACGGCTTCTTCGTAGTCCTCGTGCAGGCATCACACAGCGCGCGCGTAGTGGCCGAAAGAACGGCCGATCCCCAACTCTTGGGTGGGACATCGCTGGGGTCCTGCGCGTCCGCTATCTGTCTTGCAATCTCGATGTGACGCGCATCGACCGTGTCGTCGTGAGAGTTTGTGAACATCACGTAGCCGAAAAGTCACATGATGTACACCTCCAACGAACAAGTGACCTGGTGGTTCGTCAAGTGCTCACCAGGCCAACCAAGCTCTGCTAGCTGCAGGAAATGCTCATTTGGTTACAACTTTACAAAATAAATGTATGACCGAGATATGTTGTTCGCACTTACCTCGAATCGCCGGTACCACGCCCACTTTGGGCCGTGTTTCTGGTGCTCGTCTATAGGAGGCAGGGGATCGTCGTGGGGACGGACACCTCCGAAGCGCTGCACGAGATCTACTCGCCAAGTGGGTGAAGCTTCGAAAGGTCCAACCGCTTTCCGCGCGATCGGGAGATCTAGCAGGTAGGACACGTCCTGCAGCGTCGGGGCCATCTCTCCCCAAGGAAAGTGGAAGGTATGGGTCTCCGGCCTCTATCGATCGACGAGGCACGTCAACAAAGCGTTGTCGAAAGGAAACCGTATAGACCTGACCTCCATGTCGTGAGGTTCGTCGTCCTCACTGAGGAGCTGGTAGTCCTCGTCTGTGCCCTCCACCATCCGTGCCAGCGAGAGTAAACCCACCCACTCCAACCTGTAAAATTGAACGAATATTACATAAGAAAATGACTTGTTTACATGGGGTCTCACGTAGATGTACCTGTTGATCCACGCTGGGTGAATCCTCAACGCCACACGGGGGGTACGGGTCCTGAAAACCGGGCTGAAGTCGCCGTCGACAACCTTCTTCGCTCGGTGCTTACTGTCGACCCGCGCATCGAGCAACTCGAAGTCTATCAAACCTACAAGCCTGTTGCAAGATGATAACACGTAGCACATGTCAAGCAGTACTGCATATCAGTGGTTGAATACGGTACGAGAAAAAAATTTGAAGTACATAATTGAGTGGAACAAAGCATGCACATATTACAAGTTCACTAGAATCATTACAAACATTTCCAAACACAGTACGAGACTACAACATCAAAGTTCAATTACATAATAGAACAGAGAAAGCACGCACATATTAGAAGTTCACTACAATTATTACAAACATTGTCATATTCAAACAGAGTACTACAATCCGAACATTACTGGAAAAGTACAAATCGTTATTCAGGACGTAACAGGACGAAGCGTTGTTCTCACTCCGCGAAGGCATGCTGTCCACGCCCTCGTCCAGTCCCAGTAGAAGGGATTGCCGATGTACTTGCCGTTGGATCACCTCCCGCTTGGTCCTTTAACTTAGGACAATGTTTCTTCCGATGGCCATAAGCAG
Organism: Stipa capillata; assembly: GCA_019208055.1. Lineage (NCBI taxonomy): Eukaryota > Viridiplantae > Streptophyta > Magnoliopsida > Poales > Poaceae > Stipa > Stipa capillata. Next base: position 470,483 of record JAGXJF010000226.1, read on the forward strand.
CACAATGCAAGCACTGCCTTGTGGGGCCCCCAACCTCTGACTCATCCATGTCGTTGTGAATTCGACGAACTCTACGCCGCCCCCTGTTGTCACGAAGTAGGCTCCAGCGCGGTATGTATTCTCTTTGCTCCTCTTCTACTGTGGTGAAGTTGTCGACAGAACGGAATCCAGTAATTTCACCGCTCCATGTTACAAGGACGGACTCCTTTAAATAAAACGGTGACATGAAAGAGGAAGAGTCTATACCAATTAGCCCGCACGTGGCTAGCACATGCGAGCACGGCTTGTGTAGAAGGAAAGGCTTGTTGCATGTGCAGCTACAGGTTGGAATTTCTTCACACCCGAAAGCAACCTCGAACGTCCGAACCTCATTTGCGGTTCCAAAACCTATCTTATCCCGTAGTAGAACTTCGTACCTATGTTGCAGGTTGCCAATCCTTATGACGGTGTGCATCTTTCCCTTTGCTATCTTCTGCTCCATGTATTGCATGACAGTCACGCTGAAAGGAGTTTCAGTGTAGGTGCTCATGTGCAATGCAGCTGTCTGATACCTCTCTTGCAAGTACCGAATTGTCCCATGAAGTATGCTCTCGACTATAACAACTAAGAGTAAACCGCGCTGTCCACGAAGTACCCAATTGTACACCTCCGCCAGGTTTGTTGTCATGATACCGTACCTCGCTCCGTGAGTGTCACAGAGCAAGGATCATCTCTTTTTCGGCTCATTCTCGATCCACTCGGAGAAGGTCTTGATTCGTCCACCCTTCTTCCTCTTAACACCTAGCAGGTCAATACCAGGTAAAGCGCACAGTTCTATCGGCTCCTCATCCGCTGCTACTGCAATTGCCGCGGTTTTCTTCCTCTGCTGAGTTAACTCTGTTTTAGTGAATTCATCAAGCTTAGCCCACAGTTTGTAGAACTTCTTCTGCTGATTCTGTTTGCATAGCCGCTTGAAGAGATTCATAAGGTGTTTGTTTCTGAACTGCCTGTAGAAATTTGTCCCCAGATGGCGAATGCACCAGCGGCTTTGCATATCAGCCCAAGGTTCAAGCTCATCCGGTCCAGGGTTTGTAAGAGTCTTCACGGCCTTCAATATACCGGGATGCCTATCATGGAGTATGCACACGTTCGGTCAATTTTTGACGACACCTCGTTTCAGCCTTCGAAAGAACCATAGCTAGCTCGCGTAGTTCTCACCTTCAACAAATGCGAAAGCCAGTGGAAGAATTTGGTTGTTGCCGTCCACTCCAATAGCGGTAAGGATTTGCCCCCTATACTTGCCTGTCAAGAATGTACCGTCAACACACAGCAAAGGTCGACAATGGTTAAATGCTTCAATGCAAGCTCCGAAGGAGAAAAAAGCCCGGTTCATCTCTTTAAATCAAGGTGACTTAGACGACAAAGTATACTTGATGTCCACATACGTGCCCGAGTTCCTGCCTTGTAGTGTCCACAACAGGTACGGAAGGTTGTGATACGAATCTCTGAAATTCCCAAATCGCATCTCAATTGCTTTCTGTTTAGCACGCCAAGCCTTTCCGTAGCTGATTGAGAACTGGTACTTGTTCTTTATTGCTACCTGAATATGTTTTGCTTCCATATCTTTCTTCTCCACTATCTCGGTGAACATCAATCTTACAATCAGATTTAAAGTCATGTTACGATGCCCCGCGTGGACGTTGGATCGAACACAATTATGAGGCACTACTCTACTAACAATCCAAGTCACTTCGTACTTCGGGACGTGAGCATGCACAGAGCAAGGACAACCAATACTGCTGCACTTTGCGGTGTACTGGGTCGGGTAGACACCTGAACGTAAAATGTTCTTTGCGTGGACATACCCCATAGAGCAACTGCATCTTTTAATTCGAGCTTGTTGCGATACATGGTGCCATGTTTTATCTCATTGCTTCTGAACTCCTACGATGACTCATGCCCATCTGTCACACGCATACCACCCAATAATTCTTGGTCCCACCCGCTAGGGTTTTGACGATCAGAAGTCTCCTCGTCCTCAACACTATCTTCATCATCGGCCTCCTCGTTGTCATCTTGCGCAACACCCGCTAGATCTTCCCGCTCCATAACCTCCACCAACTCTTCGAATTCCTCAGCTTCGTCCGCCCGCCCGGTAGGACCATTGTTAGGTCTCATTCCTCCCGGAATCACTGATTCAGAATGCTCTCCGGCTCCGTACTCTGTTACCCCTTGTGCTGATGTAGTTATGTGATCTTCTTCATGCGCTGTACATTGATACCCTGTTTGATCTTTCAGAACAGCTTGCACCAACGCAACAGGATCATTCTTACGACCGCTACAGACCCTAAACCAAGAAGTCCACTCCTTCGTTCTTTCAACGGACATCAAATCCCAGCGCAAAGAACTTAAAGACATTGTAAACACAGCTTGAATGCTAACGCTATACTTATCCGTATCAAGAGCAAAGCTACGGGTGAACCAGTCTTTCGCTTCTCTAATGTTCATCGACTCGGAATTTTGCAGAGGCAATACAGTGTAACTGAATGAACTAAGATCAACTCCATTCGAGTTCATCCTCACTTCTCCAGGACCATAGAAAATCTTGAATCTGACTATATCAGACATTCCTGTCATCCGTAATATCATTTCGTAAAATTTCCCTATGTTCAAAATTTAGGAGACTCGTAGTACGTAGCTACGTATCTTCAACTAATCTATAATAACAATATTTTAGAATCGTACACCACTTCTATTTCTTCCATATTTTCCTAGTTCTGTATAACTATGATCAAATCGTGACATATGCGATTATAGATGGAATTGAATTCCTAAAACGCTGCAGGTAGATAATTCTAAAACGCCTCAGGTAAATTAATATACCTAACATATTAATCTTATTTCTACCTCAAAACTACCATACTAATACTAAGCTACACAAGACAAAATTTTATAACTAATAAACTAAATCGATAAATTTTGCTAAATTTTTCTAAATTAGGGTTTACCTGACGGACAAAAAATTCCGCAGAGAAATTTTGCCCCTCTTCTTCTCTTCTCTTCTTCTCCTTCCTCTTCTTCCTCCTTCTTCTTCCTCCTTCTTCTCTTCTTCTTCTCCTCCCTTCCTCTTCTCTTCTTCCTCCTTCTCTTCTTCTCCTCCTCCTTTTCTCTTCCTCCTCTCTCTCCCACACCGCGCCGCTGCCCCACGGCCTCGCCGCCAGCCGTCGCGCTCGCCTCGCCGCCGGCCGCCGCACTCGCCTCGCCGCGCTCGCCTCGCCGCCGGCCTCCCCGCTCGCCTCGCCGCGTCCCCGGCCGCCGCCCTCCCCTCAAGCCGCGCCCTCGCCGCTGCCGCTTGCCTCAGCTCGCATGTGTGTGCGTGTGTGCATTTTGTTGGCGGGCCGAGGAATCGGCTCGGTAAGTGCCGACTTGGCCCTAGTCGGCAAATGGGATGTCGACTTGGCCCTAGTCGGCAAACGGTATGCCGACTTGACCCTAGTCGGCAAACGGGACACTAACTTGGAGGAAAAATCGGCGCACGGGGTACCGACTTCGCTTTTCGGCGCACGGGACGCCGACCCAGCCCGTAATCGGCAATTGGAATGCCGATTTCCACATTTCAGCATTTGGTGTGCCGACGCGTCCCTAGTTTTGAAAATTTTTCATTTACTGTTGTACTCATGCGATTTAGGGAAAAAATAATATTTTAAAAAAAATTCTCGTTTGTCGGGCTTAATGTTTGGTTGTCCTGCCGTGGATTATACAAGAAAGATAGAGCACTGGTCCAGAACGTCACATCACATATGGTGAATTGTTTACCAGGGATAAGATGTCATTATCCCACACTGTTTGGGGAGTCGTCTGAGATGACATATTCATCCGATGGTTCATATAAGGTAGCCGTGTGGAAAGAGGTTGTCATCTGTGACCATTCTCACTAAGGAGCCATATGAGATGAGGCTGTCATCCCCAACGGTTCCCACTAGAAACCGTGTGGGATGAGGTTCTTATATATAAAACTACCATCATACTAAACCCTTGTAAACTATCATGCACATTTCATAAAAAAGACAATAGCTTAAATTTTTTTAAATACAATACTCTCTGATCGCGTTGTCCGCAGAAAACTTATAATCTATCGTGTCATTCAATCCACAGTGGTGACATTCTAAATGAGAAAATTCAAAGTGAGAGCACTGCGAAAGAGAGTATTATATTGAAATGAATCATTCAAATGTAATGAAATAGATGCATCCATGATCATAGGCCTCATATTCTAATTTGCTCTTAATTAAATGTGTACCAGTTTTTCTAAAATAAGATAAGGATTTCTAGTCATTCATTAACACATACTAAAAAAGCCAAACACACACTTAATGGATAGCAAAGTCTTTCATCATTGGCCTAATTATCCCTAAACCCTAAACACTAATCACATTTTTCGCAAAAAAAAACTTACAATTTATCGTGTCATTCAGTTCATAGTGGTGAAATTCTCCATAAGAAAATTTGAACGGTGCAACTGACCATCAAGGCTTCACATATAAAATGACAACACTGCGACTAAATGAGGCAATAGATTATAAATACTTTGCGGAGATAACGTGGTTAGAGAGTATTGTATTGCAATGAATCATTCAAATATGATGAAATAGACGCATCCATAGAATCATAGGTCTCAAATTCTAAATTTCTCTTAATTGAATATGTGTCGGCTTTTTCAGGATGAGTTAATAATTTTTTGTCATTTCTTAACACATACTGAGAAAGACAAACACATACTCATTATATAGCAACGTCTTATCATCATTTGCCTAATCATCCAAAGCAACACAACTTATTTAAAATAATATCTCAGAATAATGCTTATTTCAAATAATCGCACATCAGTCGACAAAGGTTCAGTGTTGCAGAGTTTATGGTTGGAGTTAATGCAATTTTATTCTTATCCTCAACCCTGAACCCTGAATCCTTGTAAACCATCGTGAACAATTTATTAGTGGGTATTTTTCATCATTAGTATATTCTAGTTGCACCACATCAGGTGATGTGTCAAACCAATCCCTTCTAAGGTGTCCGTCTCATATGAGAATGATCGATCATTCTTACATGAGATGAAATGTTAGACAGATTAATTTCACAGAACCGTCTGAAATGATAGAATGATCTACAAAACTTGTGCCACATCTAAGGTGTCCGTCTCACGTCAAAATAATCTTAATGAGTAGCTTGATGATGCTAAACCGAGATCATTGAAGTGATCATCACTAGACAATGCATTTGATTCTCTCTCTCTCGAAAAATAAAACCCAACTACATAACGCATTTTGATAACTCCTTCGAATGAAATACTACCAACTTAACATCTGCAGCCAAATAGACAAGCTTGAGGTTTGCGAGACATGGCTTGCAGCGTTCCCAACCAAAACAGCAATCTTCCACTGAATTGTACTTGCATTAGGCCATTGTAGTTAGGGGGAAAAAGGCAGCTTCTAGACAGATGGTGTAGGCAAGTATATGCTCACTTGCTGGTGAGCAATGTCGTGGTATACACACATTGGCATGTGCCTCTTTCCCAATGGTCAAATCTTCATGAAAACATTATATATATCAGAAGATGCTCACTTGGTGCCAGACCATCACAATAATGCGCAACTAAATTTCCACCGTGTTCCATCACAGAAGCTCAAAACGATGCAGAGGTAGCTTCATTGGAATCATGTTGCAGTGAATTACTGCAATCTAGTAAAACTTTAGAACTTGCATAACTTTGTTCTCGGTCCAAGAAGCAGTAATATACATACAATTCAGTCAAAAACATCCTGATAAAACTAACTGGCATAATACATTATAAGTTAAAGATGATATCTACTGAAAAGCAAAGCAGAAACTGGGGAAAGGACCACAATTTGTCTTCAGATCAGAACCCGTGTCCATGACTGAGTCTGAAATGCATTAGACCACCAATAAAACTACTAGCGGACTTACATTACCCCCACAAAAGCATCTCCATACAGTACTGCAAGAAATACATGGTCAAACGAGTCCGAACTAATATTACAACAAAACCGTTCACCATATTATTCGTTCCAACATTTTCTCATCAGCAAACCACAAATAGAATTGTAAACTATATTGATTAATGAACTATATGCAACAACATAAGGCAAGTTAACATAGAATACAGAGTTGGCTGCATACGAAGCCAATGGTTTACATAGCCACAACAATCAGTCTTTACACACTGCATGGTCTATTACCACCACGGTGAGCAATCACACAGCATGATCACACTATACTGAGTGCTGCAAGCAAGCAACACACATTGGCATGCCTACACACTAGTGGTGAAATGCTCGTGAAACAAGATAAATCAGAGCGTGATCAGTTTGTGCCAGCCTATCATAATAATCATGTTGCAACACATTCCATCTTCTAGGTTTAAATGGATGCTCAAGTAGCTTCATTTTGCAGTAAATCTAACATCACCTACTATGCAATCCAACACCATGTTTCTCAAGGAAAAATCCAATACTTGTCCCTAGCATTACATTGGCTTCAGTCTGAGAACCACTAACATGATATACATTTGAGGCATCTTCACACAACTAACTGACCATTTCATCACATTGTCATACAAGCAAAGCAAATTGGCCAGGTCTTGATGTTTGCCATTTCTCAATTTTGCTTAGCTATCTTTCTATCTAGGACTATCGACAGGTAAGATGTAACAAATACTTCACAGTAAAAAATCTAGAAAGCAAGGACAGAGAAGATAGACACGAGTGGCTGTTTTTTTCCTAGCTTTTTTATTGTAACTAATCTTGCACCACTTTTCAGTATACATTTATTTAATTAAATAAAACATCAAACCTTAAGATTTGATTATATGATAATATGTGTCACCATGTGGCAGTGTCTTTAAAGACCTAGGGAAACATGAATACACAATGTGTTGCAGTCTATGCTACTAATGATTCCATCAAATAGTAATAGAAGTATACAATAATATTTTCATCAACATACTATACACTGCAAGAAATACATGAACAAAGCAACTAAAATCAACACCATACAAAAAAACCATTAAGCAGAGAGTAAACTCCAACATGGTCTCATCAATCAGCAAAAGCAATTGTGAAGATTGATTTGTGAACTATATGGAACAAGTAACATAAGGCAATTAACATACAATACAGAGTTTGCTACATACTAAACCAACAGTTTTCCAATCCATAATAATCGATTTTTGCATATTGCAAGGTCTAGCAGACTAAGTGCCAAACCATCATAATAGTAACCAAAAAACAGAACTTATTAGGTTATGACGATGTCTACTGTAAAAGAAAGAAGAAACAGAGAAGGACCGGAACCAATCTTCAGATCATAAGCCATGTCCCTGGAATGCATTAGTTCATCAACACATCTAGTAGCAAGTAGCAAACTCAATACTACCATCTATGCATGGAAAGACCAAGTTACAACTTACAGACAAACATCTTCACATAGAAACAACAAGTGCAGAGCATTGAAAGAAATACATGGGCAAACAAAATTATTTGACATTACAACAATAACCATTAACCACAGTATTCATTCCAACAGTTTCTCCTCATCAACCCACAAGCAGAATCATAAAATATATTGATTCCTAAACTATATGCAACAAGTAACATAACTACATAAGGCAAGTTAACATACAATACAGAGTTGGCAACATACCAAATCAGCAGTTTTCCGAGCCATAACAATCAATCTTCCCACATTGCAAGGTATAATACGCTTTGTCCACATTTCAGTGACTCATCACGAATTAACTCTTTACCAGCACCCCAAACAATTTCACAAGATGCAAAAATTGACCTCATTTGGACAGGAGCAGCACGTCTGGTTTCCGCTGCTTGCTTGGCGTGTTTGGCTTGGAACTTGGCCTAGAACTCGATGTGGTGCTTCCAGCTGTGCCAGACGCCACCATTACCCCAGAAGCCGCTGCAGCTGCTGCCTTGGCAGCCTTGCGTGCGCTTTTGTCAAGCTCAATCAAGCTCCGGGCTGCCAGGATTGCCTGTGGCACAAGGTCATGGCATGCACGGGCATAGACAACCCGCACAGCTTCTGCAGCTGCCTCCCGCACCTCCATTGGGTTCAGTGGTGCGAGCAAGCAGTGCCCAAGAACCCTCATCACCGGCTGAAGCAGCTCCCACGGGAGCTGCACCCTCGCCTCCTGTACCTCCTCCTCTTTACCGCAATTCCGCCCACTGCTGTCCCCATTGAGACGCATCCTTGCCAATTCCTCCTCCAAGACCTTCCCATTCTCAGCCTCGGTAGACAACGGCGACATCGACCCCACAGAATCCCCCTCCTCTTCCTCCAACTCCTTCTCGTCAAGCTCGAAACGGCACCTGCAGTACTGCCCCGCCCACGCCGCCGCGGCATTGCAGGCATCCACCTTGGACGCAGGCGGCATCTGCGAGATCTTGGCGTAGTACGCCTCGAAGGCGACCCCGATAATCCCGGCGCGCTTCGTCGACTTCACGGCCGCCTGCGGCTCCAGCGGCGGCGAGAGCACGCCCACCACCACATTCGCCGGAGGAGGGGGAATCGGCGGCGGTTGCGGCCGGCGGGGGGACCTCGAGCTGGGGCTGGACAGCGGCGTGTGGTAGAGGGAGGGGACGGAGAGGTCGGGGACCTGGACGAGGATGGGCTTCCCCTGGCGGACCTTGGCGTTGGAGGAGTAGACGGCGAGGAGGACGGCCTCGAAGCCGGAGAGCGAGGAGGGGAGCGCGGGGGGAAGGCGGAGGAGGTAGAGCGACGAGAGGAGCGGGAGGAAGGCGAGCGCGGCGAGGCGGAGGTCGGGGTCCTGGGAGAGGAGCGTGTCGTAGAGCCAGTGGCAGGCCGGGTCGTCGGCGCCGCCGCCCGATCGGAGCGCGCCCGAGAGCGCGGAGTACGCGGCCCCCGAGCGGAGGAGCGCGCGGGCGGGGCGGTCGGAGTCGGCGAGCGCCGCGACGTCCGGGGAGGCCTCGGGGGGGAGGATGGAGGCGAGCGCGAGGATGCGGGAGCGCGCCTGGGAGACGGACTCCCACCAAGACGGGGTGGCGGGGTCGGCGGCCGACGCGGAGGCGGAGGCGGAGGCCGGGGAGGAGCCGGAGGGGGAGGCTGCGGAGGCGGAGGCGGAGGCCGGGGAGGGAGGCATGGCTGGGTCGCCGGCGGCGGCGAGGGGAGGACGAGGCGAGGGGAGATGAGATTTGGACTCTCTCTCTCTCTCTCTCGCGGCTGTGTTGCAGCTCTGGAATGGACCTTTGTGTGGTTATGTGGTTTTGGAGGGGCTCTTTTGTAAAGATGGAACCAGTTTGTTGGCAGTTGTGCAGGAGACAGCTCCAGCCTCCAGGGAGCCGGTGTTCTGAGTCCATGACCACCCACTTCCCAAATCCTAGCACGGCCGTACGCACATCGGCGATGAAAGCCGGGTTGCATGGCTAGGCACGTCACGTCACGTCCTAGCCTTTGATTGGGTTTTCTTCAGCCTGACTCAAAAATACAGTCTGCACAAGTAGTGTTGCCGAATTTATCCACGCTCAAATTTAATAGTAAAAGTATCACCACAACCACACAGACAACTTACACGTAGAACATATAGTGGGTTGGAGCCGTGACGTGGGCAGATCGCACCTCCCGCCCACGATTGGGGGTGGGGCCCATGCTGCAACCGCGACTAGTGGGTCTTGCACGCCCACATCGCGATACGTGGCATTGCGATCGGAGCCCGCACCGGCCCATGCCGTGTCGCGCCTGCTGCCTACAATTGGCTTGGCCTCACTCCTTCCGAGCAAGGAGGCCACGACAAGGGGCCATCGTGCGTTTTGTGAGCGATAGAGGCAGCGCTGACTGGCCCATGCTGTCAGCGCTGCCGCAGATAGGGGTTCCCTCCTGGGCCTTTTTAAGGCGTGGTCCAATGCCATCACCCCCACCATTGGGTAGCTGTCGCGCTTGTCGGGTGGTATCGTGCCTACACTACGCTATAGGTGAAATTCCCTCGGCCCTTTAAAACGAGGTCCATACCTCCCCTCCAACGTAACTCTGCTTGCCCCCTCTCCACCAACCCCTCTCTCCTTGTTGCGCATACAGTGGAACCGCACGAGATGCATTTTTTACTGAAGTTTTGAAGCTTTTGGAGCCCAAATCAGCAACCGAAATAGTTGAAGAAAGTGTAAATCAAGTTGAAATCTCACTGTAGAGGTAAAAATCTTTTACATATAAGTTATTGATTAGTTATTTGATTAGTCTATAATTAGCGAAATGACTATGCTTAAAATGTTAGTTCTACTAAATGACACTATGATTTTATGTGGTATATGTGGCAGAACAGAACACAGAGAGAGAGAGAGAAAGAGAGCGAGTGAGGACGGTGGCCCGGGAGAGGAGAGAAAGAGGAGGGAGAAAGGGGATTAGGGTTTCGGAGATGAGGAGGAAGAGAGCTCTCGGCGGCGCGCGCGTGAGGTAATTCTTTGTGTTTTTTATTTAGTTGTATAGAAATAGTTAGTATGTTAATATTGCAATATAATAGGAATGGCTTCATTTGTTTGTGATGACATGCCGAAGGAGAAGATGAGGGCTTCTATACTCGAAGGTTTCGAGGTTCCGATTTGCTGGTGCCAATATCCCTTCAGGCTCATGAAATCCAAAGATATATAGTACACCTTTGGAAGAAGGTTCTTCATGTGTGCTAACTACAAAAATGAGCCAGAAAAGCTTGGTGTGTACGATCGTTGTCCACGGGTAAAATTCACACATACCTGTATTTCTTACATGATGCACAACTTTATCACATATCATTAATGCTAACTAAACTTACATGCAGTCTCCCCACTTATATGTGACTATATATAATGGGTAGATAGTACCCAGTCAAAAGCCGATGAGGAACAACTTAGGTGTGAGATGTTGTGGAGGCAAGAAATGTTTGAGAGCAGCATGATTGAGGAAGAGCAGGAGACGAAGCGAAAGCATTGGGAGGAGTTGCTACGCAACGAAAAGAAGGAGGCCGAACGTCGCGTTGTAGAGGCACATGAGGTAGAGAGGTCGAGGAAGTGCGAGGTGGCACGTCACGTAGAGGGAGAAGGAGAAGAAGCTCACGCAAGTCGTATGCGGAAGGAGAAATACCCCAAATGCATTGAGTTGAGTTTTGTGTTATCATGTTTGGTGTTATGGTTGTAATTTTGGATTGTTTCTATTGTTGACCCTTGCTTACTGATTTTATTCTAATGAACTCTAGAATCGTGTTATAAAAACTCAATCTCTCATGGAGTGAAGTACAACTAAAATACAATAAAGTAGAACAATAAAACTATCTAAAACAACTAAACAAACTCAAGATCAACGGCCTCTTCCCCTCCTGTGTCTCATGAGTCTCCTGAGTAGGCATCTCACTATAATCAATCTCATGATGTCCAAACAAATCATCTACCCACTCGTGGCCCTGGTCGTGGGATGATCCACCCTCGTAACCACATCCTTCAATAGGGACTGGTATTGAAGTGAAGATTGGAACCATGGGGTCTGAACAACAAATTTACCATCATCCATTGGCGAATCAATTTAGTCCATTGTCTACAAAATGATATGGACAAATAGTGCAAAATTTAAGAAACAAGTGGATCATGTACTACCAAAAATTTAATTTTAGATACCTGACTATATGGACCTCCCTGAGACCACTAGGTCTGCTTGTGTGGCGAATCCATGTTGTACTATTTAAAAGAGTGATCCTTGCTTAGTAGAAGTTTTTGTTACTCATCATCAGTATGATGAGGGTATGTGATAAATTAAACGCATCTGAAGTCCTCGACCAACTGGCCTAGAGGAGTTCTGCTATAGTGACGTGTCCCACGTAGCTCAAGATAAGAAAGTCAGCAATAAGATTAAGTAAATATCATACACACGAGATATGGAAAGGTTGACTTTCGTTAAAAGTGGCATACCCCTCCAACTGCACCACCCTAAGAGGTTTGGCCTTACTCGTCTGTCGAGTCGTACCATGTCAAATAAGTGACCATTGCATAGTAAAAATAAATGTATATCCATTAGTGTAATGGATGTGTCCTGAATTAGTCTGTCAGAATGGTAATGATTATAATTGTAGTTAAGAGGTTCAACAATCTAAGCGTAGCTTTTTGTGCACTCCTATTAGCTTAAAAGTTTTATTTAGTTAATTTTAGTGTTTATTTTTCTATAGAGTAACGAATGTGCAGATATAGCAAAGTTTCAGTTAGTCCGAGTTATTGTAATTTTTTTTGTCAGTTGTTCTAGGAGGCTGTTAGCTCAGTTTTATTTATTATTATTTTGTACGTAAGCTTAGAGTTGTCAATTTAGATGAAGAACTTTCTTTTGAAGCAAGTCTGGATGAAGAACTTGTTAGACATATCCTAGGTTTTGGTTGTGTTTAGATGATAATACTATCTTTATTGCTCTTTTGGCCCTTCTATGGGAGAATGGTTGTGCATGTGGTTCTGATGCCATGAACATAGCTAGGGGGGTGAAGGCTCGGGAAGGGGCTTCATAAGCCCAAGAGCATGGTGACAACAGTGGCATGATATGAGCCCTGGCATGACAAGCAACAGGGTGGTGCTCAACGGAGCTTCGTAACGCCAAGGCCGTATGATAGGCAGATATGTAGTAGAGCCTATAGTGCAGCAGAGTGAAGCGGGAGACGAAGCTGGTTGTCATGTCGTTGATGTGATTATGAGATAAATATTATCCGTGTCATATGTCTCTCTTCATTATTCATATTAAGGTGAAACATTTAGTGAGCCTCCATATGTAGCAGAGCTCGTTGCGACGACCGAATCCAAAACTGGTCATAGAGTAGACCAGAGCCGGAGGCGAAGCCATAGGAGAAACTAGTTGCCACCACCACACTCTCTCATCGTTGCTGAATGTGTGATGACAAATGTTGTTATTGCTGCATGCCCCCTCCCCTTCATTATTCTATCAAGGTGAGGCACTTATTGTGCCATCATCGTACGTTCTGGTGATGGAAACCATGGAGGAGATTCGTCAGAGTTAGAGAAGACACAACGTCTGACGTCATAATGGAGGTGGAGCCGAGTAGTGCGTGGAAAAGGAGGAGCAAGATGATGCTTATCTTTACGCAAGTTCGATGTGGAGGACATCCGATTAGGAGGAAAAAATCTAGAAAGGTTCATGGTAGTCATTAGAGAGGGAGGAAACAGGAGAAAGATATCGGTGTTCGTTGTGAAACGATTGAAACCGTACTTGCGTTGTGCTCGATGTGTGTGTGTGTGTGAATAGATCGATCAAAGCTTGTTGTTCCATACTTGCAGGAGGAAGCAAGTTTGATGTGGAGGAGACATCCGATTAGGAGGAAGAAATCTGAAAAGGTTTCTGATAGTCAGGAAGTAGAAGGAATATATCGGTATTTATTGTGATATTGTCAAAACCGTACTTGCGTCATACTCAATATGTGTGTTTATGTACTTATATCCTTATTATTCAGTTGCAACACATGAATACTGTACTAGTTTGAGCGCATCGTAATAAAGAAGTACACGAGACAAATGCAGCAAAGAAGAAAATAGAACAGATTTTATGTTCGTTCGAGTCATCTGTTTCAGCAATCATTCGACGAAAATTGTTAATTTCTCGTACTAATTAAACCGTTTTCTGCCCTACTTAGCATGCATGCAAAATGCTGAATCCTTTTCGTCTCGTCCTGCTCATAGAACCTCAAGAATTTCATTCTTTCTCGTAGATATATTTTGGTGATCCTGATCATGCCGCTGCACCGAGCGGCCGCAAGCGCACCCAGGCCGCGCTGCTGGGCACGCCGGCGTGCACCACGAACCATAGGTAGTACCCCGGCGGCGCCACCCCCGGCGACGGCGGCGCGGCCACCTCGGCTTCGTACACCCCGACGTCCAGCTGCGCCACCGTCGCCACGGCCAGCGCCACCACCCGCTGGTTCATCCCGAACGAGTGCGTCGCGAAAGCCGGCGCCACCACGGCCACGCGCACCACCTGTTCCTCTGGCCCGCCCGCCACCGCGCCGCCGGGCACCTCGAACCGCACCGCCGCCACCTCCCCGTACCCGACCTCCGCCGGCGCTGCCAGCACCCGCGGCCGCATGCCGTCGAGCCGCGCGTCGAGGTACGGCGGCAGGAACGCCTCTAGGCTCAGTTCCGTCGGGTACGTCACGTTGGTGAACACGTACCCGACGTGTGGGTTGCTGCCGCCGACGAGCACGCGCCCGTACGTGTCCAGCATCGCGGCGGAGTGGTACATCCTCGGGACGCCCGAGCCGGCCAGCACCTCGAACCGCGCGCCGATCTGCGCGTCCGGCCTGTACAGCACGGGGAACAGCACGGGTTCGCGCCCGAGCTCCCACCCGGCCGTGCCGGCCGCGGCGCCATTCACGATGAGCACGTCGCCGGTCGGGAGCAGCACCATGTCGCCCATGACCCGCGGCAGCGGCATCTCCTCCATGGCCCACACCGGGTTCGGATCCGTCGGCGCGATCCGTCCGCAGGTCCGGTCTGCCGGGACGAACGTGCCGTTCCGGAGCGCGAGCTGGTACGCGCCGCGTGGCGCGCCGCCGCAGACGAGCACCTCGGCGTGCGCCGGGAACTCCGCGCGGAGCGGTAGGAGGACGGACGAGCCGGAGGACGGGTAGTTCCGTGGCACGCCGCCGGGGATCGCGGGGAGGCGGCGGAGCGGGGCGCGGCCGTAGGGGTCGAAGACGACGGCGCGGTCGTTGGCGAAGGCGAAGACGGTGCCATCGGGGAGGAGGTGGAGGAACGGGTAGAGGTTGTTCTCGGCGTCCATCTCCGTCGTCTCATCCAAGAACGGGAAGAAGGTCAGTGACGGCGTGCCGGTGCCGTCGTGGGGGAAGAACTCGAAGTTGAACTGGCGCCGGCCGCCGAGGATGAGCACGCGACCGTCGGCGAGGAGGATGTCAGTGGCGTACCACCGCCGCGCGGCGAGGAAGTCCGGGAGGTCGGTCCAGCCCATGGTCGGGGAGAAGAGGCGCGCGATGCGGTCACCGTTGGAGAAGCCGCCGGTCTGGAGGAGCGTGCCGTTGGGGAGCAGCGCCGCCGACGAGCACCACGGGTTGGTGGCGAGCGGGTAAGGGTGCAGCGCGTTGGACCGGAGGTCGAGGAGCACCGAGTGCGCGGTGCAGTCTGCGGCGGCGCCGGCGCCGTCGGCACCCGCGGGAGCGGGGCACGGCGACGGGTCGGTGAGGGAGATGTTGGAGGGGCCGGAGTCGGTGCGGTCGAACATGAGGACGTAGTCTTCGGGGAGGAGTTGCATGTGCATGGCCGAGACGCCCGTGTTGGAGTGGAGCAGCCGCCACTCGCCGGCCAGGGCGGCGGCGGGCTGCTGCAGGGGGGGCTCCTGCCAAGCGGCGGCGTCGGTGGCGGGGGCATTGGCGACACATCTGGTGATCAGGAGGAGGAGGAGGAGGAGCAAGGAAAGGAAGGATCTTGGCTTCGGCATGGTTGCTGTGGATGCGTGTGTTCTTTAAGTTGCTGCATGGCATCGTCGTGATGTATTAGGGTTTGTGCAGTGTGTGACATGGGTTTGTTGGGTGGAAGGTTGGTTCGGGGAGGTTGGAAACAGAGATCACCCCATGTCTCCCTGTTCCACCGGCCTTGCGCCGTCTCTCCCTCCTCACTAGAGCCGCTAGCTTCACAAGAGCAATGGCAGCTGAACAGAGCAGCAAATTCCCATTCTTTTCTTGTTACATAGATTTTAGAGGAGGGCAACAAAGGTCACAAGTCACAACACGTTTAGCGCTTGTTGTTTTTGCAATTGTGGCACATCTTTTAGCTCGTTTTCGATGTCAATAGTAACCGGGAAATCTTATTGGCAAATATGTGAATCACCGTTCCGTTAGGGCCTAAATATCATAATTCAGTGAGAATCTGTTGCAGGTGTATTATTGCTTTAGGTCAGAAATAAGTGGGAATTAAGGAGAGCTTGGTTGGTCCGGAGTTAGAAATGGTTCATGCTAAGCATGACTGCTGATTGCTGTCACGCCCTTATGATGACAAGGGATTTGGACGCCTCGAGTAGGTAGAGCTTGCAGTCATTGGCTAGGGTAGAATGGATGAGAGTTCTAGGATAAAAAGATCTTGAGTGTACATGTACATGGTACTAGCAGATTAATTTGCCAAGTCATGACAAGATGCTAAAATTTTCTTTTCGCTAATAGTATTTAGCAGTAGCATCCACTTCTACTTCTCGCTCTAATATGCACGCTAAGCATCCACTTATCCTTCCTCCATGGCACCCACCAGTGCTAAAATACAAGGTTGAGCTACGGACTGTAAGCTCTACTAGATCTCTATGGGACGGTAAAAAGAAATTAAATTCAAGATGAGGACAACAAAAAGGACTCTCGCGGCTGATCTAATGACTAAGCTTGGCCGACTAAGATTGAGCATCAGAATTCTATAAAATAAAAGTAAAAAATTGTCTTCCTTGGTCCGTAAACCACATGTGCTTCTTTTTCCTCGGATGTTCATTATGGTCCGATCCATCAGTGAGTTCTCTCCATCCGGCACTACTGGGATGGCTCATACGGAGGAGCATGGGGACGGCTCACATTGCTGCTTGGCTTGGGCATCACCGAGATGGCTTGCATGGTGGATAACGTTAACGGCGACGACATTGAAGGCATTGTGTACGCCGCAGCAGTGGTGTCGGTGTTTTGATCCAGCAATAATGAACATGGGACAGCATACGCGTAGCAGATTTAGATGGGTGCACACGGGAAATAGAGTTTATACAAGTTCAGGTCCTCGGGAAGAGGTAATACCCTACGTCCTATGTTTGGTGGATTATATTACTTGTGTGCCGTATGCAGCAAGACCTCGAGAGGAGCTCTCTAGGTTGCTAGGGTATGTATATGTGTCTCTTATGTGTAGAGCCTCTGTGTATAGCTTACCGATCGAGGGATCCCTGCCCTGCCTTATATAGGCAGCAGGGGCAGAGTTACATGAGTCCGGATCGGTTTACAAGTAGATCTCCTAATAGGTTACAACTAGAACCGAGATATCGGGTAGATATATGTTTATGTCTTGTACTCCAAGTTGATGATGCACCCCAGTGTAGAAGTCAGACTCCGAGCAGTCGGTCTGGCCCACTCTATGTCCAGAGGGCCGGCTTTGTCCTCCTTGACGATACCCAGGTGCCATGTCATCGTTAGTAGCCCCCGAGTCCTTCACGATCTGGCTGCAGCTCGTCTTGGTAGCGCCTTCGCCCAAACCAAGTGTTTTTTGCCTTCTCCCTTGGGCAAGTTTCCCGAGTGGTATCCGCCTGAGCGCGCTTCCTTGTTGCTTGCAGGGAGATTGTGAGGGACTCATAGAACTCCTGTGAAATAAAAATAATAAACCGAGTAATATTCACCCGTAGGGCAGGAATATCATGGCAGGTGAGCTAATAACGGGTAAGTCCAGGTGGTATCTAGTCATTTCTCGTGGATGGAGACTGGCTAGTGACCCAGTGGGGGGCATACCATGAATCCCGACTGAATTCCCGAATGGTACCTGGTTTCCCGAGTGGCTCAGGTCTAGCTAGTGTCCCTATGGGGAAATACCCTCAAAATTCGTGTCGAAACCCGAACACAGACTGTAGTGCTTCGGCCCCGAGTTGTTCGGTGCCCGACTAGTGGCCTGCTGGAAGCGCACTTCAGCAGCCCTTCACTCAGGTGTATTCAAGTGGTTGTGGACCCTTGAAGGTCAACAATCGAAACCTTTTGAACTGTAACGCATCGGTCCTGAATTGTTCGGTAATCGACTAGCGGCCCGTGGGAGGCACGTTACAGTCGCTCTTTATTCGGGGTGTATTCAAACGGCTATTAACCCCTGGAGGCCGACCGTTGAAACCCTTGGTCAAACAACCGCTGGAAGCGGAAACGTCGCGCCGCCCAGGCTGTCTTCCCTTATAAGACAAGGAGGCACGATGAAAACTGTTTTATCCCCAATTCATTTCACATTTCCTTCTCAGCGCCCCACAGCCTCTTCGCCTTCTCCGCGCCCGCAAGCTTAGTCATCCCTGCGCCCATCATGCCGCCGTGTGGTGCCCATCTTGCCACCGCGTAGTGCTCCCCCATCCTAGCCGGCCGCGTCTAGATCGGGAATCCAAAACCCTAGATCCGGACTGCCGTCGCTGAATGCCCACCATCATTGAGGATGCAGTTCTGTTTGGGGAGGAGGAGAACGCGGCGCTGTGGTCCACGCTCGGCGAGGAGAGCTTCCCGCTTGACCCGATGACGCCTTGGGTGAAATCCACAATGACGGAGGCGAGGCTGCAGGCCATGGTGGAGGCGGGAGTGCTGCCTCCCAAGGAGTTGATCGAGTGGCGAGCCGCCGACGGAGAAGACTTCCCCACCCCTAACACGAGTGAGATCGTCGTCCATGCTCCTTTTTTCTTCCGCGGATTCTCCATTCCAGCCCATCCTTTTCTGCACAGTCTACTGTATTTCTATGGGCTGAAGCTGCAGAACATCAACCCCAACGGCATGCTGCACGTCGCTTGTTTCATCACCTTGTGCGAGTGCTTCCTAGGGATAGAGCCGCATTTCGCCCTTTGGAAACATCTCTTTGTCGTCAAGCCTCAGCCCAGCAAGAACAAGCCAGCCTAAACGTTCAGAGAGTGCTCGGCAGCCTCCCTCGGGACTCCAGGCATGTCAGAGGATGTCCATGCAAAGACGTCCTGATTGTCGCGGAGGAAGCTGACGAGCGCGCTTTCTTATTTATCGTTGAGCGCAGTCCCAATCTGCGCCGTCTTGGAGGGGTCTTCCGGATCGATCTGGACCGTCTTGGTGTCCCGAGCCGACTGGAATGACGTCGATGCTGAAGTCTTTTTAGCCAGGGGTGCTTCCTCGACCACAATCGACTTGAGGCTGTCAAGCTCGGCTGCCGCGATTTGGGCCGTGGCGAGGTTGTAGTTTTTCAGGTCACACGCGTAAGCATGCTGGAAGTTGCTTTGCACCGTTATTATCTCATGGGGACCCGGCATCTTGAGCTTCAGGTAGACATAGCTGGGAGCGGCCATGAATTTGGCGTAGCAGGGATGCCCCAAGATAGCGTGATACGAGCCTGGGAAGTCGACGACCTCGAAAGTGAGGGTCTCGGTCCGAAAGTTGTCGGGTGTACCGAAGGTAACAGCCAAAACGATCTGTCCGAGTAGTCTTGCCAGCTTGCCGGGCACAACCCCGTGGAAGGGTGCGCCGGTGGGCTTGATCTCTGAGTGGGGGATCTTCATGTCGTCCAGGGTCTTGACGTAGAGGATGTTCAAACCGCTCTCTCTATCCATGATGACCTTGGTGAGGTGGACGCCACGGACGATTGGGTCCACCACCAAGGGGAACCTTCTGGGGTGGGATATATAGTCAGGATGATCCGAGCGGTCGAAGGAGATTACGGACTCGGACCATCGGAGGTACCGGGGCACAGCTGGCTCGATCGAGTTGACCTCGCGGTCCGTGAGCTTCTGGCGACGCTTGGACTCGTAACCACTCGGCCCGCAGAAGATCATAAGGCACACAGTCTCCTTTGGGAACTCGGCGTCCCCATCCGGAGGAGGCTCATTTTTGTTCTGGCTAGGAGCAGAAGGTTTATTCAACTTCTTTAGGAGATTGCAGTCGCGTGTGAGGTGGTTTGACTTTGGCCCGTGGAAGTGACACGGCTGACCCATCATCTCCTCAAAAGTGGCATTATTGTGCTGAGGACGGCGCTGTGAAGCAAGTTCGACAGTGGCAACGAGGTCTCCACTCTTGCGTTTTCGGTGTTTCTTCTTGGGCGACTCGAGACAATCCTTCGTTTTGGGGGACTCGGGGGCCTTGCCCTTCCCCTTGTCATCCTTGGTCGCACTGCGAACGGCCTCCTCACCAGTTGCGAAGTTGTTGGTGATATCGAAGAGCTCGCGCGTAGTCTGGGGATTCTTGCGTGCGATCTTGTGGATGAGGTCCGTGCTCCGAATGCCTTTGGAGAAAGCGGTGATGACGTCGCCCTCGCGGACTTCTGGCAGAGAGCTCTTCTTTTTGGAGATGCGTTGGATGTATTCTCTGAGGGTCTCACTCGTCTTCTGGGTACAACTATGGAGATCCTACACATTCCTAGGCCTGTTGTAGGTACCCTGGAAATTATTCACGAAGAGGGTCTCAAGGTCGGTCCAGGACTGGATGCTATCCTGAGGCAGGCTGGTGTGCCAAGCTCAGGCCGAGTCGACTAAAAACAAGGGCTAGTGGATCGCGACATAATCGTTGCCTCCATTAGTTCTGCACCCCGTGTGGTAATCGGCTAACCAGATGTCTGTCAGAGTCTCGCCTGTGTACTTGTCGATGCCGGTAACTCGAAATCGTGGCGGGAAGACGACGTTACAGATGCGAGGACCGAACGCCTTCGGGCCTGCGTAGGCCATGCCGGGAGGAGTCAGAGAGCGGCGTTGGCTAGTAACGCGACAATCGTCACTGTCGCCGTGGTGACCGTCGCGGTCGTCTCTCCCCGTGTCGTGACGAGCATTGTGTCTTGCCTCGAGGGTGTTCCACACGTCGCGGTCTGGTCTGAGTTGACTATGTACCGACCCGGCGGGGTGATCATCTTTCCTTGTGCCGCGACGAGCGCGGTGTCTTGCCTCGAAAGTGTCCCGTACATTGTGGTCCGATCCGAGTCGGCTACGAACCGACCCAGCGGGACAATGAAGCTCTAGGCTGGTGCGGCGACCTTCTGTGGCGCGTGGGTTCTCTGGCGGGGAAGAGCGCCGGCTCCTGGTGCTTGCAGGAGAAGCTGCGCGGACCTCAGAGATCTCGGCCTGCTGGAGAGCTACCTCTTCCATCAGGATTCGGAGCCGTCGGAGATCGTCGTAACCCGGGGTGCCCTCGGGGATGTTGATGGTGCATGCCGCCACCGTGGCGGTGATGAGGTTGTGACTGGGAAGCGGAAATATCTAGATGTCGTCCCTCTTGCGCATGCTGAGTGCGTTGTTAATCTGGCGCCATCGGTCCCGCATGTCCTCGTTACGCTGTCGTTCCTCGTGCTGGCGAGCGAGCACGGTCTGCTGCTCGGCCAATCTCTCCTCCTTGGCAATAAGACGGAGCCGGGTGGCTTCTAGCTGATCGGGAGTCTGATCTGCGATGGGGATCGACTGGTCACCGTTATTTGCCAGCGCATCCGAGTCGGCCATGAAGACCTCCCGAGAAGGATGGTGGCTTCTCGAACTCTCAAAGCCGTTCGAGTCGTAGTCGAGGACGGGTAAGAGGGACTCGATAGTGCCAACCAGTCGGGATCCCTGCTCAACGGCAAAAACCCGTGTTCAAGCAGTAGATCTAACATTCGCGTAACCTCGTCCTCGGAGATGGCCACCAAAGTCATCGACTCAGAGGAGAGTCCCAGTGGAGAAGGCGGTGAAGCCTCCGCCGACCAGCTGGAAGCCGAGTCGCAGAGGTGAATTTTGTCGAGCTTGTCGGCGATGAAGTCCAGTTTTTCGAATCGGAAAACCTGTCCTGGGTCAGCGACAGAGTCCAGTGAACCAAAACTCATGATTTGGCTCGGAGCGAAGTCGCTGTCGTCGTTTGAGAAACCCATTTGGATCTGTTCAGATGGATCTATGCGCACTCCTCGTACCTGGCGCGCCAACTTTCAGTGTTTTGATCCGGCAATAATGAACATGGGACAGCGTACACGTAGCAGATCTAGATAGATGCATACGGGAAACAGAGTTTATACAGGTTCAGGCCCTCGAGAAGAAGTAATACCCTACGTCTTGTGTTTGGTGGATTGTATTGCTTGTGTACCGTATGCAGCAAGACCTCGAGAGGAGCTCTCTAGGTTGCTAGGGTATGTATATGTATCTCCTATGTGTAGAGCCTCTGTGTATAGCTTATCGATCGGGGGATTCCTGCCCTATCTTCAGTAGGGGTAGAGTTACATGAGCCCGGATCGGTTTACAAGTAGATCTCCTAATCGGTTACAACTAGAACCCGAGATATCGGGTAGATATATGTTTATATCTTGTACTCTAAGTTGATGATATGTCCCTGTGTAGAAGTTGGATTGCGAGCAGTTGGCCCAACCCATCCTATGTCCAGAGAACCGACTTTGTCCTTCTTGACAATACCCGGGTGCCATGTCATCGTCAAGTGGCTATGAGGGAGCATTGTGAGAACAACGACGTGTCCCTCCCTAACTTCCATGGCTCTAATGTGCGAATAGATCTTGAAATATATATTTTAAAGGAGAATGCTTTACAGATTAACGAAACAAATTATTAGAATCACGCATGATTAACACCGCCACACCTCTCTCCTACCTAACGCCACAAGATTGTGAGCAACCCCATTATCCCTTAGATTGATTTTTGACAGTTACACTTCCGGTAAACAGGCCATGACACCATGGAGGCATGGACTTCATTTCATACAGCATGCAGAGGCGAACGATCGATCCTCAAAGCTAGTAGTAACTGCGCAATACATCTCAACTGCGCAATAGGCCACCAAACAGTATTTCCATAATGATCGGAGGATGTATACTGCATCAGCCAAAGACCAAGCAAACAGCCTGACATGTCTGCTTCATCCACGCTACCGCAGTGCTCTAAAAAGTCCAGGCCAACAACAGCCATGGTTCCTTGGAATGATGCCAACACTAGCAGAACCAGTATGCACATTAAAATGGTCATCGATATCTACTTTCATCCAACTTTGGCTCCTGACTGGTGACCACGCGCGCGCCCGCCGGTTCCCCGAAAGTCTCTATACCGGTGGCTTCCGATTTTTCCTCATTCCCACCCGAATCTGCCACCACCTCAATCATAAAAACCCCTCTATGACTGAACCGATGTTGAAATCTTGTCTCTCTTCTTCTAGCATCGGTTTGGGACAATTTTGTGGATACTCAAGACAACCATTGTGTATGCTATAATCCTACCTTGACCTCAGTACGATCTTGTATGGACTTAGGCAAAGCTCCTAAGAGAATCTATTTGGAACGCATGAATAGAGAAAACACAATATTCCAATATCATGACTTGCTAAAGTTTATAGGAAACAAAACCAGGTGAATTGTTCAAAAGAGATATTAGATGCCTCAGGAAAAATATAAAAGATTAATTTCGAGACTAGATGTAACTTGATTAGAAAGAAATGGAGAAAGAGATAAAACATATTGGAATTCTCAATTATTTTTTAACTCGTGGTTAAATCTCATGTTGAAATTGGTCCAAAATATATAAAGAATTTTCCTATCATACAATCCAAGGCTCCTTTTGGATTGTGAAAATATAGGGGATTCCAATTCTTAGAAACTTTTCAACAATGGTTGTTTTGTGTACAGAACTGGTGTTATCCAATTCTTGTGCAATACCCTCAATTATATAGGAAAATAAACATTAGCTCAGCTCATATTTTTTTTATTGGTCCAATGCATCTCTTTTATCTCTCTCCACTGTCCTCCGTGATAAATGTTATCCTCTAAAGTTCATGTATTATTTTCGGTGAAACATCAAATGCATCATTTCCAGTATTCTTATATTTAAAAGTATATGGGATCCACGTACTTTTAATTTATGCATTCTATTTTCATATTTCTACGTTTTAAATATAGAGATACCTTCCACGTGGATAATGTGCTTCGACGGCAATCTCTTTATTTTATTTTTTAGATAAATTTATTATTATTATGATGCACACAGCCCAACGATCCGGTCCACAGGTTTCAAAAATAGTATAGCACAAAAGGGACAAAAAACACATCGAAACATCTGATGTACATCCAAATGTAGCACGAAACACAAATCAACGATATAAACACTATGGTGTGCCTCCATCACCAATTCTGGGTTGCGGCTTTCAAGCACTAGACAAGAACAAATGTAGCACCAGCCATCTCAACATGTCGTTCCTAGCCTCCAATGATTGTCGCTGATCCTCCTATTGAAGCGGTATCCATGTACACAAAAGATATGCACATAAGAACATACAATTGGTTTGGATGATAAAAGAACTTTCTGTCAAAAATTACATCATTACGGCAAAACCAAATAGCCGAACATAATGCAAGGGCACCATGAAAACTCGATCTCTGATACTACGATTTAAAGTAAAGTACCAATTTGCCACCATATGGGTAATAGAACGAGGTTGTATTAAGTCGAAAGCTAGTTCTACTACTCGCCAACCAAATTTAGCCACTTGACATTAAAAAAAAGAAGGTGTTGAATAGTTCTATTATGTGAACAAAACAACATATGGAGCTACCATACTAGTTTCGTTTAATCAGTTTATCTTTTGTAAAAATTACCCCTCTATCTAGATACTATAGAAAAATCTTGATTTTGAGGGTATCCTCAACTTTCAAAAGTATTTATGACAAAACTACACATTAGAGTTCATAAAAAAGTGATACATAGACTTCAGTCAAAAACTACCCACTAGACTTTAAACACCATTGAAGTCAACTGCCTCTTTACAAAAAACAAACATTCGAAATACTCCATGGACACTCCCCGCGGTGTTCTTCTTTTGGTTCTTTAGAGCATCCACAGCTGGTTCTGAATACCGATCCGTATAGCTATTATTTGGCTCAAACAGTAAATAACGTGCTCCCAGCAGGTTCCCTAAACCGTTCCCGTCCGTATCTCGTTCCGCAAACGAGCTCGGGCGTTCCCCAAACCTAGCACACATCCGAGGTTCTCCATATCCCAACCGCCGGCCTCGGAGGCCTCCTCCCCGCCATCCTCGTGCTCCTCCTCTCCCCGTCGGCGCAGATCCCCTCCACGGCTGCTCCCCCTTCACGGCTGCTCCCCCTCCATGGCTGCTCCTCCTCTCCCCGTCGGCGCAGATCTCCTCCATGCCTGCTCCCCCTTCTCCCGGTGGCGCGTAGATCCCGCCGGCGGAGCGCCCCCACCACCCGCCGCCCCTCCGGCCCTCCTCCGCCCCTCCGGCCCTCCTCCGCCCCGGCCGCCGCCCGTTCGCAACTCCTCCGCCCCGCCCGCCGCCCGCCGCGCCGCTGCCGCGCCTCCATGCCCCCAAGCTCGTCGGCCTCTTCCGCCGACGCCGTCCCCAAGCTCGCCCCGTCCTCACCCTCTTCTCCAGACTCCAGGTCTCCCCCAAAAACCCCATCCATCTCTTGAACCTCATTTCTTGTCTTGTTAATCTTTGATTAGCTCTGCGAATCAATTGTGGTATGGTATTGGAAGCTAATTTGTTGCTACTGCTTTGTAGAACTGAGTTTTCTTTTGAAATCAAACACTGGTTGGGGATTTCGTCTGTACGTAAGTTCATCCTCATGTACCAATTCGAGCTTGTGCACCTTGTAGTCCATTGCTGGAAGGGATGTGTCTGATATCTTCGACATTTACTCAATACACACCATTGCTAGTGGCTTCAATTATCTGAGTATTTCCCTCATGTACACTTACTCAATACACACCATTGTTAGTTCTGTACTCATTTGCTCCTGGCGTCAATTCTCTGAGTATTGGGCTGTACTGGTGGCGGCAATTCTCTTGTGGTACTAGATATTTGAATGATCCTGTGCTATTTTTTATTTTCAATTTGCAATGGTCTGAGAAAGGTATATATAGTCATTAATATGCATAGTGAATCAGCTATTAGATATAGTCCTGTGTTACGATTGTGAATTAGAAAATCTGTAATGTAGCTATTAATCGGATTTTTGTATCGAAACAGCATGGAGAAGGATGGTGTGAAAGACCTCCAAGGATGGTCATGGACAATTGAACGAGTAGAGAGTATAGCTCTTGACCTTAAGAAAGTAGTTGATGATAATCTGTATCCTGGTACATGTGCACTCGAAATTGAGATGAATAATGTGCTGCTAGAAATAGAGGAACTTGCCGATTACCTTGGTCAGGTTTCTATTGACTCGAACTTATTGCTGGAAGAACAAGAGTTCGAGCGTATGGCTAAGTTGGCTGAAGAGAACGAGAATTGTGTCGAACTTGAAGATCGTCCACCTATGGACTACGAATCTGACCACAGCGGTAGACGCCTCGACTGGATTGATAAGTTCCAATAAACTCCAAGAGGTCTGGGGTATGGTCATGAGAGACGGTGACGTTCTCTCCGGCTCCTTCAAAATTGAAGTCTTGTGTGGCTTCGTCCCCTTTATCTTCTATTATCATATTATGCATTATGACACAGGCAGTCATGATGTCTCGAAGCGTCTCTTGGTCCCAATAACGAGCTGGTCCTCTGACAATGGCAAAACGCGCTTGAAGAACTCCAAATGCTCGTTCCACATCCTTTCTGGCTGCTTCTTGTGCCTGTGCGAAATATTTTTTCTTATTACCTTGGGGGCAAGATATTGTCTTCACAAATGTAGCCCAGGAAGGATAAATCCCATCTGCTAGGTAATATCCCATTGTGTAGTTGTGACCATTGATACTGTAATTAACTTGAGGAGCTTGTCCTTCAGCTAACTTTGCAAAGAGGGGTGACTGGTGAAGAACATTGATATCATTGTGTGACCCCGGTAGACCCAAAAATGCATGCCAAATCCAGAGATTTTGTGAAGCCACAGCTTCAAGAATTATAGTGGGCTCGTGCACGTGTCCACTATACGTGCCCTGCCATGCTGCAGGGCAATTCTTCCACTTCCAGTGCATGCAGTCTATGCTACCAAGCATACCTGGAAAACCTCTTTCCTCTCCAATCTGGAATAATTTAGCCGTATCGATCTCATTTGGAGATCTCAGGTACTCATCTCCAAATATTTCAATAATAGCTCTTACGAACCTTTTCACGCTCTCAATAGCGGTGCTTTCTCCTATGCGGACATAATCATCCGTAGTATCAGCTGCAACTCCGTAAGCAAGCATTCTGAACGCAGCGGTTATCTTCTGCAAAGAAGATAACCCTAGAGCACCAGCATTATTTCTTTTTTGCACAAAATATTCATCGTACTCTTCTACTACGTGTAAAATGCGAAGAAATAGATGACGGTTCATTCTAAACCTGCGCAAGTAGGAACATCTATCGGTATAGAGAAGGTTGAACGAAGTTGCATGAACTGAAATATGAATCAGTGCCAAACCTGCGCCGGAAGAATCTTGGCCCGTACATAGGAGCATCAGAGAAGTAGTCCTTGAAAAGTCTTGAATGTCCTGCTTCTCTATTGCGATGAACCATTTGACGACCAATCACGGACCTTGTAGGACGTCGAACTTGCGAACGTCTCTGGTGTTCATGTGCTACTTGCATGGTCTCAAAGATAAGTTGGTCGTCTTCATTGGACGATGACGAATCTAACAGAGTTCCCATGAAAAAGGTACGGTGACTCATGGTGGAAAATGAGTAGGTAGGAAGTGCAAATGGTTTGCTGCTGGTTCAGAAGGAAAGAAGAGGGAATGGCAATGGGAATGCAGGATGAGCAGGTAGGTGTGCATATATAGAGGTCCAAATATAGCCGTTGGGAATATATCCGTTGGGAATATAGCCGTTGGGGAGAAAGACCTGTTGGGAATATAGCCGTTCAAAATTTACTGTTTGAAAAAATAGCCGTTGGGAATATAGCCGTTCGGAATATAGCCGTTCAAAATTTACCGTTCGAAAAAATAGCCGTTGGAAATATAGCCGTTCAAAATTCACCGTTCGGGAAAATAGCCGTTGGACACAGGCGTCGTTCGAAATAATATTCGTTGCGGAAAAATAGCGGTTGAGAATTATGGTGGTAGTTATAGGAAATCAATAAAATATAGGATGGTGGGATATAGGAAACGAGATTTAGGGAACCTGCTGCAGTGTAAAGAGATATAGGAAATGAATCTTTTAGGGAAGCTCCCCATATGGAGATATAGGGAACGAGATTTAGCCCCTGTTTGGTTGGGCTTCTGGCCGGCTTCCCATTGGAAAAAGCCAAAGCCCAACCAAAGGGGCGGCTTTTGCTCCGGCTGTTGGCTGTTGCACCTGCTGTGGTTGTGTGTTAAACGAGCTGGGTGGAAAAGCTCCTCTGGACCAGCTTCCCGCAATCCCCTTCTACTGTGCACTTAACGCACCAGCTACTGCCCTCTGAGTTGACCAGATATTACACACAAATGCCCTTTCCCAATCCCGAACGCACGGTACAGCACCTTCACCTCTCCGCCGGGACCGAGGGGGAGCTGGGGGCGTGGCGCCGGTGGCCAGGGCGTGGGGTTGCCGAGGGGTGGAGCTGCCGCGACGCCGGAGGAGGGGGTCGCGCGGCCGGTGCTGGCCCAGCGGCGGCGATGGGCAGAGGGCTGCTGCTCGGGGGGAGGGAGAAGGCGGCCGGGGGGGTGGGGGAGAGAAGCGGCCGGGGGGGAGGGGGTTGCCGCCGGCGGGGGGAGGGAGCTCGGGCCGAGGGAGAAGCGGCCGAGAGGGGGAGGGGGCCACCCGCCGGCGGGGGAGGGAGCTCGGGGGGTTGCCGCCGGCGGGGGAGGGAGCTCGATTGCCGCCGGCGGGTGAGAAGCGGATCTGGAGGAGGGACCGGCGGCGGCGGGGAGGGACCGGCGGCGCCGAGGAGGGGAGAAGCGACCGGGGCGGAGGGAGAAGCGGCCGAGGGGGAGGGGGGAAGCGGCCGGCGGGGGAGGGAGCTCGGGGGGTTGCCGCCGGCGGGTGGAGGGAGCTCGTGTTGCGGCCGGCGGGTGGAGAAGCGGATCTGGAGGAGGGACCGGCGGCGGCGGCGGCGGGGGGGAGAAGCGGATCTGGAGGAGGCTGGGGGGGGTGGTTGCGGCCGGTGGGCTGATGGCCGATGCCCCCGAGGCCATTTTATATTCTTTTTTTTATTTTTATTTTTTATTTTTATTTGTATTTGTATTTTGTATTTTCTGTATTTTTTATTTTTTATTTTAAAATTTTGGCCTACGGTTGATCTTAGGGGCATTTGGACATTTCATCCTACAACAGCCAACAGTCACAGCCCAACCAAACACCCGCGTTTACAGACTCCGTGCCAACAGCCACAGCCGCTATTCCATACAGCCAGCCAACAGCCGCTTTTCTAACAGCCACAGCCCAACCAAACAGGCCCTTAGGGAACCAGCTGTGAATGCTCTTAGGCTTGTTCTCCTTAGAAAAAGAATGCCCTAACCATGTCGACGACGAAGTCTGGTCTGAGATTCAAACGGAAGAGAAGACAAAAGGACGGAGAAACCAAGGTAGATCGATTCTGCGGGGCCCACTTGCAAGTCTCCTTTGCAAGAAAAGCACCACAGATCGCGGAGATCCCTAAACCCCCCCCGACCTCCACCAACCAAAATCCCAGCCACCGCCAGCCGCCACCGCCGCCGTTGGTTTCACCGCCCCGTAGCCGTCGCCACCCTCTCTCTCTCTCTCTCCCCCTCTCACTCTCCGCCTATTTCTCTCCTCCTCCTTCCCATCTCCCGCATTGCCCCCCCTCTGCTAGCTCTCCAAGCTTCTAGAACCCTCCGCCGCCGCTGCCGCCGCCGCCACCTCCTCGCCCCGGCCCCCCAGGTGCGTACTGCTCTCGAACTCTCCGGGGCAGCTCCATGAGCAGGGAGGGTTTGGTTTTCAGCACATATTTAGTGATTGGGCACCATATAGCTGGCGCAGCTGACTGATTTCCTGAAGATTCTCGTCTTCATTCCAGCCACTGAGAACACCAAATTAGGATTTTTGATTTGTCATTTCACTCCATCTGTTCCACCCACTGTATGACTGTGATTTTCTTGCTGAATTTATCGGAATAGAATGGTTTTGGTACACATGTCAACGTTGTTAAAGACAGTGCTAAGTGCTATACCTCTCCAAGTATGCTTGCAGTTTGTATCCCAAATCTTGGACTAAGTTCCACTCCTAAAGACTACCAACTATTAAAGCAGCACATCATTGAACTAGTGCATTTCCTGTTCTATTTTGGTCTGCACACTACTTTATTTTCTAATAGCCACGTTCTAGCATCAGCAGTATATCTTTATATTAGCAGGTATTTCTTTGAACAGAAAAAGGTGCTAAGAGGACGATGCAGAGCATATCTTGTTGTGTTCCTTTTTGATATATTAGTAAATTTTCTGCTCTGCAAATACTAGTTCTTACTTGTCTCTCTTTGATAATGTAGTAAATTTATGATGAAATTATGTAGGAACGAAAATCCCACCAGTTGGTTGTCAAATTTCTGTAATATGTCAGGATTTGAAGTTCTGCATGCAAACTTATCTAAAAAGAAAAGGAATCATACGATCATATCACTGATACTGTTGCTTAGTTCTTTCTATCTATTACATTCAAGCCTCAAATTTTTCTGTAAAATGTCCACCTAATGAAATTACATTCCAGGCTTATCACTTCGAGACCTCTCCAAGTCAGTGTCGATTCTCTGTAAGCTAGAAGTAGTATAAAGCCATCTTCAGAAATATGAATCCCTATTTCATCGGTTTTGCTATCCCTTTTGTGGCATCTTTGCTACTCACCAAGAGAAAGTCTGAAAAGAAAAGGGGAGTGCCAGTTGATGTGGGTGGAGAGCCTGGCTATGCCATCCGTAACTATAGATTCGAACAGCCTGTCGAAACACACTGGGAAGGGATTTTCACACTTGCGGAGCTATTTGAGCAATCGTGCAAGCAATTCATCTACATGCCCCTGCTTGGCACCAGGAAGATCATTTCAAGGGAAATGGAGTTAGCTTCTGATGGAAGATCCTTTGAGAAGCTCCATTTGGGGCAGTATGAGTGGAAAAGTTATCTGGAAGCATTCCAGGCTGTCTGTAACTTTTCATCTGGTCTAGTGCAAATTGGGCACCGGAAGGATGAGCGTGTTGCTATTTTTGCTGATACAAGGGCTGAGTGGCAGATTGCATTGCAGGTAACTTCTTACCCATGTACTAAATTGGCGAACACATGTGCCATACTTTCGGTCCTCTTGTGCATCAAGTGTCTAAACTATATATGGTGCACATTGGTCTTCATGTATCTTCATCTGCCCTTTCTAAAGTACAAGCTTTGCAGAAATACATACGGAAGTACATACTAGGATGCTAGTTCTGCATTTTCGTAGATGTTAAAACAATCATATCTTGCATAAATACATAGGGAAGTACATGTTAGGATACTGGTTCAACATTTCATAGATTCTTAAACAATAAGTCCTTGTTTGGGATCCCAGCCCAATCCTGACTTAAATGAACCGGGGTTGGCAGGGATTGGGCTCCTGGCCAGGATCAGGCCTCCCAAGCAAGGACTAATATCTCAAATAGGGCCCCTTCGTTTTGACTCATTTATGAACGCGAGCTATGCAAATTGCGACAGCGATGTTTTTAGAAACAATTCCATGAAGAAGCAGGAGATATGTAATTACAGATACATTCCTATCCTTACTCTTTTCTTTTTCTTTTTCTTTTTTTAACTTTTGACAACATTGCTTAAAAGCTAGGACCGGGACATTCCGAAGATACAAAAGACCAAAATTTCCATCATCATTCTTGCATATAGTGGAATGTTCTCATGACAAAAAGGAATAATGCTGGCGATCTGGATGAATACAATTGGACAACATAGATAGATTAATGATAAAGATATGAATAATATAGGAAATCCTGTATATTCCCACATGAATATTGGTTTTCTTGAACACAGAATCACTTCAGCTTAATAATTACGTGACTTGATGGAGAAATCGACTTTATTGTTATATTTTCCTTATGTTATTTGCATTGTGTTAACATTCAGCTCTGTAAATCATTTGCAAGTTCTCCAACACTCTGTTGTAGCTTTCAATATAAGCTGTGGCTTTGGCCTTTCTCTAGAAAAGAAAGTTCTCTAACCTTTTTCTTTTCCTGTTTGCAAGGCTTGCTTCAGACAAAATATTACAGTTGTCACCATTTATGCCTCCTTGGGGGAGGGAGCGCTTTGTCACTCGCTAAATGAGGTTGGTTGCTTTATCTCGTGTTGCACGTCCTTGTAATAACAGAAACTCAACAGAATGTAATTTCATTAGTTAAAGCATTCTCTATTCTTGATAGGCACCAAAAATGCAACAACAGTTACCAGCAATATCATTTTTAATTTTATTGCTTAAATAGTTTGTATGTCATATCTATTTTTTTTATCAGAATACATCATAGCTTTTATCTGTATGGTTGTGGCACGATCTGCTAATCGTGTTCCTGTTTTGACTCTTTAGACTGAGGTAACCACTGTGATCTGCGGACGGAAAGAACTGAAAAAGCTTATTGATATAAATGGGCAACTCGATACTTTGAAACATGTCATCTACATAAATGAGGAAGGTGTCTCAAGTGAAGTATCCTTGGCTAAAAACTGCACTAGCTGGAGAGTTGAATCGTTTGAGAAGGTAGAGAGGTTAGGACTGGAAACACCTATTGAAGCAAATTTGCCTCTCCCATCTGATACCGCGGTGATAATGTATACAAGTGGCAGCACTGGAATGCCCAAGGTTTGTTCCAATCCGAGTTCAGCATATTTGTTTCTTGTTCTACTTTCAGATCTGAGGTTTTTCTTTGTCTTGCTAGTGCTCATGTAGTCATGTTGAATCACTCTTGATGTGTAAATTACCAATGCACGTCTTTTCTGAGACCATCTGCTCTACAGCCCCTGCTGATTGAGGCAACAATATTCTCATTTGTACATTTTTTCACAGGGCGTCATGATGAGCCACCGAAATGTCCTGGCTACAGTATCAGCTGTTATGACTATTGTGCCTGCACTGGGCAAGAAGGATGTCTACTTGGCATACCTCCCACTAGCACACATTCTTGAGCTGGCAGCTGAGGTAGGCATAATGCGACATACTGGCATGTCAAAATCTATTTCGCATCATTGGTATATTGGTGCTAATTAAATTTATACAATATGTTTTTTAGACGATTATGTCTGCTGTTGGGGCCTCTATAGGATATGGTTCACCATTGACCCTGACTGATACATCAAATAAAATTAAGAGGGGCACTCGAGGTGATGCTTCTGCGCTGAAGCCAACACTTATGACTGCTGTACCTGCTATACTTGATCGTGTTCGTGATGGCGTACGAAAAAATGTATTGCCCTTTACGATGCCATCATCCATTGATTTTCTCTGTTCTTTTTCTCTCTACTGGTTTATCATTCATACTGTGATGAACTTAGGTAGATGCAAAGGGTGGTGTAGCAAAGAAACTATTTGATATCGCCTACAGCCGTCGGCTAGCTGCTGTCAATGGAAGTTGGTTTGGTGCATGGGGATTAGAGAAGCTCTTGTGGGATATGTTTGTCTTCCAGAAGGTGCGTGCAATCTTGGGAGGACGGATTCGCTTTATACTTTCAGGCGGAGCACCTCTGTCTGGAGATACTCAGAGATTTATCAATATATGCCTTGGGTGAGATATATAGATTCTCTGTTTTCCAAAAATGTAATCTTCAGTTCTTGTTGATAAATACCAATTGCATTTTTAGTCTACTATTAGTTGCTGAGTCTGAATTTCATACATTTCAGCTATAACTTGTACATGACAGTCTTATCTTATTTACAAGCCCAGAATTGCTATTACAGGGCTCCAATAGGGCAAGGATATGGCCTTACTGAAACATGTGCTGGTGGGACATTTTCTGAGTATGATGACACATCTGTTGGTCGTGTTGGTGCTCCACTGCCTTGTTCATACATTAAGGTACATAAAAAAAATATGCTTTCTCATTTCCTAATCATATGTTAATTTGGCTTCCATTTTTCATAGTAAAGCTATTATTTCCATGCATATTTGTACTGTTAATAGTGTATCTTCATCCTAGAGAGATATGTGGTGAGGTATGTATGGAAGATTTTTCCCTAGTTGAAAAGGACATGTTATCATTTACTTTGTAGATAAGCTTATGTTTTCAAATTGTTGGCATAATGCTTGTCTGTGGATAGTATTACCAGATCGTTAAATTTGCAGTTAGTCTAGTTAATATAATATGCAGGACATTTGTCTATCTAGTGTCCTGTAGCTATACTTTTACACCCCTCAGCGTAATATACGATATTGTGCAAAAAGAACCTATGCGTTGTCAATTAGTGGAGTTTGGCTTTTGCTCATCTAGTTTTATTCTTCTTTCCTAACATAATGGTAACTCTACGTGATAGTTGATAGATTGGGCCCAAGGTGGATACTTAACAGCTGATTCACCGATGCCTCGGGGAGAAATAGTTATTGGAGGTCCAAATGTAACCAAAGGTTACTTCAAAAATGAGGCAAAAACAAATGAGGTCTACAAGGTAAGTTACCAATAATTAATAACCACAAAGTAGTCTGTGTCATGATAACTTCCCTTTAACATTGTATATCTTGTTAAGGATGATGAAAGAGGCATGCGGTGGTTCTACTCGGGTGACATTGGGCGTTTGCATCCAGATGGCTGCCTCGAAATCATTGACCGTAAGAAGGATATAGTCAAGCTTCAACACGGTGAATATGTATCTCTAGGAAAGGTAAGCAGGCTTCTTTTTCTGGCCAGACAAGCAGGTATTGACTCTCTCTATCTCTCTCTAACTATTTATACAATCATAGGTGGAGGCTTCTTTGAGTGTGAGCCCATATGTTGACAACATCATGGTCCACGCCGACCCCTCCCAGAACTACTGTGTTGCACTTGTTGTAGCTGCACACAGTGAGCTGAAAAACTGGGCCTCGAAACAAGGTATCACATACACTGATTTTTCTGATTTGTGCCAGAAGCAAGAGACTGTCAAAGAAGTTCTTCAATCTTTAGCAAAGGTTTGTGTTCACCCTGCATCCGGACCACGATTTCAGTTGTTTCTTAACATTCTGCTCGTGATTGATTGTATCGATACGCAATTGTCCTTCAGGCTGGTAAGCAATCACGACTGGAGAAGTTTGAGATTCCAGCCAGAATCAAGCTGATACCGGAGCCATGGACCCCAGAGTCAGGCCTCGTCACGGCTGCTCTCAAGCTCAAGAGGGAGGTCATCAAGAAGGCATATGACAGCGACCTTGCTCAGTTGTACAGCTAGTGTTCCTTGGTAGCAAGAACAAAATTTTCCCTATTTTACGTTTCAAACTGCAGTTTTCGTGAAGACAAGAGCGGATGGTGATGACAGACAGTATGTAGGTAACCCCTGCACATCTGAAACTGGAGATATCTTGCATTTCAGCGAGTGCTCCTTTTTCTGTCAGCTCACTTCGATGAAACTTACTTTTCTTAACTCACTTTGATGGAACACCGAGCAGATGCACTCTTGAAACTCACTGAATCTTGCTGCCATGAGTTTGTAGGTTTTGGACCTTACTATGGGATATTTTAGGTTTTGGATATGTGTTACTTTGTGAAAATTCTTTCGAACATCGAGCAGATGCACAAAGTGGGGATTGTTTGGTTTGCTGACAAAAAATGGCATGGCAAAACTGGGCACTACCAACAAGAGGCACTAACAAGATAACTTAGGTTAAAGCTTTTGCTACCGAGAAGGCAAAAAAATGTGGCACCAAACTTCACTAGATCCCATTGGCATTACCAAATGCGACCGAAGTTTGGCCATTGCAATTTTTTTTGTCTAGACAATTTTTTACAGCAACCCAAACAAACCCTTGCATTATCTATCTTGCAATCGTACAGAATAAGATTAGCCATTCCAATCCAAACATAAGAATAGAATGAAGGGATGAACATAATATATAATAGTATTATTTAGCTACAATGCCGTGTTCTTTATTCATCACCAATAAGATCATACCCATTTCCCCAGGAGCAGCAATCCAACCTACCCCGAAAAACCTCTGCATAAACAGCAAACGACCACCATGACCACATGAAACAGGACTTGGAAGTGCCACCTTCCTTCATCTACAAATCTCTCCTTAATACATCAAAACTAGAACTTCCCAAAGTTTCAGCTTTTCTCAAGAATGTAATCAGTGCGGTAATCGTGGAATGGTAGTGCAAAGTGTTTAATCTGCGCGGGATTGGCCTGCACGGGATGAGAGGATGATGCCCACGATGAGGCCGTACAGGGCGAGCGCCTCTGCGAAAATGAGGATGAGGATCATGCCCACGAATAGCTTTGGTTGTTGCGCATTTGCCCTGCAATCAAAAGCCACAAGAGAAATCAGAAATTGCATTCCAGTGTTGCACTTGCAGCCAGAGCAGCCTCAATACAAATAGCATCAATTAACAGCTAGGTGAAAACTGAAAAAACTGTAAAGCGAACAACATGGTCATACAATAACATATCAACATCAGAATATAATAAACTTCCAAATTAATCTAACACAATCAACCTCAAATTTGTATGGCAAATTAACCTTCTAATGCTCAAATATGTAAGAATCAATCACATGCTTATACAAGAACATGTACTTGCAAATCATAAGTGATCTGCAATATTCATTTGAAACCAATACAGATAAAGATGAGGAAACAATAGCAAAATTAACATTTTATTGTTTGCTGCTCACGTGACACTATTTTTTAGTTCAAACTTGAATTTCCGAGCAAAATACCAAGACAAAAACAAGAAGTGCAACATAGTATATACTATATGCTATATATTTTAATGAAGATAACGACGAAATAGTCAAAACAGGAAGTCCATTACAAAAAATAACATCTCTTGTGAGGTTTTCCTTGTTTAATTAATGATAACCTCTAGAGAGAATTAAAGTGTCCACTAGGACAAGAAACACCGTTCCTAGTTTCCTACAGAGAACTTTATAAGACTTTATTACCATCTCAAACGCAATGATTTGCAAACAGGAGGATATAGCAATATTATGTAGGATTACAGGAGCCACATTCTTAATTTCTCAACCTTAAAGCAATTGAAAGGTATAATCCTGGCATTGTACAAAAGAGCGAAAAATAGATCTATGATGATTACTACATACTTCCTCCATCCCAAAATGTAAGACGTATTTTATTTGGTTAAGATAAGACTTTAACCAATAATTACTCTATTAATATATAGTTTATGTGACATAAAATTAATATCAATAAATTCGTATTCAAAAGTACTTACTTATGATTGTGACTTTATATCACATAAACTACATATTAATAGAGTAATTATTGATCAAAGCCTTGTCTTAACCAAACAAAATATGCCTTACATTTTGGGACGGAGGGAGTATAAACTAATGTAAGGCCAATTATTATTAATAAAACTGTAGTCTTCCATAAAAGAATCATACTCACCCAGTACTGCACAGCAGTAACTAAGACCATACATATCACATCAAATATATTATCTTTTCATAAAGAAAAAACAGATCTTTACCTGACTCCAGCATCACCGACGATGCCGATGGCCATGCCGGCAGCGAGCCCTGCTAGGCCACACGCGAGCCCTGAGGAGAGGTGCGCATAGCCGTCGAAGAGGTAGTATGGCTTGGCCTTGGGGTTGATCCCGGTGCTGATGATGACGGCGATGATGAGGCCGTAGATGCCGAGCACTCCCGCCATGACGACGGGCACGATGGACTTCATGACGAGCTCCGGCCGCATCACCCCCATCGACGCCACCCCCACGCCGCTCTTGGCCGTCCCGTACGCCGCCCCCATGCCTGCAATGAAATCAAAGAAAGAAGCGTCCTTAACACCATGAACAGAACCAAATCAAAGCGCCTCGCTTTACCAAATCCTCTCATTATCTCTCTCTAATCGGATCGCATCTAGCCGCGCGAGAGGATCCAGCACCGGGTGCATCCCAGATCGAGCGAATCGGGCCATAGAACTCGAGACCTAATCACGGAGACCGAAGGATCGAGCAAAGAAGCAACCCAACCGAGCAAGCACGAGCCTGACGAGAGGACGGACCAGACCCCTCGAACACCTAAAAAATCTCATCTTTCTAGGGAAAAAACAGAGCTTTTTCGCACGGAATCGCAGGATCGGGAAAATTGGGACGAGGACGAGGAGGGGGGTGGTGATCGTTACATGAGAAGACGAGGGCGGCGGCAGCGCCGAGGAAGCCGAAGAAGGGCGCCGTCTCATCTCCGCTGAACACCGACGACATCTTGCTCCTCTTCTTCTTCTTCCTCCGAGCTCGCGGTTTCTCTCTCTAGGTCGGGTTGCCTCCTCGCTAAGGTAGAAGATGATTGGTAGATAGAGAGAGGGAGAGAGGGGAATATAGATCTCTCGAGTTTGGTTTTGGTTTTATTTTCTGGGCTTCCCGATCTGATCTAAAAAGAAACCCTGGCCTCCTTTCGGTTGGCCCCTTGGGTTCCTGCGTATTATACAGTGGCACCCTCTCGTTTTGTCTCCATTAGGCCATTTCCAACCCACCTCTCTTCTCAGTCCCTATCCCAAAATTAGGGTAGTGGGCTCCAAAACGACGCTCCAACCCACCTCCCTTCCGACGCCCCAGCACTATCGCACTTCCCTTTCGCTCCTCCCGAGTCCCCATCGGTGGGGAGTGAACTCGACTGCCCAAATCAGCAAACAACTCGTCGCGCGTCCCCTCCCCCGTTCCCGCCGGCGCTCAGAGTCTTCCATCCCCGTTCGGCTTGGGCGGCGTCTTCTGATGCACAGGCTTCCGTCGACGTTCCACCCCGCGGCGGCCGATTCGTTCCCCACCGCGCTAGTTCGGGACAGGTACGGCATGTCTCCTCCATTTGTGCGTTGTTTCGGTGATTTCGTTGGCATGGATTCGGGATTTTCGGGGGTCTGAAAGGGTGATCTGCAAATGGAGTAAAAGAGGTGGTAGATCTGGATGGTGGTCGTGTAGGGGCGGCCGTTCTAGGGCTTGGATCGGGATGTGAGGGGAAAAACGCGTTTGCGCAATGATTTAGGGGAGGGTATGTTTTTGGTTCTACTGATGTTTGGTTCTCCTGATCTATTCGATTGTGCTGATGTTTTTGGTTGTCCCTTCCCCGCCGGCCACTCCCCACCGGACTCAAGCCGAAGCTCCGCCGTCGTCTACCTCAGGCGGAGCTCCTGCAAGCTCCGCTGCCTCTGCCGGTTACCACGCCCCTCCGCCGGAGCGTGTCGTTCGTCAACACCAGCACGCCGCCCAAGCCGCCCAAGCCGCCCAAGGTCCGGTCCACTCCGCCCCCACCGTGGACTGCTGCGAACCAAACCCAGATCAGCTCAAAGAGAAGGTAATTCTTTTATCTTCCCCATTCCTCTCCGTGATGCAATGTTTCTCCTGCGAATGGATGGTCATGGGATTACTACGATTAGCGAGGTTCTGTAGATACATATAACAGGCACAAACGTAATGCACTTTAGAGATATGCAATCAAGCATTTTTTTTTCTGCAATGGGCTGATAACCAATATAGGCATGGTTGACAAACTGAAATATAAATCATATATAACCCTCACACCAGCAGAGGAGACTGCAGAATTGCTAATGTAAAGAGTTTGTATCTCATGTTTGTGCTAGTAAATGTCAGACTGATGATCTTTTATTGAGGCTGTCTACCTATTGTCAACATGGTCAGTTCATAGAATTAAGGTATTTCCTACTGCACCACAATTATGAGGAAATGGTACTATCCTAGTCTTTCTACGTCTAATTCAGATAGCACAGGCGCTAGAGCAAACAATGTCCCTGTGTCCTTTTGTTGTTCTGTATGTGCCAAAGTGCCCAGCCGCAGTATATGGTGTTTGAGTCCGATTAGGTGCTCCAGCCTGCAAACATTTCTTGATGAGACTTCCAAAACACCAATGTAACATTTGAAATGGAAAATATGGTAGAAACTGTATGCGCCAAACTAGGAATGGTGACATCCAAAATATTTCCAGTGGAGCCATGCTGATAAGCATGGCACTAATGATCGCCGAAACGAAACAGCTTAATGGAAGGGGGATAAAGATTCAATTGTTAACACTATTTAACTATATATAAAATTCTGGCTGCAGAAAGTGTTCTGGTGCTAAAGCGAATTTTACATATCAAACTCTGTCTCTGCAATTTATTCTCAAAAGAAAACTTCTGGCTTCACAATTACCTGGCAAGCAGCAATGGTGTTGCAACCACATAGTGTGAGGCCATTGATTCTGTCTTGAACATCAAAAACACCCCCACCATTGCTTCGCTGCACATGTCATAGTAAGAATAGTTATATTGGATACCACAGACATCTTATTTGTATTTGTAGAGAACTGCGGATGAAGCATTACCATGTAAAAATTCACAGCTATGTAGTTTGGGATTCTGTTTTCAGCTGCAGCATAACAAGTTTGAACCATCTGTGGTAGTCCAACAGAATTCTCTTTGCATGCTTCATTCATAGCAGATCTGGATTAGGTTTACTCCAATAATGTTTTCCCTCTCTCTATTTCATATTTCTTCGTAGCTTAATTTGATTCATAACAGAACTGAATGACTTTGCACTGGTAATTCCTGTAATGCCTCAACCCAGCATAGGTTGCCTAAGCCCAATTCTGCAAACAGATTGTCCTACTCATTTTTTTGTGCACTAATTTTCTCTTTATGATTTGTATTGTACACTTATTTTCTCCATATCTTCCAAGTTATGCTGAACAAGTAGAAATGAGGTGAATTCTTAGTATTGTGGTATATATGATTGTTTGTTGGCTACGTAATGCTGAGGTGACTTCTTCTATATATGGGCCTACTATTAGTAAACCTGCAACCAGATTGTAGAACGCATTTCAAATATAGCTCTTTGATCAACAGGCATGGACCAGGATCCGAAGGAAATTAAGGAAGGATGGGTCTGGACAATTAATGAAGTAGAAGGGATAGCGAGGTCTTTAAAGAAATTAGCCCTAGATAACTACGAACCTTTGTCGTGTCCATTAGCAGCTGAACTTAATATTCTCCTGCAACAAGTTGAGGTCCTTGCTGATGGGCTGGATCAGGTTGCGACGCAGTCCACGGACATGCTTGAAAGCCTCTCAGTACAAGAATGGAAAGACGATTTCGAACTTCAACTTCTAGAACCTACTGATTGTAAAGCAGCTGACAACAAGTCTGATGATAGCGGTAAACGTGATTACTACGATTACTGCTACGAGGAGGATATTGATCTCGAGTCCTTGTACAAGTAGTACCTGTATTATGTAGTACTAATATTTGTGCTTAAGTACTGTGGAACCTTTAATGTGCGTATTGTACGAACTATATATATATAATGTCGAACCTGAAATGTGCGTATTGTATGAACCTAATATATGTAATGTGGAAGTTTCGTTGTTGCTTTCACTCATTTATAATTCTGGTAATGGCATTGATTGATTTCTCTTGTTCTTCTATGATTCGTACTAATGTTCGACTTGTTGTTAACCATATGAGTACTTATGTTAACAGAGCAACTATGGATGCCTACATAAACTTGCTCAGTGAGGGAAATGACAACATCGCTTGGGATGATACCCAGCATTTTAGCCCTATTGAGGAGCAACATTTTGTGCCAACTGAACAAGAAATTCCGTCTAGTAGACCGAATAACAAGAGAACTAAGAATTTCAATGAGAAAGAAGACTTGTTGCTTGTGTCGGCTTGGCTAAACATTAGTACGGATGCAGTACACGGTAACGAGCAGTCTCGCTCTACCTATTGGAGTAGGATCCACCAGTACTATCATGAGAACAAGGATTTCGAGTCGGATCGCATTCAAAACTCCCTTCTAAAACGTTGGTGCACTATTCAAGAGAACATCAACAAGTTCTATGGATGCTACGACCGCATTGAGCATAGAAGGCAGAGCGGGACAACAGAAAATGATAAGGTATGTGTCTTCCATATATAATTTTGTTGTAGCCTCATATTTGTGCTTAGCTATTAATACGTTCTACTATGCGCAGATTGTTCAGGCTTACGGTGTGTTCGCGGCAGAAGAGAAGAAAGCTTTTGCCTTCTTGCACTGTTGGAATGTTTTACGGCACCACCCGAAATGGACCGATCGACTATCCTCTAAGAAACAGAAGACAACCGTACATGCCAGTCCAG
Source organism: Stipa capillata (assembly GCA_019208055.1). Classification (NCBI taxonomy): domain Eukaryota; kingdom Viridiplantae; phylum Streptophyta; class Magnoliopsida; order Poales; family Poaceae; genus Stipa; species Stipa capillata. The sequence goes on from JAGXJF010000226.1 coordinate 512,321, forward strand.
GTTCTTCTTCTTCTACACCTAGCACGAACTCAAGTCAGTGCGAAGCTCAGGTTGGGGATGGTTCTGCAGAAATAGAACTTGTACGCAGGTCATGGTAGGAATGCGGAGAAAGAACGACTTCGACGAGGTAAAAGTGCTTGCTCTAATGACGACATGGTGTACAAGAATGTGTTACAGTCTCTTTGGTCATTCAAAACTGAACAAGATTCCCAGAAGGAGCTAAAGAAAGAAGAGCGCTATGCACGGCATTATGCACTTGAAGAAGAAAGGATTGAGAATGAGAAGTTGGGGATTGCACAAGAAGACTGCAAGATTGCTAATGAGAGAAAGTCGATTGAGGTAAGGGAAAAGGATTTAGATTTGAAGAGGATGCTGGAGGAGGAGAGGATTATGAACATGAACACGAGTGCTATGTCTGAGGCACAGAAGGAGTACTACATAGGCCTGCAGAACGATATCATTGCTCGGCGACGCCGCTGAGCTAAATTAGTTGAACTTATGATTAGTTACTTCTTGTAGTATGTGATGTTTGAACTTATGATTAGTAGCCGTTGTAATATGTGATGTCTGAACTTACGAGTACTAGTTGTTGTGTATTGTGCTATCTGAACTTATTTTTCTTCGTATGAATTATCGGACGTAACAAAATATTCATTGCTGAACTTAGGAGTACGAGTAGGAATTATTATTTCAAGAACAATACGGAAACACATACATAAAACAACTTCGTAGCCGCATAGAACCCTAAACCCGAACAACATGCACAACTAGAAACCTACATGCCTCCGTAGCGTTCCCAAAGGTGCTCAACTAGATCAGCTTGAAGCTGAGAGTGAGTTTGCCTGCTTCTAATAGCATGATGAGTTTGAATGAACTCAAAAAGCTCAGGCGTATGTTCATGAGAAACAGTAACACTCTCTCCTGCTCCTTCGTAGTTGTAGTCTTGTGGGCCTCCGTCCCGCTCATCTTCAACGATCATGTTGTGCATGATGACACAAGCCGTCATGATTTCTCCAAGTACCTGTTGGTCCCAAAGTCTTGCTGGTCCTCGAACAATGGCAAAACGAGCTTGTAGAACTCCAAAAGCTCGTTCGACGTCTTTCCTAGCTGCTTCCTGGGCTTGCGCGAAGAGTTTCTTCTTATTACCTTGTGGAGATGGTATTGTCTTCACAAATGTCGCCCATGTAGGGTATATGCCATCTGCAAGGTAGTATCCCATTGTGTAATTGTGTCCGTTGACGGTATAATTTACTTCTGGAGCGTGGCCTTCAGCTAGCTGTGCAAAGAGAGGTGAGCGGTGAAGAACATTTATGTCATTGTGAGACCCTGGTAAACTAAAAAAAGCGTGCTAAATTCAAAGATCTTGTGAGGCAACGGCTTCAAGAATGATTGTGGGCTCGTGCACATGGCCGGTATACATACCTTGCCATGCCACAGGACAATTCTTCCACTACCAATGCATGCAATCTATGCTCCCCAGCATTCCAGGGAAACCTCTTTCCTCTCCAATAGCAAGTAACCTAGCAGTGTCATTATTGTTTGGAGACCTCAAATATTCATCTCCGAAGACTTGTACAATAGCTTTCACAAATTTTTTAAGACTCTCTATTGCGGTACTTTCTCCAATTCGGATATAATCGTCCGTAGCGTCCGCAGGAACTCCATAGGTTAGCATCTGAAATGCTGCTGTAATCTTCTGCAGAGGTGATAACCCTAGACGTCCAACACTATCTCTTTTCTGGACAAAATAGTTATCATGGCTTACTACAGCGTCCACTATGCGGAGAAATAGAGAACGAGTCATCCTAAACCTGGATGAAAAACATGATTGAGTCCTACACGGGACGAACAACAAGAAAGATGAATACGAATCTATGATAACGGTTGCAAACCTGTGGCGAAAAATAGTTGGGCCATATGTAGGAGAATCCGAAAAGTAGTCTTCGTACAGTCTAAAATGACCAACTTCTCTGTTGCGATTGATTACTGCATGTCCGGGCATTGAACCGACATGGCGTGGAACATTCCTAAGCTGGTAGTGTGTCTGTGTTATGAGGGCTGTAGCAATGAACAGTTCGTCGTCGTCATCTGACGACGAAGAATCAAAGATGGGGTGCATGCCTGAGCTTGGGTGACTCATTGTGATTTCGTGGAGGTGGAGGAGGAGTGCTGCAGGAAGATATGGAATGCCAGGATTTTGGCTAATGGCTTGGTATATATAGAGTTCAAGAATATAGCCGTTACAGATATTCCTGTTTGAAATTTGGCCGTTACAGATATAGCCATTAGGAATATAGCTGTTACAGATATAGCCGTTACAGATATAGCCGTTAGGAATATAGCCGTTACAAATATAGCCGTTACGAATATAACCGTTAGAAATATACCCATTATAAATATACCCGTTAAAATTTTACCCGTTACAAATATAGCCGTTACAAATAAATCCGTTGTACATATACTATTTACAAATAATATGGTAGTTATAGGATATTGATTAAATATAGGAGAGTGAAATATAGGGAGTGAGATTAGGGAAGTGGGTTGGAGGAGAAAGAAATTTAGGGAGGGGATCTTTTGGGAGTGACTTCCCAAATGGAGATTTGGGAAGTGAAATTAGAGAAGTGGGTTGGAGATGGCCTTAGATGTTTCTTTTAAGGATAAGGACCATGCATTATATAACTCATAAAAGTGATTACACCATAGGTTAAAACAAGAAGTTACAACCATGTCCTGAAAAATTACGGAGAAGACCTTGAGATAAAAGTTGAAAGCAACCAGATCCCTACTTTAATACCGTCATTCTCGGAGGAGAAATCGAGCTTCTCGCCAACGGATGGCATTGTGCGTAAGACGCTCGGGATCACTATCCATGGCCTGCCCCTCGGGTCCCAGATTAGCACAAGCCAAAGGACCTCCAGTGCTCTCTTGTGGAGCTTGAGGAGGTTGATGGGCGGTGGCGGTGATCAGTTTTCGTCAGCAGCGATCAATCCTAGAACCCCACCCAAGCCAACTAGGACATCTGATGGGGGGGGGGCTCCATTCTGGACTGTGGAGGAGGTCGATGCTGTGGGTAACTAAAGTGAAATCCCTACTGTGTGGCCTTGCAGTAGAGAGAGGTGTGAAACACAGCAGTCGAGAGGCAACGCGCTGGCCAGGCGAAAGGGGATAAACCCCAAGAACCACAAGGGGTAGCTTATTGCACAAAGGGGGACGAGCTCATTGGAGGATTTTACCACGGCAGATGACTTTGGGAAAATGAAGCCAGCAGCATATGCCAACCTCGACCACAACACCAAAAATCCACCATATCTAGTAGAGGTGGAAAAGGAGTGGCAGAACGCAGATAAAGCCCGAGCTTGATATAGTAGTAATAGGTAGTTAGGTCCCCCAACCAGCTCAACTCCGGCGAGCACCGGCCAGGACGGTTGAGGGGCCAAACGAGTTCTGGAAGTAGGACTTGGTGTCGCCTGAAGATTCACAAGAAAGCTCATTCAGTTCGTCTCCATCGGATGTGATCTTAGTGTCGTTATACAAGTGGCAATGGTAATCGGTTGTCTCAAAGGAGTATGTGAGGGCCGCTATTTGTATCATAATATCGATTGCATGACGATCTAGATTACAGATTAACGGCACATTTTGGTGTGACGTCCTATCACAGTTCGGATTGGTTATGACGATCATTTTTTTAGTAATGTTGGAAGTGGTTTCCTACCAGGAAGCAGTAATGATCTAGAAGCCAAAAGAATACGTTCGTCTTTTCGCGAGTCGGCCGGTGAATTTCACTAGCAGAAAAGTAAAGGGCTGATCACAAGCCACCACATCCACCAAGGGGGCCTGGCCATGGGCCTGGGCTTTGCCGACCCTATGGAGTCTTTACCTTTCGAAAACAACTGCCTGCACAATACGCTTTTGCCCCAACAAAATGCACATGAAGAGGATTTGGGGAGAGGGAGAGAGAGTTTGGAAAGGAGGAGGGTGGATCTGTCATGTAGACAACAGTTAGTGAGGGTATGTCGGTCATTTCGCATTGCACCAATATAAAAAGATGATGGAATGGCATGTGCATAATACCAACTAACAAACCACCGGCAAATGTGCAAACGTTGAAAAACTCCCGTGCGTTTGCACGGGCTAGTGTTTATGTTCTGCAGTTTTGTCAATTATTAAATATGGCCATTGTCTTCTTTGAGCTTGGTTGAAATATAGGAATTGAAAAATAAAAAAATTTAGAAACCCAATTACAAATTTATATTGGATGTAAAACATGGCGAATATAGTAAACATGCTTACATATGTAATTGGAAAATAAGAATCTTTGCTTATTACTATTCCTAGAAAATATCAGATTGATTAAAATAAAATTCTTTGCTTATTACTATTCCTAGAAAATATCAGATTGATTAAAATAAAAGTCTTTGCTTATTACTATTCCTAGAAAATATAAGAGAAATTGCAATCATATGGAATCTCATTTAATCTAGACCGTTATAACTCGGACTCACATATATGGATGGCTAAATTTTTTTCGATTAACGTGGAAATTTTTAGAGAGTCTGTAACTAATATAGTAATAGATAATAGATAGATAGATAGATAGGCAAAAAAACCACATTTGGCCCCATGCGCACCCCAAGAGCAAGAATAACCGCCTGCAGAAAACAAGGTCAAAATAGTCCCTGCGAGTTGCTCGGCAGCTGACACGTGGCATCTGCTACACGTTCAGACCCACGGCCCTCTCCTCCATGCTTCGGACTAGCAACACATGAGTGGGCCCCGTGATGATGCCCTGTCGGGGGCTGGACGCATGACCCGAAGCTGCCGCAGGTGGGACGTGTGGCACCCCACCTGCCGCGGATTAGGCCTACACCATCTGGCCCGCCAGCGCTGCCCCCCGAGCTGGCCGCCCGCTGCCTACCCGCACCTACTGCACATCCCACGTGCGGGATCCGACGCGGCTCGTGCGGGTGTGCGCCGCAGCCCTGCGCGGGCTATCGGCAACCGTCGCGTTGCTAGCCAATTCCCGTCCATGCATAAAAATCAGTGCTGGCCGCCTCAAAATTTGTGCTTACTTTTTGTTACTGTGAGAATCTTGCACTGCAATTGGGTGTCCTCATTTTCATGTTTTCGTTTTGATTAGATTCCCTCTCACTCGATTTAAAACACGTCCTCTTCCTCATACCTCATCCCGCAGAGCTGTCTACGTAGGTTAAACTCTCTCGGCTATCCAGTGTTCCTCACTCGCATCTAAAGAAGTGAGAAAACAGAGAAAATAAGAAGCCAGTTTTGTTGTGGATTTTGAAGCTTTGGAAATTTAAATTAGCAGTCGAAGAAGTAAAAGATATTGCAGATCTTCTTTAAACTTTAAAATACAGGTAATTCTTGTCTTGCTATTAATTTTTGATTTGTTATTAAAATTCTTTATAGTTAGATACATGACACTATATTCAGGAAAGTTAGTTTAAGTTATGAAATTGTTATTTTATGTCACTCATGTAGTATTATAACAAATAGGAATGTTGTAAATATTTTAATATTATAGAAATGGATTCAACTGGTTGCGATAGTAATAGAGATAACTTGAATCTCACTAATTAATTACTACATAACAAAAAATATTATTATTTTTAGTCAAGAAATTAAACTAACATAGTCATCATCATATCAATTATTTGTCATATGACATTTAACACGTACAATATCAGTGTCACGGCCCATTGCCAAGTTGCATCTGAATTCTTTAACCTCTACTTGCAAGTTGCCGCTGATTTGAACACCAGATCCTTCAAAACTCTGAGGTCTCTACATAACGAATAACAACAAGATTGTGTTCAAAGTTTATATCACCATAAGTACGTACTAACCATTCTGCTAATTAATATTTTTGGTCCTAGAAAATAACCTAAAACATCACTTGCGTACATGAGATAAAGCAAAGAAAGTAACAGTATAAAATGCCGATTTCCAACTGACGATGAATAGTATAGTACCCCGAGGATGTATCTATATACGAGTCCCTGGATTATAGTAATAAGAATACCTATCCGGTAAGTATCCCCAGGAGATAAGGTAACCCCCTGTAAGGAGGGAGGACACCCCTTAAACTAAGAAGTCAATCCCAACATTTAAGAAAGCCAGAGTTCTACTCGGGCATAAGTCCATGGCCGATACGACTCGGGGAGCCCCTATAAAAGGATCAGCAATCCCATAGGTGGGGGTTGGGGGAGGAGACAAGTCTCTTAGGTCCTACAAGTCTCAGAAGATCAAGTTAGAAGCCGGAAGCCATCCAGAAGCTCTAGCGATTCTCACGAGAAGACCCGCCACCTCGAAGGAGTCGAGCCCTGCGAAACTAGTCGAAGTAGCATCCAATTAGGTCTAGGATAGCCACTAACATACACATCCTTTGTAAGATACTCTTTGATCAATATATACAAACATGACGTAGGGTTGTTATCCTGAGGGAGACCCGAACCTGTATAAAAAGGGGTGTTTCCTTGCCGTCAGATCTCTTGGCCTTGTGCCCTAGGGGTCCCTACCCAACAAGTATCTCTATCTCACGACTACCTTAAGATCGGCAGTTCACCAATCGTCGACAGATGGCGCCGACCGTGGGGACCTCTCCGGCTCAAGCCGTCAAGGAAGTGTCGGAGTCGGCAAGAAGTGTAACTAGTCGCGATCAGCCCATGACGCCGACTGCATGGCCCTTCTCGGTCCGACTCGTGTCTCAAGGGTCAAACCGGTCGCACCGAGGACTTTGACGTCCTCATCCTGAATAGGGGCACCCGCCCGCTCAGCCTCTGAGTCGGGAGCCTCGCGGCCTACCCGCTACAAAGGAAGACCCGGATAGTATTAGTTATGCTATTCGGACGAACCATGACTACACAAGGCAGAAACAGTTAACTCACCGAGAGGATCTCCTTTTGGTTGTCGGGGCTGAGCCTCAGGATCGGTAAGGGCACGTCAATCCGCCCGCTTTGAGGAGATTGCTCGAATAGATTGTTCAACCTATTCCAAAACTCCTTGGGGGAAAGATCTACACGATCAAAAGAAGTCTAACGAGTGAGAAGACAGGAGTTTTCTGACTTGAACGACACGGAAGGGTTCGGGCGCTCACCTGTGTCGAAGTCCCTTGTCTGGTCCTTGCTCTCCGAGATCACCCAGGCAGGTGTGACCCTCGACTGGAGAGGGCTGATTCGATGCCGAAGGAAGTCCTTGGCCACGTCCCGTGCTGACAAGTCTCTGCCGGCAAGGGCGGTGATGTCTCCAACGAGGGCCTTGTGCCACCTGGTTTCCTTCAGGGCCTCCGACTAGCTCTTGTTCGGGAGGGGCGCCAGGCCGCGGTAGTGGATCTCGGAGGAGAGGGGGCTAGCAGTGGAACCACCTCGAGTGCTAGCCCGACCACGACGACTTCCAGGAGGAGGAGATATAGGCATCCTTCCTCCCATCCCGAAGTCGGAATCCGGTGCCGCCGACGACACCTCCATCGCTGGCCTTCATCCGGCGGAGGTTGTAATAGTACCTCCAGAGCTCTAGGCTCGGCCTGATACCGAGGTACGCTTCGCATAGATATGCGAAGACCGCCAACATCAAGACCGAGTTCGGATTGAGATGTACCAACTCGAGCCCGTAGAACTGGAGCACTAGGAGAAAGAAGTGAGAAGGTGGGACTTGGAATCCACACCTGAAGAAGTCTGCGAAGATGATGGTCCAGTTCATGTCTGGACTTGGGACCGTCTCTTTCAAGGCCCCCCGGTGAGGTACGAATACCTCCGGGAGGATAACCTCCTCTGCCACGAGCTTCTTGAGGGCGGCGGAGTCCATCGCCGAGGGCTCGAACTCAGGGATGACGGAGATCGGTTGACCGAGATATCCTCCGCCGATCTCTTGGTCTCGGGGGACTTCTTCACTGCGCTTTTCTTTCCCATGATCATTGACGGTGGTCGGTGACGACGAAGTAGGGATTGGAGACAGGGGCGCAGGGAGGAAGATGGGAATGCTAGGAGGCAGAGAGCAATGCGGGAAAAATCCCAACCAACTCTTGGTCTCTTAAGAGATTCAATTTCGCCTGACCGGAGCGCGGTTAAACGGCACGATCTGTTCCATCGCATTAAATGCGGATAGTTACTTTCCCCGCATGCGAGACGGCATGCGCGGGAAAACGAGGGTCTAACAAACCCACGACCCCGACGAGCGCGTTATGTTTTGGCTAACGTCAGCCGAACAGTAGCGCAGAAAAAGGAAAGATTCTTCATCAACACGCGAAAATTCTACCACGACGGTTCGGTTTCCCAGAAACCAACCAGGCGAATGCGTGTCCGTGATTGACGGATCAGATTAAATCAAAGATACTTCTCGGGCAAGCTAGCCTAGACTACTCGGAGGTTTATCCCGACAAGGATATCACGACTACTCGGTAGAGATAGTGCCTACTCGGGAATATGGTTAACAAGTACTCGATTTCACCTACTCGGAGTTGCTTCCCGAAAAGGGCAGATTTCCTACAGAACAGTCATGACTTCACTTCACGTACTGATGGGGGCTTGATGATGAATAGTGTAGTACCCCGTATACGAGGAGGTATCTGTATACGAGTCCCTGGATTATAGTAATAAGAATACGTATCCGGTAAAGATCCCCAGGAGATAAGGTAACCCCTCGTAAGGAGGGAGGACACCCCTTAAACTAGGAAGTCAATCCCGACGTTTAAGGAAGCTAGAGTTCTACTCGGGCATAAGCCCATGGCCGGTACGACTTGGGGAGCCCCTATAAAAGGATCAGCAATCCCATAGGTGAGGAGACAAGTCTCTTAGGTCCTACAAGTCTCAGAAGATCAAGTTAGAAGTCGGAAGCCATCCAGAAGCCCTAGCGATTCTCAAGAGAAGACCTGCCGCTTCGAAGGAGTCGAGCCCCGCGGAACTAGTCGAAGTAGCCTCCGATTAGGTCTAGGATAGCCACTAACATACACATCCTTTGTAAGATACTCTTTGATCAATATATACGAACAGGATGTAGAGTTGTTATCCTGAGGGAGACCCGAACCTGCATAAAAATGGCGTTTCCTTGCCATCAGATCTATTGGCCTTGTGCCCTACGGGTCCCTACCCAACAAGTATCTTTATCTCACGACTACCGTAAGATCGACGGTTCACCAATCGTCGACACCAACTAACCAAACAACTAATCTGCAACTTACATGTAAATTTTTTTACCTCTACTTGTATATCTTGACTTGATCTACTTTTCTTCAACTACTGCAGGCACTGATTTCAACTCCAAAATCTACAAAAATCTTTCCAAAGTCCCAACTTCTCTCATTGTTCTTCTCTATTGTTGAGATGAGAAGTACAAGAATGAGAGAAGATAGAGACAGCAAATGAGATGGTGAGAGGGAGCTGGATAACGCCTGGGGTTAAAACTACCGGAGAGCCTTAGATGCTTCAATAGTTCTGACACGATAAGATATTACCGGGTCTATTCGCAAAAGTCATAAAAAAATCACGTGCGGAAAGCTAAATCTAAGCTGACGGTGGCACCGTAGGATTTCCGGACACGGATTCTGAGATAAATCGCGGGGATTTTGAGGATAACAGTGTGCAAAGAAGAAAACACTGTACAAAAAATGACGTAGCACTTGTGACGGGCCTCACCCGCGACAGTGTCTGCAGCAGTAGCGTTGTCGGCGTGCAGCGCACGCACACTCACGCGCCATGTTGGATCCAGCACGTGGGAGGCGTGGCAGGTGGCGGGCAAGCAGCTCGGTCAGGATGCCGCGCGTCTGACCCTGAGGGGTCGAGGCTTGAACTGATGATATATCTGCAAAATTCCCTTCTCTAAGAGAAGCCGCCCGACTCATCCCGAAACGGTCACGGTATCATATACCGCTACTGTATTAATGCATGCAAATGCAATATTTCTCCGTTGATAACACAATACAAATTAATCATTGTTTTATTTGGAGTTCTTCACATTCACATGGAATCAATGTTATATTTCTCTCGCCGCGGTCGTCGTCATCACGCTAACTGAAGCTACTCTTTCTTCTCGAGGAGATCATAGTACACCATGGGCTTTGTGCAATTCTTCGAGAACGCTTCCTGCATAATCAACCACAAAACCACTGAGTCGAGAAGACAAGTATTATAATATCTAGCCGAGTGATTTCGCAGGAAAATCGACTAATGATGCGATATGATGTGACAGGATGTTGTGCTCACCTGCATCGCATAGGCTAAGTGCAGCAGCGTCGCCTCCGACCACGGCCTCCCGATGAACTGGAGGCCGACTGGGAGCCCTCCCCTATCGTACCCGGCCTGCAAAATTGGAAATATTCAGTGTCAGTACATTTTCACGCAAGCTATAGAAACCATGAAGACAAGTTCAGTCGATCGGCGCATACCATTACTGTGATGGCCGGCAAACCAAGGAAGTTCCCTGCGATCGAGTACCTCACTAACGCAGCTAATTAATTTGGTTCAACAAGATGCCCAGTTAGTACGCACATTGTTGTTGCTATTCATGGATTTACGGTACGTATTGACAGGAAAATGATTCAATTTCCTCAGTAATCGAGAAAAATTCCCGTGTTCGAAGTTCCAACCGGGGCCTAAAGAGATGATCAAATCTCACTGTTCATTACCTGCGTTTATGTAGTCGAGTTCTCCGGTGCCCAGCGCATCGTCCTGCAGCTTATACGCGGTTACACTGCACGGGAAAGTGTACAAAAATTACATGATAATATACCATGCGTAGAATTTCCTTTTGACTTCAACGAGTAAAAGTTTCACAGAGAGTGGTGATAAGATTTCCACGAAGAAACGATGTGAACAGTAACATGATGAACAATGGTAGATACGTTGAAGAAGATCCAGATCACCCACCCAGTCATCGGTGTGACAATCGCGTCGGCCGTCTCGAAGATCTTCTCGTGGAAGTACATCTGACGGTTCCTGCAAATTAACACGTCCATCTCTGAAGATCAGATCGCACATTCAGAAGTTATCTGAATGTAACAGTAGCAGACTATGATCAGGCTCACCGAATCCGTTGCGAGTTCAGGTAAGCCCTGCTGCTGAACGACCCGTATGCTCTCAGCGCGATCCTCACGTCCCACCCGATCTCAGACCTCTTCCTGCACGCACAGACTCATAGAACTCATAAATTTATTTGTTGCATCAAATCAAATTGCACATCAAGAACCAGTTCAAGCTGCTTTACACTTTCTGGAGGTATTTCGCGACGGAAGCCGAGCACTCTGAACCCATGGTCACGTAGTGCGCGAGCCGCATCTCCTCGATCTCAGGCACGGTCACGTCCACGGTCTTTGCCGCGGCGAAGAATTTTTTCCAAGAAATGGTATTCTCGTTTTCAGTCAGATCGCAACATGGAAACTGTGATAGAGTTCACGAGCCTTTCGTTCAGAATCACACGAAGAACTTTTGTCTTGGTATATCTTACCTCCCACCCGTATTGTTCGCGCAGGATGTGGAGGGCTTTGTCGCAGCAGCCTCTGATGTCGTCGGAGCAGTCGTCGAACCACTGCGTTTGATTTTGTCGCAAAAATGTCACGGCAGTGTTCATCAGGCTTGGCATCAGATGTTTGCCTCCTTGGGATTCAGACGCTCACCTTTGCGTATCTTGCTAGCCTGATGTTGGGCATGGATTGGGCAGATGCCAGCAGAGGTAGATTCAGTTGAGGCTGCAAGTATATCCGTCAGAAAGCCCGTTTCACTGAACCGTCGAGTTAATTTTTGTTGTCCCAGATATTGTAGTTGGTGGTGATAATATGTCTGTCTTCTAGTTTCAGAACACGTAACACAACTTCTACAGGTTTGCTACTCGTTGAACGTGGATGCCAGCGATACCGATTTTTTTTTCCACTTTTACTTTGAAAAAGTTTGATTAGTTTCAAGTAAGTGTTAGTCGTTTTCGACCGTTGGATTTGTATATATGGAGATCTTTTTGTGAGAATGATTTATGTGGAGGTCAATGTTCCACACGGTTTGGATTTTTTCCCATTATTTCGATCGCAGTTACAGACATTCAGCTAATATAATGCGAAGAAAGCTTAAATTTTACCTGCGAGTGACTTGGTCGTGACTGATCAACAATCGCCGCATAACTGAAAAGATCAATGGCAACACAAGATCAGATGCAGTAAGATATATAACAGAAAATTTTAGTTTCTGAACTGACGCGACAAGTGCGTCCTCGACCGTCGCCGCCAGGATGCCGGGCATCCCGACCGTCCAATTCAACGGAAGAAGCCTGAGTTAAAACACAGCAGCTAGTGAACACAGCACAAATATATATACACGAAGTGCATCGAAGACGATGAGGTGTGAGCTGCGTACCCGGACTTGGAGAGCCGCCCTGCGGTGGGCTTGAAGCCGACGACGCCGCAGAGCGCCGCGGGCATGCGAACGGATCCTGATCAAACAGCACCGGTTTACGTACTATCAGTTAGTGCGGCGTTGCTCAAATTAATCACCAAAGACTTGATAGAGTGAATGCGTACCGCCTCCGTCGGCGCCGAGGGCGACGGGGCAGAGGCCAGCGCAGACCGCGGCGGCGGACCCGCCCGACGAGCCGCCGGAGACCATGCCGACGTTGTACGGGTTCCTCGTCGGCCTGCAACGCCGGATCACGTAAGCTCGAACCCAAACAAATTCCAACGTAGAACGTACAGTTAAGAGCGTGCGCCGTACCCGTGGTGTGGGTTGATGCCGCTGGTGCCGGCGCCGAGCTCGTGCATGTTGGTCTTGCCGGCGAGGATGGCGCCGCAGGCGCGCAGCTGCGCCACGCACGCCGCGTCCGCCGCGCACGGCCTCATCTTCCCCAGCCACCTCGTGCCGCCTGTACATGTTTTGTCACCTACTTTTAGTGCACCTTTTATTTTGGTCTCAAACTCGCATACAAAATTTCCGTCAGTGAACTGAACCTCATTATTAGTCGCTTAAAAAAAACATTTTCTGTGATTCTTCGAAGAACTAAAAACTGCAAAAAGAAAAGAGGCTACCCAAGGCAGTGGCAAACTGGCAACTTATTATTCATCGTTGCTGCCAATTTTTGCCTTGCCAAAGTTGGGGCAAGTCAATTGGGTGTCAAATTATGGCAAGCAGAATGTGACGTAACATAGGAATTGGCAAAATTTGGCACCAAACCAAATGGTGGCAGGAATTTTGTTGGCAAAACAAACTTCAGTAGCAAACCGTTGTGGAATTAGGATCCATGGAGGATGCCATTGCTAACTTCTAACTTCCGCAACTTACTTGTTGTCGTACTGTGCAATATAGAATCTACCGAGGAACACACAAAAAGCAAAGTACGAGGCATGAGTTACTTGTGTTTGACTCAAAATGCCCATGCTAACTGTACCCTATCCATTAATCTATAGTTCTAATAAAAGTACAAATTTGGGTTTGATCCAAACAATATCAGTCTTCCAAAAAGATCAGTACTTTACCCGCGAATCACTCTCCTACTAATTAGCCTTAACTTCTCTGATTTCAAATCGTCTCCAACACCTAATTAAGTTGGGCTCAATCAGTACAGCAATAATGGTTTGAAAACGGAGGGATGGAGATGGCCATGGTTGTGACTATTCTATAGCAGATTTTAGAGAGTAATACATGTACATTTGCTTTTCTCAATATAGAGAGTGGATTTTGTACATGTACATGTGGGTACATGAGTTAAGGATTTAGGTCAATTCTCATATTTATGCATCTCAAAAAATTCTCTAAAAATTCATAGATGTTCATCATGTTATAATGTACAAACTCACAAAATTTCATGCAAAAATATAATCAAGAGTGCCCTACACAAAAAGGACAAAAAATTGTTGCTACATTGTTTTAAAAATAAGTTGAATTTTTTGTCTTTTTTGTGTAGGGCACTCTTGATTATATTTTTGCATGAAATTTTGTGGGTTTGTACAATATAATATGATGAACATCTATGAATTTTTGAAGAATTTTTTGAGATGCACAAATATGAGAATTGAACTAAATTCTTAACTCATGTACCCACATGTACATGTACATTTGCTTTTCTCAATATATTAACAAAAATCATGAGATAGGAAAAAATATTAAATAGCATGCAATTATTGTTACCAAACCAAAACTTTGGCTCCTAACTATCTCTGTATGCGGTGGAGGACAATTCATATATTTAGATGGTATTATTTCCTATTTGAAGGTATGATTTCGTGATTATATTATTTAAGGACTAAATTACACTACGGTGTGGCCACCATTGTCTTACGTGCGGCAGCCTGACGCTATAAAAGAATATAGTGACGCTATATACTGTACATGCATGCATTAGTTCTGCAATTCATATTCTTTTCTCTTTTCAAATTAAAGCAATCACGTGGCTCGACTAAAAGGGACATGCAAGTCAGTCCAAAGAAGATGATTTTGTCAAAGTCTTATAATTATAAAGATTTAAAATGTTTTAGAGTTGAGGCCGTTTGTCTGATCTTCTATTAATTGTTATTGTTGGGTTTGTCTTAACAAGGACTTCAAAATGAGAATCTACTTGATATGTTTTGATAATTTTTTTTATCATCAACAGTTACTAGATTAGTAGCTAACAACTATCTGGTTATTGGCGAAAGGTTGACAGGTAATAACTGACCTATTTTTAGGCATCATCACACAGTTATATAAGTCTAGAGATGAAGAAGTGGAGTGTTATCAAGTAATAACTGTTGTTATTGATGGTACGAAACCATAAAATTACTGTTAAGCAAGTCTTAGGGGTATAGGAGCGATGTTTACCTGTCTGATAACAATTAATTATACATTGATAGCTTGTCACAAACAATATGGTAACTCATTTTTTATTATCTGATAACTACTAATGCTGAAAAAAATTCATCAGATTATACCCATATGAGATCTAGTTTTGAAGCCCTAGTCAAGACAAATACAATAACGGATTGTTAAATGGATTTACGGTTTGAGAGATAAATTATTTTCTAATTCAGAATTCAGCACTTAATGTGTCGCTGTCACCAATTTAGTCCCTTTAGTGGAAACAAGATGAAAAGTCTCCTGCATGCATAGGAAAGCGCCATACATTAAGATTTGGGTGGACACGATCCCCAATTAGAATTTTCAAGTATTTACAGGTATATGTTGCAAAAAAAAAGTGCAATGCATGTGTAATATTGCTAGTACAAGTCAAAGCCCAACTTCTTCACTATTTGCGCATTAACAAACATGCACATAAAATACACGTTTTCCATAATATATACTATATAGAATATGTACTCATATATAAAAAACTACTCGAATAAAAGACCGTACACCAAACATATGTTAAAAATATAAATATTATTTTTTTATGAATAAATAAATACCATGTTAAAAACCAAAATATAAAGTATGCATAACAATTTTTTAGGTATACAAATTAAAATTAGAGAGCAATTCAGAGACAACAAATATAACTAGAAAGTGATAAATATAGGAGCGATTAAGGAAAGGTACAATCTAATTTTGGTTCACAATCATTAAACGGAGAATTATGATATTGGATTGAATCTACGTTAGTTCAATCTACATTATTCCTTTTCTTGAGATTACTCTCATTCTTCTTCGATGCATGCATGTCAAACGGGCACTTTTAAAACGTACTCGGTTAATGCATAGGAACCATGTTCATTTTATCATTGAACAGGGTGCATTAATAGTGCTAGATAGGCTCCTTTACGTACGTGTAAAATAGAACAAATGCATACAGTCCCATCAAGAGAGGTTCAGGAGCAAGTTAAATTGCTTGACTAAGATGTGTATGCATGCAAAGTGCCCGTGTGACATGCACGCATGAAAGCAATATAATTGTAGTAACATTGTTTCTATGCATTAACAGATTTTAAAACGACCTGCTCTATGACATGGAGGGAGTATGCCACAGTAATTTCATTTCGTTTCTGGTTGTTTGTAGGTCTTTACCGGTTGTTTCGTACGGCATGCAGTCGATCTCGTCCTTCACGGCCACCAGCACCCCATCCATGGCAGACAGGGGGGCTCCTGCATGCACAGTTACAAGTAATTAATTCAACCAATCAAATAACCGGACGCCCAGAAACGGCACGTGCGATCGAATTTTTCACGATCCAACAAATGAGTAATAAATAATAAAGAATTTCAATCATGAATATATTAATCTGGATGACATGAATGCTGCGTGAGGAAGATTCCTCTCGAGATCGATCGATCGGACTTCAATTTCTACAGATCAGATCAGCAAATCCCTGGATGCACCGAAAGGAACACCTCTGCTCTGCATGCAATTATGCATGCATCCAGCCAACAACAACCCGTCCCTCCGAGCAATCACTGCCTCATCCTTCAGAACCATGGATGTACGTGTGCGTACTATGTCCAGATCATCCAATACGCACGAGTTATTGCAACGCAACGTTGAGCCGAGGCAGCCGTTTCTGTGAAGATCTTTGCTACTGTCTGAAACTCTAGATTTTTTGTTTCTTGTCAGCTTCGAGCTTTGGTGCTGAATCTGCTGCAACGAGCTGCATACGTGCGTGCGAGCTCCACTGCTCTTCATCACTCCCCTTGTGCGAACATCTTCAGAGATCAGTTCAGACCTCAGAGACCTCACGGCCGGGGCAGGCTCTGGAAATGGCAATGCCTTTCTGCAAAAGGACCTGTTGATACGAATGGCAATGACAATGGTAGGCGGTGCTACTGTTCCTCGTGGAGTACTGGTCCCAGCCAATGACAACTACTTTATTCGGAATCTGATAAGCTGGACCATGAAGGTGATCAATGGCGATGAAGACAAGACAGTGAGGCACCGGTGAAGGTGGTACGAGTACCATTCTTCAGTACTTGTGTTACTGGTTAATTTGTTGCCTAAATGTTTCGTTAAATTTAATCGGTTCGGGCCGGTAACGCTCGCTCCCACCCTCCCCCTCCCATTTTAGATAAATTCATGTAAATTTGATTTGGGATTATTCCAGCCGCAAAATTTCTGGTTACCCCTAGGCCCTTCAAAAAGAAATCCGGTTACCGTGGTCCCGGATCTACCGCGCCCTCCGGTATTTTTTCATACCGGTGCCAAAACCTTGCTGGTGATTCATTGAATGGAGGAGCCAGGGATTTTGTTTATACCTTGCTGGTATCTGAGGGTGGACTCCTCTGCCTGCCTGATGATGTCTTGAGGATTGTAGCTGATGAACAAGGCCATGTTAAGATCAGGGCCTGAACATTCCTTCACTGCAGCTAGAAACCTCCTCGCGACCTGCGACAAAGAAAGATGTGTCGTCATTGCCTGCCCGTGGTGCTTGGAGCGCAGGAATTTCACATGAATCGGTTTATTGCCGGCAAAAACATGAAAATAATTCCCCCGTGCTAAATGGGGCTTACAGAGTAGAGTGGCTCAAAGAAAAGCTGAATTCATTTTGTTTAGGCTGAAACAAATCTTTACCATGACAGGAGTGATCTCTCCTGAACTGTAGGCCTTCGCGAAGTCCCGTATCGTCCAGCGCTCGAGGCCCGACGATACTCCGACGAGCGGCGGTTCCAGGCGAGCAGGGAGGCAGCTGACGGCCTCCTGAACATGTTCTGCCGGCGACAACCCGGGCTTCGTCCGGCTCACATTCTGCTCAGGGATGTCTGCAGCAACAATGGTTTTGAGTTAAACCCAAAGTGAAACCTTTTGTTTTTGCTGAATTTATATGCAATAGTTTCGCATAATTGAAGGTAAGAAACAGATGGAATAACCTTGCCAGGTGTGAGTTGCGGTGAACAGTGGCAGCTCCGGGATTTCTGCATCCGAGACAAGCTGCAGTGATGCGTTTTAAGTAATTTGGCAGATCAGAGAAAGAGAATGCTTGACAAAAGATCTCCCAAAAATGTGCAACAACATTACGGTTTCAGTGCTACTGTAGTAAGTCAAATTCAGAACATCCAGCACAATTAATGTGATTAAGCTGTAGTTACTACTGTTTTACATGGCAATTAACCATGATTAGCTTATAGTGCATCTGCAACACTAGAAAGAACAGAAGGATATTCCTTTAATAAAAAAATGGAGAAGTTTTGATCACCTTATCGACGAGATTATCTTTCTTGAGGATGTAAAGCACGATGGGACCGACGATCGGCGTCTCCAGAACCCACGCGAACATCTTCACCGGAAGCCCAGCAACACGAGGAGCTGAAGAACACAACAAAGAAAAGTTTCAGCAGAAGCATAGAAATCACTTCCAAGAACGGAATTCTGAACTCCAAATTATCAAATCATGAACAAGCAGGAAATAACCTTTAACTTTAGGACTAATATACAGCTCGTCGCTGTCAGGACCGAGATTGACCTCGGAGGCCGGCTTGTACACCTTGGAAGCCGAGCAGAAGATGCCCATGATTAGTGACCGGGCAAGAAGAAGAAATCCCTGAGAAGCTTTGCCTGTGGAGACCGAGGTCGTGGTTGGCGATCTGCGGTGAGCTCATATATATAAATGTACACATATATTTATACTGTGCTAATGCGGTAAATCTGTGAAGGTTTTTACTGCTGGTTTTCTGGTAATGATTTTATGACAACTTAGCCACATATTTACTATCACTCACAGTTTTACGACCATGATTTTACTACCTTTTGATCACCATTTTTACGACCAGTATTTTACTATCTTCTGGTCACCCTTTTATGACCATAGCCACACTTTTACTATCGCGCACTCGCTCTTTTAAATTAAACAATAAGAAGGAGGTGGAATTGAAACCGTTGTCCTCGTCCACATAGATTTGCGCCTCTAACTAACTAGGATATCCAAGTGATTGTGAATAATTTGATAAAACATTTCCTTTCTAGTATGGTATGGTTGAACACGCGGTAAATTGATGAGCACGAGATCATAAAAACATAGAAAAAAGATAGTAATTTTGGATGGGTTTTACCAGTCATTATAATACTAAAAAGTGGTAGTAAAAGCACACTCGCGATGCAGTAATTCTCGTAGAGAATTTTACTACCTATGTCACGAAAATGATAGTAAAAACCATCTTTAAAATTATGACATTGTGCGTGTAGTTTTATCATCGGCGTATAGAATAACTTATCCTACTTTTAACTACAGATTAGATATATATATATATATCTACTTTCAACTACAGATTAGATATATATATATATATATATATATAGATAGATACATACATAGTCAAATATACGACAACGCTAATTCTCGCGCCGACGGTAAATCCGTGACGGTTTTCACTGGTAGTTTTCTGGTATCGTTAGTAAATCACTATTGGCTGAGAAGGATTTTACAATAACCTAGCTACAATATGTACTATCACTCATAATTTTACGTTCATGATTATACTACTTTTTGGTCACCCTTTTATGACCAAAATTTTACTACCTTTTAGTCACCCTTTTACGATCACTGCTACACTTTTACCATCGCATACTCGTGCTTTGACTTAAAAAATAAGGAGGAGGTCGGATTCAAACCGTGGTCCTCATGCACATAGCTTTGCATCTTTAACCAACTGGGTTTTGCAAGTGATTGTGAACAATTAGATAGAATATTTTTTTTCTAGTATGGTATGGTTGGATATGTGGTAAATCGATGATCATGAAATTATAAAAACATAGAAAAAAGATAGTAGTAAGAACACACTCGCGATGTAATAATTCTTGCAAAGAATTTTACGGCATGGGTCACGAAAGCGATAGTAAAAACCATCCTTAAAATTACGATGTTGTGTGCATAGTTTTACCGTCAGTGCGCATAATAGCTTAGTCTGCTCTCCAGATGCAGATTAGGGGATATATCGACAATGCTAATCGAGCACAGATTAGCTTATTTTGCAGGCCGACAGTAAATCCACGATAATTTTTACTACTGATTTTTTGGTATCACAGATAAATTATTGTCGGCTGAGAAGGATTTTACGACAACCTAGCCATACATTTACTATCACTCACAATTTTATATTCAAGATTTTAGTAACCTTTGTTTACCTTTTTACGACTATGATTTTACTACCTTTTGATCTCCTTTTATGATCACAGCCACACTTTTACCATCACGCAGTCGCCTCTTTAGATTAAAAAATAAGGAGGAGGTGTGATTCGAGCCGTGGTCCTCGTGATTCGATCCAACTGGGTATGTAAGTGATTATGAACAATTAGATAAAACACTTCTTTCTAGTATGGTATGATTGAACATGCAGTAAATCGATGACCGCAAGATTATAAAAACATAGAAAAATAATAATTTTGGATGAGTTTTACTTGTCATTAATAATACTAAAAAGTGGTAGTAAAAATACACTCGCAATGTAGTAATTCTTATAGAGAATTTTACTACCTGGCTCACGAAAACAATAGTAAACCATCCTTAAAATTACGATACTATGTTTTGCCATCGGCCCGCAGTATAGTTATTCCGCTCTCAGCTGTATATTACATGTCCTTCTTTGCTTGGGTTGGCCACAGTTAATTCCTGCTATATTTTCAGAGTTAGTAGCTCTTTTTTCTTCTTCTTATCTTTTCCTGTTATGGTTAGTATTTTGTTCATCTTAGCCTGTTGTTCATGATAGGTTCATGTTATATGTCATGCGCCAGCGTTAGAGTCCGGTAGAAAATGACACCAGTAGGTGCCGGATGAGGGATCAGACCTGTACAGTTTTTCCCTTTGTTTTGTTTTCTCTTTCTTGATTCTTTGCTTGTAACTTCTTGAGCTTAATGAAATGAAGGCAGTTCTCTCTATTATGCGATTGAGCTTCGGAACAGGAACTCAGTCACACGCCACATGACCCACTAAATTTCAAATCAAATTCATTAATCTGATTTGATCTGATTTTGTCATAATATACAACCATTTAGAGACGCAAGTGGCAGAGACATCGGCCACGCACCTTCACCATCGCTATTTAACATCGAGGAACGGATGTTGACATTGCTGCATGTCCCCCTTTTATTATGCTTTTTAAAGCGAGATGCTTAATATGCCGCGGTCTGTCATGATGACAGGGACCATGGCACAGGTTGACTGGAGTCGGAGAAGAGAACCGCGTGTAACGTTAGAGCCGACGGTGAAGCCAAAGAAATGGGGTAGTAAGATGATGGCATGTCTTCTAGCAGGGCGGGGATGGAGAAGGAGATAGGCGGCGAAAAGGAAGGAAATCAGAGGGGTGCACGGCGGTCACCAGAGAAAGGGATAATCAGAAGGAGATGTCCGTGATTCACAACATGGTGGGTAATGACATGTATGTCATGCTTGATGTGCACATTCACAAAATACAATGACAATTTATCAATGCATCTATTCATCTCTTAGTTATTCCGTAGCAATACATGGGCTCTTTACTAGTGATTCATAGTAAACCTAAAAGCTACCTCTATGACTACACAGTTGCACAATAGTGCTGGACAATCTCTAAGTAAATTATTACATATGTCGGAAACCAATCTTAGGTATAAGGATTGCACATACACTCTGTGTAAAATGACACTTAAGAATATAACAATTTTTATGGTGTCATGCAA
Source organism: Stipa capillata (assembly GCA_019208055.1). Taxonomy (NCBI): domain Eukaryota; kingdom Viridiplantae; phylum Streptophyta; class Magnoliopsida; order Poales; family Poaceae; genus Stipa; species Stipa capillata. Next base: position 533,855 of record JAGXJF010000226.1, read on the forward strand.
TGGATCGATCCAATGCCATATTCTCAAACATGTATCCACATGACTAATTCCAATATCTCATATATGACCAAAAAACATGATAATCAATTAAACATGTCATAATCTATAAATCATAGGTGTCCCACATAGTGAAAGAGAATACTCTCCTGACCTACACATCGTAAGATGTACACTGTCTTAGAGAGATAATTTATAATAATAAAATACCATGAATAAAGTGTCTAACAAGCAAGTTACGTACTTCTCTATCAGTACAAGTACACTAAAGACGATATAATTAATCTACCACCAATAGAAACTACTCCTCGTGCAATGACAGATCTAGTTTGGGTTCCAGCTCCCTTAGGTAATTTTTAGATAAAGGAAGAATTATATTACTTTGGGCCTCTACATATCAAGATGCACACAGCCAATGAACAGAGTAATCAGTCACATAAACAGTCTAGCACAAAAGAACAAGAAAACATAAAGGACCGTACGATTGCACACGATATAACTAAACAAGGTGCCCTATGGAGTGCTAGCAGCACCAATTCTAGGCAACTGCCGCCAAGCACTAGACGAGAATAAGTGAAGTACCACCTGTCTCAACAGGTTGCTCCTAGTCTCCAAAGATGATCGCTGATCCTCTTGCTGCAGTGGAATCCATGAACGCAGAAGATGTACGCATATGAACACCACTTGATTTGGATGATAAAATAACTTTCGATCAAAAATTACATCATTACGGCAAAGCCAAATAGCCGAACATAAAGCAAGAACACCAATAATAACTTGATCTCTGATATTATCATCGATATTATAATACCAATTTCCCACCATATGAGCGACAGAACGAGGGGGTATCAAGTTAAAAGCTAGTTCTACCACCCGCCAACAAAATTGAGCGACATGACAGTCAAAAAATAGATGTTGGATGGTTTCGTTCTGAGAATAAAAATAACATTTGGGGCAACCATTCCAGTTTCGTTTAATCAATTTATCTTTTGTGAGTATAACCCCTCTGCCTAGATACCAAAGAAAAATCCTAGTTTTGAGAGGTACTCTCAATTTTCAAAAGTGTTTATGGCGAAACTGAGCAGTAGAGTTCATCAAGAAATGATACATAGACTTAACAGAAAACTGTCCGTTAGAATTTAAACCCCAAATGAGTCTATCCCGGTTCCCAGCAACCGTGAACTCTGCAATATCTATTATTAAGTTATTCCACTTCACCAACATAGGCCCAACGATCGCTCGTTTGAAAAGATAAATTTAGCGGTGTAGTCTGAAAAACCGATGCCACCGTCACATGTTTATTTTGGGCCACGTAGAATAACAGCGAATACTTGTCTTCCAAAGGGGTAAACCCAAACCAAACATCTTCCCAGAATCTCGTTTGGCAACCATTACAAATTTGGGAGCGACAAAGAGGGAAGAACAGGTCCTTAACTCCCATAAGGCTAGTCCAAAAATGAGAATTCCCCGGCTTAGAAATGACTTGGGATAACGGTTTAGATCTAAGGTATTTTTTCTGAGAAGACTTTGCCCCATACCATCCTCATTTGAGAGGTTAAAGAGCCATTTACAAAGCAAAGCTCTATTTTGTTGTTTTAAATTAAGAATGCCCAAACCACCTTGGTCCTTAGGACGGTAGCAGCAGCTACATTTAGTTAGTCTATACTTTCTTTTTTGCTCATCGCTCTGCCAATAAAATCTAGAGCGATAAAAGTCCAAGCGCTTCCGAACTCCGACCGGGATCTCAAAGAAAGAGAGCATAAACATAGGTAAACTAGAAAGGACAGAATTAATTAAAACAAATCTACCTCCAACTGACAAATTTTTCCCCTTCCATGAGCTTAACCGAGTCTCAAATCGGTCCTCAATGTGTTTCCAGTCAGAGTTACGAAGACGTCTAAAGTGCATCGGGATGCCCAGATACCGGAAAGAAAAAGACCCCAGACCACATCCAAACAGTTGCGGGTATTGGGCTTCGAATTGTTTGGCCACACCAAAACAAAAAATTATCACTCTTATGAAAATTGATTTTTAACCCTGACAGCTGGTCAAAAAGACATAAAATAATTTTGAGGTTTTTAGCAAATTCCAAATCATGTTTGAGGAAAATCAATGTGTCGTCAGCGTATTACAAAATTGACAACCCATCCTCCACAAGGTGTGGAACACGATCCTCAATAAGCCCAGCATTGTTTGCTCGCTTGAGTAAAATAGCGAGCATGTCCGCGACCAAATTAAACATGATAGGAGATATGAAATCTCCTTATCGAAGTCCTTTCCTGGTTTGAAAGAAGGGACTAACATCGTTATTGACTTTGATATTGACACTTCCCCCTTCGGTGAAATGGGTTACCCAATCCCGCCAAATAGCCGAGAAGCCTTTCAACTGTAAGGTTTGGACTAAGAAAGATCATTTAACCTTATCGTAGGCCTTCTCAAAATCTAGTTTCAGGATTATCCCATCACTTTTAGTCCTATGGATTTCATGAAGAGTCTCGTGAGCAAGAACGACCCCTTCAAGAATGTTACGGCCGGATAAAAATGCCGTTTGACTAGGTTGGATAACCTTGTCCACAACCGCGGCTAAACTGTTTGTCGTGAATTTAGTAAAAAATTTGAAGCTAACAATGAGAAGGCAAATTGGACGATATTGTTGAATCTGTTTCGCATCTTCTTTTTTTTGGCAAAAGCGTGGTTGTTCCAAAACTGAGAGAATATAAGGTAAAATCCCAGCATGAAAATCATGAAAGAGTGCCAAAAGATCATGTTTGATTGTTTCCCAGAAAAATTAAAAAAATTCAGTGGGGAAACCATCAGGACCAGGAGTTTTATTATGCTCCATATCACAGATCGCTGCATAGACTTCCTTTTCTGTGAACGGAGCAGTTAGAAATGCATTCTCTTCATGAGAGATCTGAGGCATATTATAAGTCATATCTTCTATCTGGACATGGTTATCCTCTAGTTGCCTAAAAAGCTTTTTATAATAGCTAGTAATATACCTACGCAAATGAACATCACCAGTAATAAGACCTTCATCTTGCTCCTGTTGATAAATCATTTGTTTACGATGATGCCCATTAGCTAACATATGAAAATATTTAGTATTATTATCTCCTTCAAGAATGAACTTTGCCTTTGAGCGCTGATACCATTTGATTTCCTCCTCCCAAAGAAGAGAGGTCAATTTATCATTGGCTTCTTGCTTCGCAGCAATCTCCGAAGGCATGAGTTGTCGGGACTCAGCTTCTAAATCTAGTTCATCAATCGTATGAATTAAGGATTTCTTTAAAGACTTATTAGTCCCACTTGTATTCTTGGCCCAACCCTTAAGAAATTGGCGGACCGCTCTGATTTTACTTTGCCAACGTACCATGGCCGATCTAGAGAATTGAGACTCGTTCCATGCTTTGGACACCAACGCAAAAAAAACCATCATGTTGGATCCAACCTAGCTCAAACTTGAACGGGGGCAGAGTTGCAAGGCGCGAGATTAACCCCGAACGTAGCAAAAACGGAGTATGATCCAAAAGAACTCGCTCAAGCGCAGAAACCGTGACAAGCGGGAACTTGAACTCCCATTCAGAGCTCATTAACACTCTGTCTAATTTTTCAAAGGTAGGGTTAACTAAATTATTTGCCCAAGTAAACTTGCAGCCTGAAAGCTCAATCTCTCGCAATTCCAAATTCTCAATTATAGCATTAAATAGAAACGGCCACTTATCATTAAAATTGGTGTTGTTTTTCTCCGAGCTACGTCTAATTATATTGAAATCCCCCCAATCAAAAGAGGGAGTTTGTCATAACTAGCTGCCCGGACCAATTCAGCAAGAAAAAGGTCTTTCTCATGGTTTGAGCAGCCCCATATACTGCCATTAACACCCAGGTAAAACCATCCTCTTTACTGCACTCTAGACCGCCCACGAGGGGCAGTCCAATGCCATAAAAAACCACGACTTCCGCCTAGAGACAACAACTTGGATTGGGTGAAGGACGTTGTAGTGGTTTCAAAAATTGCCACAAAGTCCAAATTATTTTCTTTTACTAGCTCTGAAATTCTACGATGTTTAGCCAAGTCCGCGAGACCTCCGCTATTCCAAAAGAGACCTCTCATTGCAAGCTAGGATTAGTAGATTTTTAGTGGCCGAGGTGGAGGGATTATTAAACAACCTGGCCACCTTGATTGGTTTTGTCTTGGGAACCCTTTTAAAAAATTCGGATCCACTTGACAGAGTTGAGTGGACCCCCCTCGACATTTTCATTTAAATCCGAACACATATCATTGAGCAAAGGAAGATTAAGCAACCCCGACACATCCACATTCAAAGATTGATTTTTACCTTTAGCTAAAGCAGCGATCCTATCACATTCAGCATCTTTCAAACGATTAATAGAACTGGACTTCTCTGAACTACAGGATCCTAATGAAATCCCAATACTCGAAGCAATATCTAAAAATTGTGAGTCAGGAACTACAAGAATAGAGGAGGCACTAGAAATAAGCGTACCTATCACTGCTTCAAGATTCTTAATGGCATGGAGTTTAGCCCGCTCCATGCTCCCCAAGTCGGCGAACGGCTGAGCACTAATACGCGTGCTGTGGCGTACCTCAGTGCTCGGAGGAGGCGGTGAGGCAAGACGCCTCTCCCGTGTCGCCACCAAATCGCCGTGCTCCTGCATCCCATCACCAGGCGCGTCCACCAGCAGCACCAGAGGCGGCACCAAAGGGTTGGGTGTACCAGATAGGTCCCTCGATGCTGATAGAAGCGGCCAAGCCTCTGTCGGCGTAGAGACGCCTCTAGCGGTGGTCCGGTTGGACCCCCTTTGGGATTCGGCCGGGGGCGCAGTAGAGTTCCTCTTACGAACCGTAGATGAATCGATGAGGGTGTGGATTTGAGGCTAAGGACACAGGATTTACCCAGGTTCAGGCCACCTGGAGGTGTAACACCCTACGTCCTGCTTTGGTTTTTGTATTGATCGGTATGAGATTACAAAGGGTATTTTGCTTACAGTAGGAGTTCTTCCCCCAGAGATCTAATCTTAGCTGCCTTGCTCAAGGAACCAGCCGGAGAAGAAAGCCCAGGAGAGAAGATGTGTGTTTTTTCGTTACTTAGCTAACTGTCGAACAAAGATCCGACCCCTTTGCATGGCCTTGGGCCTCCCCTTATATACTCGGGGGGTTCCCATAGCGGCCAGAAAGGTCCCATCGGTGACGTGGGCGCAACAGGGCGACCCACGCCCTTCATTTAATGCACGGCACCGACTTCCACGCTGGGCGCATTCTCGCCATGCTTCTGAACAGGGGATCTGACACCTTTTATTCCCGGTGGGTCCCGCAAACGGAGACTTACCGGGCTCCTTCTGACAAAACGGGTGAAACACCCATCGCTGGGCCCCAGGGGTCAGCGACCAAGCCCGCGCACCGGGGCGCGCGGTGACGCAACCCAAGGGGGCAAAAAGTGTGACAGTGACTGGGGCGTGCGGTGCGGCGCGCCCGGTCAGTCAACAAAGCTGTCAGACGGACCCATCATCATGCGAAAAGCGATAGGCGGAGGAACCTATCGCCTGCGCGGGTGGGGCCCGGCCTGACCAACATCATGCCCTCATAGGGCTTAGGATTCCTTGTCGAAACGACATGCATTAAATGCCCCTACCAGAGCAGAGGCTTGCGGGAGAAGCTAACCACTTGATGACGAGGCCGGAAGTGGGCCCCACAGGGGGCATGCATTAAATGCCCCTTCGACGCGAGGGGTGCCAGCTGTCCCAGGGTGCCCCCGAGTGATCCCGAGCGCTCGCTGGGAGGTCACTCGGGACCCCTACGGGCGGAGCTCCGAGGGGAGCGCTCGGACGGATGCCCCGAGCGCTCGGACGGATGCCCCGAGCGCTCCACTGGGGCCCACGCACCCGGGAACGCCGGGCACTCGGGGAAAGGCCCCGGGTGCTCCCTCGATTCTTGAGCCTTGGGCTCTCGGGAGCCCAAGGCCCTTTCGGACGGTGGCCCACGGGCGCAGCGCACGAGGAAGGACCCCGAGGGCCCGGATTTGAACGCCGGACCCACTTGGTTACCGGGGCGGGGGCTACTCCGACCCGACCGCCACGTGGCTCGCTTCGCGGCATCTGGTTGGCCTCCGCTGGCGGTTTGGGGGACCCTGGGCCCCATTCCGCCGACAGTCTCCAAGACCACCAAATCAGAGACCGGCTGAACTGTCAACGACTGTCCCTGAGAACAATTCCGTGAGCCACCTGCATCAAAAGAAATATCTTGTCCATTGATTTTGTCAGAATTAGTATTGGAGCCATTGTTCTCCTCCCCGTTCTTATGTTTTTTTTGATTCTCGATCCTTCATAGGAGCATCATCATCCTTATCAAAATCAGCTTGGTCATCATCTAGGATATCATCATCTTCAAATTCGTCGATAGCCTACGTGCCACTATTTTCACCTTCAATATTAGTAAAAATGGTGTACACGACGCATCAAAAAGCAACCGTCAAATTTGCTGCGTCGACCACTTTACCCATGTCGTAGAACATGTATTGAGTGATATCCTCAGCAGTGAGACCCTCGTCCACACTGACGCTCCGCACAATGAACCCGTCCCAGCACTTTATACCTTGCGGCGCCGCCTTCTGTGCTTGCAATGTTACAATGACATTACACTTGGACCGTGGTGGCACGACGCCTTTGTTTGGATCTATGGTGTACAGCAGCTTGCTCACTGAGCGGATGCTGAAGGCGACGTGATCATCCCTCTCGTTGATTAGCTGAAGTGAGCATGGTATCTGCTTGTTTAGCTCAAAGGGGAAATGCAGCTCGAGCGGGTCAATGTCAAGAAGCTCCCAGGGGTAAGGGCTTATCTGCAAGAAAAGTAGATGGATTGCAATTTCACAAAGCACCTATATATGCTCTTAAAAAGAGCACCTAACGTTTGACTTAGAAGTGCCTTTATGCTCTTCCACTTAAAGTTTACACGAATTTTAAAGCAAATCTCAGAAAATTCAAAAGAGAAACCCCAGATGTATAGTTAGGAACTGAACTACGGCCTACAACCAGAAAAATATGGTGTGCCACTGGTTAGACTAATGTCTGACATCATTTGGTTACTGTGAGTTGCTATCTGAATTTGGCTTTGTGGCAATAATTTTGCAAGGTCTAACCAAATCCTTGACTAGTTGTTCATGTGCTATGGTTTAGTGCTATCGTGAGAGTTGAAGAGTCTTACACTGTTGTTGCTACTTGTGTATGGTAAGAGTGCACTTGAGATTTTTTTTTCGAACAATTATGGCAGGAGCTCTGCCTTTCTCATAGATAGAAAAGAACGATATATAAAATAAGGTGCAATTTACAAAGAGGAACACCAGCGAAAGCCATCGGAAAGCTTCCTAGCTAAACTAAGTCTAGAGCTAGAACCGAGGAACACCGGCCGAAAACACCAAGGGAACAAACCCTTGCACCAAGACCCTGCAACATGGCGCCGGGAAGCTACCTAGCTAAACTAGGCCAACAGCCAAAACCGACGAGACAGCAACACTGACAAAGCCGACTAACCCAAACAAACACAGGCGAAACGGACTCAAAGCTTGCCTGTAATGTCATCGTCCATCGCTCATCACACTCCCTGCCTGCCTGTAAACTCACGATCAAGCGACTTCGACTTCATCTCAGCAACCAAAGAGCACGCCCATCTGTCGCGTTGGGACAAGCCCGCCACGGCCACGATTGCCAGAACCATCAACACCCGAAAGGGAGGTCCTGCGCCAGAAAGAGAGAGGCGAGGTCCAGAGACGCCTCTCCAGCACCAATAGGACAGACGAAAACGCACCGTCCAGTGTCATCTACACATCAGCCTTGCAGACGCAACCCGACGACCCAACACCTGCCACAGTTCGGTCCTCATGCCGATCTCGAAACTGCCAAATTCAGGACTCCAAGGCGACGCCCCCAGGGGGGAGAGACGTTGAGACGCTACCGTCGCCCGAACCAGCAAGCCGGTTCTTCGGATTTCTCCTGGAGATACATCGAATGGTGGGATCCATTCGAAGGTGCTCTTGAGATTCTATGAGCATACGACCTTACCTGGCCAACTGTAGGTTGATCATCAGCACTGCTGGTGTGCTTATTAGTACTTTCCATCTCATTGAGTATACTGACTACATCCCATATACGAGGTCTTTCTTTCGGTTATTTTGCCATGCAGCTTCCCGCAATTTTGATGCATTTAGTTACTTGTTGATGTCCCATTTGTGGATGCTTCCCTGATTTATTCCACCTGCGCCTCCATCTTCTAAGTACCTACCATTTCACAAAGGTGAATTGTAATTATGCTGAAATATTTATTCCAAAGCAATATGCATGCCTTGTTCAAGCACACAAACTACGCCTCAGCTCTCAAGTATCCACAAATTAAAGCATGGTGCGACATATTAAAACAGGGGTTCTTCTTTTACCCAAATTATAAACTTGAGGGACCTATTTGGTCCATTTGAAACCTCGTGAACCAAATTGGACCCTTTGCCAAACTCAAGGGACCAGTTTGGTCATCAAGCCCTACAAAAAGTAATAGCCTCTTGTAATTTTTAGTACTGCAGAATAATTGAAGTCCAAACTTGGTGAACGCTAGGAGAGAAAAAAAGGCCAAATAGTAATTTTAACCCTATTTTAATATGTATTATTTTAAATGTCATTATCCCTACTGACATGCATAGACATGAAGTTTTTTCCAAGAATTTTGGAGAAGTGCATAATGTAATTTTCCCTACAGTCATACTCCATTCTCTGGGTCCCAACCATAGCTTACTCTGCTAGTAACTTTTTCTGGTGTAATGCTAGATTTCAGTGTAGACATATGACATAGTTTAAATTTTTCATCCAACATATGAATTAAACATGATGTCCCTCGCAAAGAAGAAGAAGAATTAAACAAGATGTGACATCATGGTACGCCAAGCACTTAGAAAAATAACAACAATATGAGAAAGGGTAAAAAAATTTGGTATAATCCTAAGCAATCTAGAAGTGTGAGTTAAATAAATCTTACATTCTTAATATCAGGGTCCTCCTTACGTCCAGTCACGAGCTCTGCAATTGTAACACCCAAACTATATATGTCTGACTTAAATGAGACCGTGCCACTTCGAAGGTATTCCGGAGCACAATATCCTCTGCATGGAATTATATTAGTTTGATGCATCACGGCATAAAAACACTAACTTCTGAGCCAAGAAAACAATGGCTTCTAGATGTATAACTTACGGCGCAATATAACGATCTCTAGTGATAGCTTCTGATATTCCATCAAGGTGTCTTAACAGACCAAAATCCGTAATTTTTGGAAACATGAGATCATTTAGCAATATATTGCTAGATTTAAGATCCAGATGAAAAATACGTATTCTTGGTTAATATATTGCAAACCTTTGCAAATTCCCTTAATTATTTGAAAACGTGTGTGCCATTCAAGTCCCCTTAATTCATCTGCAGAAGTAGAAATGTAGAATAGTAATAGTGAAGCATCAAATATTCAATCTTTGACTTATGCATAGTACATTGATGGGCCCCTTTTATTTGCTAGGTCGGTTCATTGTGATTAATCGACCATGACAATTACACGAAAAAGGAAGATACAAATAAATAAAAGAACTGCATCATATGCTACGTCGTTGTACCGGTGAGATGTTCGTCAAGGCCTCCTTTACTCATATACTCGAAACAGAGCAATCTTTCTCTTATCTCGGCATAAATATATTTTCCTGGTTCAATTTTCATGGCTCGATTCTCTGTATCAGCACAGTAGCCTAGAAACCGTACTATATTTTGGTGTGCAACGCTTTTAAGAAAAGGAATCTCGCGGTAAAATGCTCCATCTTCGATTGAAAGGCTGTTTGAAATCCTCTTTACAGCAACACTCCCATTTTGAAGAACTCCCTGTTTAACTTGTGTAGTTAGCACTGCCATGTGCTTTCAGATCTATTTTAGCTCTGATATGAGAATAGAAGTAGGATTTAGGATGTGAGAAAACTTAAACTTACCTTGTAAGTGTCTCCGAATACACGTCGACGAATTATTAGCTCATCAGAGAAGTTCTTCGTGATTTCTTGTAAAAGTACTAACGGTAGATTTGCCGGCTCCTCGCTTCCACGTATAATATGATCAAGGACACTTTCAAAATCAGACCAAGGACAACTGATTTGCTTCCTAATTAAAGTTTCATTGATGCAGGGTAAGCGATGAGACTTGATAGAATTCTTAGATTATATTAGTTTATTCACTAAAGCATGAAGATTGTACAACTAATTCATAATACAACTGTCTGAAGTAGCCAACTGTCTGAAGTAGCCAACTAACATATTTTGCACAGCATATGTTAGGATTAATCTACGCCACCGGCACCTTTCGAAGCCTGTATTGTTGAATTTTGAGTTTAGTCCATTTTATTTTTCAATTGGATTATCCTGTTTGTACAGTTCCGACCGCAGGGTAGCAATTCTAAGAATTTGAGGATGCTAGACAAGGAGTACTTGAGCAAGGCAAGTTGAGAAACCATGTATGCATTCTCAGTGGCTTTGTCAGGCTTAATGGGTTGTAATAGAGGTTCAGATCGGATCCGTACATGTTGGTTTAGAGACCTAGCATGCTTCTAAACAAGAGGGCCATTAAAGGGGCTCTATATAAGGGACTTCCTAACGCTTAACGTGGGATCCGTTTTATACATGTGTAAGTTTAATAGTTTACTAAGAGTTGTCAAACAATATTAATTGGGTATTCATAAAGATAGCTGGAATATGCTAAGGAATGTTAGTGATCAAGACAGAATCACTTTGCCCTCCAATATAACTAAAAGATTATGTGCCAGCGATGTGGTTGGATTTGAAAAGTGCGTGCATGCCTATGCACAAAGTGGTTGAAGAGCCAACCCCAACTAAGTAATTCTCTACAAGATCAAGTGAAGGATCGAGCTACCATAGGATGGTGCACATCTCTCCTCGAGCGTGATGTAGCATCGTAAGGCAAAAGAGATAACGCATGAGCACCATATAAGTTTGTCTGATGGTTATGTATATTCAGGTCGCTATTTTCTACTAGGGACCGCTACTGACCTGCAGCTTAGAAATGGGTTTTTGGGGACGCGACTGCGTATGCATGAAGCCACAAGGTAACTCCTAGTGGATTGGAACAGAGTCAGGGTTTTTTAAAGAAAAAAACCCTGATAAAAGCATTGCCTTTCAGTTAAGAAGAATAAGAGTTTTTAAGTATAGATGGGCTTTTGATTTGGGTACACAAACCAAAAACTCCCGGAGGCCCACATGTAGACTACTTCTAGAAGGTAATTTCACTCGTTTAGCGAAGCTAGATGTTCTCGTAAGATATCATTCCCACCTCCTTGTAGGTTAGCCTAGTGAAGTTGAAAATCCGTCAGTTTCTCTTCTTCCAAAAGTTTCACATAACATAGATCATGTGACCGCTTCGCGCTCTGCGGGTTTCTGATGAGGTGCCTTCCTCGGATACCATTCCACGAATCCTCCACGGAGGCGCCGGATGTCACCGAGAGGCACCCTACATCCCAAGCCAATTGTTCACCAAGGACCAGGTCGCACCGATGAGGGGGTAGCCAGAGGAGGGAGGTTGATTCTGCATCTTGAATACAAAGCTGACAAGTGGGGTTGTGGGGCCAACATTGGACTGCCAAAACATCAATAGTGAGGATATGACCGTGGAGGCCAAGACCAGAGAAAAGCTTGTAATTAGGCTCTGTATGTGCCTTCCAAATCTTTGCCGGTTAGTATCGAAGGAAGGTTCCATTGAATTGGATCACGTAGGCAGAACTTGATGAGTATTCACCCGAAGAGGTCTACTTCCAACGGATGGAGTGGGGGCGAGAAAGGTTCAACCCTAGCCTGCGAAGCAGCATCCAAAGGTCAACGTATTCCAGGAGCCTAGGGATTGAGTTTAGCCTTGCCACTGTCAACCCATTTATCTCCCTGCAACTCAATTGTTCTTCCTTGTTGCAATATTGCATAAAAGCGGTGCACATCCCCCTCCCCCCCCTCCCTCCCCCACACACACACCAATCCAATTCTCGTGCTAGAAGGCGGTCTTTCTGCCATCCCCCAAATTGATGGTCGTGGATGCTTAAAAAATCACCATGCTTGTAGCGTCGCAAGGGAGCTCAGAGCCCACCCATAGCCGCTTTGGGTCAGTCCACAGAAACCAAGGCCAACGCAGCATTATGACCCTTCCAAATAGTGCAAGATCGGCAGCCCATCTTCTAGTTTATCAGCGAGTGGCCTCCACCTTCTAGGTCATTGTCGTCGCCCTTCCGGACAAAACTCCTAGATAATCTACCGTGGCTCACCCAGGATCGGAATGGATCCCACGTATGGGTTTAGAGTCTTCATGTGCTTCTAAAGTAGAGGCCTGGTAAGGGGACTTCAGTAAATCTGGTCCTTCTATGAATAGAACAGGCCACATGACGCCTTTTCAAGCCTACAATTATTAGATGGAAACATCCCATCTCATTCGGATCTGAAAGCATGTGCATGCTTATGCTTTTAAGTGGGTGGAGTGTATAGGCTGTGTGCATCTGCCTCAGACTTAAAAGAAAATGGTTGACCACAAGACAAATGACATACATGATGTAAGCATAATATTAGCTATCATCACCATTCACTAGGTGGTGACAGCGTCGGTTCATCTGCAGCAGCAAGAAAAGCATGACCCTCCAAGTTGGCATTGCCGAGAGGCAGCGCAGTGTCGCCCCGGCAAAGAACAAGCATGTCAGAACATCACCTATTACTGCTGCTCTGTCTATCCATCTGAACTGAACTCTTTGAACTAAGTCAACCATTCAGTAAGATGAATATATGAGCTCCAAGGAGTCCAGCATCTACTTTACCTAGCTCAACTGAATAGAAAATGCTATGTATTGCATATATAGTATCATAGTAACATATGGGAGCGCGCCTGACCTGTCTATGGGGGCATCTGGAGGCCCCGAACCAGAGGCAAAGTCCGAGAATTTCTGCATTGTTGTGTTTGCCACATCATTTGCAATCAGATTGATAGAGCAGTCGTAGAAGCCACAGGTCAGTGGTAATCACAAGAAAATTATAGATAGACTTAGTGGGATAGATACCATATCACTTGCAATCTGACTCTTACCTGCTGATCTATCCGTGACAGTGGGTCATTTTCCTTAGTTTCTACCTTATCCAATTTATGAACAATAGTTGTCAACAGAGGTCTTTTACTTCGTTCTGTCTCCATGCATTCTACTGCGATCTCAATACAAGTCCTCACTTGTTTGCCGTCTCCCTCAAGTGTGGGATACCCCGGTATCTCCTGTAGTCTTTTCCTCCAGTTGTCGTGTACCTTAAAAAAATTAAACAGAAAATACAAGCATGTATACATACGTAAATAGCGTGCTATAGATACATCTGGACCATACAGGAGAGGTGCTGGAATACCGTTTGTGTATATTGGAGTTGGAGTAGAAGAGGGCCCAAAGACCAAAGCCATCATAAGAAAAATTGGGGTAGCAGTTTGGGAAAGATGTTTTAAAGTTGAGTTTTATTGACCTTATAGTTGAGTTCTTTTAGCGGCATACATTCGAAAAATCCTATAATACATAATCAAATAACTTATTCTTACATGCTCAATACATTCCTCGTTGTCCATTTCAGCTATGCTCAAGTAGTCCATAATTCCGCTCGCTATCTTTTTAACTATAACGAGAGTAGTTGCTATCGTACTTGTCTGAGAGTAGTTGCTGGTTATGAATTCTGGTGGCAAGTATCCACTGCATGATAACACAAATATACAATAAAATGAGAGCAAACAAAATCGAGTTAACCTATTTGAATATCATGTTCGGATGAGACATCGATCTTACAGTGTCCCCAGAGGAGTCATAGTCACTATGGTGTATTCTTTGCCGATTAGCCTTGATAAACCAAAATCTGCAATTTCCGGCACCATCTTCTCATTTAGCAATATATTATCTGGCTTCAGATCAAAATGATAAATATGAATACCATGAAGGTATTTTAAACCCTCACATATTCCCTTGATTATTTTGAAGCGTATGTGCCAATTGAGTCCAAGATGTTCTTCTGCAGGAGCAAAGACAAGTATTTTCAAAATGCAAACCTTTAGGAACCATTTTTATTACATGCTGAAAAACGTACTTGTCGTAAATCACCAACATACCAGAAATAAACTTGCCGAGGCTTCCGTTGGGCACAAACTCGAGGCAGAGTGACCCGTGTATCTTTTCAGCAAGTATTGTTCTCCCTTCATACTCCATAGGTACTTTCTCTGTTTCGTCGCAGAAGCCCACTAGTTGCACAATATTTTCATGCTTGAGTCTCTTAAGGTGTCCAAATTCATTTTTGAATTTAGCGTCGTCAATAGTTGTCGTGTCACGGAGCTTCTTCACGGCAATCAATCCTCCATCTGTAAGCACGCCCTATTCAACAGCTTTTATAATTATTCATACTCGAACTTAGATTCTTTTGCGCTCATATTAATAGAATTTGAAGTGTAGAAAAATATAAGTATTATATCTGTTTGGTTCGTCCAGATTTTCCTCCAATCAAATTTGGCATTTTATTTCATTGGTGGCTTACAACGAGAAAGAAGAAGTGTGGGGCAAAATTGTACAAGTCCAAAAACAATGATGATTAAAGACGTTTCCTTCTTAATTGCACGAGACAATGTGCTAGTTAGAATAAACATAAAATATAAGTTTGCTATGAATAATTGAATTTGCCTTTTGTTTTATTTCCCTTTTTACTCAAGATTTGTGACACTTTTCTTACTGTTTAATCTTAACACAAGACGAGTTTTAAATTGAAAATTTACAAACAGGTAGAGTTAATTGAGTAGATCAACAAGACGTCTCAATCATTTTTTAGATCTTTAGATCAACATTCAATCATGTCACCTATGCCTCACTCCATACATAACATACTAAATTGCACTAAGTTTTGACTAAAGCTACATACTTTAATATTGTAATTTTAGACTAAGTGGTATGTAATTTTCTAAAGTTGCACACTTTTAATACTGTAATTGTAGGTAACTGAAATTTACAAAAATTTCAGAGAACTAAAATTTAACCAACGCGTTAGCTTTTAGTTGGCTTGTTCAGCATACCTGGATGTTAGTTGTGTTTGTTAACGATAGAGATACCAGGGATGACTGGATCGGCGGGCTCATGGCATGGGTGGGGTGGATGACCATCACGGGTGCCAATTGAAATTTTCGGAGTATATAAAAATAACAAATGTTTCCACACCCACACACAAAAGCATAGCAAAGGCTCTACTTTTGCTCTGAACCAACATTCTAAACGATGACAGCACCAGCGGTTCACCCCCCAGGCTTATCCTGTGACCACTGGCGCTTCGCCTCCGCCTCCCCCTCCGCCTCTACCTCCTCTACCAACTCCAGCGCCTCGCCTCCGCCTCCTCCACCGGCTCCGGCTCCGGCGCCCCGATCAGCCATTTGATCATAACTAAACAAATGACAAATGCTACTCGTATACAGCAAATTAGCAGATATCATGCTGATAAATTTAATCACCTTCTCGCACTATCAGCTTAAGAATTTGTTTTCCAATCATGACCTCCACCAACGTACTGCATGTTTTCATTTCGGCAAATAGCTTGCTTATATGTTCAATCCTTTTCTGACTTGAACACAACAGCTGGTGAAATGGAATAACATAGAACAGTCTCATCACCAACGCTGGATAAGAGTTGCTGCAAATCTGCAAAAACACCTGCATCTGCGGTAACCAGTGTACACCGAAACACCAAGAAAATAAAAATGGCAAACAAGAGCTGACTGACAGGAGTGAATATGACGGCACAACTCCGAGTAACCATCACTTTCTGTAAATGTACACTGACCATCTACCATCAGGTGACAACTGACATTAACATCCAGGAACAACAGTTAGATAATTTATGCACAATCTCTTCATCAGATTTCACTTCCTTGCTTTGCTCCTGTAGCTACTAATCGATGACAAACCCCCTGAAAACACCAAGAGTGGAGACGGGGACTGAGCCGGAGGAACGGGCAACAAGTGGCTCCTATTGCTCTTTGGAAGATCCAGATCGTACAATCCATCAGCAAAGTCTGCAGAGCGCAGCTCAGCGTCACCTTCTCTGAAGTCCAGCAGCGTGTCCTTGGATTCCAGCTTTTCAGGCTCAGCGGCGACACTGTCAAGGTCTGTCAGTGATTTCAGCTGAAGGCCGAGGTTCGCGATCGTCTTCTGGCACTCCGCGAGCTTCCCCGCAGCACTGGCGATCTCTTTCTCCTGTGACAATAGGCAGGAACTTCTCAAATTTCAGGTGTGATTTATATGCCTTGAGATGTGATTAGAGTTTTAACTAGTAACTAGTAAGTACCAACCAATGCTTAACCAATATGTATATGAGACAATGCTAGTTAGTTTGGCCTAATGTTGTGAGCCTAAAGGTGGGTTTGAGCTAATAGTATGTCCAGACGACATGCAGTACACAAAGCATAAAGAGCTTACCTGCTTGAACTTGAGGTCTCCGTTTGTGTTGGCAAGTCGCCAAAGCCTTGCCTCCCGACTGTCCCTTGACAGCTGAGCCTCCAACTTCCGGCATTTCGCTTCATACTCTGCAGACAGCAGCTTCTCGTGCTCAATCTTCCCTTGTAGCAAGCTCACATCATTTGTCAGTTTTGTGAGTTCCAGATTTGCTACTTCAAGTTGACCTTCCATTGCCTTTCTCGCCGACACTGCATCCTCTGCCTTGGCAGTGAATTCTACCAGCAATGCAGTCTGCTCCTTAAGCCTCACTTCCAACGACAACACCTTCTCCTGGAGTTTCATGGTCTCCTGGTGCGCAGACTCGAGCTCAGACCCCAAAACATTTCTGATGCCCTCAAGTGCCTCTAGTTGCATCTTGATCTCTGAAGAATATCCCCTCTCCTTTGCTGCATCACACTCAAGTGCAGTCACCTTTACATGCAGTTCTGCGATTTCTGAGTTCGCTACCAGGAGCTGAGCCTCTAACGATTCTTTGGCAGACTCTGCCAAAAGTGTTCTCTCTGATTCAGTCTTCATAGCCTCTATTTGTGCCACAAGCTCTTTGTGAGACATCTTCTCCATTTGCATCTCACTCTCCAGTGTTTCCATAATCCCTCTTAGTTGCCCAATTTCTGTGTGTGCAGACCGCATCTGTGTCTCTAACGAATCTTTAGCTGCCTCTGCCATGTCTGCATCTACTTTGTGCTGCGCAGACAGAGCTTTCTCTGTGTCAATCTTCTCTTCCAAGGATGCCACTGTCTTGCGAAGATTTGCTACCTCTACAGAAGTTGACTCTAACTGCAACTCCAACTCTTTCCTATCCCTACTTTCTTCCAATGAAGCCATCACAGCCTGAAGCTCCTCAACTTCTGCCGACTTTGACTCCAACTGCAATGCCAAAGATTTCCTCTCACCATCTAACCGTTCAGCTTGTCCCAAAGCAGCATCTTTTGACTCGTTTGCCAAGTTCAACTGCATCTGCAAGTCGACCAGCTTGTTGTTGGCTGCTATGAGGGCATCACATGACGTGTCAAGCTGATTTCTAGCCTCTGCAAGGGCCATCTCAAGCTCCCTTTTCTCACCTTCAATTTTTTGAACCTTTGCTTGAAAATTTATCACCTGGCGCTGTAGTGCTTCAGTTTCGACTCCCAAGTTATCTCTAGTCACAGCTTGGTCAGAATCAGTTTCCGCTCCAAAGCTAGAGCTCGCATGGTCTGTTTCAGGCAACGCGACCAGCTTTTCCATCTCGAGGAAATCATCCATTAGGTAAATCTCAACGGGATTGTTTGCAAGATCTCTTGTGCCGGCATTGCCGTTTTTAAACTGACCAAGTTCTGCTATCAGAGCTGAGGCCCATAAATCAGAATTTTTCATTCCACTGTCAACAGCTATCATATGCTCCCCACTATCAGACTGGCTGTCAGTCAGAGATTCCATGCAAGCGTTGTTCAGAACAGGCTTAGAAGAATCATTGGCTAAAGAAGTTCTCTGTGTCAGATGACGCAGCCTACGACATTCCGCCTCGACTCTTGTAATTTTTTTCACACTTTCCAAGTGTTGTTTGCTCGCTGTCTCTGCTGCTTGGTTGCTCAGGTCTCTTTCCAGTGCGAGTACCTTCAATTCCTTGGACAGCGTGAGCATCTCGAGAGTGAGGTCCTTGTTTTCTTTCTCTGCTATCTGAAGTTTTTCCTGCAGATCAGAGGCTTCCAGCTGCTGTTTAAGCTCGGCAATATTGTTCTGGAGCTCAGACATCTCAGACTCCAATTCCTGGGACTTCTTAGCAACTGCATCACGGATTTTCTCCTCTTGTTCTTCTCGTGCCTGGCGAAGCTGCCTGACGCATTCCTTGAGGGCACCATCTAAGTGGATGACTTGATCCTCCAGAGAAGCATTCTTCACAGATGATGCATCGAGTAGCCGCTTCAGGTTACTAGCTTCACCTTCAGCTTGTTCCCAACCTACAAATAAGTCACAAAGAACAATGCACTAGGACTTAAGTACTATAAATCTATAATAGAATAAATAAAACTCTTGCTGATACCATTCTAACTTTGCCTAAAGAGCTTGCAAAACAAATTAATCAAATGAATTTCCTCACATGTAATTTATTCTGAAGAACGAAAAGGAAGCTGCTGATCAACATGAATGCATCCAATCACTCAAATGCAAAACTTTATTAATTGATACAGAGAAAAATTTACCTGCAACAGCATCTTCTGCAACTTTTGCATGCTGCTTGACCAAGTCCTCTTTAGCACTGATAGTCAAAAGAGCAGCAGAAAGCTTCTCACTCAAACTCTTCACAGAATCCTGCACATCACCATCTCTTATGTTTGCAAAGACCTCTGGCCATGGTGATTGACCATGCAGTGGGGAAGAATCATTTGGAGTAGTCGCCAATGCTAGCTTCTCATTCAAAGATTTTGTTGCTTCAGTTTCTTGAGTCTCATCATCTCTACTTCTGGAGTGAACTTCAGGTGATTGGCTATGATTTGGGGAAGCACCATTGGAGATAGGTTTCGCATCCTGGGATTTGCCGCTTGTCAAAGAATTTACAATTTGTGAGTAATCTACGAAGAAAGCAAGAGATCTAATAATTGTACCGGGTGAGTCATTCCTCCTTCCTCCCTCAATCCTCTCTGTTTTTGAGAATTTGAGCTAGACAACTATAGTAATCTCTCGAACCACCGTAGTGGAAATCAAGCTTGTGACCTGTGACATAACCACCAATGAGATAATACATGATTCTGAAGTGAACTCTACCATTGCGCTCTATCATGACCGTAGCAATGGAAATCATTCAGCATAGCTTAACTGATTGACATAGCCATGCAAATGTTTCAACCCAACTACTATACAGTTTGAGCAGTAACAGCTTGACCTCAGAATTCAAGGTGTAACATACATGGCCTTTCGCCCTGTATATATTGTGGATACCTAGATATCTAGGACGAAAACACAGGTAGCACAAAACTTCAACATAAAATTATAGAATTAAGCAGCATGGCTATATTAATTCGAATTAGTTATCCAATACAACCTTCACATGGACATATCACTACCTGACACAGTAATCAGAACCAGATATTGCATGACAGTTAAATTCTACATCTAACATCCATTAACAAGCTAAAAAATTGCATCAAGATTGCCACTCCTTGATTGGCATTCCCCCTGAATTTGTTAAGTCAAAATGCAAACTGAATTTCTCGAAGGATGAAAGGAATAAAAGTAGTTGAATGTGCAGCTAGCTTCTCCGTCTCTATATGGTAAAACGTAACACCAAACCTGGTTGCTGCCCAAACAAGGCCTTGGTTGAACAGCTAAAAACATGTAAAGAAGGCAATGGATCAACTATACCTAACTCGTCCAAAAGTAAGACAATTCTTAAGAAAAGCCCAAAGACCAATCTATAGTTAGAATGTCACATATGTTGCTTAAGAACATTAGGCTCTGCTCAACCCACCACCTGTTTTGTCCTAATCAGGAAAAGAGGCCCACTGAAAGAAAAATCTTGGAACTTTTATACTCTGCTTAATGCATCATAAATTAGTGTAACCATCCTTGGGAGGAAAAATACGTTGCCCCATTCTAACACCATATAAACAGGAAGTATCAAGCACAGATCCAACTACTACAGTGTCTTGCTATGTAACATGAAATGAAACATTGTTATTAGCAATTTGACATGTTATATGGAAGTCCAGATTGTAAGAATGTATTCATTGAACAGTATTGTCACATATGACCCTATTATGTCCCACCAGCAACAGGTCAAATTGTGAAGCTGCGTGTTCCATAATCTGTCCAAGACAGCAAAAATGACATCTTGCCTCAAGATGCCAATAGTAACTCATCTGTTTATTTTAATAAGATGTTCTGAAGTTGCTTTCCGAAATCTAAAAAAACACCTGAACCATCACCATGATGATTCTACTGCAGATGAGTCGCTGTATTGAAAGCGGAACATCTCTAGCACGTCGGAATTAAGACAAGGAATTCCTTCACACACAAAAAGAGAATTAACATATGGAGCAGAACCTGATAATCGGAGTAGCGCTCGGAGTACGATGACGAACCAGAGCTTTCACTCTCCCAGGGCTTCTCTCCAATGACTTGCGCCTCCAGAGCCAACTCTGGCGATCCATCTCACAACCACCACGCCATTCAAAGCATCAGCAGTTGCCCTCTTGGTTTATTGGACACCACCAAAGGCAGGAATCAGGTATCAACACTGGAACAAAAAGCAATGGAGAGAAATCTCCTCAGTACACGCCACATTGCATATTACCAGCGTAAGCGAATACCAGGCAGTAAAAATAATCTCTAGAGCAAGAACAGCAAAATCTTTACGCAGCAACTCGCTTACCAACACAAGATCCGACTGCCCACTGTGTCTACCAATTTCTGAAATTTAGCAAAACCTTATAAACAAAATTGGAGCAATCAACACGAAATCCAACATTAAGTAGGATACCAAAAATCCAAATCCGCGAGCAAAACACTACATTGCCAACATTTTATCAAACACAGGAATCCAATTCCGAGAGCCCAACAATGTGTCCTGGAAAAGAAAAGAATTTTTTTTCAAGAAAATATCAAACACTTGTCAAGAAATCTGCTCCTAAATAAAACCCCTAAATCTTACCTCACATCAACTAAGAAACCTCAAAAATGCAGGAGATAGCGAAAGATTTCAGCCAGCACCGGCGCCTCAAATCCAACCCCAAGAAACTTAATCACTTACCATACAAAAAAGAAGGAACCACCAAGAACAAAGAAATCTCCGCGCGAGAGAACTCGGTTTGCAGCACGATCAAAACCCTCCCCCTAAACACCTAAATCCCATACAAAATCTCCTCGAAATCCCATACCGGGGACAAAACACAGAGCAAAAGCTGTAGAACCCCACCAAAAAGGGCCAAGAAAAAGGAACAAGAGAACATCTATCTGCCCACCAAATTCACGGGAAAAAAAAGAGAGATATCAAGAAGAGTATCACACGACGCCGTTACAAGGGGAAAAGAAATGGGGAGCATTAAGCCTACCTGCGACCGCAATTAAACCCGTCGCATGGAGGGGAATGGCAACCCGTCACATGAACCGTCTGAACACATTTCCCTCACTGCCGTTCCCCCTCCCCTCAAAAAATTCCTTTTTTTTCTTTCTTTCTTGGATAGATATCAGATGGAATCAAGAGAATAAGAACAGGACTCTCATTGCCCACACCCCCAAGCACCAGCAAATGCACAAATCGAAGCAGCGAGAGGGGGAGAGGAGCAAAGCAAGAAAAGATGTAAAAAAAGAAGAAGAAGAAGAAGAAGAAGAAGAAGGGTGCTGTACCGGAGTTGCAGCTAGCAGCGTCGCCATGTGGAAGAAAAAGGCCGCGGCTTTTGACGCGGGGAGCGTGGAAATCGGCCGCAAGAATCCAGAAAATATCGTGCTTTCGTGTTCTTTTTTCTCTCACCAACTTGAACTCACTCGCATTGGCCTCTTCTTCTTCGTCTCCGTCTTCGTCTCCACTTCCCTTTCCCGCCCAGGAAGCTCAAATCAGGGAGGCTGCACACTGTTCTCGCTTTTTCTCCTCTCCTATCTGCCTCCTCCCTTCCCTATAGCACGACTGCATGACCATGAAGTGAGCCTATCCTACTGTGTCAGATAATGATAATTAGTAGAAATGCTTCTTTTGTTTTTGGTTTCTGAGGGAATAGAAATGCTTCTGGTACTACTGTTACTTGCGCTGCTAAAATACTTCTTGTCTTTGACCAGAGTAGTTGCAGTGTAGACTTTATATAGTACTCCTGCTTATACTAAGTCCACTACTGATTGCAATTTGTATCTTCCAATTACTTCTTGTCTTTGAGCTTGGTGCACCAGAGCCTTCAGGTTAATTTATTACCTTTTGTATCTTCCAATTTTGTGGGGCCCACACTGGACTGAAACGGTGGGGCCACCTGCAGTGCATTGGAAGGGGGGTAACCAAATGTATTTGCATGGAGTACCACTGTGCTTGTACACAGTTGATGACTGTGCAGTTTGTTTGGAAAAGAAGGTGGCTTTAGGAGATGGAAGAAGATTGCGAATTGTTGAACATTCAAAAGTTCAGAACACAGATGGATCAAAACGGTGTGGAATTTTGATTGTAGTGTCACAACACTCGTGAGGACGGCTTCTGCGTAGTATTCACCAGATGGAGTGTTTCTTTGAGAAGTGGAAGAGCTTGTCCCACTGCATCTGCAGCATACGATGTATATATGTAATTCATTTCAAACAGCGTCAGCCACCCGGAATGAACAAATCGAATTATAAAAAGGGACAAAAGTTAGAAAGACAAACAAATTGTCACGATATGGGTAGCATTAATGAAAACAGCCACCATTAATTTCGTGATAAAATGAGTTATCGATCCGCCACCCTTCTTGTGAGGGACCATCGCCAGGCGGCATGACAACACATGGTGTAGCAATACAAAGGTTGAAGGGGTTTATCGAAGATCATTGTCGGACCCAATCAGTGAAGACCTGACCAAAAGCGACACCACCAAGAATTGTCGATGAGTCCAACAAATGAAGGTTAGATCAAGTAAAATAATCTTAAAAATTGATACTCTTAAGACAATATTTTTAAAAAGACAACGCTCGCATGAGTGTTATAGAATATTTCTTTAGAGCATCCATTGATCCATGTCATTGTGCTAATTATTCAGGTTTTTAATGAGCTGGAATAGAGATGTTCTAAAGCATAAAAATCCAGAGCTTGGATACAACATGATATGCATTAGAGAGCTTAGCGCACGTACTAAGAAAAATATAGTGAGATGAGCCGCTTTTTCGTGCTAGGACCAAGAGAATTATATTTTCCATATAAATGGGACGGAGTCCTTAGATTTTCGAGATAGCACAATAAAACTATATCCTTCAAACAATTGCTATTTGACTTTAAAATGTGACGAGGAAACTGAGTGTTTCGAATTGTTCGCTTATATGAATAAACTAGGAGAAATACCTCGGACAGAATTTCCATGACACCCGGGCAGCACACAAGCGTGACAGAATTTTGTTTGTGTGCTACTGCCGCTGCACCAACACTGATCGATCAGTCCTGCTCTTCGTTTTTCCTGCCAGTGACACAACACAACCGTGTGCACAAACAGTACATGGCCCATCCATGTCTGACCAAACATAGCACACGCTAGTCATTGCTCGTACTAGACACACATGCACAATTAACACGTAGTCCTAGCAATCTCCAGGTGAAGACTTGAGGTTAACTGTTCAACTACTAACTGCTCCGTATAATTAATGGCACTTATTTTTGCCAGCAGGTTAATTACTACGCGAAAGCAAGAAATCAAGGAACAGTAGGAAACTTGTCCCTGGAAAAGCTTTCCTGAAAAATGTCAATGTACTATGATTTACTCCACTGTCTAACAGAAAGGAAGGAAGGAAGGAACGAACATTAGGTAATTGCCTGACAAATTGACAATAGTACCTGCTGTTGTGTTTTTTAAGATTCTTTAAACCCTTTTCTGATCGGGCTCGTTCATCGTCGCTCGCTGGGCAAAAAATCCAAACATGCTTGTAGTAGTCGACTAAGGAAATTAGCACTATTTTTTAGGGCGCTCTGCTAGTACATGGCGGGGAACTCTCATGTGGTGTAACGGTGGACGCACGAAGCTGCGAACCAACCAACTTATGGTCGAGTCTCATTTCTATCTTAATTTCGAAGTGTATAATGAATAAATCTTATCCTTGATCTAGAAAAAATAGTTCATTGCTGCGAGATAAACCTCATAGAAAGAAGAGAAATAAAGTTCTCAACCAAAGCCAAGTCCACACTATGAAATTGCAAAGGGTGTCATAATCACACCAATCTCAAAATTGCCTTTCAAGCTACGGTACACAACCACATCGTCTGCAGATAATAAAGAAAAGAATCGATCATGAGATTGCACACTAGTTGTGCATGACACAAACACAAGGGAATTAAGCAAGGGAAAACAAAAACATACACAAAAGTTTATAGAAGAAGGCATCGCTTGCATTGCATGCAACCCATGAGAAGTGGACACCTCACCAATTTCTTGTGTTTGATTTCTCAGATGATAGAGCGATACACACCAAACCCTCATCATTTCTCAGAGGAGTGGAGGTCCCTCTAATGGGGACATAAGACCTTTGGGAAAACGAAATGAAAGAAGGAAGAATGGATAAAGGCCACATGGAACTTTGGGAGGTGATTAAACACCTTACAATTGAGGGTTCACCTATTTGCTCACTATTTGTCTTTCTCTCTTAAAAAGGGAAGATGCAGTTTGCTCTTCTGTTAGCTTGTTCCACCAGTTTGATTTATGAACAATAATTTCAGAGGATTTATGCGAGATTTTTGTAAAATTTCAAAACGATAATATTGCTCGGTACCGTCGCAAAGACCACACCCAAGTTGAGAAAGACCAGCCAATGCATCACGGGCATGTAGCCACAGGTACACACATTATCTACGTTAGATGAAAATTTCCAGTTTACATACATTTTTCAATCACACATAATTAAGCTAATTTTCTCAATTCAGATCGAATTCATGTGGAATCTGTGAGTACAGAGTAGTGCCAAGAGTACAGAGTTCCGTGGTGAGTGAAACTGCGCCTACGAGTTCCAACGAGAAGTTGTTTGTGAACGTTCTTTTGCAACTTCCAATGCAACCAGCTTCAACAGGCGTGCGTGCGAAAAGTTTAGATGTGGCTGCAACCGCCAGGTCCCATCACTTTCCTGGGGAACAACGGACCATCGATCATCTGATCCTGTGTTTAGCTGCATTTTCCTTTCCCGGGATCTAGGGCCTACTTGAATGTCCATAAATTTATACTTGGTCTGTTTCCAAAATTGGTACTACCTACTTGGTATTTTCTAAAAATCGGTAACCATCATGTATTTACCAAATTTTAGAAACATGCCGGCCTATTAATTGGTAGCAAATCGATCGCTATTATTCTTTACCAAAATTTGTCATTACCAACACGTGAGCTTGGTAATTGGTAGCATCCAGGGTACTCAAATCCTAGCTGCCGCCAGCCCGCTACTCTCCTTGCCGACGCCGGTCTTCAGATGTCCGTTAGCTTTGGGCGATGAGGCCTTTTGAGTGGTAGTGATAACAGAGCATCTCTCTACACATCTGTTTCGGACGGTGATTGATCTGAAAGAGGCTACATAGGTAAATTTCTCCATATTGGATAGGAGCGAACGATAGGCGGCACGCCAGGATGAGCATGGAGGTTGCGGATTGTATGTTATGTGGGAGACCGAACAGGACCAGTGCATGGGTGGCGCAAGGGTGCCAAGCCCAGCCGGCGCTGAGCCGGTGCTCCCTTGCGCTCCTATAGCTGGGTCAGGCGGTAGATTGCATGGTTTCTTTAGTGGCCGCTTTAGGCGCAACAAGTGGTGGTGGATCGTGGCGGCTTGACTGATCGACGAGGAGATCGTGACAGATTTCAGCCTCTCAATGTAGGCGTGAGGTGACCTCCCCTCCTGCAGACCGGACTCCGTTTTCGAGGATGATTGGCAACCATGACAACCCGGAATGATGGAATTGAGGATTTTGCTAGGGCTACGACAGTTTGTGACACTAGTGCTGATGGTGAAGACTAGAACTTCGGGGTAAAAACCTTCAATCTATCCTTCGTTGGATGGTCCGGCAACGACGACGCACGAGCATCATCCTCTTGAAGCAACGGCTTAGGCTTTTTGGATTGAAAACCCTCGATCTATCCTTCGTCTGATGGATCCGCCAATGATGATGCATAAGTGTCATCCTGTTCGTAAAGTTATTGTTGTGTTGGAGAGTTATTCTTTATCTGTTCTAGTGTTGTTTATGTGGTTGTTTTGGTAGTACGAGTAGTATGTCGTCGGGTTGGCAATGGCGGGTTTCTCCACTGATACTAGCCAAAGAATGACATTTGTTGTCATTTTTTAAGTCGATTTCAACATAAATATTTTATACGTCGTTTAAATAAAATTTAACCGTGTGTATCCTGATGCACAGACTGAAAAATTATCTGAAAAAGCAAGCCAATCACCGCTACTTTTCGTCGAAATTTAATAACTTTTGGCATTATCAAAATATAGGCTAGCAATATATTGGCTTGGCAAGTCAGCACCATCTACCAAGCATGTTCTTAAAACACGTCGCGAGGTTTTGTAACCTTAAGATGATTAGCCCTCTCGAGTAGAAGATAAAGCTGCATGTTTACGGGGTAGATTAACAGTTGAATATTTGCGTCAGTAGCTCAGCTTCGCATCAAGGTTTGCCATTAGATGCCATGCATGGAGAAGATATCATAATCATACTGTCATGCACATCTGCCTCTATCTAGATTAGTACCGTTATTTGCACCTCTTTGTTTCATGTGGAAGCTAGCTAAAGTATCGTATGTCATACTCCTCATGGCCTCTTTGGCTTTCGAGGAATGAAAAGATCCAAAAGTCGATCCGTAGTTCTCTCCTGTTCCTAGGTCTTCATATGAAAAACAATAGGATAGTATTTTCCCCTTTCGTCGCAAATAGAGAACTTAAAGAACACTCCTAGTTCAGCATTGGATACTCGTTCGAGCATCAGAGTAAGACTTCAAAAGAGACAAAAGTTTTTGGAGCTGGGACACATTGTGCTAGTAGTATTTTAGTTGTAGGAACGTTGTATTTCTATCCTTGATTGGAACGAATATCAAAGGTGGCTCCACATTGTCATTTTTTCGTCACGGGGATTTTAGATGATTCTAGTTCTGTTTCTACGAGAATTGTTTGGAATATAGGAATGATATTCTTGAAATTCCCGGGATGCATTTCTATGTTCCAGTTCTATATGAATATAAAAATGAGCACAAAACCTCATGTTATTGTTCCTCCGAGAAGTTCAACGTATTTTTCCTATTTCTCTCCACTCTTTCCAAGAAATGTTTTCCTAAAAAGTTCGTGTCTTATCCTCCAGAACCATCAAAGATATCATCTATAATTTTCCTATATTTTGAAATCACATAGGCCTCCATATTATGTGATAGTTCACGCCTATATTTTTCATGTTCATGTGTCTCTGACTGATGCGTGCCAAAAAGAACATGGAGACATCCCCGTGCTGCCATGCACATGTAAAAGTGAGTTGAAGTTCATATTATTCCTATTTCTTGGGTTTTAATTTAGCAATTTCAATTATATTTTAGAAGTAAATCCTTTCATAACTTACTTTAAAAAGCCTATTATATCAACATTCGGTTTCTAGAATAAATTTTGAACCACCGTGGTCACAAGCTTCATTTGCTACTCCAATGGTAGTGTGGTAGGCAGGGTTCCCTGCTTGTAGGTTGAGATGAGAACGGTTTTACTCTAATTAAGTTATAAAAATGTTGCAGGTTGCTTTGTATTCTGTAGTATTACTGCTCCCTGGTTTCTGATTTGTACTATTTTTTTGGGTGCAACCGCGCTCTATTTATGTTGTGATTTTCCCATAACTCTTGCATGTCATTTTTGTGAGAGATATACTGTAACATTTCGTATGTCCCTTATCTATTTAATATTTTTACAGAAAAATTAATGCAACCCACATGTAACTGCATATGTATACATCCAGTCAATCAGAAATACACTATTTATCTGGTCTTATTTTTGTACCAACATAAAGTATCACCATTTCATATCTCACTTTTGGTATTATAAGATGGTAGAAGGTACATTCATTATTGGTCAATTAATCCATCAATGATACTAAATTGGAGCAATAATGAATGGCAACAGACTCCCATCTTTTTGCAGTAGAGTCGTTGGTACCATGCATAGGGCACTGGCCATTGTCCTGGAACTAACTCTAGGATGAAACGATGAAAAAGTAGCTGCATAGCATTCTCCTTATGTGAAACAATGTACTCCACCTATCCGTAACATTTTGATGCAAGCATTATGCAATGCCTTATTGCCTAGAATAGCATTGAAATATAGTAGTATTTGACGGATTAGCGCAGTTTGAATTCAAGAAATTTTCTGATTCCTACATAAAATTCATGCCTTGCAAACAGGGCCTAAGGGAGGCAAAAGAACACAGAGCTGTTCGGTTTGCTTCCCTCACGAACAAAACCAAATTTTGGCAATGCATGCGGACTTTGGCCATCATTTGTTGTGCTAACAACATTTGGTATTGCCATGAGATTTTGCAAGGCAAGGTGGAGAAAAAGGTTACCGTTGTACCGAACCATCTAAGGCTAATTAAACAAAATCGGTGCCACACTTTGCCGTGCCTAAAAAACTGTTGCCACGCTCGACCTTAGTGACTAACCCAACGGGCCCCCCTAATCTAGGGTGACTTTCATGGGGTGTCCAGCTTTCTGCTGGCTGGCGATGTTCTCAAAGTGTACCAACATGAAGGTGGGGAAAAAGGAGCCTTGCTTCTAGAGTAGAACCCCAGGCCCCAAGCAAATTTATCTCAATTTTTTTTAAATATTATTTTTTTCCGTAAATCGCAGGAGTACAACACGAATTGAAATTTTTTCAAAAATAGAGCCCGGTCAGCAAACCAAATGCCGAAAAGGTGAAATCAACATACCAATTGCCGAAAATTTCAAGTCGGCAGCCCAGCAACCGACAAGACCCAAGTCGGTAACCTAGGAACCGACCAAAGCAACTAATTCTGGTGCCAAGGTCTAGTTTGCGAGCCAGCTGCCGACTCGGGGCTAGTCGGCAAGACAGCTGCCGATTAGAGCCAAGTCGGCAAGCCAGCTGTCGACAAGCCCTAGTCGGCCAGCCAGCTGCCGACCTACCCCCAGCTTGCCTATTTAACCACCCCCAGACCCCTCTCTCTGCCTCCCACCGACCGACGAACATAATAGATTAACTACGTGGATAGAGAGGAGAGGAGAGGGGTTTTGGAGGCGAGTTGGAAGAGGGATTTCGGTGGGGGGCTGAAGTGAGGTAAATATTTGCGGAATTTTTTTGAGTTTGTTGAATTTTCTAACCACACCCATACTGCAAAATGGTAGGAACCGCTGGAGAAGGTGTTTGCCGCCGCAAGAACTGTGGCGCCCCCGGTTTTTAAGCCGGGAGCTCCCTCGTGATCACTGTACCGGTCCCTGGATCAGTAGCCGATACACACGAGTTAACTTGTATATCATTGTCATACACGCGTAAACAATTAAATGGACCGTTAAGGTCGATAATCTGATACCTTTAGCCCAACGGCTATAAACTTGCAGCGGAAATCCAGCGGAGCGGTGGCCCATCAGTATGCCATACCCGACAGGCAACTGACTGGGGGTTACGCCCTAGCTTTCGCGTTCGTCTACGTATCTGCGGAACCGTTGTCCTCCTTTGTCTGGCCAAATCAACAAGCCAGGTGAGTACATTGAATGTACTCGCAAGCTATTCCCACAGGAGAGATTATACGGCAATATTTCATGCAGATGTTTAATCAAGGAATAGCTCTAACCTAAGTTGCTGATTGAGCGGAAATGTGAGTTTATAATTCAAATACGATAAGGGTAGATTCCAAAGCAGTTTCATAAATCAAAGTGGAATAAAATAACGAAACTATTCCTGAGGTAGACCCGGCTACCTCCTTCACTCGATCTCGAGATAGCTCAGTCCACACTACCCCGAGCAGTATGACTAGCGTCTCGTTTCACTGCTCAGCCTGCACCATCCCGGATAGTGCAGCTAGCGTCCTTAGAACGGTGCTCGGCCCCTGTTATCCCGCATAACATGGCTAGCTCCCGTTTGACTCCATGCTCAGCCCATACCGTCCCGGACAGTACGGCTAGCCTCTCCTCCTGCAATTCCTTGCTACCAGCCTGTAGCATAAATTGCACACTGTGGACACATCATGCCCACGTCCTTAATCCCATTTCCCGGCTTTCGCAACCAAATCTTAGTCTAACCAGTGTGTGGCCTTGCCAGTTCATGTCCATGACCGAGGACGCGGCTATTCGAATAGTTTTTAACACTCTGCAGAGGTTGTACGGCTTTACCCACAAGATGTAAGTCACCCTGGAAATACTTCGCGACGTATATTGGCAGGGCTATTACAACGAGACCGTCGCCCGCTTCCATACTAGAGTTGGACCCGCTAGGCGAATACCCAAGTTTGCGTGCCCTGGACACCAAATTGGGACTCTCCACCTTTGTGTCGATCAACACCCAAACGCTACGCGGCAGTGGATCTCTAGGACTTCAAACACCTAGCCACGACTCCTAACTTCCCACGGGTCCAAACCCTAATACTTGGCGGGGTACCAAGCCAAGTCCTTCCCATAAAGGACATGTGGACGTACGGTGGGGGAACTGGTTTAGCGGCACTTAGGCTCGGTCCTTAACTGATTCGAGCAAGACTCCATTCCTCCACCCACGATCGTCCCAGACGAACGTGCCATTATCAATTCCTCTACAGCCCCAGGCTGCCCTTAGTACTCTCGCCCGAATCCAAATCATCTCCAATTTTCATTCGAGGTTTTGGCAAACATTCTTTTAAACACCACCCCGGATAGCACACGTTATCCGAGGGTTTCATTTCCCATATCCCGAATGTTTGATGAAGCGAGGAAAATTTATTTTTAACTGTAGCAGGTCTAAGCACGGCTAATACCTATAACCTTAATACTTTTGTCGGTTGCGAGACAACCGACTTTTATATCTAGGGTTACAAGGGTCGGCTATTCGGACCTAAGGACAGTGCAGCTACTGGGAATAGCTAATACTACATAAAATACAGTTATTAACCACATAGCATGCAGAGTTCGCAAACAAAATAATTATGATTTCGTACATATGGGGTTCAACATGGTCAAGGTGGGAATGCTTGCCTGGCAGCGTTGGCAGGTCTCGGTCTTGAGCTCGATCCGACAACCGTCCGAAATTCCTCGCGAGATATTTCCTAACGTCGGTATCTACACGTCGGAAAACATCGAATAAATAACGACGCGAGATAAAACCCAATAAGATCAAACATTCACACATGAAAACCTAAAATGCGGGTCCTGGTTTTTAGGTTATTTTTAGGATACCTGCGATGGTGAGAAGGGGTTAACTTTGCATGAATTTAGGGTTTGATGTATATCGGGGAGTTATGGTTCATATGATTTAGGAGCTTATTATCATTTAACTGTTTTTAGCTTCTTTATGTTAATTAGGTCCAGAGGACTTTATACATTTTTAACAGATTTTAGAAATCCATACATGGAAACCATCAAAGTGAGGTTAAATGACCTACGTGTATACATGCTTATGATTTCATGCATTCAAGAGATGAATTGCATTTAATAGCTTTTCCAAAACCCTTACTGTTTTTAGTGTATAAAAGGTCTGAATGTCTGATTACTTTCCGGTCCGAGGAGAATATATGCTGACTCGAGGCTTGGAGTTTCTTTAGGGTTTCCAGAACCAGTTTTAAGTTGTTTTGTCAATAATATGAACACATGCAGCATTAGCTGGTTTAACGAATGCTTACTCTAAATCAACATGCTAATGGCTGCTAGCTAATCACCTTCAAAAGTCTAAATAATTTAGAATCGAAGCTTAGGTTTATCCCTGGAACTCCAGAACATATTTCCAAATGCTTCGGACTGGTCTGAAGTGACTTAAACCAGCTAACCAAAACCCTAGCCCTGCTGAGATGTGCCTAACCTAGCTGGATTAGGGTTAGCCGCTAAGCAAGAATTAATCAGTGAATTTATTGCCACTTCCGACCGGCAGTTATGTTTTGATTAAACCAACTCAGCCCTAATGTGCAATTAGGAAATAACCTAGTGCATTAAAGGGCTATCCGGCCGGCCACTCACTATACCCTACAGTGGTCGGTAAGAGTACTAGACAGCAGAGAGAAGAGGCTCACGGGGAAAAAGAAAAACAAGAGGAAGGCACGGCGGCGCACTGGGGAAAGTGAGCTCGGGGCAGCTCGCCGGTGTCAAGCAGAGGGGAAAGGCGGAGCGGGGCCCGGCGGCGGCGCTGCAGAAAATGGAGCCGGCGGCGGTGGATCTGAGTCAAGCCGGCGACTGGGATAGTGGAAAGGTCGGGTGGATGTGGGGCTGATGGTCGGTGCGGAGACTTCTGGAGTGGCAGCGCGGCAAGGAGGCGGCCATGGGCGGCGAGGAGGCTTGGGGCTCGCCGGCGGCATGGGGAGCGCGGCGGCGCCGGAGGGCAGGGCGGAGGTAGATGGGGCTTGGCAACTCGAGCCGGTGCTCGGGGAACTTACCAACGGCGGCGGCGGCGCCTGCTGGAGGGGGTTCCTGGGCGACGGCGAGCACGGGTTGAGGGGCGGCGGAGAGATGTTGGGCGGCGCGCTTGGTAGGCTGTCGCGGCCGACGCCTGTTGGAGATGGGGGCTCGGTTCTTGGCGCTGGAGCTGCTCGTGTTGAAACCGCTCGGGGCCTTGGTTGCAACAGAGATCGGGTGAGGGCAGCAGAAGGAAGAGAGCGCAGCTGAGGGGAAGGACTTGGAGGAGAGCTCTGGGGCAGCTCGGGTGGAAGATGGGATATGGAGTGGTGGAGCTGTTCAGTTGAAGGGAGCAGAGGAGATGGGGAGGAAGAAGGGCTCGGGTACTGGAGCTTGAGACGTGGGGAGGTGAGCTTGGCTTCAAGGGAAGAAGAACGGGGAGTGAAGGAGCTCAGCTGTGGGGAATAAGAAGGGGCAGCACTAGGAGCTCGGTTGAAGTTTGGAAGAACTCTGGCATGGCAAGGAAGGTGGAGCTCGGCTTGGGCTCAGCAGGAGGAAGGAGCAACTGCGGAATGGAGTGGCTCACACAGAAGAAGAGCAGAGGAGTTTGACTGGAGTTTGTAGGGGAGGGAGGCGTAATGGAGGTGGGTGGAGCGTACTGTGGTCACAGTACAAATTAGGCGCTGACTACTGTTGAAATTCAATGGTCTGATTGACGTGGCAGGAGAAATGGTGTTTTTGCAGTGCAAGAGCTGAACACAGCTGAGATATTTCGAGGTTTTGCTACTGCTTGTGGGATGGACAGGAAACGAGTGGTTAGAAATTGCTGTAGGTGCAGTAAAAATTGGGCACTGATCTTGTGCTAGAATCGCTGCGTGTTCAGGGGAAATAACTGGGAGGTCTAGCGTGGAGTAATTGCAGTGCCAGCTGGTGTGAATAGAAGAAAGTTAATGGCTAGCACTGAGCAAAGAAAAAAATGGCAGTGTACATAGCGAAAATAGGCACTGATTTAGGTAGGTGCTAGTGCCAATGCGGTGCAGGCATGAGTGGAGTAGAGATGCACATACGTGTATATATGCCAGGAGAGGGAGAAGGTGGTGGAAAATCAAACGGGCACATGCAAGGATATATTAGGGTTTTCAGGGTGCGTGTGTCCATATACACTTGGTAAAATTTAAGGATACATTTGTACAGAGGATTGTAGCAGGTTCGAATGACGAAATAGGGTTTCGGAACTCACTTCCGAGGGAAGGTTTTGACGCGGTCTTTAGAGTGTATGTGCATACATACACTTGGACGTTTTTGTGTATATGAGGTGGCAGCGATATTAAGACAAGGTTGGAAGGTCCTGGCTAGGGTTCGGGGAGGTATTGCCAGAAGTATGTTCGTGGTAGGAAGAACGGCTGTCGCGGCAAAGAACTGTTGCCGCGGTACTGTCGCGGTAGGGGAAAGGACTTGTCGCGGCAGAGACCTGTTGTCGCGGCAGAGATCGGTTGTCGCGGCGGGAAGGTGCAGCGGCGCGACATTGCCGCGGCAGGGGAGGGGTTGCCGTGGCGGAGGCATGGCAGCGACGGTAGCTGCTGTGGGATGCCGTGGCAGGGAACTTGGTGGCGTAGCAGAGGCTTGTCGCGGCAAGGATGGCTGGCTGCGGCAGGGAAAGGTAGCAACGGCGGTGGCAGGGGCCTTGCCGCGGCAGAGGAAAGGGGCAACAGCAGTTACCGTGGCAAGAGCGCGGCAGCAGCAACGGCTGCCATGGCTATCGCGGCGGGGTCGCTAGGGCGAATGGTCCCGCACGGAGACACTGGAATGCCCGGTTTGGAAAAATTTGCCGGACGGAGTTTCAACAGAGCGGAGGGCAACGGAATACGAACAGAGGGGAACGGTTTTTGGTTGACTCACTTTAGGGTTTTAATAGAAGCATGATTTGAAAAGAAAGTTTTAAT
Organism: Stipa capillata; assembly: GCA_019208055.1. Lineage (NCBI taxonomy): Eukaryota > Viridiplantae > Streptophyta > Magnoliopsida > Poales > Poaceae > Stipa > Stipa capillata. The sequence goes on from JAGXJF010000226.1 coordinate 568,536, forward strand.
TTGGCGTATTTTAATCAGCATTATTATCAAAAGTTTTTGTTAGCCCTAAATTTTGGGTTTCGGGAAAATTAGGGTGTTACAAGAACGCTGTCGCCTCTCAAGGCATCCTGCCCTCTCGGAAGACGAAGGCCCCACGTCGCAATTAAACCGTCTAGCTGTGTATCCAGTTGTATTGTTATGGTGTGCTTTGTTGTTTTTGCATCTTCTGGTTGAATATGTGCGGTGTGAGCTACACATCCACCTTGTGGCGTGTGTGGCAGCCACACCTATGTTAGGTTAATAAAGCTGTATGTCTTACCTTCTTCCCCCTTATCTAGAGAATGTTAGACCATTTTCTTCTCTTGTGACCTACCCTGCTTGTCTCACCCCAATACCTTCCTGTATTGACGGCAACCCCTTACCTTTCTTCAATTACCCTCTTTATTGCCCTCCGATGTTCTCTCCTTGTTGTCGGTCACATGCCTATCTTTATTTAACCGCCTTGGTTCTAATTCACCAACGGCTATCAAACGTGGACAACATGGCTCAAGCAAGGGCAGTACGCCACGCGTCCACCTCCGAAGTGCCAAACAGCTATATGATGCCCGGCCCTATCCTTGCACCTCGCCCCGTGCTTCCTTCCTCCTCATCAGACATCTTTTCCACCAGAGGAGCCCTTTCCTCTTAGTGCTCCTCCCCTGTTCATCATCCTCCTTTCCCCGCAAACATGGTGCCTCCAGGTACCCTCTTCCAAGAGACAACTGCGGAAGATCTCGCCGGATTCATTAGTGTCCTGTGGACTGCAGTTCGGCAAGTTCTCGGAGCAACACGGAGACCAGAGTATGAAGTCTACCGAAGCCCGACGTCCGGCGCCGCACCAGAATTCTGGGCTGACGTTCATGTCTACCCCGCTAGCACAGATCCAAGTGCGCCTACCCCAACCATGGCTATCCAGATGGCTGCTTGGGAAGCCATCGCATTTTTTTGCCACCGCGCTCCTGGTATGAACCAGAGAGCTTTCTTCTTCTATCCCCGCCGTACCCCCGGAATGGGCACAAGATTTGTCAACCCACCGCCGGACGAAGACGCCGCGGTAACTCACCTCTTCCATTATCTGGTCGCTCAGCACGACCTTCTCATCCAACTGTTGGAGTTCTGGATTCTGTTGCAATGGAATTCCGCTTTTCCGCAATCTCTGTCCGCTTCTAGCAGCTCCTCGGCAGCATCCGCCTATGCTCCTGAAATAGGCGAATATCCTTTGCCAGAAGCGCCAGCAGTTGAAGAAGGCACCCGCCGCCGCCGGCGTGATGCCGCTTTCCCACACATTCCAACCCCTTCGGAGCATTGGAACTCTCAGGAAGACATTGCTCCACCTCAAGCCCCTAATCCAGAGTTAGGTCAAGCCGGTGATGCACGCCGAGTGTGGATTGTCCAGCTTGGTGCAGTCGGATACTTATGTGCTTGGGTTGCATTAATCTTTGCAGTTGGGTTTGTCCTGGTGCCCCTCAGCACTCAGACGAACCTGTTCGATGCTCTTGTAGACGCATGGCTGCGCGTCATGTTAGTCTTCTTGTTGCTTTACTAGAGTTTCCAATGGGTCATGCGACCTTAATGCTGTTATCAAGTGTTATTTGTCCACGATGTGTGCAATAATCAAAACCTGGGATTGTCCCCCTCATCTCCATGCTATTTTTCCTCTTTTCTACACCGATGACGAAAGAAGAACCTACGCTGGATCAACGAAGGTTGTTCGCTGCAGAAGACCATGCAACCCCTTCTCTGATCTCTTTCCTCTAATCTATCTGAATCTCGGGGATGAGATTCCTTTTAAAGGGGGTAGATTTGTAACACCCCAATTTTCTGAAACCCAAAAATTAGGGCTAACAAAAACTTTTTGCTAATAACCCCAGTTAAGATACACCATATCAAACTTTTATTCAAATCAAGCTTCTACAAAACACTAAAGTGAGACAACCAAAAAATCTTCCACCTCTCTTCCTATTTCCTGAATCTCTGTTTCATCGAAGCTCTGTCCGGCAAGATATTTAAACTTTGTTTTATGCTTTGTCTTCCTACGTGGGTAACCACCCTTGCATTTCCGCCACGAGCATACCTTCGGCATCCCTCCCCTTTCTATCTAGCCAGTGCAACCTAAACCCACACCTGCCGCTGCTCCCTGCTCCTGCCGCGGCAGCCCACGGTCGCTGCCACTGCCTCCGTATGCCCCTTTTTCTTCCCCTGGCAGCCGAGTCCCATGGGCAGTTCTTTTTCTTTTTATCTCCATCCAGTTCTTGGAGCAGGTCCAGTTGTCCCGAGCCCACAAAAGGTTACTTACCCTTGCATTCAAATCAATCCCAAAATATGAAGCTAGAAGAGAAAAGATAAGAACTTGTATATAGCTCTTGTTGGTTTACTAGATAAACTACCATTAAGATAGTTTCCAGGGCCACAAAACATCGTTAACCATCCCGTACAACATGATAATCTAATGAACATTTTAATCCTTACCATCGTACATGCAAACCTCCGAATAAGATCAATGTTACTATTGATAAACCATGTGGCTTCCAAAAGGATGTATACACATATACCATTTTAACTTTTGCTCTAAAAGCTTTTCATATAGCTTTCTCAAATCTTGAAACATGAATAGTTTCCTCAAGACACAACCTTGGTATGATAGCTAAAACCTTTTAAAAGAAAAGATGACCATAACATTGCAAACCCTAGTTCTCTTATATGTGAAAGCCTTTACCTCATGTGATATTAATTCCATCACAACATTTTGAAAACCCTAGCATCCTTCTAAGAACAATGCATGGTTTTAAATGTTGCTTGAGTGCATTTTGGCTCTTAAATGGTTCTTCCTCGCACCGTTGGTGATTCGTTGTTTTCCCGACGTGTAGTTCCGACGTTGCGAGACCTTGCGCGAGGGATTTCAAGTGTTCGCCATATCGACTCAAGCTCGAGAATCGGCCAATATTGCCAGGCAAGCTCTCCACCCTTGATCATGTTGAATCCCAAGTTTATGAAATGATATTTTGTTTACGAAACATGCATGCTATGTTTTACGACCCGTTACTTTATGTAGTGAAGTTATTACCAATGCTTAGGAAACCCTAGTTCGATCCTGAATTTCTTGTCACCCTAAGGACTACATATTTCGGAGAAGTTACCGAAAACCTAGGGTAGTACATATATACCTACTCAGCTTAGACCTGCAATAGAAAGACTAGGTTTTCAAAAAGGGAAGAAATAACTCATATTTCATGTGGCGAAATGTTGAAAAGGACCGTCGTGTCCGAAGGTGTATGAAGGTAGAATATCCATGGGTGGGATGTTTTGCCGCAAAGTGGTTTTGTGAAACCAAAACAAAAATGGAGAAGATTTTTGATCCAGGTCGGAAATGAAGGGCGAAAGCAGGAAGCTTGTTAAATGCGAGGTAATGCCCGGCATGGTTCTCGCGGCCCGTTTACGGGTGAGGTATGAAGTCCCTCTCGGATCACATAAGGACCGAGCTTAAGTGCCGTTTGGCCAAGTCTTACCGTACGTCCACATGTCCTTTATGGGAAGGACTTGACCCAGTACCCGATCTGAGACTAGCATGAACCCGTAGGCAGCGTGGAGCGTGTAGATGAGGTTGTAGCCTCTGTAGAGAAAAGTTTCCGCGGGAAAGCGATGGCTTGTTCGCCACAAAGTTGGAACACCAACCTCCTTGCAAGCGATGATACTGACTCAAGCTAAGTTTGGGACATGTCCTTCTGGCGGGTTCATGGCTAGGTTTACTCCGGTGAAGAGTCTCGTTGTAATAGTTCTGTCAGTATACGTCGCGAAGTATACCCAGGGTGACCTACATCGTGTGGGTAAAGCCGTACCACCTCTGCAGAGGGTTAAAACTATTCAAATAGCCGTGTCTACGGTCATGGACGAACTTGGTTGGGCCACACTAAAGTAGACTGACTTTCAAAGTCAAAAATGGGTTATGGGTTTAAGGACGCGATCCGCCGTGTTCGCAAGGTGACATGCAAATTCCCCGTCGTGGCGGGATGAGTGAAGAAGGGATTTGCCCGTGGACTCAGGCAAACCCTAGTATCTCCGTTGTAACGGGTGAGCTGAGACTCCCCGCTGAAGCAGGTGATTACCAGACTTTTCGTTGTAACGGAAAGCACAGAAAGGAATCCCGTTGTAGCGGGAAGGAAAAGATGAACAGATGTTCGTCTCGGAATACCATGGAAATTTATGAAAACCGCTTTAATATCTATTTGCTTATTTCATGCAAACTTACTTTCTCGCACAATATGAAACATAGGTTAGAGCCATTGTTTGAAATACCCTTGCATGTATTTTTATCTGTATCCAACTCCCCGGTGGGAAGCTTGCGAGTATATTCAATGTACTCACCTGGCTTGTTGATTTGGCCAGACAGAAGGGTCGACAGTTCAAAAGCAACGACGGTATCCGCGAAAGCTAGGGCGAATCCCCAGTCAGTTGCCTGTCGGGAACGGCATATTGATGGGCCACTCCACCGTTTGATTTCCGCTGCAAGATTTTTAGCCGTGGGCTAAAGGTATAATTTTTCGATCTCGAAGATCGGTTAATTATCATATTCTAATAAGTGCGCCTATGACCCTGATATACAGGTTAACTTGTGGGTACCAGCTACTGATCATGGGACCGGTACAGTAAACACAAGGGTTTATCCGGCCTTAAAACCGGGTACGCCACAAGTAGGTTGTCGTATATTCTACTTCCTTAGTTGTTCTATTATTAGGTTGTTCGGTTCTATGGCTGTATCAAGCGAATGTTATTGTACCATCTACCCCATGTGTACTGATGACAATGTATCGTACTCGTAGTCTAGATTTCGATGAAATAAACTAACTGTTCCATGGAAAAGTAGTACAACTAAGATAGATAAAATCTAAAAGGATACGGTCATAACTAATCGAAACAAATAGTCCTGCTAGTCTCCCTGGGCAGGTCCTCCTAGGCCTCCCTGTCCACGTCCTCGACGTGGCTCCCTCCACGACCTCTTGCGGAAGTCCGAGTACGTTAACTGTCCCGGCGGAACAATCGTACGACGGCCTCTACCGTGCAAGGGCTCATCAGGTTGAGGGGCGGTAGGCTGGGTGTCCTGCGTGGGTGGCGGCGGCGAAGACGGGGTAGTATACCCCCCTCCCAACGCAGAACTGTCAGCGGGGTCGAACTGAGTGTTCATGAAGTATCGAGACGGGCTGTCCGAACCTCCTACTCCGTGTGACATGGGAACAAAACCTGTGGGAGATAATAGGTCATGATTGTGTGTAAAAATGTTGAATCTTTTATGGAAGCAGGAAAAGATTATGTACCAGGTGTGGGAATCATGGAAGGCATCTGTGTAGGTGTGCGCTGGGAGCTCGACGGCATGTCCCAGGGAAACAGCTGACTAACCTCTTGCTGCGGCGCCTGCCAGGACGACCCACCGGCCTGTGAAGGACCTAGGGGAGTAGGCTGCATCGCGGACGGCCTTCCAGGGAGGTGTGCTCCATGTCCTCTATGCGGGTCGACCACATCTGACGTCCTTGTGCAGGATAGAGCGTGGAGCAAACTACGGCAGAACTCCTCTACACGAGACCACGCGGTAGAATCCTCTCTTGTCATCGATCTCGCTAGTTCGGTCGTGATGTGGTCGTGAAGCTCATGTACCACCTCAGTCTGCACGTACATAAGTTGTTGTTAGAAACGAAAAGAGTGTATAACACATATTTTCAAACAAGTAGTAGAACGTACCGCATTGGTCCTCAAATGTGCACTGTCTAGTAGGTACAAATCTGTGGTCCGTGCTGGCTGGATCTCCTCACGCTCCATTGCGTGGTAGAAGGTATACACGAGTCCGAGCAACGTACCATTAGAGGTAAGCCCGATGGGCCTGAAGGTCGAAGGCCCTAGACTCCTCCCAACAGTCCGCCGTAGCCGCCTCCCAAGCCTGAATGTAAGGGTGCAGGAGTTGAGTCCACTCCTGTGCCCTAACACACCCCCTCTATGAGACCATCTGCGCTGTGCATCTTCGACGAAGATGTCAAAGACCAACTTCTTCTTTGTCATCCAGTATGCATCGTCCCTAGTGCATAGTGGAGAAAGGCCGTGGGGAGCACGATAGAGCCTCGCCTCCTCAGTAAGGCTCCCAGGTGACCTTCTCGTGAGGCAAGAAGTCGAACTGCTCCGTGAACGCGAGGTAGCAGTTTCTCAGCTGTGCAGACGCGAACTGTGGCTGTAGAATGAGAGCACAAGTACGTAAATGTCAACAATCAAATGGATATAGCAAAAGTATATATGGTCATAAGCAAGAACTTACCCGACGCAGTGTCCAGAGCGAACCAAAAGTAGGTCCTCCAACTCAACTCCGTACGGCTCGTCCGCGTTCACGAATGGTCTCCTTATAGTGAAACGCTCGTACGACCAATCCTGCAAAGTATATAATGTAATAACGCTAACATATTGTGTAATATTCATAACATACTACTACGAACAACTAACCTGCAGCAGAAGGGGGTAGCCCAGCAACGACGGCTTCTTCATAGTCCTTGTACAGGCGTCACATAACGCGCGCGTAGTGGCCAAAAGAACGGCCGATCCCCAACTCCTGGGTGGGACATCACTCGGGTCCTGTGCGTTCGCTATTTGTCTCGCAATCTCGATGTGACGGGTATCGACCGTGTCGCCGTGAGAGTTCGTGAACATCACGTAGCCGAAAAGCCACATGATGTACACCTCCAACGAAAGAGTGACCTGGTGGTTCGTCAAGTACTCACCAGGCCAACCGAGCTCTGCTAGCTGCACATAATGCTAATTTGGTTACAAGTTTCAAACATAACAGCACGACCGAGATAGGTTGTTCACACTTACCTCAAACCGTCGGTACCACGCCCACTTCGGGCCGTGCTTCTGGTGCTCGTCGATAGGATGCAGGGGATCATCGTGGGGACGAACACCTACGAAGCGCTGCACGAGATCTACTCGCCAGGTGGGTGAAGCCTCCAAAGGTCCAACCGCTGTCCCCGCGATCGGGAGACCTAGCAGGTAAGACACGTCCTGCAGCGTCGGGGCCATCTCTCCCCAAGGAAAGTGGAAGATATGGGTATCCGGCCTCCATCGATCGACGAGGCACGTCAACAAAGCGCTGTCGAAAGGAAAACATTTAGACCTGACCTCCATGTCATGATGTTCCTCGTCCGTGCCCTCCACCATCCGTGCCAGAGAGAGTAGACCCGCCCACTCCAACCTGTAAAATTGAACGCATATTACATATCAAAATGACTGGCTTACATGGGTTCTCGCGTAGATGTACCTATTGATTCACGCTAGGTGAATCCTCAACACCACACGGGGGGTACGGGTCTTGAAAACCGGGTTGAACTCGCCGTCGGCAATCTTCTTCACTCGGTGCTTACTATCCACCCGCGCATCGAGCAACTCAAAGTCCGTCATACCTGCAAGCCTGTATATAATGTCATACGGTACAAGAAAAAATGTTGAAGTACATAATTGAATGGAACAAAGCAGGCACATATTACAACTTCACTACAATCTTTACAAACATTTTCAAACACAGTACGAAACTACAACAAAGAAGTTCAATTACAAACTAGACCGGACAAAGCAGGCACATATTAGAAGTGCACTACAATTATTACAAACATTTTCAAATTCAAACAGAGTACTACATTTCGAACATAATTGGAATAATACAAATCATTATTTAGGATGTATCATTACGAAGCCTTGTTCTCACTCCACGAAGGCATGATGCCCATGCCCTAGTCCAGTCCCAGTAGAAGGGATTGCCGATGTACTTGCCGTGGGATCACCTCCCGCTTCGTCCTTTAACTTGGGACAATGTTTCTTTCGATGGCCATAAGCAGCACAATGCAAGCACTGCCTTGTAGAGCCCCCAACCTCTGACTCATCCATGTCATTGCGAATTCGACGAACTCTACGCCGCCCTTTGTTGTCACGAAGTAGGTTCCAGTGCGGTATGTATTCTCTTTGCTCCTCTTCTACTGTGGTGAAGTTATCGACAGCACGGAATCCAATAATTTCACCGCTCCATGTTGCAAGGACGTCCTCCTTTAAATAAAACGGTGACATGAAAGAGGTTGAGTCCATACCAATTAGCCCACAAGCGGCTAGCACATGTGAGCACGGCTTGTGTAGAAGAAAATGTTTGTTGCATGTGCAGCTACAGGTTGGAATTTCTTCACACCCGAAAGCAACCTCGAACATCCGAACCTCATTTGCGGTTCCAAAACCTGTCTTATCCCACAGTCGAACTTCGTACCCATGTTGCAGGTTGCCAATCCTTACGACGGTGTGCATCTTCCCCTTTGCTATCTTATGTTCCATGTATTGCATGATAGTAGCGCTGAAAGGCGTTTCAGTGTAGGTGCTCATGTGCAATGCAGCTGTCTGATACCTCTCTTGGAAGTACCGAATTGTCCCATGAAGTATGCTCTTTACTATAGCAACTAAGGGTAAACCGCGTTGTCCACGAAGTACCCAATTGTACACCTCGGCCAGGTTCGTCGTCATGATACCGTACCTCGCACCGTGAGTGTCAAAGAGCAAGGACCATCTCTCCTTCGGCTCATTCTCGATCCACTCGGAGAAGGTCTTGACTCGTCCACCCTTCTTCCTCTTAACACCGAGCGGGTCAATACCAGGTAGAGCGCACAGTTTTTTCGGCTCGTCGTCCGCTGCTACTGCAATTGCCGCAGCTTTCTTCCTCTGCTGAGTTAACTCTATTTTCGTGAATTCATCAAGCTTAGCCCACATATTATAGAACTTCTTGTTGGGGAACGTGTTACGCAAAATAAAAATTTACCGCGCACAATCCACACCAAGATCACTATCGAGGTGCAAGCAACGAGATCATACCTTCGACGATCACGTCAATGTAGCGGAGAAGTTGACCGATGTCGATGAAGTCCGCAGACTCCCGCAGCTAGGTTATACCTCCCAGCCACGAGAGCGATCTCCTCGCGAATAGTTCGTCCGATCGAACGCCGAAGTATACGACGTCTCCGAGGTATCCACGCGTACCGGATCAGCGACACCGCAGTAATGTGTGGACCAGCACACAAGAACAGCGGGGATCTACGAGAAGGAGAAGCAGCAGCGCGCCGGCAGCTGTACTAGATCCAATCTAGAAGAGAGAGAAAAAGAAGGCTGTGGCCAATCTAGAGATGGCCGGCCTAGGGTTTAGGGCTGCTTCTGGGGCTGCCTCTGGGGCTGCTCGGGATACCCTTTGAGGTGCCCTGCCCCTCTATTTATAGGGGTTGGGGCAGCTCTCCCTAGGCAGGTGGAGTCCTACTCCAGTAGGGACACCCTGTTGGAGTTGGAGTCCAACTCCACCAGAACCTTCTAGAACCTTCCAGAATCTTCTAGAACCTTCCGATACTTTCCGGAACACTTCCGGACATCACCGGAACCATCCGGGACCTCCCGGAACACTTTCGAGATCATCCGAAACACTTTCGGAACCCTTCTCTCTCGTTCTCCATAAATAGTAGCATTCCTAAATGTCGCTAAAACGTTAAGCGTGTGACCCTATAGGTTCGAATATATGTGGACATGTCCGGAACACCTTCCGGTCAATAATCGTCAGCGAGATCTGGACACCCATAACGACTCCCACATATCATCGAAGATCTTTATCGAGCGAACCTCGTATTACCGCATATCATCCTTTTGCCTCACGATACGTTACACAACCCGAGGCGAGACTTTGACGGTATCCCTGTGATCAACTCCTTGATCACCATACCTAGTTATCCTCGTTACCGGTTTGTACTCTTTTCTCGTTTCCGTATTCCGGTATCCCCGTGACTAAACTTTTAGTCACAATACCTCTCCAGGCGATGCTGGACACCGTAATACCGAGTGGGCCCAGAGTGTATCTCTCCATCGCCGGATGGGCAAATCCCAGTCTTGAGATATCTAGAACCACGATATACTTTCTGGTGTACCTGAAAGTCACCTTTATAATTACCCAGTTACGGAGTAACGTTTGATGACCCCAAAGCAACCATCCGGTATCCGGGTCTACGATATTCTCATGGTCTAAGGACGCAAGTAAACGTTAACACATAATGAGAAGATACTGACAACATATTGACGAAGTGATCTCGCAGTATCTCATAAGGGGGTCTATCCAACACCATTGTTACCCTAACAATGTGTTCCCATTATTGCCGGCATCCTTGTTACATTAACAATGCCCATGATGAGGAAAACAAGACCATCAACAATATATGAGCTAGTCTAGAGGCCTGACTAGGGATCTGAATGGTGTTTATTATTCCACACATGCAATTAGGTTTTCCTCTGAATCTCATATTCAAGAACCAATGTAATTCTAGCATAGAACATAAACTTAATCATGAACATGAAAATAGAATAATAACAACTTTATTATTGCCTCTAGGGCATATTTCCAACACTTCTTTTGCTGATTTTGTTTGCATAGCCTCTTGAAGAGATTCATAAGACGCTTGTTTCTGAACTGCCGGTAGAAATTTGCCCCCTGATGGCGAATGCACCAGCGGCTTTGCATATCAGCCCAAGGTTCAAGCTCATTCGGTCCAGGGTTTGTAAGAGTCTTCACGGCCTTCAATATACCGGGATGCCTGTCATGGAGTATGCACACGTTCGGTCGACTTTTGATGACACATCGCTTCAGTCTTCTGAAGAACCATAGCCAGCTCGCGTAGTTCTCACCTTCAACAAATGCGAAAGCCAATGGAAGAATTTGGTTGTTACCGTTCACTCCAATGGCGGTAAGAATTTGGCTCCTATACTTGCCTATCAAGAATGTACCATCAACACACAGCAAAGGTCGACAATGGTTAAATGCTTCAATGCAAGCTCCGAACGAGAAAAAAGCCCGGTTCATCTCTTTACATCCTGGTGACTCGGATGACAATGTATACTTGATGTCGACATATGTGCTCGGGTTCCTTCCTTGCAGTGTCCACAGCAGGTACGGAAGGTTGTGATATGAATATCTAAAATTCTCAAATCGCATCTCCATTGCTTTCTGTTTAGCACGCCATGCCTTTCCGTAGTTGATTGAGAACTGATATTTGTTCTTTATTGCTACTTGAATATGTTTCGCTTCCATATCTTTCTTCTCCACTATCTCGGCGAACATCAATCTTGCAATTAGACTTGAAGTCATGTTACGATGCTCTGCGAGGACATTGGATCGAACACAGTTATGAGGCACTACTCTACTAACAATCTAATTCACTTCGTACTTCGGGACGTGAGCATGCACAGAGCAAGGACAACCATTACTGTTGCATTTTGCGGTGTACTGGGTCGGGGTAGACACTTGAACATAATATGTTCTTTGCGTGGAAATACCCCATAGAGCAACTGCATCTTTCAATTCGAGCTTGCTGCGATACATGGTGCCATGTTTTATCTCATTGCTTCTGAACTCCCAAGATGACTCATGCCCATCTGTCACACACATACCACCTAATAGTTCTTGGTCTCACCCGCTCGGAATTTAATGATCAGAAGTTTTCTCGTCCTCAGCACTATCTTCATCATCCGCCTCCTCGTCGTCATCTTGCGCAACGCCCGCTAGATCTTCCTGCTCCATAGCCTCCACCAACTCTTCGAATTCCTCAGCTTCATCCGCCCGCCCAGTAGGACCATGGTTAGGTCTCATTCCTCCCGGAATCACTGGTTTAGAATGATCTTCGGCTCCGTACTTTGTTACCCCTTGCGCTGATGCACTTATGTGATTTTCTTCATACGCTGTAAATAGATACCCCGTTGGATCTTTCGCAATAGCTTGCACTAAAGCAACAGGCTCATCCTTACGACCGCTGCAGACCCTAAGCCAAGAAGTCCACTCCTTCGTTCTTTCAACGGACATCAGATCCCAGCGCGGAGAACTTAAGGACATTGTAAACACAGCTTGAATGCTGATGCTATACTTGTACGTATCAAGACCAAAGCTACGGGTAAACTAGTCTTTAGCTTCTCTAATGTTCATCGACTCGGGATTTTGCAGAGGCAATACAGTGTAACTGAATGAATTAAGATCAACTCCATTCGAGTTCGTCCTCACTTCTCCAGGACCATAGAAAATCTTGAATCTCACTATATCAGACATTCCTGTCATCCGTAATATCATTTCGTAAAATTTACCTATGTTCAAAATTTAGGAGACTCGTAATATGTAGCTACGTATGTTCAACTGATCTATAATAACAATATTCTAAAATCGTACATCACTTCTATTTCTTCCATATTTTTCTAATTCTGTATAACTATTTCCTAATATCGTCAACTGTATGATCAAAACGTGACATATGCGATTATAGATGGAATTCAATTTCTAAAACGCTGTAGGTACATTATTCTAAAACGCCTCAGCTAGATTAATATACCTAACATATTAATATTATTTCTACCTCAAAGATACCATGCTAATACTAAGCTACACAAGACAACATTTTGTAATTAATAAACTAAATCGATAATTTTTTTGAAATTATGGTTTACCTGACCGACGAAAAATTCCGCAGAGGAGGCCCCTCTTCTTCCTTCTTCTCTTCTTCTCTTCCTCTCCTCTTCTTCCTCCTTCTCTTCTCCTCTTCTCCTTCCTCTTCTTCCTCCTTTTCTTCTTCTCTTCCCTTCCTCTGCTCTTCTTTCTCCTTCATCTCTTCTTCTCCTCCTCCTTTTCTCTCCCTCTCCTCTCTCTCCCACGCCGCGCCGCCGCTCCACGGCCTCGCCGCCGGCCTCCCCGCTCGCCTCGCCGCGCCCCCGGCCGCCGCCCTCCCCTCAAGCCGCGCCGCCGCCGCCGCTCGCCTCAACCCTCGTGTGTGTGCGTGTGCGTTGTGTGGGTGGGCCGACGAGTCGGGGCCGTAATTGCCGACTTGGCCCAAGTCGGCACACGGGTTGCCGACTAGCACCCAAGTGCCGACTTGAGAGCAACTCGGCACAGGGGCTGCCGACTTGGGTTTTCGGCACACAAGATGCCGAGCACGCCGGTAATCGGCAATACGAATGCCGATTGCTCCCTTTCGGCATTTGGTTTGCCGACCGGGTTCTATTTTTGAAATTTTTTCAATTCGTGTTGTATTCCTGCGATTTATGAAAAAAAATATTTAAAAAAATTCAAATTTATCTTGTACGCCACTAGGCATTTGCATTGCCAAGTGATGGTCACAGGCTCACAGCATCACACGTACTGTCTGTATGTCTGACAGGTGGGGACTCCAGTGTCATCACCAGTTACCCACAGCAACCATGGTTTCTCATAGCCATGCCCAGGTGGAGTTATCAATGGCCTTGGATCGTCTCAAGTGCCATCTGACCTTCAGGGTTTGTTTGGTGCAGTTAGCACTTTAAGTTTTCATTACAAGAACAATGTTCCAAGGGCATGTTCCGTTGATTTCATGATTCTTATTAGGAAAAAGAAATGAATGTATGTTTTATTGCAAGTTGTGATTCACAGTAGATTTGTAAAGTATAGGCATTAATCTAAAATTGCAAGGAAGGAACACATATATGTGATAGATGCACTATAAAAATTTCATTGAGCTAAATTTTGTAGCAGCAAGCTATGATTGAAAAGCAGTGAAATATTCAAAGTTGACTCATTCTGGTTAACCGTTTTTATGGACCATACCATGTATAAACCGGCCATTCCCACATATTCTTAAATTTGGGAAATTACAACTGACAACCACGTATGAGATAAATATATTAATTCCTTTTCAGAAAATCTGTATGCATAGTTATATGAAGTAACAGATCCTGTATTACTTGGGATTTGTTGCACCACATTCGTGAAACTGCGAATTTGTGTGCCAAATGAACGGGAGAAATAGCATAGTTTCAGACTCTTCCTAGTACAAGATCTGTCCTCAGTTAATCAAAAACTTGAGACTGTCAGCTGATTGCTTTTGGTACTTCAGTGCACTCACTGTACAGCCGTCGACGACGTTCATTCTTTCATTCTTAGACAGCTGATGAGCCAAGGCATGTGAGCCTTCTGTGCATATTAGCCGCAGAGATAAGGTTTGGAATTATTTATTCCTCAGGAAATTCACACTTTTGACCGTTTCAAGTAAACCACCACTGTAACACCTGTCAGAACAATCACGCCAGCCATCAGCCCGTAATGAACAGGCGTCAACTGACTTTTGTGGTAAGATGCCAGCTCCAGCGACTGTTTTGTAACTTCAGAACTGGAGCCTGACTCATCAATGTGCAATCTCAAGACCTGTAATTCAAAATCTCACTCTAGTGAGGCAAAGGAGACAAGAAAATGCCGACACATCTCACGGTGGCAAAGTGAAAAATGAAAAAGCATCTAAATCAGAGAAAAGAAATACCTTCAATCCAGATGATTTGGCATGCAGGACAGCGCCGGCAAGATCAGAATCCGTAGTGAGCAGGACTCTATCACCTTCATCATCGTCATACTACATAGAACAACAGCATCAAAATCTCATTACTATTAGTCCGGTTTGGGTGTAGTGCAATGGGCAATAGCTGTAAGTCAGTGAGTGCTCGTACAATTAAGGATATATTCATAATTCATGGGACTAATTAGCTAGCAGCAATACTCAAGATAGCTAATATTTTTCAAACAAAGGTTCTTGGTGTCAGTCCACTAATTACAGAGAGCATTGCATGTGCTGTATAGGCTTTCAGATTCAATTCAATGGTGGCAGCCATTACAGGTGTTATGGGTTTTGTGGACGGAAAGTGGAAGGCGTAGAAGAGAATGGGCTCCTGAACTAGAATACAAAGGATGGCGGAAGGAGTTGATCTCACCCTAATGGACTTATCTCTTAAACAACTAAGCCACGCCTAACTTTAACTTCCGTAATGTCTAAGGCCCATCCCTGGCCTACCGTATGCACCGCCGCTGCTGCTAGCATGCACGCGTGCCAGATCACGCGCTGGACGCACGGCCCCAAATGTGTTTCTAAAAATAGGATGCTCCCCTTGGATACAGAAATGAGGTGACATAAGCTCGGCAAGATAAAATGGATGCTGATTAGGTACTTGTGTCTATCTTGGAATTATATCAGCGAATGTTCCATCAGAGTAACTTGAGACACTCGATTTTGAGGATCAGGCACTGGCAACCTAGTTCTTCCATTCAGTATGCCAACAAAAAAGTTGAAAACGGAGGGGCACCAAATTACTCAAGCTTACCAAAAGTTGAACTGTGCCCTTTTCACCACCAATGCCTGCCCTTTGCATGACAGAAGACATAAGCTCATCTAAACTCTCTGAACCTGCAGATGAAGAACACCAAATGTTGTTAGTAGGAGCAGTAAAACCACAGTTAGCTTTCATCCAGATACCAAATCAGTACCCACCACAGGTAAATCTATGCATACGCCCCTTCTGGTCCTGAAGCTTAAATGCAAAAGAATTGCCAACAACAGGAGGATAAATGCTACTCCTGCCATCTCCAACCTCTGATGGTATCACTAAAGATATTTCGCTGACCAATGAAATAACGCAGGTAAGCGTTGCATTTGAGCAAAAGAAAAAATCACTAAGGAAGCATCAATTAACCTGTGGCTATCAAATTCCTCATCTGGAGGTTCCAAAGCAAGAGCAGAGTCCCAGAACTTCTGCATTATTGTGTTCGCCACATCATTTGCAGTTCCAGGACCTCCTTCAACCTTCAGACAAAACATGTTAGATGGACTAAGATTACCATGAAAATGCATAGGAAAGTGTTCACACAGTAAAAGTAATGAATGAGAAAACAACACATGTGCATGAACAAGAGGGAGAGGGAGAGACGGAGAGACCATTGAAATGGCCGCATGGGTAAGTTGCAGAACATCCAAGCAAGCAACAACTCTCCCATCTATTCATGGAAAATTGAAAATTCTGTTAGATACAAAAAACAAGTACCAAACAAGGAACTCTAGGCTGAGAAGATTAAAGTTTTACCTCCATCAACAACAGGAATATGCAAGAATTTGCCATCATGCATTATATGTAGCGCATCAAGAATTGACGTGTCTAATGTAGCACAATCGGGTTGTGCAGTCATTACCTTGAGCAAAATGTAAATAACAATGTGAGTCTAGAATGAATTGCAGAAACCTTCACTGCATTTTGAAATAAGAAATCCATCTCGAGAAGAAACCTTTTCTACTAGAGTTAATTCAGGAGAAAGATTTTGTGCCACGACACGCATAAGCACATCCTTTGAGCTGAATTTCATGAGAACAAATCCATTAATAGCTTGATAAGAAACATAAAGAAGAAAGCAGCAAACAAAAGTTTCATAAAAATTGTGGGAATGCTTACGTAAAGATCCCTTGCAATGAATTTCCGGTAGTTATAACCACTGAATTAACGCGCAATTCACGCATTTTTTGGGTTGCTACATAAACAGGATCTGAAGGTGAAACAATAGCGACTCTGCAAGTTAACATAAGAGGTAGCTCACATCATCCAAATCACCGTGTGCTAACAATTAACCAACAAATGAATAAGAGAACAGATAATATACTTTGTGCTTTCCGTGATAATAGTTGACAAAGAAGGTTTAAACATCCGTTCTCTTAGAGTTTCTATTAAAGTGAAAGGAGCTGCATCCACAAATAGTCAGATAGTCAACAGTCAACACATAAGTTTGGTCACCTTGACAAAACTGAAACAAGAATGCTAGTCAAGTATAGCCAATTTTTAAAAGTACACATATTTATACATTAAAAACATACAAGACAAACTTGGTTCCAAATTCCAAGTTACTTCTTACTTGTGTATCAATGTAAAACAAGAAAAAAGGAATAGAGTTAGCTGGCACAATCTACAACACAAGACCTGAGTTGCCTCCTAATTGGCGCTCAACCCCTTCCACAGCAGCGGCAAGTGCACTTCCTTGTTCTGCTGCCTTGTCCAGTCTTGATATTGCATCATAGAGGCATTTTGCAATGTCCAGCATGGCAATAACCTCACCATTTTCCACCACTGGGAGGTGTCTAAATTTCCCTAAAACCAGAAAGCACCATATTAACTTTCGTGAGAGGAACTGAAAATCTCTAGAGGTAGGCATTATGCGAAGATGTACACAATCAGCATTAGCAAACATACAATTTAAAAGTTATGTTGTCATCTGTCATCACAAAGCCAAAGGAAACTAGGAGCACAATAAAACACATTTTTAAAAAATCGCGACAAAAGAACTCCCCCCCTCTCCCCCCCGCGTGTGCTCTCAGATTGGCAATTTCAGATATAATAGAGATTTGGTAAGTTGATCCAAGTTGTTACAAGAAGAATGCACCAAATAATTCGTCTAAAACCATAAACATGCAGATTTCTAGTGTTTCTGCTACTTCTTTATTAACACTTGTATTCTCAGTATTAAAAAATCATAGACTTTTCTGCTGCTCATATTTATCACCTATTTCTTTTGTAGAATGCCTTACGTTTTTCAAAACTAAAACTTTGTAGGTTTTATCATCATTCAAAACACACGCTCTCAATTCCAATCCATCTTGTTTGGACTGCTAAATGCTAATGCATTAGGGGTTGAAATTATGAAGCATCTAAGCCTTTTAAAACACATCTTACAGAAAAATTTAATAGAGCAGTAAGCATCTCAATATCAGAAAAAACATGATAGGATGAAAATATGGAAATTTTGAAAAGGTAAAGTGATAAAAACTTAACAAACTGCAAGAAATAAGAAAAAGATTGAGGGGGTAAAATAGTTATTACAGGGTCTTTGAGTCTTGACTGAACTAATCTTGAAAGATGGAATGTATTGTAACCGCTGAAAGATCTTGTTGTCCATTGAATATTTTAAAGGACTAAATTATGGCAACCGGAAAGGAGACATGTAATTACCTAAAAGTGTACTGATAGTGATAAAAGAATCTCACATATAATTAGCTTCACTAAAGAGAACACAGTTGACAAAACCAGAAACATCTTAACCGAATAAGCATATCAGTGAAAGCAATTACTGTATCTTTAAAAACACGCTAATTCACATATACCTTGCACCATTTTCTGCAGTGCCTCAATAGCAAGTGTGTCAGCCATGACATACTGAGGGTTTCGTGTCATGATCTTCGAGATGATTGTTTGCTCAACCCGCAGCCCCTCAGCAATAACCCTTGTAGCTATGTCCTACATCCCAATTCAGCAAATAAGGAAGAAAAGAGAGAGCCTGTCATTCAGCTCAGAAATACTAAACTGCACCCACGCCATTTCGCATGTAGCAGTCAAAGAGATTACTGAATCAGTCCAGAAAAATGATCTGACATATACCAAGCCAATGATATTTGCGATATTATTCAAAGAATCACATGAGCTTACAAAAATTTGTCCAGATATACAATACGTTAACGACACTTTACAAAATCCCCCCTTTTCAGTCCAAAACGGTGCAAACAAGCATACTGGCATCAGTTTCAAATTCGAACATCACTAATAAAACAATGAAAAAGGAACACAGACACTGTGCAGTAATAAACTAAAGTTGTATTAACTAATAAAAACATAATTTCCAACCTAGACATGCCTTCACTCTAGCCATTCAATGCAGAGTTGCAGACACAAGCAATCTTTTGGGGGGCCTCGTAGAGTACAATCCAAAACAGCTACACTCATACCATTTTACCTAAAGAAGTCCCACCTTTCGAGCTTTAAACCTCTAAACAACAACACATCAAACAAGACTCCAAGAAAGAAAGATCACCTTGTCGGTGACGATGCCGGAGAGGAGGCCGTTGGCGTCGGTGAGCAGCACGGCATCGACCCGCCTCGCCGCCATCCGCCGGCACGCCTCCGACACCGTCGTCCCCTCCGGGATCGTCAGCGCCTTCGACAGCCGCAGCCTCTTGACCGTCCTCTCCCCTCTAAAGAAAAGCCACGGCCCACAAGAAAAATCGAACACTTTGGTCAGAACTTCGGTGGAAAGGAGAAGAAAAGGCGAAAGCTTTAGGGGCGCTTACGCGACGTGGTTGGGAGAGGTGGGCTTGGAGGGGGCCTTCCCGTTTCCGTTACCGTTGGCGGCAGCGGTAGCGGCGGCGGCGGCGGCGGCGGAGGGATCATCGGACTTGCGGGAGGAGGCCGCCGACGGCGGCCGGCTGCGCGTGCGGCGGTTCTGCGCCACGGCGGTGGAGGTGCTCATGAGTGCGGCCACGTAGGTGAGGGTGACAGTTCTATGGAGTTAGCTTATGTTCTAGGATTGCGGAGGACGACGACGGGGAGGTGGCCGCGGCGGCGGCCGCGTCGGCGAGAGTTGGAGGAGGGGAGTGGTGCGGTCGCTGGTTCCGTTGGGCTTCCTTCCTTGTGGGAGTCCTTTCACATTTCGGTCCCTTAGGTGCTGCTTTATTGCGTTAACACTCATAATATGTCCTGTTCATGAATATACTTTGCTGAGCTAAAGTTAATCGGAATTACTATTTCTCGTCTCAAAATCATTATTTCTTGACTGATCGCATCGGCGAGCCTATACTTATGTAACATGTGGATTTTAAGCTTTAAGAAATCTAACTATCTAGTCGTATATTTCTACCCTAAAATTACACATAATTTCTAAAAATTTTAATTACTCGATTACTATTAGATCAACATCATAAAACTTGTAAAGTGGATCATCAGCTAAGCCTTATACATTTTCTAAAAGAGATTACTATTGCGTGTGCTTGTTGCAACACATAATATGTCGCTCGTTATTAGAGTCCTATTTTCTTCTTCATCCTCCTACCCTACAATGATATTCTCGTGACGATAACAAATTCATCGAGACACCCAAGGTGACAACACGACAGTGACGCCACCAACCTTGGGCTCAGAGGTGGGTAGCACCCATGATGTTTCCAACCAAGTTTTAAATTTGATAGAGTAGCACCACTCCTACTGCTGGTCAAGGTCGATGAGGGTAGAAAAGGAGAAACGTGGAGCTTGTCATCAGGTTAATTTTGAGAAGAGTATAGTGTAAGTAATTGGTGGTCATATTTATTATCAAATAATTATATATTATTTTCTTAATAACCATACGTCATACTATTATACGTGAAAAGTGACGAGTATTTGCAAAAGCTAGAGGCATGAGAATGGAACAGCAAAGTTTATCCAAATGTCCTTCACGACCCAGGGACCCTCTTGTGATAACATGATGAGTATGGGCCTCAATGAAACGCTCCGTGATGTTTTTGGTTGACTGCAACCCGTTGTATATCTCACTGTCGTTGGGCCCTCCATGGGCACATTGTGCTTGACCTGAGTCTACCCACTGAATGGTGGGCCAGGTTCATGGTAGAATGGGCTGGGTGCATTTGATCAGTTGCGCCGCTCCAAAAGATTCGGATTTAAATTTCAAGGAACCCTCCACGTCTACATCTATTAGTCCCTCTCGTGTTTTCCTTTTTTTTTAAGATCTCATTTTTTCCGAAAATAGATCTCGTGTTCATGTTCTTCTGCGAGTATGTATTATGATTATAGAAAAAGTTCTCGCCATAGCTGCTCTTTCTGTTTATAAATAGATAATGAGACTTAAGACCAGGACATAGTCTCTAATATGTAACTAGGACTATATTATAAAAATATTCGTTATCATAAATTTAATGATATTATTTTCATTATACCAATTGAAATGTTCTTTAGATATTACGAGTAAAAGTTAGACAAATTTGACTGAATATTGTCTAAGATGTCATCTATTTACTAATTAAAATACTAATGCAAATTCGACCATAGGTATGCATTACATGTGCCTTTAGCTCTCTAGCATATCTCGAGGTTTCATGGTCTCTCGAGGTTTTAGTTATCCTTCCATATTGTAATTGAGTTATCAATTCTATGTTTCACTTACGAGGGCCCTGATATACATACGACGGTTTATGCGATTTATGGACCGATAATAGCAGCTGATATCAGACAGCCGTTGCCCCGATTGGCAGGGAAATGCATCTCTAACATCATCATGCGCAAATCATACATGTAGGATCGTACATTCGTGCGTGGACCACTCTCGATTAACTTTACACCGCACTGCACCCCTACAGGTTGTTAATGACGGGGGATTGAGTGGTAGGATTTAGTTAAGAGTGATAGGTTTTGTTTTTGCTGAGAAACACATCATAATCCTTTGGAAGATCTGGGATGCTAGAAATAATGAAGTGTTCAGTTCTACCGATCAATCCGACGTTGTAACAGCTAGGAATATCGTCACTGATTTCACCTTATGAAGTCATGGCTTCATGGAAACCGGTTCGAGGGTAGCAACTTCTTGGCTCGACTACTTCTCGTGTTGCCACGCAATCTTGTAACTCCTCTTACTTTGGAGTAACATAGTTAGGAATGGACATGGTAATTGCCCACACACTGCTCGGAATAGAAGCAAGAAACTCCTAGACAAAACCCCAAGGGCCAGCAGCCGGCTACCCCTGATGGACAGTCATCATAATTCATAAATCGCTTGTCATCCAGCTGATGTGTTTTCATCCTTATCATTTGCATCTTTGTATCTGTGCTACCCACCTGTCTCACAGGTGTGTGCATTGCATCATGCTGAAATCATATCTTATAGTCTGTAAAGTGCACTCTTAAGTGTACAAGTTTTTATCTAGATCAACTGATGTCAGCTTGAGCTTTGCTTGATTGATTTTCTGGCAAGCTGACACTGAGAAGATCACTTAAGGACACTCTGATAGTGCTAATGCTTTCTTTCTCATCTAAATCAATCCATCTTGGTGTTCACTAGATGAAATACTTGTCACCTGAGTCTCCCAGTTGTGTCTCAGGTGAATGCTTTCAAAATCCCATAGGCTAGAGTATACATCTCTTTCACCTGTGTCACAGGTTCTTATGTCAGCTGTGACACAGCCACCTTATAACCTCTGGGCCTATATAAAGAGTTGCTGCGTCCACACAGAAACCGCTTCGAACTCCCATACCCAAAACTTCCGCCGTGCATCGATTTTTCGAGTTCTTGTCGTTTTCACCGATTTCGCCCTCAAAATTTCTTCAACAAGTTGGAGGAAGCTTTCCGTGGAACTCTAACGTCGATTCTTCCGCAGCAAAGTTCAATCTCGATCAAAGTAAGCCTCTGCAAAACCCTCCTTTGCGCTCAGTTCATGTTCTAGGTCCTGATAGCCTAATCCAGTAGCGCATTGGTCCTGTTTAGGGTTGGTCTTACTTTTGTGCAATCTTTAGAACTCATCCAATCTAAAATCAACCAGCAAATCGTTGTCAAACTCAAAATTTCAAGAATTTATTGTCCGCCTCCGCACATAGCTGTGTCACCGCTAGGGTCTCACCTGTCACACAGGTGTGCCTATTCAACAGGCTAAGACCTCGGTAAAATCTTAAGTCCTCACCTGTGTCCTCCTATCCTGACACAGGTGTCTAACACAGCTATTACTCTGCATCAAATGAACACCTCTTACCTACCTCTATCTTATCTATCTTGTTTCTACAGATGTCTTCAGATTCTGAGAGAGCTGACAGTGCTCTGCAATGGTCTGATCCAGAGGAATCTCCTAAGGAATTAGTTATATCAGATTCAGATCAGGAGAGAGAAAGGCTGAGGCTGAAACAGGAGGCTGCAGAGAAAAGAAAGGCAAAGCAAAGGGCTTTCAGGCAGAGAGTAGCTGCTGGGAAGAAGGCAGCTGCCTCTAAAAACCGGTTCTCAGCGTGCTCCAACCAAAAGGACAAGGTCCTCAGCTGCAGTTGAGCACACTTCTTTGGGAAAAGAGGCTGCCAAGAAGGGCAAGAAGATAGCAAAGAAAACCCCAAAGCCATTCATGAAGATGTAGTGTTGCCAAGAGGCACACTCACAATCAGGGAACCTACTCCAACGCCTAAAGTGTCTCAAGAAGATCTTGAGCATGATCAGATAATCCTTGAAGAGATGGATAAGTTAGCAGCTCAGATAAGAGAAGAAACAGATGTAGAAACCAAGAAAAAGCTTACCACTATCTATACTGCCAAAAGCTTTAAGCTTTCAGAGGCTGCTAGGCCTGTTTTCATGGGCATTCCTGTTCCAACTGAGCAAGATAAGGAACTCTTAAGAGAAATTGCAGATTTGCACAAGCAGTTGCAATCAACATCTTCTCATGATGCTGCAGTTGAAATCAGAAAGCAAATCCTTGAAAAGCAGGATAAGCTCTCAACAAAATGCTTGTTGCCAGGGTCTAAGGATCAGAGGGGCTTATCTAAAACTGATGCCAGAGATAGTCATCTACTTCAACAGATAGAAGAGCTGCAGAAGAAAGCAAAATCTCTGCCCAAAGGTCTTGATAAACAATATCTATTGGCTGAAATCAGACTCAAAAGAGGTCAGCTATCTGAAGATTTTAGAAAACCTCCTCCAGCTCGAACTATCCTCAAGCCAGGCCTCAGCAGGAATGATGTTGAAACAATTCTGGCTCAGGAGATCAATGATCTGCTTGGAAAAATAATACGGACACCTCCTGGTGCTGAGAAACAAGCTCTGCGTGCTGAGCTCAAAACCAAGCAGGGGATGCTTTCTGGTGTCATTCCTATTCCTAAAGCTGATGCTCCCCTAGCTGTTATTCCACCTCAAGTTGCACTTCCAGCTCCATTAGCTCCAAAGAGAAAGAGATCTGATACAGAGGAGGAAATCACTGAGGAGCCTTCTGCAAAGAAGTCTGAACAAGAACCTGAGGTTGAAATAATCTCTGAAACAACCCAGAGCTCTAAGCCATCCCTCAAGGATCAGTTGGATCAACAGAAGCAAGCTCTGCAAGAACTCAAGAAAGAGAAGCTACCACCTGTGACACAGGTGGCTAGCCCAGGCAAGTCCCGTCTACCGACATACCAGAGGAAAGGAAGGAAATCTCAGAGTTCAACCAGCATTGAATCTATTTCCACCCTGGATGTTCAGCAACCAATGTCTCCTTCTCAGTTTCTAGTCTCTGATGCTGAAGATCAAGCTGCTCCAAAGGCTCAAGCTCCTGCATCTCCAAGACCAGCTTCAGTAGAGTCTCCAGTGGCTGCAAAACCATCAAGTACACAGCTGTCTCAACCAGCTGTGTCTCAGGCAGGAGAAGAAGCTCAGACCCAAGACTCTCACCGGTCTCCATCACCTGTGCCACCGCCAGCTGACCCAGCTCAGTCAGTTCAAGCACCTGTGCCATCCCCTGTGGCACAGGTCAGTAAGTCAGTTGAGCAAGAAGAAAGAGAAGAAAGCTCCGAGAGCTCATCTGATGATGGAAGGGGTGTGTCTGTGACTCCTCCAAGGCCAAGAGAAACCAGAGCTGATTCTGATGAAGATTATCAGGGAGAGAGCCCATCTCCAAGTGACAAATCAGCAGAAGAAGCTGAAGAAGAAGAAGAAGAGGAAACAGTGGCAGAACATGTGGACAGCTCTCCCAGTCACTCAGTTAGAGAAGAAGACATGGAAGACAAATATCATTACATCTTCTCTCATGCTCTGAGGACTGAGGCCAACCAGATGCAATTCATTTCCAGAGCTGCTGCCAAGAAACTGCCAAAGAGTGATCCCAAGAGATCCAAGAGCAAAGTTCCCTCAATGAGACCTAGTTCATTTATAAAGATGAGGTCAACAAACCCATATTTCTCTGAAGATCAGGAGTTTATAGCTCCAACTTGTTCAGACTCCAGATTCCACAATGATCATCAAAAGGGTGTATACCATGAGATTCTTGTCTCCAAAGGTTTTGTAGATTGCAAGACAATTGATTGGTCAGCTATGACAGATTCAAGACTGAGAGCAGTTCCTTCTCTGATCCAAGCCTCAGGTCTTGAATTCTTATGCAATCTCCAGCAAGATTATGATCCTGAGATCATCAAAGAGTTCTATGCCACAGTTTGGATAGAACAAAAGAATCAAGATGTTATGCTCTGGATGACAAGAGGTCAACTTCTTTCAATCACAGCTCCAGAGTTCAATAGCTTAATGCATGCCCCTCAGGAACCAGGCATGCCAAATCTTTTCAAGCTTGCACCAGTTCCTAATGAAGTAAGGAGAAAATTCTATCCAAGGAACTTCAGATTCCCTGCCAAAGCCCCTTCAGATCATGTCTATTTCAAGGGTATAACCATCACTGCCAAGCATCTGATCAAGATTCTGAATGTCACTCTTCAACCCAAAGGGGGAAACACAGATGCTGTCTATAATGCAACCTGTCAGATATTGGTGCATATAGCCAAGAATCAGCACTTCGATGTAGCAAGATACATCTTTCATGAGATAGATGCTGTCACCAAGGACAAAAAGGCTAAGCTGAGGTATGGATCGTACATCATGTACATGATCCTTCAAAGAACAGGTCTTCTGAATTCTACTCTTGATCTCTCTGTGAAGACTATCAAAACCCAGCTTAGACCTCAGGCAGATGATAATCCAGATGAGATTGCAGTCCTTGCTTTATTTGGAGACTCACCTGGACCAGCTGTGTCATCTCCTAGTCACACAGCTGCTCAAACTGCTCCTCCCAGGTCATCACCTGTTTCATGCCAAGCTCCCACCGGTGCCACAGCTGCTGCACCTGTGCCAGACACAGCTGATGCTGATGATGATGATGACACCTCCTGCGACCCTGCCATAGCTTATGTGAACAAGGTCATGCCAGCTCAACTTGCTGCTCTGCGCAAAGAAAATCGCCAGCTTCGAGAAGAAGTCTCTCATCTGAAAGTCAACATGGATCAAGTGCAATCTCAGCTCTCAGATATGTCCAACCAGCTCTCAGAGGTCCTTCAGCTGCTGAAGAGCAAGTCTTCTTGAAGCATCTCTTCTTCCTGTCTTCCTTTTTGGGTGTTTTAGTGTCAAAGGGGGAGAGAATGTAGAGAGTGTAGAGTGGTGCAAGGGGCAAGGGAGAGAAAAGAAAAAGGGGGAGAGCATATTGGGAAAGAGCATATTGGGAAATTATTTTCAAAATGATGTATCAAGACTTGGTTCTTCTGTTGTATCTTATGTCTTGATAACATTGTATCTTTTATGCGAATCTTTTGATCTGATACTGTCTTATGCATTCTTATGCTCATTTTTTATATGTTGGAATGCTCTGATATACACATGTTTGGTATGCTCTAATGCACATTTTGCTCTGTCAAACATGTGTGAATGCTTAGATTCATAGTTTGCTCTGTTATACATATGTATGATCTGATATATACATGTCTGTCATGTTTTGATACAAATATCAAATGCTCTGATGCATGTCTTGCATATTTTGTGTATTTTGTGCTCTGATATACATATGTTTGATATGACTTGCTCTGATTTACATGTATGCTCTGATAAGGAATATAATGCTCTGATCATTCATCAACATACTCAAACTGATAAGAATGCAAGTCATCAGAAAATACTTCCCATGCTTAAAACTTGTAAACTGTGCATCTCTTGTCAAACAAATCTTTTATGCACAGATTCAGGGGGAGTATATTCTACCAACATTCACATGTTTCCATATTCCAATTCTATATATTTGAATATGTGAAGCTTGGGTTGCCACTAACCACCAAAAAGGGGGAGATTGAAAGATCATCTAGGCCCTAATTTGGTTTTGATGGTTAATGGCAACCTAATCTGGAATCTAATGTTTACATTGAGTGTAAGCAGAGTTTACAGGTTCCATGAAGAAAGGTTATCCAGAGAAGGATGGCCACCAAAAAAGGGTACAAGGTAGTTTCAAGGACAAAGAGATGGCTGTGCTAGGCAGCTGTGCCACAGCTGAGAAGAAGCCGGTGCTGTGCAGGGAGCTGCAAGCAGGGTGATGGTGGCTTGATGCGTCAAGGGCCGTGACTTCATGCTCATGGCTGCACCTCCAGGATCGGCCGGAGGCCTCCACCGCCATGCACGACCCGGCCGCCACCGCCGCGGCTGTCGCCGACCTCCGCCGTGCCTCCAAGGACGACCCGGAGATCCGCGCTCCGCTGGTCGACACGGGCGCCGTCCCCTTCCTCGCCGCGTAGCTCACGGCGCCATCCACGTCAACGTCCGCCGAGGACGCTGCGGCCACGCTCCTCAACATCTCCATCTCGGTGCCCATCATCGGCGCCAAGCAGCCATGACGAGGATCGGCCACCGCCTCGAGGAATCGAGCACTAGCACCGTGCCCCTGCCGTCCACCACGCCGTCGTCGAGCCTTCTTCCGCCGGCGTCGTCATCAGCAGCAGGGACTCGGCGAGCGCCTTCTACAGTTTCTCCATTAATTGTTTGATGGAAACAAATGATTGTTGTACATGAAACAAATTATTGTGTTATGGGAAATATCCGGATGAATGAAACATCAACAAATTAGCTCGGCGAGCATCTACTGCAGCTTCTCCATTAGTTGTTGATGGAAACGAATTATTGTTGCATATGAAACAAATTATTATTGTATGGGAAACAGAATATCCAGATGAATGGAACATAAACACATTAGCCCGGATGAGTAAACATTAGTTGTTGTATTGGTATGACAAATTTGTTGTGCAAGTTCGAGTAAAATGTTTCCCTCTCGCTATGCAAATGTTTCCATGTTGCCATAACAGAAGGAGTCAATGATGCCGAAAATCTAGCGATTTGAATCATAAGTTCCCCAAAAATCCGGGATTGTGTTGTATACATTCCATTTTTGTATTGGTTTAAAAATTTTGTTGCGCAAGGTTTAGTAAAGTGTTTCCTTCTTATTATACAAATGTTTCCATATTGACAGAAAGAGCCCACGCACGTATTGCATACAGACAGTTGTTCATATTTCGTATTGTCACTATAATTGTTTCCTATAGTCACTAAAATTGTTTCCTGTAAATTTAGCTAATCATGTTTATTGCTAATCTTGCCGTCAAATCCGACGGCTATGCACCGTGCCGATCGGCATGCACAAATAGGCATGCCGATTTGTAGCAGTCGCCCAAAGACAATTGGGGGCCGAGGAGACGAGGCACGAGAGCGGGAGTCCAGTATGAGAGTCTCCTCGTCAACGCATAGCTAAAACCAGCAACGCCACACATATTAGCGTCGCAGTGTGTATATATGAGACACATCTGCTTCCATATGGTAGCATCACAGCACATGCGGGGCGCGTTTGCACCTCACGGATGATCGTAAACACCATTTCCGGTCATCTTGAATAATAAGTTCGTAATATGCACGAAACAATCATCCATATTATTGGTCGCGAAGACATATTACAAGCAGGATGGCCATCCATCACCATAAAAATAAGCATAGCTAAAGTCGAAAAGAAGTTCAAACCAAACTAAAAATGACTATGTACACTGTATAATACAGAGATCAGAAAAGTTCTCTCTTTCATCTATTCTTTTTTTTGAAAAACCAGCAGGAGTGCTTGAAAGATCATCTAGGCCCTAATTTGGTTTTGATGGTTAATGGCAACCTAATCTGGAATCTAATGTTTACATTGAGTGTAAGCAGAGTTTACAGATTCCATGAAGAAAGGTTATCCAGAGAAGGATGACCACTAAAAAAGGGTACAAGGTGGTTTCAAGGACAAAGAGATGGCTGTGCTAGGCAGCTGTGCCACAGCTGAGAAGAAGCCGGTGCTGTGCAGGGAGCTGCAAGCAGGGTGATGGTGGCTTGATGCGTCAAGAGCCGTGACTTCAGTTGGTGACAGGTAAAGCCTAGATTTGCTAGTTTCTTTGAGTCCATAGGAACCACCCGTACTATCAAGAGGGATGAAACAGTAGCAGTTGTCTAAGGGAACCTTGCTCATTGCTCAGAGTGTTGGTCAAGGGGATTTGTGCTTTGAGGCCAATTGCCCCGTGTCAATAGCTTTGCACAAAAGTATGTAGCTGTTTTGTGTTAGTGCTCTGCAGTACTAACAGTGAAAACCCTAGAGCTTTAGTCACAGGTGGTCTTCCGCTCTATGACTCAGGTACATCTCTGTACCAGGGGAGAGCTTGAGAAATGCTAAGGTATCTGCACTGCGATGGGTGGTCTGCTGAGTCAGAAGTCTGTCGGAGGTTCTCTCCTTATAGGTGCTAGAGTTTGAAGTATGCTGAGGGCATGTCATGTGCCAGGACCGGGCTGAGTAGTGCGGCTATCAGCTAAGGGTTCACCTGTGTGCGCCGCCGGTGACACAGGTGTCGGTCTGCCTGAGCCGGGTACAGTTGGGCGTAGTGTGTAGCTGTGTCACCGGTGGCTGACACCGGTGGCTCACTTAATCCTACGTGGCAACAGGGTAACGGTCAGGTGCCTGAGGACCCTATATATAGGGGACCAGGGGAGGACTATGTCCTCAACCTTGCTCAAATCAGCGATTCACATACGACCGTTCGTTCTGTCAGACCATAATGAAAACGCAATTTCTGTTTTTCTTGAAGACGAATACGATATTGCTCCTTTTTCCCAGAATGGAATTTCTTTTTCAGATTACTTCCGGATTTAGGTGTTTTTCTAGTGAGTCCTGGTAAAGCTCCCAGACGGCGTATTTTTTTTAAACGAGGTCCTCGATAACGGGACATGAAGACTCCTTTTTTTATTTTATTGAAATTTCATTTTACACAATTAATTTCATTTTGCAAAGCCTCCAACCACTCCACAAGAGCCAAGAGCCTAAGGGTTAGTTCGAGTCGGTTTGTGAGCTAGAGCACGAGCAAAGGTTCCTCCAAGAGATTGCTGCTGCATCATCTGTTACTCTTGGAGTTTGTCTACTCCTAGACGGGTGTAGGAGTTGCTGGTATCACCCAAGCTTGTGTGGGCTGAACCAGTAGTTTGTGAAGGTGTTCTGAGGTCTACCTGCTGCAAGGCAAAAGGATCTCCACAAGCAAAAGGAAGAGTCCTGAAGGATCAGGTACTCGGAGAAGAAGCACATTTTAGTGCTGGCCAGCTCTTAGGAGTGGTCTCTCCAACGGAGACGTACCTTCTCTGCAAAGAGTTAGGAACTTCGGTGAAAAACCCCTGAGTCTCCTTTATTTCCTTGTATTGCATGCATATCTGTTTATCCTTGCTTGCTTGTGTCTCTTAGACTTGATCTGCTAAGTTTACATTTTCACCTGTGCTAGATTACCTTTATACCTATGTGTGATCATCTGTTACACAGCTGCTTCATTCACTTGTATTCACCTGTATCAGCACCTGTGTCACAGTCAGTCTAAGTAGAGCACCTGTGTTAGGTTAACTCTTCACCTGTGCCTTTCACCTGTGTGACAGCTATGTGTTAATTTACACATAGTTTCCATCTGTGTCACTCACCTGTGTCACAGCTGTCCACTATTAACTTGTGAAGTTAATCTGACAACTTAAACAAAAGATTAAAAGAGAAAATTTTATAAGCCAACTATTCACCTCCCTCTAGTCGGCATCTCGGTCCTTTCAGTGCTGCCATCCATTAAGAAGTTAAATAAGATATATGTATATTAGAGGCTAAAACAAACCAAGACGAGTTGGCTAAAGTCTCGTCTGTGACGGATAAGTAAGCAGACTACTCTCTACCTATCTATTATCTATTGTCTATTCTATCAATTCTATTCTATTCTATACTAAAAGGAGAATACGATAGAAAAAATAGAAAATAATTAGAAATTCTTATAAAAAAGCAAAACATCCAACCGTTAATCTAGTGGACCCTTTTATTATTAGTAGATCACAACCGATAGATCTTTGTAACTGTACGTAAACAGAACACAGCCAATAGATCTTTATAACTGCACCTAAATAGATCGCAACCGATAGATCTTCATAACTGCACCTAAACATATCACAGTCGATAGATCTTCATAACTGCACTAAACATATCACAGCCGATAGATCTTCATAACTGTACCTAAATATATCACATCTGATAGATCATCATAACTGTACCTAAATAGACGGCTCGGTACAGCGACTATCAAGTCGACTCGCGATTTGAACTTTTATTTCCTGTACTAATCTAATATCAAGTCAGCTCGTGATTTAAACTTTTATTTTCCGTACTAATCTAATATCACGCGTACAGGTAAAACATAAAGATAATTAAAACGTTATCGTGCAATTAGTACTGATCTAATATCACGTGTATAAGTAAAAGAAGATATTTAAAAACCTTTCCCGCACAATTAGTATTGACTAATATCACGCGTATAGGTAAATTAAACAGATCACATCTAATAGATCATCATAATTGTACTTAGATAGACGGATCATTACAGGCCGACTCACGATTTGAAATTTATTTCCCGTACTGATCTAATATCACGCGTACGGGTAAAAAAAAAGATATTTAAAAACGTTTACTACGCAATTAGTACTAATCTAATATCACATATACAGGTAAAAAAATAAAGATGAGTAAAAATGTTTACTGCGCAATTAGTACTGATCTAATATCACGTTGTCGACGATCAGTGAATCGGCGATCTTACGGTATTCGTGGAATGAGGATTACTGGGGGGTAGGGACCTCTAGGGCCCAAGTGCCATGAGATCTGACAGCAGGGGACAGCCGTTTTTATACAGGTTCGGGCCTCCCTCAGGATAATAACCCTACGTCCTGTTGCTATATATTGATGGAGAACACGCTTTACAATGGGGGGTATATGTTAGTGGCTACCCTAGACCTAATCGTAGACTAATCTATGCTAAACCGCCGGGCTTGACTCCTTCGAGGCAGCGGGTCTTCTAGGGTTTCGCCTCCTGTGATCCTATGCTGCTTGTGCTGCGACTAGATTGACTTGTTGGACCTGTCTTGACCTGTCCTCCCCTATGGGATTGCCGATCCTTATATAGGGGATTCTCAGGGTCGTACTGGACGTGGACTTACGCCCGAGTAGGACTCTGGCTTCCTTAAACGTCGGGATCGACTTCCTAGTTTAAGGGGAGTCTTCTCTCCTTGGGAGGGGTTACCTTATCGTCCTGGGATCCTTACCGGGTAGGCTGTACCTTCCTAAAGTCCCGGGATTCGATATACGGATACCCCTAATACGCGGGATACCGTACTATTCATCATCACACGTGTATAAGTAAAACAATAAAAATAATTAAACATATCACATCCGACGGATCATCATAATTGTACCTATATAAACGGCTCAGTACGACGACTAGCAGGCCGGTTCGTGATTTGAACTTTTATTTCCCATATTAATCTAATATCACACGTACATATAATAATTAAAAATAATTAAAAACGAAAAGCGAGACACCATGCTAATTATCTAAAAAGAAAAACTAGCAGAATGAAGTACAAACCAAACCAACAACACGGCGTTCAAACCAAACCAAGTATCATGGTATATATGCTTATAGGTGAAACACAAACACACGGACGAACAGGTACACAACAAGCATAGATATGGTACATCAATGTAGACAATGTTGCTCAACGTTGAACAAATGTGGGTCGGCAATGGTCGCTCAGCAGCTGGATGACGATCAGACGGCGCCGAGGTCAACCGGGTCAAGCAGCTGCTGGCCGTGGGTGGTCTCACCAAGAAATCCGGCGTGCGACAGCAACGCCCACAGGTGCGTCGTCAGCTCCGCGCGCCCTTGGAGGTGTATCCGATGCTTGGCAGCTCTCGTGGACGCCGACAGGTGCAGCAGGAACCCCGCCCAGAACCTCCCTAGCCGCTCCCAGAGCTCGACCTTGTCAACGTATGTTGACACGAGCTCCACCGACAGCTGCGCGCCGATCTTGACGATCGACGGGCCATCCGGCCCATCGCTCTCCTCGGTCGCCGCCACGAGCCTGTCGTAGATCTTCGTCCGTGTGCGGCACCCGCGCAGGGCGTCCCGGGCCTCGTCGCGCACGGCGTCGAGGACCGTGTCGGCGACGAGGCCGTTGTCCGGCAGCAGCGCCTCCGTGACCAGATGCACGCAGTAGTTGGACAGGGTCACCGCGGCGACGTAGTGCGGCCACACGGCCGCGAAGCGCGGAGCAGGATCTTGGCCGGACGCCGTCGGCAGCGCGTACAAGTCGCCTCGGCGTTTGGCTTCCTCCAGTAACTTGATCTGGCAGAGGCTGGTGGCGACATGCCAGGCCAGGATCTTGTGGGTCTCGCCCTCCAGACTGCCGTGGATAGCGTCGATGGAGGGTGGCGGTGATCCGCTGGCGGCGCCGAAGGCTTGCCCAAGGTATGACCTCAAGGCATCGTTTTTCCTTCTTTGGACAAAAGACTCTGACGGATTGATTGGATCGTTGTGTTCTCGACGTGAAGACAATGAAATCAGGGACTTGAGTGACTCAAATACCTTCGCCTTTACCTCGCTCCGCAGCTTGACCAATCTGTAAAACTTTTGCTATTTACATTTTGTACGTAAGAAAATGCTAAGTGATGTGACAAAT
Organism: Stipa capillata; assembly: GCA_019208055.1. Classification (NCBI taxonomy): domain Eukaryota; kingdom Viridiplantae; phylum Streptophyta; class Magnoliopsida; order Poales; family Poaceae; genus Stipa; species Stipa capillata. Next base: position 601,774 of record JAGXJF010000226.1, read on the forward strand.
ATGTTTATATTACATGGCAAATCTCAGTTAAGAACATGCCAAGGGGTTGCAAATATAGAACTTTTGCTATAACTACATGTCTGCTGCATTTTGCGGCATCGAGGATTGTATTCCATTTAACTCTTTCTGCTTTAAACATGTCCGGTGTCTGGCTACGTCAGTTAATATGGGCTAAACGCCAGATTTAAGCTTAAAGAATCAAGGACATATCCCTAAACGCCAAGTTACCTTATGCGAAGAAGTCGTCTGTTTGGGAGCACAACGCGAGCTGCCATCAGTAGGTTGTACTGTTGAATCTCCTGATCCCACTGGCCCCTCCTGATGAGCCAGAACATGATCCTCGCCACCTTCTCCATCACCGGGCGCTGCAGCTTGGAGATCCACCCTGGACGTTGTTGCAGCCTGACGTAGTGGCAGATGATCAGGACCTTGGTCCACTGCGACAACACGTAGACGCCGACCTCCCAGAGCTCCCTGGTGACGACGATGGCGATGAGGCAGTGGGTGACGAACACCCCGTGGGTGATCGTGGCGACCTTGCCATCGGTGGTGCGGGCCATGCTAGTGCTCGGCACGTCGCGGACGGCGTAGGCCAGGTACAAGGCGGCCGCGGTCATGAGCAGCGACAGCATCACCCTGTGGGTAGGGAATCCGTGGGCGAACACGACGGCGTGCTTGCTGTAGGAGAAGTCCTGGAGGTAGGACAGCTCCACCTCCGTGACGCGGAACGCCCTCTCGTAGTCGTTCCCGTCGCCGCCCGTACTGAGGATGCCGTCGGAGACGAGCCGTCCCGAGGCCGGGTGCTTGGCCTCCGGCATGGGGAAGTCGAAAAAGCGGCGGCGCAACAGCTTGTACAGAGCGAAGGAGAGGCACACGTCCTTGAACCGGCTGTCGCCGTCCCTGCCCAGAAGCTTGTCGTCGCCGCCGGTGGTAGCCTCGCTCAGCAGCCTACTGTGGCCCCACACCTTCTCCAAAGTGACGAGCTCCTCCGGCCGCGTCTGCAGGTCCAGCTTGAGCCTGAACCTGGGCTTCTCGATCTCCTTCTCCAGCTGGTCTTCCCCGAGGACCAAGTACTTGTACCCGGCCATGGTGGCCGGGCAGGTGCCGCGGTCGCCGTCGGCGGTGTGCTGCGACGATGCCATGTAGTCACTGACGAGCTTCATGTTGTCCTCGCTGGCCCCGGCGGCGCCATTAGAGGACACATAATACCATATGATCCGCGACGCGTGGATGGACCAGATCATCCAGAGTGGCACCTTGAGGTAGAGCGCCGTGCTTGCCCGGAGCTGGTTGGCGGACCACAGCGAGGTGAGCAGGTCCACCATGGTCATCTCCTTGGGCTTGTACGGCCGGCCGATGCGGGCACCGTCCTGCATGGTGACGATGAGGACCGCCCAGACCTGGAAGAGGTCGTTCGCCGTCGGGGCCGAGTCCTTGGTGGAGTCGACGGAGGGCTTCATGAGGCCGAGGGTGTAGCTGACGGAGTAGTAGCTGAGGATGCGGAGGAGCTCGATGCCGGGGCTGATCTGCCGGGCGAGGACGAAGCGGGGGCCCATGGAACCGACGGCGAACTTGACCAGGAGCAGCAGTGCCGGGATCACCACCCAGAGCTCCACGCTGGCCGCGCGGGTGCTGCTGTCGTGCCCGAAGATCTTCTGGAGAAAATCGAGCACCGCCATCTTGCTGCGATCGATCGATCGAGCGCCGGCCGGCCCGCGACCCTCCTTAGCTAGCTCTACTTGCGCTCTAAATTACACGAGCTGATAACCATACATGAGCTAACCAGTAACCACCTATATGCATGCTCTCTCTCCTCCAATACGGACATAGAGTTAGTTTGCCGAGCATGCCATGAGACACCTCGAAGTTTTAAAAATTTATATGAAACGGCTCACGATGACGTAGTGTATGATATAACATGTGAACCGTGAACCTACACAAATTCGTATTTGCGTTCTTTGAAGACAAACGATAAACAAAGACAAGAGACAGCCGGCGGTCAATAAAATCTAATGGGTATGTACTGCTTCGAGAGTCAGGATTCAAGACATGCGGCATGCATGTCTAAGACGTGCGTGTACGCCAGTACATGGACAATTTGATAACATGTAAACCTAAAGTAAACAAAGACAAAAGATAGAAGAAGACGGGAGACCTCTAGGTCGATAGAATGTAATAGCAGTTCCAATGCACCAGGTCGGTAACCTCTTAACTCATGCCAACTAAGCAAAAATCTGCGGTGGCAAATTATTAAGGAGCGAGATGAGAACCGACTGTTCCTAATGATATATACGACTCCTAGTGCACTGACCGATGAAAAAATTACTCCTTCCGATCCTGTGTGGCCTCGAGCCTGTCCCTATCTCCCCATCGCTCCAACCCCATCCCTATCCCCCCCTCTCTCTGTAGCTCCGACCCCATCCTCCTGCCCCTGGACGTGCGCCGCCCGTGGAGGAGCCCCTACGGACGAGGCCGCCGCTGCCCATGCCGACGAGCGCCGCCACCCCTGCACACGAGCTCCACCGCCCCTGCCGAGCGCGACGGCCTATGCCGACGAGGGCCGCCGCCCTCCCACCGACCCTGACCACCGTGCCCCCTCTTGCCGATCAGTGGTGATTTTTTGGTCAACTTTTTGTCAATTTTGTGTTGATAGTATCTGTTTGTTTGTGCTGATAGTATTTGATTAACTATTAAATAAATTGCTAGCCACACTTGCGGTCTGGTAGTTTGGCTGCAAGTTTGAGCAGAATGGCCATTTGAGAGCAGTGAGACTAAAATGCTTATCCTTTGGAACCCTATGCTATTTTAGATTATCCTTGCGTCATGAAAGCACAGCTGTAACTTGACGAGGCTTCTTGTTCTCTAATACCGGTTGGTTTAAATTTGTCGACTTGTTGTAGTCCTGCTTTGGTAGATATACATGGTATGTCAGGAAGATTCATTACTTACCTCTAGAATATGAAGTACATGGTCACTTTTTTCTTCTCTCAAGGTACTTGCACACTAAAAAAAAGAATATGAAGTAGATGGGCGCCTTTTTCTTCTCTCAAGGTACTTGCACACTAAAAAAAAAGAATATGAAGTAGATGGGCGCCTTTTTCTTCTCTCAAGGTACTTGCACACTAACCAAATGACCTATTGACATTGATGAATGACTAGATGGTTCATCATCAACACCAGAGCATTTTTCCAATGTATGGATGAATTGAATGCGATCAGTCGACTCTGGTGAAAAGAAAAATAAGCCCTAAAAGCGCCGCCACCATCCTCTCCTCGCCACCACTCAAGGGGGCCGCCGGGCAAAGCATGCGCGCCCGCCGATGACGGTGACGGCGAGGCCGTCGCGGCGACGCCTCAGAGGGCGTCGGTGGCCCGTGCAGCGGGCGGTGGGTCGCGGTTGGTGGGGCTCGCGTTGGAAAGGCGGGGGGCTGCTACCCGGCGGCGCTGGTGGACGGCTGGCCTCGGCTGCCGTTTCCCTGGTGACTCCGGCGTTGGCGTCGTCCTTCCGTGTTTCCCATCCCCCGGTGGCTCGCCCTTCCGAGATCCGACGGCTTTGCTGCGCGCAGCCAGTGGGCGGCGGCCTGAAGCCCAGGTTGTGGCTGGCGGGGCTCGCGCCGGAAGGCTGGAGGTGGCTACCCGGCGGCCCTGGACGCCGTCGGTTGGCGGCTGTTCCTCTACTGGGTGGCGCGGCATCTCCAGGCCGGACACGGTCTGACCGCAAGTTGGGATGGTCTGACCGCCTTTCGCACGCGCTTCTGACCGCCGATGGCTGTGGATCTGGCGGACTGGCTTCACGGCGGCGTCTTCTGTCCGGATCAGGCTCGTTCCTGATCTGGTGTTGGTATGGTTATACTGGCCCGGAGACTGTGTCACCTTGGCTTAGACTGACAGCTTCGCGGACGTTGACGATCCTCGGCGCATCTTCAGACGGGGTCAGCGGATGTCGTGCGTGTTTTTCACTACCGAATCTTCGCTGGCGGCGCGTTGGATGAGGTGTGCAGGGTGTTCTGTTCGTGGCCGGTCGCAGTTTGTCAAGGCCGGGTGGTATGACGGTACTGGCTCGGCAAGCGGGGGCGGTAGCACTGGACGGCTTCAATTAGGTGGTCCGCGTACCGGTTCTAAATCTCCGAGGTGAAAACCCTAGGTCTGGCCTTCATTGGTTGTACCTGACAATGGCGGTAGTTGCGTCCTTGTTGAAGGCATTGTCGGGAGTTTGTTTTGAACCTGCTCTCCAAGGTGAAAACCCATGATCTGGCCTTCAGTGGTTGGATCCGGCAACTGCGGCGCACACACGTCGCTCCCTTCTTGAAGGCGTTGCTTTTGGAGGGCCTTCCTCGAGGTCGGGGTGCTGCCATTGGAAGGGTTTGAAGATGAAGCTCACTGCTGTGCGCCAGTTTTCGCTACGGCATAACAATTTGTTGTCATGTCGTTCGTCTTTTTTTTTCTTTACCTTTTGTAATAAACATGGTTGTGTGCATCCTCGATGTCGCCTGATATCTTGTTGTTGCAGAGGCCGGATGTATTTTCTGTATCAGCTTGATGCATTAATATATTGCCCGTTATCGAAAAAAAGGGATGAATTGAACGCAGGCATGTGTCTTCAGCTCCTATTAGAATAAGCAGTAGCTTTCCTTGTGAACACCACTATTTGTCTTAGCTTACAACCATATCATAATTTAGGAAATTATCAGTAGTTAAGTGATCAACTACTGCATGATGAGACCAATTGAAGAAATATTCCATCTCGAGTCCACCTTATTTTTCTGCGAAATTCTGCTGTGAATTGTCCACAACTGGGAGAACCAGTTCAGCAAGCATTTTAATTAAGTAGTTTATGAAATAATGAGGTACCAGGTCAGCTTCCATAGTTATGTTTAAAGAAAACATGTCCTTAGCTTATTTGAGCAAACATACCTCTTTCATTTGCAACAGACTGATAAGTGGCAATTGTGTTTGTTTAATTTAAACTATGAAGACACCGAAAGTTGCTTAAGATATGTCTTGAATTTTTAGAATTGAGTATCTACTATTTAACTATCTATTGCTACTTGCTATATACTGCAGTATAATGGATTCCTGTCCGTCTGGTGGATTTTTAAGTTTGTTCCAGTATCCACAGTTCTCACCATTCCCGCCGTCATCTCATCCATCAAATTTTCGTCCTCCGCAACAAGGACATCCTAGTTTGGAGAATTCCCACTTTGTTGGTGTTTCTCAGCATGTTGCTGCATTCTCGCCATCACCAGCACCGCACACTAAAGGAACTCCATCACTATCCATGTGTACTTAAGGAAATGTACTTGGATCGTCAGGTAGGGTGGCTTTTAAAAAGAAAAAGCAAGTTGTTAATGTTGATGATCTTGATGATGATGATGATGACGAGCCTGATAGGACTACGCAACGTTTGTCTTGGTCGCACGAGGAAGACAAGAAATTGGTAATTGCGTAACCAGTTTCAGTTAACTTCTTTAGTTTCATGTTGTCCATAATTAACTTCTTTCCTCCCAAATGTAGGCTAATGCTTGCTTGGAAAATTTGAATGATCCAATCGATGGGAATAATAGAAAGAATGAGAAGTATTGGGAGGATATAGCTACTCTCTACAACAGTACCATGCCACAAGACAGGAGGAGAGGAGCACGCCAACTCAAGCTCTGTTTTCACTGTGTGAAGGCACAGATTAATGCTTTCCATGACCACTAGTGTTCTATCACTAAAGTGTACAAAAGTGATTATTCTAATGACCAATTGACAGACACGGCGCTGGAGAAGAATTAGGTCACATATTCCAAACCTTTCGTATTGGTGCATATGTGGAGAGTAGTTAAGGACCAGGGAAAATGGTTGGCATACATGAAAAGGTTGAACAAAGAGGACAAGAAGAGTCGATAATCTCACATCGCATGTTGTGGATGTGGACGACGAGCAGTGCCCGATTGGTTGCAAGTCAGCTAAGACTGAACGCACTAGTAAACGTAAGGCGCAAGATATACCCAAAGGTTTGACGGTGCTTAAAAAAAATTAGACAAGTTCATGGAGGTGCAGGCCGAGTCTAAGTAGCAGCGGCAAAAAGTGATAGAGATACAACAACGGATGTCAACCGAGAAGCTTGAAGTAGCAAGACTTCAAAAGGAGACAAAAATGCTTGATGTTTATAACAACCTCTTGCTTGCTAACACTAGTGGGATGGATGAGGATGCAAAGGCTTAGTGTGCGAAGAGATTAGCGAGTATGTGATCAATGCTATTTGGTCTATGAACTAGAGATGTGTATGAACTTTCTATTTGAACTAATTGTATGAAATTTCTATGTAAACTTTCTATTTATATCAGTTTTTTTGTCGGTATCTATCTCTGGAACAGAGATATATATGTATCAATTTTATCAGCTTTGTGTTGTAGTTTCTGCTATTTTTGGAGCAATGCCGTAAGCTAGTTGTAGCTTCTGCTATTTTCAAAGGCAAATGCATGCTTTTATATGTTTGTAGATGAAGAAATGAAGGCTCATTTTCAAAGGCTCTCGTCCAAATCTCAGCAGGGATGGTGATGTTCTTGTGAACTATAATTTTTGTCAATGTGAACCATGTGTTTAACTGTATGTATTCACTAGTGTTTGAATTTTTCTAGCATCCTTTGTTTATTTTCTCATACACTATCCTCTAAACATGAAAAGATTAGTATGTGCCATGAATAGGATACAAGACTAAAATGATGCTATTGATCACAAAATACAATAATAAAAGTTATCTTATTAGATATAGTGTACTGAAAAATTTTCTTTAAGCAGTCGTTTAATACAGAAAGAGACAATTAAAGAGAAAATGAATTGAAATTACCCTAGTGGGTATGTATTATTTCGAGAGTTAGGATCCAAGACATCCGTGCGCATCTAAGAATACGTGCGTGTACGTGCGCCAGTACATCGGACTCTTGGATACTTATGGTAATCCGAACTAAACAAGTATACAGTGTCCAACTAGAAAACATTTGATTGCATTAAGAAAGAGCAAAAAAATGTAGACATATCAAACTCCTTCGTTATATCAAACTCCTCCGTGAATTGGTCTTGGATAAGGAAGTCGCCTCGGGATGGATATCCACGTTCGAGGAGAATTATAGAACAATGCAAAGAAACTAAAGTTTAAATAAATAATACTACATTCCAAAACTAAAGTTAAAGTAGTACATTCCAAAATTAAATTAAATTTGATTATATTTCGAAATTAAAGTTAAGTTCTTTACATCAACGAGTGCAAATATACTAGAGGGTCCTTGAAGCCCACACCTTAACCATTACTAGAAGAAAATTGCTAGAAATTAATTCACATGTTATTGCAAAAAAAGGAAATATATAGAAATTTTCACATTAATACAAAGAGATAAATCCAAATAATCTATCTAGATCATGAATAGATTAGGTCTCATATGCAATAATCTGCTACACATACATGTGTTATAAATAAGACCGTTCGTGGATTCTATTAAAATAGGAAATACATCTAGACATTCCACATTAATAGAAACAAACTACAAGCCCATCTATATGGTAGACTAGATTATGGCCCCCTTAGGGATAGTTTAAGTTTGTGCATAAACCAACTGTCCAAGTAAGCCCTATAAGCTCTAGTGAAAATAAGCTCTGAAAATAAGCTTTGACTTATAAATCTGAGCATATTGTGTATGGTGAAGAGTGTAAAATCTGAAATACCCTTGGACTAGTAACAAGCATTACATTTGGCTCTCTTCTGATTGCAGTTACCATTGCATGATCATTTTTTTGCAATTACGAACACACTAGCAACAAGCATTCCATTTGATTATTTCATGGAATTTCAAGAAACCATTTAACATTACACACAAGCATACTCCATTCAACAATTTCCGGATCATACACATATCAATTGACAAGATTTGCTATATATATTTTTCTGAACAATTCATTCTAGCCATCAAATGTTCAGGTGTTTTCTTTGATCATGCACATTACAACCTCAAAGATGCTCCCATTCATAAAAATAGCTATATGCAAACTGGTGTTTTGGGAGCAGAATGTGCTAGCTACATGCAACAATGATTGTATAGAACAAAAGACTAGCTATCCAGATTTGAAACAAATTATTCGGTCCCATGGAACGCGAATGTGTGATGGTGGCGACCTTGGAGCCGGGCTTGGCGTGGATGCAAACGGCCACGGTGGACGGCGGCATCAGGCGGAGGCAAGCTCGGGAATCCCCCGCCCCCGCTGTCAGAGCTCGCTATGGCCGATGGCGCCGGACCCCTTTGGCCTTGCCTCGCTTCCCTAGAGCCATCTCCGGTTGTGAAGTGGAGGGTCGGCACGGGGACGGAGCTTGGGTAGGAGAGGACGGCTCGGTGGCGGCGGCATAGATCTGGGCAGAGGGAGGGAGATGGAGAGAGGCGGCGGGGAAGGCGCAGATCTGGGCGGGAGGTCGGTGCTCGGCGGTGGCTGCTGTAGAGTGACCGAAGCCGGTGGCAGGAGGAGAACAGATCTGGAGGGGGGCGGCAGCGGGAGGGCGACTAGCGCCGGCACAATGTAGGGTCTGGCGGCGAGAGGGCGAACGGCGACGGTGCCGGTGCTAGCCAGCGGGACGTGTGGGGAGGCAAATCGGGGTGAGCGCTACACGGGGTGAGGGCACAGGAAGGGGTGGATTGGGGGAAAATACTAGGTAAGGGAATGCCTATTTATCAGTTATCTAAAAAAAATTTTACATCTCAGTCATTTTTTAGACCTTTGAATCAACATCTAACCATCTCATCCACGCCTCACTCCATATATAACATACAAACTAAAAATTGTACTGAGTTTTCACTAAAGTTGCACAATTTTAAATACTGCAATTTTAGGCTAAGTGGTGTGTAATTTTCTGAAGTTACACACTTTTAATACCGAAATTTTAGGTGACTGAGATTTACAAAATTTTCAGGCAATTGAGATTTAGCCAACACGTGTTGATATATATACCGATGGCATTTAAGGATAGTTTCTGCCAACTTAGAGGGTAGTCTGGAACTAGGATGTGGAAAAGCTCGAGAAGCTAATATTTTAGGGCTTATTGCTAGCAACGGGTAACAACACTAGCTTAAAATATAAGCCATGTTGTAAAAATACATTTGGAACAGCTTCAGCTGTTTGGGACCTTGAAGCCCAACGAAAAGCTGTTCCTAAGAGGCCTATAAATTTGTTGAATCTGATATACATAGATCGTGTATTTTCTTAGATTTGGTATAGATGTATGTGTTGCCGTTAAGTAACCCATGTTACGGACATAACACACGTATATGGGTTCCAGGTAACTCTTTTCATAGAATCTGATACCGTAAACGTACAAGACATGTTCGATAAGCCATAGCTTTTGAAATATTGGCTTATGAAACAATGCTTACAAAATCTAAAGTCACTAGACTATCGTCATAATTCAACTTGGAAAGGCATACGTACATAAAAACCGTCTAACTTGAAAGTAATTGAAGGAATGCAATTCTATTATTAAGAAAACATGAAGCTTTGTGATACAAATAGTACGTAAATCTGTAGTTCTGCGAAACAGTTGTTCAAACATGTAATTCCCTTGATATTATGTATTATGATTAGTGAACGTGTAGCTTTGCAACATTTAATCTAGTTAAGTTCGAATCCGAACGGAAATAGAGTCGGGAGCAGCTAGCTTACAGCAAGCGTGTCAAATTTGTTTAAAATAAATGATCACGGTTTGACGACGGGCAGGCAACTAACTAAGCTATCCTTATTGGGTGCCATGATGATACTCATAAGTTCATTCCGTTGCAAGTCAAATAAACTACACACAATACTCTGCAGAGAAAGCATAATTGATGACAGAAGTCACTACCGGAATCCATAACTTTGCCATGCGCTAAAAGCACACGGCAAAAGAGGAAAAGCCCTCGGCAAACAGTTTGCCGAGCGTTACACTCGGCAAACAGCATTCGGCATACAGCCTGCCGGCAAAGCCATGTTTGCCGAGTGTTTTCTGTCGTGCACTCGGTAAAAAGTTTGCCGAGTGTCACATCCGACACTCGGCAAACAAAAGGCGACGGCGCAGGTGGTTTGCCGAGTGCAGGCACTCGGCAAAGAGGTCGGCTTTGCCGAGTGTTACACTCGGCAAACAAGGTGATCAGGGACCAAAAAAATGGCGGCCGACGTGGCGGTTTTTTGGACACCGGCGGGGCACTGCTGCTGCCCGGAAGCTCACATCAGTACTACACACGCACACATCAGCATGGTACATGTATTGAGTCTATCCACGAGGGACCGACATGTCAGTCGCAGAAGCGGGCGCCGTGTATAAGCACCCGATGAGTGTTCAGAGGAGTTCGAGCCATGGTGCGCAACCGCGTATATAAACCAGTCAAGCGCAAGGTCGACGGACGAGGTGGGACTAAACCAGATAACCCACCCCGCTGCTGCATACGATGACCGGACGATGAATGGGCCGAAAGTTGGACGGCCCATCGAGCTAAAGAGGCTGCGTAGCCCGGCAAAGGTGTTTGCCGAGTGTCAAAAATCGGACACTCGGCAAACAAAAGATGTTTATTTGTTTATTTCTCTGTTTCTTTTTTTTTATTTCTTTATTTTTTTCTTGGATATGGCCTAAACATAGACTAAAGACCACAAATAGGATTTTTCAACCTAATTTTTCATGCACTTGCAGTTCAAATTTGAATTATATTCACTAAATGCCTAGAAATGCACTAAATGACTTAAATATAGCAAACGAACTCCGAAAAATACCAAATTTTGACATGGAACATGTAATGGTATATCTTGAGTGTAGAAAAAATTTCAAGGTTAACCGATGAAGCAATCGTCACTTTGCCTTCAAATCTGACCCATTCCCTCTCGAAACCTAGATTCTTCCTCGGAGATGGTCCGGTTTCTAAGCAGTGTACGTCACAACTTTTGCGAAACCTTCTCAAATTTTTACCACAATATATTGATGCCATATGAGGGAACCATGCCAAGTTTCATGTTTTTCAGACTTTGTTTGCATTTTTTGGAATTAAAAAACCAATAACCTCCATGTTCGGGGTCGAGTCTTGGCACCTTGATGTTTGGAATTTCTTTCCTTTTCTTGGATAAGACCTAAACATAGACTAAAGACCACAAATAGGATTTTTTAACCCAATTTTACCAAATTTTTCATGCACTTGCAGTTCAAATTTGAATTATATTCACTAAATGCCTAGAAATGCACTAAATGACTTAAATATAGCAAACGAATCCCAAAAAATGCCAAATTTTGACATGGAATATGTAATGGTATATCTTGAGTGTAGAAAAATTTCAAGGTTAACCGATGAAGCAACCGTCACTTTGCCTTCAACTCTGACCCGTTCCCTCTCGAAACTTAGATTCTTCCTCGGAGATGGTCCGGTTTCTAAGCAGTGTACGTCACAACTTTTGCGAAACCTTCTCAAATTTTTACCACAGCATATTGATGCCATATGAGGGCACCATGCCAAGTATCATGTTTTTCAGACTTCGTTTGCATTTTTTGGAACTAAAAAACCAATAAGCTCCATGGTCGGGGTCGAGTCTTGGCACCCTGATGTTTGGAATTCCTTTCCTTTCTTGGATAAGGCCTAAACATAGACTAAAGACCACAAATAGGATTTTTCAACCCAATTTTGCCAACTTTTTCATGCACTTGCAGTTCAAATTTGAATTATATTCATTAAATGCCTAGAAAATGCACTAAATGCCTATAAAAGGAAATAGAGAGGCGGAAAGAAAATAAAAGGAAAAAAGAAAAACAAATATGTAGAAAAGAACAAAGGATAAAAAGGAAAAATAAAACAAATAATATTTATTTAGAAAAGTTGGCAAAAGAAGGGAGAAGAAAAATAAAACAGAAAAAAGATATGTTTGCCGAGTGCCATAAGTTGGCACTCGGCAAAGATAGTCTTTGCCGAGTGCTATGTGGGAGACACTCGGCAAAGAACGTCTTTGCCGGGTGTCGGATGTTTGCCGAGCGTTTTTATTTTCGCACTCGGTTTCTAGAGCTTTGCCGAGTGCCCGATGTTATGCACTCGGCAAAACGGCTGACACTCGACAAACATCGTGATTCCGGTAGTGAGTGCGCCTATCGAATTGCCGATAAATGGATAAAACATCGCATTGACAAAGCCGATGGAAGCTTTATAGATTACATAGGACCCTTCAATAAAAAAAGATCGACTCTGAAGGAATCAATATATATAGTTGGATCGGCTCTGTTTGGCATTACGGTGAATAAGATTATAATAATCTCATTCATTTAATTAGTTTTTATTTATTTTATTATTTATTTAACTAATTATTTTTTATTTTTATAGCTATTTTTTAAAGTAGATTATAGATAAGTTCAACACAGCATAGTAACCGCGAACTGAGCTTACAACTAATACGTGGGGTGGTGTGGCTGTCATTGCTCGTAACGCCTCCATGTTCATTATATATATTCTCATCATTAGTCTATACCGATATACATTGACTTTGAGTTTAATTTTAGACATAACTGACAGCTTTGATCTTCGTCTACAAAAACACTGGCAGCTTGGAAGCTAGCAATAATCTATTTGTATACTACCTGTGTTTGTTTTAAGAAAAATGGGCCCACCCTATATCAAAAGTGAGTACGCCCATCTTATAAACAAGAACACCTATTAAGAAAAAAAATTACATAGCTGTTCCTAGCCTTATGACAATCTATTTGGAAGTTAGTTAGGAATAATCTATTTATATGACACACTATTACAGAATCTCTTATCTCGATGGTTCAAAAAACAATCTCACAAACGATTTTCTGAACCGCCTGAAGACAATGGTCTGTGAGGACCTTTGCTCGTCACAGGTGGTTGCTTGTGGCTGCGTGAGAACCACATGTGATACATTTTTCAATTACAAAAAAGAAAAGAAAAATATGCTCGCGTCGCCCTTGCCCTAGTGAGCGCGATCCACTGCCTCATGCATGCAACACCGCCCCTAGTGGGCACACCAGCCGGCGAGACACTCCTACCCTTGCGGTGCAGTGGTGAGGTTGCGGAAGCGGCGGCGAGGTAGAGGAAGCGCCATCAAGGTGGAGGAAGTGGCAGAACATGTTATTGTGCGGTCGGTGGTGGATGGATTTGCATGTATCGACGTCGGAGGCGGCCGGATTCACGCGAGGCAAAGTCAGAGGCCACCGGATTTGCGTGCGGCGATGTTGGAGGCACCTGAATTCGGGCATGGCGACATCAGAAGCAGACGGATCCGCGTGAGGCGAAGTCGAAGGCGACTGGATCCACGAGCGAGGAGGTCGGAGGCGGCCGGATCTAGACGCGGTGACGTCGAAGGCCGCACATAGGCCGTACTGATTCTAACACTATAGTCTAGAAAATGTGTAATTTTAGCAAAACTTTATCGTAATTTTTAGTCTATAGGCTGTATATAGAATGAGATGTGGTTGAGAATAGTTGGATATTGATCTAAACACTTACAAAAATGACTGAGATTGAAGAAATCAACTTGGAAAGACGGTACATCATTTTTTTTGGGGTAATGGATGTTCGAACTTCGTTATACAATAAATATTAACCCTTGTGGATAAATTTTCACTCAAGCAATACGTTACTTACAAACTTTAGAAATTAATATCCTTTCACATTTGCTATTTTTCATCTTCGTCTGAAATACTAGCAGACTAAAAACATCAATATTTATGAGTAAACAAGATGACCTGTCGACTTTGATTAGATGCGAAATTCCTTTCTGTTTATTGTTTTCCCACGTTTGATCCGCTCAACGCAGTTTATCAAAATCATCCTAATCTAAATAAATAACAAAGTCAACAGACGCTCGAAAGATAATAGTTAGAAAGCTACGTATGTATTTCAGAAGTTAGAAATACGTATGATGGACAATAACCGAATATTCTTAGGCATCTGCAACATAAAATATGGAACTGGCTTATCGATCAGATAGTAGTCACGATAACTTGCCAGTGTTGACCTACTACTATTTCGCAATTAGAAGAGGCAACCCCTTTTGAGCACAAGATTTCTATCCAAACTTCGTAGGAACCTCACTTCTAGAAAAAGTGAATTTTCCTTTCTAAGAAATTACAACATTCCAAGGTCTAAACGAACAAACTCGGTGAAACATTTTTTTTTGATATTAAACTCGGTGAAACATTGAGATACAATAAAGTAGCAAACACAATAAGGCCACCTGAGGTTTCGCTTCACTGACCACGACAAACTTGTAACACATCATTATATATCACTATATATATAAATTTAGGAAGGGACTTGTACTTTAATGTATTAAATTCAGGCAAACTAACTATGGTAACGAAGTTTGCAAAAAAGAAGAAGCAATCAACATTTACAAGTTCAAAGGAAATATTCATGCAGTGTAGCTATCGCGGTGAGGGTGGACTTTTGCACCCAAGTTTTGACAAATATAAAAAGCGCACTTAGAAGTTTTGAAAAGAAAATTCCAAAAAAACTGTGGTAAATATGGTTGGGTGTAGTATGAACCTACACATTTTCAAAATATATCCAATGCAACAAAAAATAAGGGAAGAGTGTCTAAAACAAACACTATAAATGTACACAATTTTTTTTATGTAGCATGCACATGGACAATTTTTATGTCCAAATATTACAGGTTCACACGTCATGAAATAATATACATCCATAATTATTTATAATTTTTTCAAAAGGACTCGGGCCGGGTCCTGCCCCCGGGTACAGGTAAGTTTTTCCCTATCAAGGCTACAGAATTTGCAGATGTACTGGTAAACAAGGGTAAACAAGGGCTATGGCGGTTATAGCTGTGACATCAGATATACGTTTTCTTGAAGACATCACATATTATACGTTTAGTGGGCTATTTAAAACACTTATAGAGACAATGATGAGATATAAACTGGTATCCAGTTGGCGTGGAAGACTTTAACTGCCACATATGACATATGAAAATACTCATAACTATAAGTAGCTAGCTAATAAAACTAAACGACTTCAGTTGGTTAATTATAGTCCGCGTCCTTCTACGATACAAGCGTTTTATTATCTTAGAGCATTGACTTCTTCTTCTCATTATCTTGGATGCGTTAGCAACGCACATAAGCAGGAAAGAAAACTAAATGACTTGGTTTGGTTTATAGTCCGGGTCCTTCTAAAGTACATACGTTTTTTTAGCTTGGAGCATCTTCTTCTTTTTTAATTATCTTGTAGCATCATCTGACTTTCAAATTTCTTTTTCCGAAGAATGGATGGCTTCTATCAGTTGGCAACTGCGTCTGCAGATATTTAAGAAGGTAGACAACCAAAACGACTTCTACATCTACTCATAGTCCTGTTCTTTTACTCATTTTAGTGTTTTCAGTAAGCTATTAACTTGATTCAAGCCAAGATGGAAAGCATGTGAGCAAAGCACTGCATGACTTCAATTTTCTTATAACAAGATATTTCACGAGCTCCTGAAGTATAGTTGTCTCTATAAGATTCACAAATACATATCTATATGGACCGTGCCTCAATGTAGGGTGCTCGATTTGTGGCACATGTTGAACAGGCAAATGTGCTAGCCGACTTATGAACAAGTGGACAATGGTCGGAAAGACTATACCTCCAAGATGCTGGAAAAGTCAATATGAAGGAAAGCAATTGAAAAAGAGCAAACACGAGGGTACTAAAACTATACGCAATCGATTGATCGGAATTACAAAGGTCGATAGACTGTATCACTGCCTAACCTAATGCGACGGAACTGGTGCGAAAAAAGTAGATGCAGGTGGGCTCTTTCTTGGTTTTCATAGCCTCGTATGCCATCATCTTCACACTAATATCCTTATCGAATCATATCAAAGAGACCAAGTTTTCCACCCATAACTGCTCCATTCTCCTCATTTAATTATTTCAACCGACTGCAGAAAATATGTCACTCTCCACGTCTAGCTTAAAACGTGGTACTCGCCACATCTAGCTAATTTCTTTCCAATTTTGCCCTAGCCTTCTTATTGGCTTCACGCTGCCAAGTTTCGGTGCAGATAATATATATTTCAAAAGGTACACTACCGTGAGAGATGGTACTAACGACTTGTTCTCCAATCCTTCCAAGGCCTTCACTACTACATAATTCCTATCTTAAACAGTTCAGAAATCGTGTCTCAGACAATTTTCTGAAGCGCTTGAAGACATGGGTCTGTGATGACCACACATGTCATCATAAATAGTTTCATAACCATCTGTGATAGGATCATAGTGAGAACCGTCTACGACATGATCTTATCACAAACGGTTTATTTGACATAAATACTGTTTTTCTATTTATTAGCTAGGCTTAGAATATGTTAGCCATGCCCAGATCATAGCAGCATTGATGCATATAGATTAGATTCATTCACCGCAAAATGGTATAGTCCAATCGTTCACAGAAAATTGATGCTTATGACATATTGATTAACAAAGTGAATAAACATCCCATCCCATCTAGCTAATATACATGAAATACCTATTAAACTTTTTTACATAGCTGACCCTACTTGTTACAATTACGAGACTGAAATATAAAATTCATTGACAATGAAGCTGAAGTCGATAACGCTGTGTGGTTCCTGCACTTGGAATGTGTTAGCAGCCAGGAGGACAAGGACGATGCTACGGGCAAGGATGGAAGCACAGCAGTGGCACGCGAGGAACTTACAGGCGGGAACGAAGGCGCGGCAACGGCTAAACGGGGGGCCAGGCCCACGCGGACGGTGAAGCCCAACAAGCGTTACACAGGCGAAGAGTGGGCCCATGCTATCGAGGAGGGGTGATGTTATAACCCGGCGTGTTGTGTGCGTGAGGGTATCTTGTTTTTAGATCTGAACTCGGCTGTGTCTCTTCTACCTCCGGCTCTGTCTTCCCATTCCCAATTCTTGCTGTTAAACTCTGTACTGTGAATCGATCCATAGTGCTGCGTTAACAAATTGGTATCAGAGCCATCCGCTGCCTCCGCTCTGGATCCGCCGGTTGTCAAACCAACCCCGTCGATCATCACCACTCGCCGCCAACGACGCGACATGGAAGAACTGACCAGGGTCGTGAACCTCATGCGTGAAGAACAGGATCGACGCCACGCGGATTTGCACGCCAAGATCGACTCCATATGCGCATGGAAGCCGGATCTGGACGCCCGAGTGACCGAACTTCAAGCGGCCGTCCAGGCGTTGCAGGATCGCAAACCGGAGTCGCTACCGGTGTCGTCCTCCGCACCAGGCGGCACCGCCTCCGCGACGCACGGGGGAGCACCTCCTTCGATTCTTGGTGCGGCGCAGTTGGGAGCGTTCCCAGGGCCAGTTGGCTACCGCGAGGAGATGACTACACGGGGGCAGGTGGGGGGTGTGTCCTTCACCCCGCCACCTCCTCCGGCCAACGGTACGCGCAATCTACCCTTCTTGACTCAGCATCCTTTTTCCGCTCCAGATTTGGCCCAGTTTTCTCACGTCACCAATGTTTCTGGCAATTCCGGTTTGGGGTCTTCCTTACCGGCTGTCGCCTTTCCGCGATTCGACGGCGAGAATCCTCGGCTGTGGCAGTCCCAGTGTGAAGAATATTTCGAGCTGTTTGATATTCCTTATCATCTCTGGGTTCGCATGGCCACATTGCATTTCTCATCTTCCGTGGGCATCTGGTACCAATCAGTGCGCAAGCGCGTCTCTCAAATGGATTGGAAGGGGTTTTGTGATATGTTGGCAGGGAGATTTGGTCGGGATCAACACCAGCAATTGATTCGCCAGTTCTATCATCTGAGGCAAACGGGCACTGTACAGGAGTTCATCGATCGCTTTGAAGAACTTATGAACCACTTGAACTCGTACACCGATGCCACTCATCCATACTACTTTCTCACCAAGTTTGTGGAGGGCTTACGAGAGGACATAAGGGTGGTCGTTATGGTGCAGAGGCCACAAGACTTGGACACAGCGTGTTCGCTTGCTCTACTCCAAGAAGAGGTATTGACCGGCTCACGTCGAGATCGGCCACGCCGGTTTGATACTGTAGCGCATCCGGCACGCTCCACAGGCACTCTGTCCTTACAGCCAACTCAACCAATCCAAGTCCGCCAAACACAGGCATCAGCTGCCGATGACCGCAGAGGCGTTGAAGGAGCACGCGCCCCAGGCCGACCAGATGGCGTTGCAAGCCTCAGAGCATACCGCCAAGCACGAGGTTTATGTTTTACATGTGGAGAGCGTTGGAATAGAGAACACAAGTGCCCCAAGGCGGTCCAGCTACATGTGGTGGAGGAACTCCTTCAGATTTTAGACCTGCAGCAGTCGGAGTCAGAACCGAGTGACGAAAGCTTATCTGAACAATCGGCCGAGCTGATGGCCATTTCACGACAGGCAGTTGATGGCACGGTGTCTCCGAGGACCATTCGCTTACAGGGGTGGGTGCAGGGCAGAGAAATGCTCTTGCTGGTCGATTCTGGAAGCTCCACTTCTTTCATCAGTGCACAAACTGCAGTCCATTTGCCCGGCCGACGGAATTTAACGCGAGCAATCCGGGTGCAAGTAGCCGATGGCGGCGAGCTCTGTTGCCGCCAGGAGATTAAGGACTGCTCTTGGTGGATCCAAGGCCATTGTTTCATCTCTGATCTGCGCATCATTCCACTGGGGAACTATGACATTATTTTAGGAATGGATTGGCTCGAAGCCCACAGCCCGATGACCATTGACTGGATCAACAAGACGCTGCAGTTCAAGCACGCTGGGCGCAATGTCATACTGCAGGGGCTCAATCCCTCTAACTCCCAGTGTCTAACCATCACTCCACACCAGCTGGCTGGCATCAGTAAGCGGCACGCCTCGGCACATTATGTTCAGATAGCGATGGTAATGGAATCGACTGAGTCCCCGGTCCCAGCTACAGTGCAATCCCTATTGTCAGAATTTGCTGAAATCTTTTCCGAGCCTCACGGTTTGCCGCCACCCAGGGACTATGATCACACAATTCCACTAATTCCAGGTGCTCAACCAGTCGCCTTACGCCCATACCGCTTGGCACCAGCTTTAAAATCAGAGTTGGAAAAACAAGTGACAGAGATGCTAGCTAGTGGTGTACTCCAGCACAGCAGGAGCCCGTTTTCATCTCCAGCAATATTAGTCAAGAAAAAGGATGGAAGCTGGCGGCTATGTATTGACTATCGTCATTTGAACAATCTGACTTGCAAAACTAAGTATCCAGTGCCAGTGATCGAGGAACTGCTGGATGAGCTTGCCGGTGCTTGCTGGTTTTCTAAATTGGATCTCCGGGCCGGCTACCATCAAATCCGAATGGCGGAGGGAGAGAGTTACAAGACTGCATTCCAAACACACTCGGGCCACTATGAGTACAAGGTAATGCCGTTCGGCTTGTCCGGTGCCCCAGCCACTTTCCAGCGAGCTATGAATGAAACCTTAGCACCTGTTCTTCGGAAGTTTGTTTTAGTATTCTTCGACGACATCCTTATTTTCAGCCGCTCTCTTGCCGATCATGTGAACCACCTCCGCACTGTTCTTCAGCTTCTCCAGGCCGATCATTGGAAAGTGAAGCACTCGAAGTGCTCGTTCGCTCAACAGCAATTATCTTACTTGGGCCACGTGATCAGCGCACAGGGAGTAGCCACCGAAGAAGCGAAAATACGTGATGTGCAACAGTGGCCGAAGCCGACAACAGTGAAACAACTCCGCAGCTTTCTGGGCCTTGCCGGCTACTATCGCCGATTCGTTCGCCACTTTGGAATTATCTGTAAACCGCTGACCAACCTACTCAAGAAACATTCCAAGTTTATCTGGACAGATGAGTGTGATGCTGCATTTTTACATCTCAAGAACGCGCTAGTGTCAGCCCCTGTTTTGGCTCTACCGGACTTCTCCCAGCCCTTCATCATTGAGACTGATGCGTGTGACCGGGGCGTTGGCGCGGTGCTGCAGCAAAACGGGCACCCCATCGCGTTCATGAGTAAAGCACTGGGGCCCCGCAACCAAGGCCTGTCCATTTATGAGAAGGAGTGTCTCGCAATCTTGCTGGCAGTCGACCGGTGGCGTTCCTACCTGCAGTTGAATGAGTTCGTCATTTGCACCGACCAAAAGAGCTTGATCCATCTCGAAGACCAGCGTCTGTCAACGCCGTGGCAACAAAAGGCCTTCACTAAGTTGTTGGGATTACAATATCGCATCTGTTACAAGAAGGGGAGCGAGAATCGCGCTGCGGATGCTCTATCTCGTCAAGAGCACGCGGATCTGCCGGACTGCAGTGCGCTCACCGAGTGCATCCCAACGTGGCTCACAGACATTACGGCTAGCTATGCTACTGATGAGCACACCCGCGACTTGCTGTCCCAATTGGCGATATCTTCCCCGGTTGGCAAGTTCACTTTATGTCAGGGGGTCATCCGCTTTGATGGCCGCATTTGGCTCGGCAGCAGTCCAGAGTTGCAACGACGGGTGATCGCCGCGTTGCACGACAGCGCTGTTGGAGGACATTCCGGCTTTCCTGTCACCTACCGCCGGATCAAGCCGCTCTTCGCGTGGCCTCGCCTGAAAGACACCATTCGACAATATATCCACAGTTGCTCAGTTTGCCAACAAGCCAAACCGGATCGCGGGCGGTACCCGGGGCTGCTCCAGCCGCTACCTGTGCCTGACTCCGCTTGGGAAGTAGCCACCATGGACTTCATTGAGGGCTTACCTCTTTCATCGAGTTACAGCTGCATTCTAGTCGTCGTCGACAAATTCTCGAAGTATGCTCATTTTCTGCCTCTACGCCATCCATTCACAGCTGCCCAGGTTGCTCAGGTGTTTGTTGATCACGTCTACAAGTTACACGGGCTGCCCCGCGTCATTGTGTCCGACCGGGATAAGATCTTCACGAGCCAGTTTTGGCAGCAGCTATTCACCCGCACCGGCGTTCAACTACACCTCAGCACT
Source organism: Stipa capillata (assembly GCA_019208055.1). Lineage (NCBI taxonomy): Eukaryota > Viridiplantae > Streptophyta > Magnoliopsida > Poales > Poaceae > Stipa > Stipa capillata. Next base: position 622,733 of record JAGXJF010000226.1, read on the forward strand.
GCGTATCATCCCCAGTCAGACGGGCAAACCGAGCGGGTGAATCAGTGCTTAGAAACTTACTTGCGATGCTTCGTGCATGCGTGTCCAACTCGATGGTCGAAATGGCTTCCTCTCGTCGAGTTTTGGTACAATTCCAGCTTCCATTCTTCAGTTGGTCAATCCCCATTTGTCGTATTGTACGGTCGGGAGCCACGGCACCTCGGTCTCACTCCGGCTGATACATGTGGTAACGTCGATGTCCAGCAATGGTTGCAGGACCGTGCTCTCATGACCGATTTGGTGCGCCAACATCTGCACCGAGCACAACAGCGCATGAAACGGCAAGCTGATAAAAAGCGCTGTGAGCGCACCTTCGCCATTGGTGACCAGGTTTTCCTCAAGCTCCAACCTTATGTGCAGTCGTCAGTGGCTCCCCGCGCCAACCACAAGCTCTCGTTCAAGTATTTCGGGCCGTTTCCAGTTGTGGCTCGAGTCGGCACTGTGGCTTACAAGTTGCAACTCCCAGCATCAGCTACTATCCACCCAGTGTTTCATGTATCGCAGCTTAAACGTGCTCTCTCGCGGGATGTGCAGGTACTGCCCACTCTACCATCGCCTTTGTCCTTGCAGCAGGTTCCCGTCGCGATCCTGGCCACGCGCTGGACAAAGACGGCCAACAAGATGCGACGGCAACTCCTCATCCACTGGTCCTCGACTTCGGCGGGCGACGCGACTTGGGAGGACGAAGCGGACCTCCGGCGGCGATTCCCTAATTCCCCGGCTTGGGGACAAGCCGGTGTTTTAGGGGGGGGTATTGTTAGCAGCCAGGAGGACAAGGACGATGCTACGGGCAAGGATGGAAGCACAGCAGTGGCACGCGAGGAACTTACAAGCGGGAACGAAGGCGCGGCAACGGCTAAACGGGGGCCAGGCCCACGCGGACGGTGAAGCCCAACAAGCGTTACACAGGCGAAGAGTGGGCCCATGCTATCGAGGAGGGGTGATGTTATAACCCGGCGTGTTGTGTGCGTGAGGGTATCTTGTTTTTAGATCTGAACTCGGCTGTGTCTCTTCTACCTCCGGCTCTGTCTTCCCATTCCCAATTCTTGCTGTTAAACTCTGTACTGTGAATCGATCCATAGTGCTGCGTTAACAGAATGCTCACATCGAAGCCTGACGGCGTAACCGCTAATGGTCTTTAGCAGCGTAGAGCTCAAAAGGCCTCTGAAATGCTTCGGTTGGGGATGCAGCACGAGGAGTGGAAGCTCCGACGGTGGTACACATGCCCCCATTTTCGATGACAATCATAGCTACTAGGAGTTTGATGGAACATCAGTGTATAGGAGCATCGTGCAACATGAAACACGGTCACTACTAGAATTTATAAGTTTCCCTGGCGTCGTATATATGAAGCAAGAAAGAGGCCTAAAACCATAGTAAGTGTGTGCCCCCGGTGCCAACCCTGGAACGACCAGGGGACAGTCTGATAGGTAAAGAGGTGTAGATTTTTAGAAATGGAAGTGAAAGTGGTGGTTTATTTAGTTCAAACCCCGGGTTTTTTAAGGTTAGCGCCTGATAGCAGAATTCCCTTGGGTTATGGACGAACGGGTCCTATTGCTTTCCTTAGGAGAGAAACCGTGGAGTGGCTTTGTCATAGAAGATTAAGACCCGCTTTCGCTTTCTCTCAGCTCTTGTGCTCTTGATGGTCCCCCTTTCTTCTTGGCACCGATAGAGCCAAACCAGTGCTGGAACCAGGGTTGCTGTTCTGACGGTCCCTCTTGCCTCTTGTGGACGCTTTGGCATCGAGAGAAGAGGGGATCTAGATCCCTGCTCCATCAGTGTGTATAGGTCAGTGCTATCTAGGATTTCAGTGTCCTCCTTCCTTGTTGCAGCGGTGCCCTCTCCGGTGTCGTCGTGGAGCCAGTGAGATGTCAGCGGGTCTAGCTTGTCAGGTCTCTTGAGATAGTGGCGTTGCTTTTGTCCCCTACTTCATTTTGCTGCGCTCTAGGCCTTTTTAGTTGGCCATTCGGTGTGGCGGCGGTGGATATACATCAAACACCAGGTGTGGCCCGGACAGATAGTCTTTCAACGTTCGTTCGATCCCATCTCTCGCAGCAGGTGGATCGTTATTTCTTGTTCAAGGAAGGGGCTTTTTGTGATGTTTAGGGACAACTGCCCATTGTATTATAATTCCCTCGCAAAAAAGAAAAGACAAAAGATCCTCTCGGTCAAGGCGCGAAGTCCAGTTTATTAACTTGGAGGTCTGCATCGTGCGGGGGCAGCCTTGTATCCCTCCCGCTAGCTGCATCTCTCTCGCGCGTAAGCTTGCGCCGGAGATACATCTATCGGCAGCCAGGGATGGCTTATGAATCCATCTCAGGTATGAGCTACCTAGCTCTCCCCTTTTTCTTAGTAGCCGTGTACACCAGAAGCGCAGTTCGCTGCAAATGCTTTATTTGCAGCATCTTAATTATCTGCAAAGCTAGCTGTTAATTTGCAAATGCTTCCTACTCTGCGTCTCTGCAGTTCTTAGAAGTTTATGAGACCTGAGCTTGTCACTGCAGGCGCAGTTGTGGCATAACCGAAGAAGGTTCATCTTGCAGCCGGTTGATAAATTTTGGGCTAATTAAAGGTCGTTCTCAATGGAAGACACGAGGTAATTACATCCATCAGTTGCACCCTTGGGTCTTTTATTCTTTTATTCGGTTTTGTTAATTCTCAGTCGATCAAATTTTTTTAATTCTCAGTCACCTAAAATTACATACTAATGAGCCTACAATTGTAGTATGAAAAATGTGCAAATGTTTGTAGAAAGATAAAAATGAAGATAATTAGATATTCATTCAAAAACTTTAAAATATGATTGAGATTTAAAGAACCTCCGAGACAATCACTCTTTTTTTTGCTCCCTTTTTCAAGACCGCTCTTCAGCTGCTCGCTTCGCTGCTAGTTGAGAATTGTTGCGTACAAATTCGTTTACTTCTTTCTCCTTCCTGTTTACTCCATAAGATTAGAAGGCGACAAAGAACAGAAAAAACTAGTATAGAACTTTCTGTTCAAACTAAAAAAAATAAACAAATCGAACTTCAATAATATTGTCCCCGAAAAAAAATCCTATCTCATTTGTCATTTCTGCACGAGTTTGGAAGGTTCGTATCCAAATTAACGAAAGAGGGCGCACACAAACATGAAAAGAACCCGCACACACCCAGTTGGAAGCCGTGGCTCTCTAACAAAGTTTAAAACGCTCTGAAAAAATCCTCTATTTTGGATATAGTTCTCTCCAAGCTCTATACAACCCTAAGCAACAGGAGTAAATTCCTGGACAGTTGGATACGTCATATTCATGTACTTAAAATTAGCTTACGTTGATGCGCTCTGTGTAGCACCGGTGATAATTTGTAGAATTAATTTAAGGCTTAATCACTAAATTACTCTAAACAACACTACTATTTAATGAAATTGTGCAAATGTTGGAGGTACTAATCAGGCATTTTTCATTCGCTAGCTACTGCCGGTAACCGGCTTCCTTAGCGAGCAGCGATTATCGAGAGAACCAGTCAAAAACAATCAAGGTGTCTGGGACCGTGGTCCATATTTGTTCTTTTTCCCAAATCTGAAAGTTCATTGCATTTTCATATATTTTTTTATGTATTCTTCAGTAGATCCATGTTTTTTTTCTAGAAATTCAAAACTTTATGAAAGAAAAATCAAATCTTAATTCTTTTATGAAACTATATTTAAAAAATTTACCAGCTACGGGACGACATTTCTTTGTTACCAGATCTCAGTGACCTCCAATTATTTGGAGTTCGGATTTTTTCCCGACAGCGAAGCATATGTACCTTTTTAAAATAGAAAAATGAGCATTTTGCTCGGATTTATCAGAAAGCCACCGAGCCTCAAAACAACAGCAGAAAGAGTAAATTGCGCTATAAGTCGATAAACTTACAAAATGGGTGTATATGAGTCCATAAACTTGAAAACCGGACATCAACATCCACAAACTTGTATAAGTAGTTCAAAAAGTTCAAAATATGGGTTTGTATCACTGACATGTCATCCACATAGCTCTAGGTGCTGATGTGGCCATTTGCATGACACTGGATATTGACGAAGGCACTTCTCCTCTATCTTCCCCATGTAGTATTTTCTCGAACACCTTGCGTGCATGCCCGCGACACGATATTTGCGGCGGTGTTGAGGGTGGAGTAGGCGATTGTTGAGCGAAACACGGGCGGCAGCATGCCGATGGCGAGGCCCTGGGATGAGGCCGCCGGCACCGAGGAAGCGCGCGTGTGTGGGAGAAGGCGACGGCCGCGGGGGACTCGTGCTTGGACTCGGCGTTGAGGACACGTTGATGCCGCGCCGCTGCGGCCACCAGGATGTCGATGCCAACGTCAAACCCACCACACTCATCGCGCCGCCGCGGTGCCTGCTCCGAGGAAGTTAACGCCGCAGCCAGTAGGCGGAGTCCATGCTGTGGGCATGCGCACAACATGCTCGAGAAAATGCCCAGATGGGTGTACAGAGAGGAGTTGCCACATCAGCACCCAGTGACACGCTAATTGCCACGTCATCACCTGGTCCTAAATGGATCACAGGTCAGCAAGAAAAAAAAACCATCTTTGGACCTTTTAAAACCACTTATTATACAAGTTTGTCCAGGGACCAATGGTGCAATTCGCTCTAAAGCAGAAATACAAAATGCCGGGGGCGCCGGCCGCTCGCAAGATCAGCACCATCCTAAACATATTTGATAACCACGCGCTCCTGATAATCACCTATTATATCCTCCCTAGCTAGCCCCTGCGCTTCACCTTGTTGATCTGTGCCTTGGATCTTTTTCAGCATATGCTCCACACCATCCTGATATTGCGCCCAGCTTCATCAACAGCCTCCATTGCTGTATGACATTTTAAACAACCCATCAGTAGGATGCGATGCTAATTAGCTTGTGTTGAGACAACTGTTCGTTATGGATACACGAGCAACAGACTGGAAACAAGAAATTAATAATATCTAACTCACCATTTTGCTTGAGTGCTTCATTACAGTCAAACAATATAATTTGCAGTAGAATCGTAAATTTACTATCCAATCCTGTTTAAACAAGCAAACATCCTACCTAGGATGGAGATCCTAACAATTATGACGTGGTTTGCAGTCAGTCTGAAAAAACTGAATGGCTCCTAGCTATTAGAGTGCATTTACTGAAGTTTATTCCATTGCTCTTTTGGTTCGGAACTTTGCTCATCCTGGAAAACTTAACCAGCAGGACAGTTCTGCAAGCTTACAAAGTGAAAATGGTGGAGGTCCGCAAAGTGATCGAAGCCTTCTTCGTGACACTGCAAGAGGACGACTACGTCCTGATCCGCATCCAAGCATTAGTGGCACTGGTCACGGCGATGTTCTTCGTGATGTTCGTCGTGGACTTTTACCGCTGCCGGTCTCGCAGCAAGCTTTTAACCACCATCTTCAAGGCCGTTGATAGCCTGTCCGATCAGATAGTGGTGTATCTTCTGGGGGCCATGCAATCTACAAGTTTCGAGAATCAGATGTTCCCAGTCTGGGCCGTCGTGCTGGTGAGCCTCCGCGCCAGCCTTGGCTACCTCTCTGGGTACGGCATCCCGGACCGTGAGCGGCGGCTCACAGAGGTGGGAAATGTGGTAAAGTTCATGGGAGCAGGAGTCTTAAATGACACACGCGCCTTGGAGTTTACCAAACCACTCTGGTCACTCTGGGCAATTCTGCTGCTGAGGAGCATATACCGCTTTGTCGCACATGACAGGGCCATCAGATCCCTGTGGCATGGCCGGAGCTCCGAGTTCATCCCAGAGTATATGCGTCACCTTGACCGCACCAGCGACCGTGAACAGGCTAACTCATCGGCTGGTGGTGAACAGGTCAATGGCTCAGCTGGCGGCCGTGCTGACAACTTGGCCGGCGACCGTAGACACTGCAACAGTGACGACTGTCAAAAGTACCTCATTTACGGGGAATCCGATCAGGAGATCAATTTGAAGAGGCCTAGGTATACTCTGCAACTCAAGGTCGTCAATGATACGAAGCTGATCACACTAGACAAGATCTCAGGATGCAGTAAGCCACTGCTGAGCTCCAACGACAACAAAAGCCGTAGATACAAGGATATAAGCCTGGCCTTCACACTGTCGAGGCTGCTTCGCTGTAGGTTTGAAGACGTGACCCTGCACAGAGAAAGCATCGTTAGCACACGGAATCTAATCACTTCAAATATCACAGATGAACAACAAAGGGCGGTGGAGCCAGTGTCGGGAGTGGCTACGGTGACCAAGGCAGAAACAACAAAGATGAAGGAGCAGGCCAAGCAGAAATTCAGAATCTTTGAGTTGGAGCTTGCATTCGCCAGAGACTACTTTTACACCCTCTACCCTATGGTCTTCTGGAGTGGGCTTAGTTCTCTCAGCTTCAGTCTCCTCCTATCCATGGCGACCTTCGCTGTTGCCTTCTGGCTGGCCGTGGACATCCGCAAGGTCTACTACCATGCCCCAGAGGGCAACCTTATGGTCCAGGTGCATGGAGGGAATGTTGATGTCTTAATCACATGGGTGTTCATGCTCTTCATGATGTTCAAGGAGGTCTGGGAGATGGTCACATACCTTCTGTCAAACTGGACAAGATTACTACTCGTCTGCAAGTACGTGCAGCTCAGCAGTCATGTTCTCAAGGAGGGTCTGATAAGTTCATTTTTTGATTCCAAAATTGCCACAGCGTGGCATGGACAGATCGACCAGTACGACTTCTTGAAGTCATGCAATTACAAGCCATCCTTTTCCAAACTGACAAATGCCATTACCCTTGGAAAGACTCCAGAGAAATTAGATGGAAGAAAATCTGGTAAAGCTATCAAGATCCCTGATGGTGTAAAGCCAGCAATCCTTCAGGCGCTCCGCCGCATAGGCCTCAACAATCCTCAGCTGCCCAGAGTAATTCCATCACTAACAGGAGAACGGTTTCAGCAGTACGAGTGGGCCTGCCTTGCCCTGCACACATGCTCAGAGGTCATTCTGGTGTGGCACATCGCTACAAGCATCTGTGAGATCAAGCTTGCACAAAAATATGACTTAACCAACCACGGATTCCTACAATCTGCCTGGTCATACTTGAAAAACATGTGTGTCTGCACTTCCCAGCCATACCTTGTTGACAAGAATATCCTTCAGGATGGTGAACTCAAGGATAATTACCTCATTGCGAACAGCTTGTCACGGTACTGTGCTTATCTACAGGTTTTTCTGAATGCACTGTTGCCGGATAGCTTTGTTGTGCCTGAGTTGATCTTCAGGGAAACCTTACGAGATGCTCGCAAAGAACTCAAAGACTGTGACTCGAAACAGTGTAGGTACAACAAACTCATGGCAATAGTGCAGGAAGCCGCACCAAACAATGTGGATAGGAGGCTGGGTATGAACATAGTGCAGCAAGGTGCTACTCTAGGCAAGGCCCTGATCGAAAACGAGGGTGAAGAAAGCCGTTGGAAGATTCTAGCTGGAGTATGGGCTGATTTACTTGTGCACGTCGCCCCCAGTTGGAATGCCGCAGATCATAAGTATACCCTCGAGTCAGGAGGCGAGTTCATAACACTCATCTGGGCATTACTTTGGCACTGTGGCATTGAGAAGAGCAACCTGTGGAACACTGATGAAGTACCTGAAAACATTGCTCAAGCACCTCAGGAAAATAGGACTGAAACCAGCAACAATCAGTCCGCGGAGTGCCCGGCCATAATATGGTGAGTGCATGCTTATGTACTTATTCTACCTGTATGTAGTTTACCATGTATCTGCAGCATGCTAAAGCTACGATTTTTCAGAATGAGATGTGGCAAATTCACTGGAAGGACTCTTGGAGCAAGCAAAAGAAGCACCTACCTTTAACAAGTTCACTGAATCGGTTGGAAACAAAGGACTTGCGGTTTGCAAAGTATGTGTGAAAAACTCTTGTTTGGGCCCTTAATTTGTTGTCATCTGGATGTCGTTGTTAATGCTGCTTATGGTCAACCTTGATTGATTGTTATGTATTTCACCATATACTTTCGGAGAAGCTTGTATGGTAATTTATTTTTGCTATATTTTCTGTCCTGCCTGCTGCATCAGATGGTAGCAGGTTGTAAGTTGATGTTCTTCAAGAATTGTTTTTTCTAAGACCTTTGGTGTTATCATCATACTGACAGTGGTAATGCACAGAAGTTAATGGGCACATTAGTTCCCTATTTGCAATTTAGCAACTTCAAAGCTCCCGCGTTTTATTTTCCGATTTTGATGTTGACGGGTCTCCCCGTCCTATGCAGTTGTAGATATCCTGACTGCTGATGAAATGCAATTTTGTGCCTCTTACTGACATACTATGGATTCGTTAAGCCTTCTGAAAGTTGAGGGTTTGAACCATGTCCACATTTTCTGAAGGTGGTACGGACACTCCATAAATTAGTTGTTTGCTTCAGGCTGCCAATAACTTCTTGGTGTGGGAGTACTGAGGACCGGACTCTCAAGAAATTCAGACAACAACTGACAACAACCCAGGCATTTTCTTAGTTTTATCAGCATTGGCTGGTTCTATGATTCTATCAGCTGAGCCCATCAACTGTTCTTCCTTCATGCAAAATTCAAGAAAGAGAACTCTCTGTATAATGGGCATAATCTAACATTATTGCATACCTCCATGATCCATCAAAGCAAGCTAAAGAACACGCTGCCGATTTTGGTTCTTGGAACTTGGAAGACGAGGACACCCTCCTTCCGTTCAATCGAAGCCATCAAGGCACATTCCGGAGGGATGCGGCCTTCCCGGCAGTGCAACAGAGCGAGCTCCTCCATGCCAATGCCTCCTATCTGTACAGTCCAATCTTCTTGTCGCCATCGCCATCAGGTTCTGTGTACAGCTCTGACAAGTCCGTGACCTTGCCAGACAGAATTGGTGTACGGTACGGCAGCTAGAGGCTTTGCCTGGTCAGTGTACCGTACGGGTAACAGCTGCAGCCGAGGGCCCAAGTATGCTTCGGGCCTTGGGGAAAGTGATAAAAACTTAACAGACTGCAAGAAATGAGAAAAACTGGAAAGAGTAAAATGTTAATACAGGTTACAGGGTTTTTGAACTAATTTTGAAAGAGGGAATGTATTTGTAACCACCGAAACTTTTTGTTGATTGACTATTTTCAAGAAGGACTAAATTATGGCAACTAGAAAGGAGACGTGTAATCAACTGAAAGTTTAGTGACCATGTTCTGTAGTGCATCGATAGCAAGTGTGTCAGCCGTGACATATAGTGTTTCGTGTCATGATTTTGGAGATGGTTGTTTGCTCGACCCGCAATCACCTTTGTAGATATGTCCTACATCCCAATTCAGAAAATAAGGAAGAAAATAGAGAGCCTCTCGTTCAGCTCAGAAATACTAAATTGAATAAGCTATTTCGCATGTAGCAGTCTCAGAGACTGCTGAATCAATCCAGAAATATGATCGAATACATTACCCTTTTCAGTCAAAGCTGTGAAAATACGCATACTGGCATCAGTGTCAAATTTGAAGCATCACTAATCAAACAATTAAAGAAGAAAACACTCATTGTACAGTCATAAACTAAAGTTGTATTAACTAAGAAAACATAACACTGAACCTAATCATGCCTTCACTCTAGCCACTCGATGCAATGTTACAGACTCAAGCAATCTTTTATGGGCCTCGTAGAGCACAATTCAAAACAGCAATCACTTACCTAAAAAGATCACATCTTTTAAGCTCTAGACAGCAACCGTCGCAAGCACCAAGTCGATTTTAAGAGAAGCAAGATCACCTTATCGGTGACGATGCCGTAGCTTCTTGATCGCTCTTTAAAGACCAGAAAAAACCAATTTTTTGGTACGAACAGAGGTGGAAAGGAGAAGGGAAAGGGCGAAAGCTTTCGGGCGCTCACGCGACGTTTTTGGGAGAGGTGGGCTTGGAGGGGGCCTTCCCGTTGCCGTTGGCGGCGGCGGCGGAGAGATCATCGGACTTGCGGGTGGACGCGGCGGCCGGATGCGTGTGCGGCGGTTCTGCGCCACGGCGGCGGCCGGCTAAAAGACATTTTGCCCTTGTCTTCCTCCTTTCTCCTGAGCGCCCTTGAGCTCACCTCCGGCCAGGCCCTGCTGCTTCTCTCTCCGCCGTCCCTCCCTAATCTCTTTCCCCCAGGCCGACATTCCTCCTTCCTCCCCTACATGTGTTCTAGCCTCGAGCTCGCCCGGCGCGCGCGGCGGCCATGGCCTCGAGCTCGAGCTCGGCCTGGCGCAACCACTGCCGCCCGGCCTCGATCCAGAGCTCCCCCTACGCGCGGCCACCATGGCCTCGAGCACCCGCCGCGCTCGAGCTCGTCCTAGCGCACCCGTCCTCGAGCTTGGCTTGGGAGCGCACTGGCGAATTGAGCATCAGACCGTGAGGGGGAGAGAGGAACGAGGAGGGGGCAGCGGTGGGGAGAGAGGAATGAGAAGGAGGGCACCGGTCGGGAGTAAGGGTTCGGAGTGTGGTAGGAGAGAGAGGGGAACGGGAGGAGGGGCAGAGGTGGGGAGCTTGGGGCCGGTGGCCTGACGGCGACTGGGAGCTCTCGGAACAAAGTGAGGTTATTCTTCTACACACTTATTCAAGAAAAAATTCTTACAGCAAACGATCTCGCGATTAGAGGATGACCCCATCTCATAACTTGTCAGCTCTGCAATGCCAACCCCGAGACAGTCGTCCACCTTTGTCTCTAGTGTTCTTTTGCACGGTCGGTTTGGGATACCGTTCTCATTTGATACAATTTCGACATCCTTCATTCTACGGACCCGATGAAATTTGGTGATGTTAAAGCTTGGTGGACGGCCACCTCCTCTTCTCTTCAACGATCAGATCATAAAGCTTTCAATAGGATCGTCTCGAACATCATGTGGAACATTTGGAAGGAACATAATAGATGCATTTTCATGGGTGACTCGCTTCAAGCACCACAAGTGGCTCTCTTAATTAATGAAGCAATTGATTTCAGGATCCTTGCCTTCGAGCCTCCGTGAGGCCTTTCTTTTCTTTCTCATTTTCTCTTTTTTTTTCCTTTTACTCCTGTACATATATTCTTCCCTTATTTAATGAATCGGCAACGCTCCTGCCATGTTAAGCAAAAAAAAATTGCTTTTGTGTTTCTATTGCCTTTCATAGTGGAACAGTTGCTATTCAGTACTAGGTTCCTCTGAACAAAAACAACAACTCAAATTGGTTTCAGGTACTAGCTGACCGAGTTAATCTGCCATGCAAGCTTGTCAAAAGAATATGTTATACGGGAACAGGTGAAGGGGCTATTAACTTTGTTAAAATTGACTTTGACAGGTATTTTCCTTGTATAATTGCTCTATCGGGCTTTCTATATTTCATCTTAATCCCTTCAGAGATTTCTGCCAGTCAGTTTCAGGACTCCAACAATAGTCAACTGAGCAATGACGCCATTGAAGAGAGTGTATATGAGAGTAGAAATGACACGGGGGCAAGTTCATCTGATCACAGTTCTGTCCTAGCGCTTACAACTACACATCTGGAAGATAGATCTCACACAGAGAACCCACTTAAACGACGTGTTATCTCTGATGAAGGCCAATTCAATGTGTTCAATACTAAAAGCGATACTTCGCAACAGATAAAAGCGAATGATACCTCCAAGTATTTAGTGCCCGAAGGAGTGGACCCACAGTTCGCACGAAATTTGCATGACTTGCTCCTGGAGGGTGGTGCTTTGCTACCGACTGGTTTGTTATCTGATCAAAATAGTCATTAACACTGGCAACGCAACAGAAATGGGCAAAAACACTTCTCCTGAAGATAAAGAAACTGCCGGATGGTTGCTAGTTGCTCAAAAAAAATCAAAATTCAAGGTTCTGTAACTGAACACTTCTCTCACAGCTTGACAATACCAGAGCACTAACAGCATTGAGCTGTGACCAGAAAATTCCCATGGCACCATACGAGGATGTAAAATACCCTGTAGAAAATACAGAAGCAATTATCAGAAATTTGGAATTGCATGAGTAAGTTGCAACAACTCATTACAATACGGGAGAAGAGGAATAACCAGAAATAGCGAATGACTTTATATATATAAACCAGGGAAATATAGCTGCTAGAAATAAAGCCGTTAGAAATTTAACAGTTACAAATATATTAACATATATCAATAAAATATAGAGTCTGTTAGTGACGATAGATAATATAGTATCCCGTATACGAGGAGGTATTCGTATACGATTCCCTGGATTATCAGAATCAAAATACGTATCCAGTAAGGATCTCCATGAGATAAAGTAACCCCCTGTAAGGAGGGAGGACACCTCTTAAACTAGGAAGTCAATCCTGACGTTTAAGGAAACCAGAATCCTACTCAGGCATTGATCCGTGTCCAGTACAACTCGGGGAACCCTCTATAAAAGGATCAACAATCCTATAGGGGAGGACATGTCTCTTTGAGTTGACAAGTCTTAGAAGCCCTAGCAATTCCCACGAGAAGACCCGCAGCCTCGAAGGAGTCGAGCCCTGCGGAACTAGTCGAATTAGCCTCCGATTAGGTCTAGGGTAGCCACTAACATACGCATCCCTTGTAAGACACTCTTTGATCAATATATACGAACATGACGTAGGGTTGTTATCCTAAGGGAGGCCCGAACCTGTATAAAAAGGGCATTTCCTTATTGTCAGATCTCTTGGCGTTGTGCCCTAGGAGTCCCTACCCAACAAGTATCTCTGTCTCATGACTACCGTAAGATCGACGGTTTACCAATCATCGACAGATGACGTCGACCGTGGGGACCTCTCCGGCTCAGGCCGTCAAGGAAGTATCGGAGTCGGCAAGACGTGCAACTAGTCGCAATTAGCCCATGACGCCGACTACACAGCCCTCCCCGGATAGACCCGAGGAGGAGGAAGCAGGTTCGGCGGGGAATCCGATCGCCTCCACGCGCCGTACCGGATACTCAGATCTGGGCTTCTACGACAACTTCGGCCTGATAGATCCGTATCCGGTAATGGATCGCGTAGATTTTGGAGAATACGCCACTAGTGAGTACTGGGATTGTGAAGTTGATCACTTCAGGACTGAGTACGCTAGGGCCTTTGGGGGGACGTTGGTGATAACCGACGATCCCCAGGCAAGAGCGACCAACCCGATGTCCTGACTGTCACCTGCAATCTCTGATTGACCAAACGATCAAGATCTCACTTACATCCTTCCCGATGAGGAAGATACGATGGAGTGGAACTACACCCCATCTAATCCAGACCCTCGAGTGGTTCTCGCGATCCAAGATGGTCGGGAACATATCAAAGATCCAGATCAGCATGGGGGCTCGCAACCTCGCAGCACGATGGCTACTCCTCCTAAGAACGGAAATATTCCTACGGCAACAGACAGAACCCCTCCAGGGATGGGGGAATATGTGTCCCAAACTGCTCAAAGGCTCGCCGAGGTGCGCAATCTGCTATCACGACCGCCGACGGCAGACTTGTCAACACCCGATGGAGCACAGTGGCTACAACGGCTGGGGGCTGAACTAGAACAAGCCCAAGCCCAAGCCAAATCTTCTCGACTCCAGTCGGCAACACACAGCTCCACCCGAGGGAAGACCCCTCTCTGACCAGAGGCATCAGGCGGAGAAGGAAGACACCCCAAGTACCAGTCTCGCCGGGAGGAACAGTATGTCGACCTCCGCGACAGGCTCAACGAGCGCCGATCCCAAAAGCGCCAGCAAGAGCAATCTCCTCCCCGGAGAGTCCACTGACACTATGCCAATGCTCGGGGACGATCTCCAACCCCGAACAGTGGTGAGAACGTGCCTCATCGGAGAACCATCAACAGATGCCAAGCGCTATCTCAAGAGCTCCGACATGTGCGTTGGCCGTCTCGCTTCAAGTCTGGGGTCCTAGAGTCGTACGATGGCACCACGAACCCTGCAGAATTCCTGCAGATCTACACTACGACAATCAAGACCGCAGGTGGGAACGAGAAGGTCATGGCCAACTACCTCCCGACCGCTCTCAGAGGAGCAGTTAGGACCTGGTTAACGAACCTACCCCTAGGAACGATCCACTCCTGGGGACAGCTTTGCGACATGCTTATTGGAAACTTCCAATGTACCTTCACACGTCCTGGCCGGGTCGACGACTTATTCCTAGTCGTCCAAAGCCCAGACGAGACCATCTGAGAATTCACCAAACGGTTTAGTGCTGTTCGTAACACTATTCCTGAGATAACGGACTCGGACGTCATCCGCGCCTTCGTTCGAGGTAGCAGAAACGAGATGTGCACGCACGACCTGATCATGCATCCTCCGAAGACAATGGCACAGCTGATGGACCTAGTTGAAAAGGCTGCTTGTGCTGAAGAAACCCTACACCACATCAAGCAGCAGCGGAACAGGTCACCCAGGTCTCCCCTTCGGACCAGAGACGACTCAAAGAAGGCGAAACGCAAGAAGAAATCCTCCAGAGGGAACAGGGAGAAGAGATCTAAAACCGAGGAGGTATTGGCCGATCTCCCCGAGAAGCGTACCTGGCGACCGCGTACCAATGATAAGCAAATGACTTCCTCCGACAAGACAACAAAACTCTAGTGCGATTTCCACCAGACTGATTCGCATGATCTCCGACAGTGCCGCATTTTCAAGAAGTACTTCAAGGAAGAAATAGAGAAGCTCCGCGGGGAAGACCCGCAGGTCGCAGACAACAGCCGGGACACGACTTCCGACGAAGACTCCACCCTCGAACCGTTCCAAGGGCATGTCAGAGCGATCGAGCATATATTCCGGGGCTCGGCTTCCTACGAGTCGAAGAGACAATACAAGACGATTGCCCGAGAGGTTCTCGTGAGTATACCGCAAATCTCTCAGGCAATCAAGTGGTCAGAGGTCATGATCACATTCGACCAAATCGATTGCCCCGAGAACTGTACTCGACCAGGACGATACCCAATCGTTGTCGAGCCAACGATCAATAACTGCCGAGTGGCCCGGGTGCTCATAGACGGAGGGAGCTCCCTCAATATCCTATTCACCAAAGCCCTCGATGCGATGCAAGTGCCGTGGTCATCAATCCAAACGGTGACACAGACATTCCACGGTATCGTCCCAAGTTCGTCAGCCACGCCGATCGGGCAAGTCACACTGCCGGTTACCTTCGGAACACCAGAGAACTTTCGAACAGAGAAAATCATGTTTGACGTAGTCGACTTTGAGACGACATACAACGCCATCTTAGGGCGCCTGACTCTGGCCAAGTTCATGGCAGTAATACACTACGCCTACCAATGCATAAAGATGCCCGGCCCAAAGGGTGTCCTCACAATAAAGAGCTCCCCTCAGGAAGCACTGCTCTGCGACAAGCGCAGCCTCGACCTCGCATAGCAGCATCAACTCTCGAGTAGGGAAGCAGGCTCCGACACCGCTGCACGCACCCCCGCATCAGCAAGACCTCCACCGGAACTATGAGCGACAACTTCGGAAGATACCCCCTGCAAGTCGGAGAATAGGTTCCACGACTAGTTCGAAGCCAGGGCAAAAAGGGCTTTCTCCTCAGCAGGACAACGGCTCCACAGGAGAAGCCGCCCGATCCAGACCGCTCGGGTTAGCAGTAAAGAGACAGTCGAGTCCCCTTAGAGAGTCCCTCGTGCAAACACCTTCGGTAAGATCGCATAGTCATCGCCTCCTCGCTAGTACATCTCCGGTTGCGCCAGCTCCCGCCTCAAGTCGTCAAGCTACGAACAAGCCGAAGGTAAGACGCTCCAGGCGCCGCCGCCAAGCACACGCACTCAACAAGCTTTGTCAGTGGGTCACGACAAGAGGACGAAAGTCTCTGGAGCAACCAACGATAAACTCGAGGAGGAGGGGATGATGTTTTATTTCAAGTTTTTTAGACCATTTTTTCTTACAGTAGCTTGTAAATGACACTTCAGACAGTTCACAGTTTATGTTAATATCAAGATCCTAGTTCGATATTCATTTTTTTCAGACTGCCTATCCGAGAAACTTCTCGAATAAGACAGTCGGGGGCTGGATAAGTATGTGGTATCATTGGCGTAGACATGCGCGTACCAACGATTCAACCTGCACAAGAGGAAAGGGTTCCGCGCTGCAACCGTCAGGGATGCAAGGAAAACCCCTTAACGTGTCTGCAGGTGACAGGGGAAGCCACTGAGCCCCCCACCTGACCAGACCTAAGGCCTGGTCAACTAAGCTCCCCGGTTCCGTAGCAACGTTTCCCGACCACGAGTAAAGGAAGAAGAGAAGGTGCGAATATGACTAGACCAACGAAATCCGCTTATTTATCCACATCCCCGACTACTTTGAACAGAAGGCATCGCGAATAGAGTGCAATGTTGTCACCAACAGGGCAAACGTAGAACTTACTAATTAGCGTCCAACACCCCTAAGATGAGGGAACGCGAATTGCTGCTATGGCCACGATAGATTGTACGAAGACCCCTTATCGCGTTTACTGATGACGAGGAGCCACTGAAGCCCCCCATCCGACTAAACCTAAGGCTTGGTCAATCGCAGTCAACGGCGTACGGCACAAGTCATAAGCCTAAGTCAAGGAAAATTAGAGGAAAGTTTGACTAAGTCTACGAGAACCCTCGCGTCCGACCAACATTCACAGAGCAGTGCAAGTTTTGAAAAGCAAAAAACACACTGATTAATGCACAGTTACTAATCACAGTTTATTGCAGAATCTACTTAGTCAGACTAGGTGCCCGGATCCGATCCCCGAAAGCATCCGCGGCGCCCTGCATAGCATCAAGGAGTCTTTCTTCCTCACCGGCGGTAGATCGGTCTTGAGGGCTTCCAAGGACAACTCCGGGTGCTTGCATTTAAGGAGGGCCAGGACGAAGGCCAAGGTGTCTCACACGCCTTGCTGGAGCTCGTCATTAAGGAGCTTCTCGACGATGGGCTTCAGGCGGGAGATGAACACCATGATCTCCACCCTCCGAGCAGCACGCGGAGGGCTGGGGAAAATAGCCACTCTGACCTCTACAAGCGCCCTCTCGAGCGCGCAAAGGGCACGCTCGAGTTCCTCCTCCAGCTTCCCGGATAAGCTCGATTCTATTGCAGTGAAGACTCCGCCTCGGAGAGGCGGGTCTTCACGGCCTAAAGCGTGGCCTCGCTCTCCGCCCGCCGCTTCTCGGACTCCTCGAGACGCTTCTTCAGCTCCTCATTCTCCGCCCAGCGCGCCTCCAGTTCAGTCTGCGCCTTCTGGAGTGGAGGAACCCAAGAGATAGCGAGCTGAAGACAATAAGGTTAGTACCGAGTATATTATCCTTTTTAACCGCTAACTCCTTGAATTACTTGTAGCAGGGAGTACAAGTCGGTGTTCTCCGGCGCCGACGGCTCCGGCGCAGGGAGCTGAGTCGGCTCGACCGGAGGCTGCGCCGGCCTCACCGTCGGGGCTGCTTCCCGGCAGCGGCCCTAGTTGTAGCCCCGGTCGGAAGGATGGTCAATCTAGCCCAAGGGAGTGGCCTATCAGCCTTCTCAAAGAAAAGAAGGGAAAATTGTGAAGAGGACCGAAAAGAAGACTTACCGTTGGCGCTTCGCCGGAGGTAAGGACCCTTTTGTCGTGACCTCCGAAGCCTGCTTCTCGGCAGAGACCAGCGGTGCCTTCCCCTTGGCCGGTGCATCCTCCTCCGCGTGGGCAATCGTGGAAGAAGATGTCGGCCCTTCGGGGTGAGGGTCGCTCACTTCCTGCTTCCCGACAAACTGATTCCCGTTATCCTAGAGTAGGGAAAAAACTGGGGGATAGCTAGTCGGGCGAGAGTTCGCACCTGAGGTGGGGGATTTGGTGGAGGAGAAGAAGCCCGAGCAGGAGACTTCGCTCGGGTAGTCTCCGCTGCTGCCTCAGCCTCGGAGGGACCTTCGACCCTTGTCTCGAGGGCCGGCACGGTCACACCGAGGATTTCGATGTCTTCATCTTGAACGAGGGCGCTAGCCCGCTCAGCCTCCGAGTTGGGAGCCCCGCAGCCTACTCGCTGCAAAAGAAAACCGGATAGCATCAGTAGCGCTACTCGGACGAACCATGGCTAGACAATGTGAAAACTGTTAAACTCGCCGAGTGACGATGGTATGGCACCTGGGTATCGCTAAGAAGGACGAATCCGGCCCTCTGGACACGGGGCGGGCCGGGCCGACTACTCGGAGTCCGACTTCTACACGGGGGCGCCTCACCAGCTTGGAGTACAAGACACGGACTAATACTTGCCCGGGATACCCGGGTGTCAGTTGTAACCGATTAAGAGATCAATCTATAAGCCGATCCGGACTCTTGTAACCCAATCTGGTTGCCTATATAAGGCCGGGTAGGGATGTTTGGATCGGCAAGGCTTTGGATAGTTGCTCTCATAGCATAAACACATACCCTCTTACGGGACATAGTCAATACAATCCACCCGACACAGGACGTAGGGTATTACCTCTCTTCGAGGGCCTGAACCTGTCTAAACATTGTCTCCCGTGTGCACCCATCTAGATCTTCTATGCTCACACTCCCCGTATTCATTATTGTCGGATATAAACCCCGACACCGAGAGGATCTCCTTTTGCTCGTCGGAGTTGAGCTTCAGAATCGGCAAGGGCACGCTAGTCCGTCCACCCTGAGGAGATTGCTCGAAAAGGTTGTTCAACCTAGTTTGAAGCTCCTCGGGAGAAAGGTCTGCACAATTGAAAGAGATCCAAACAAGTGAGAAGGCAAGAATTTCCTGACTAAAACGACATGGAAGGTTTCTGATACCCACCTGTGTCAAAGTCCCTTGTCTGGGCTTGGCCTTCCGGGACCGCCCAGGCAGGCTTGACCCTCGACTGAAGAGGGCTGATCCAGTGCCGAAGGAAGTCCTCGGCAACATCCCATGCCGAGAAGCCCCTTTCAGCAAGGGAGGCGATGTCGCCGACTAGGGCCTTGAGCCACTTGGTCTCCTTCGAAGCCTCTGCCCAGCTCTTGGTAGGGAAGGGAGCCAGACCACGGTAGTTGATCCTGGAGGAGGGTGGGGGCTGGCTGTAGAACCACCTCGAGTGCTAGCCCGACCACGACGACTTCTAGGAAGAGGAGATGTAGGCATCCTTCCTCCCTTCCCGGAGTCGGAAACCAGTGCCGCCGATGACGCCTCCACCGCCTGCCTTCATCCGGCGGAGGTTGTAGAAGTACCTCCAGAGCTCTAGGCTCGACCTGATGCTGAGATACGCTTTGGACAGGTGTGCGAAGACCGCCAGCATCAGGACCGAATTCGGATTGAGATGAATCAACTCGATCCCGTAGAACTGGAGCACCAGGAGGAAGAAATGAGAAGGTGGGAATTGGAATCCACACCTAAAAAAATCCGCGAAGATGACGGTCCAAGTCGTGTCCGGACTCAGGACCGTCTCCTTCGCAGCCCCCCGGTACGGTACGAATACCTCCGGGAGGATGACCTCCTCCGCCACGAGCTTCTGGAGGGCGGCGGAGTCCATCACCGAGGGCTCGAACTCGGGGATGGCGATGATCGGATCTCCTGAAGGATCCCCCGCCGACTTCTTAGAATCGGGGGACTTCTTCACTATGCTTTTCTTCCCCATTGCCATTGACAGTGGTCTGCGACGGCGAGACGAACGTTGAAGGCAGGGGCGCAAGGAAGAAGATGGGAATGCTAGGGGATAGAGAGCAATGTGTGCAAAACCCCAACTGACTCTCGGATTCTTAAGATATTCAATTTTCTCCTGACCGGAGCGCGGTTAACGGCACGATCTGTTCCATTGCATTAAATGCGGACAGTTGCTTTTCCTGTATGCGAGACGTTGTGCACGGGAAAAAGAGGGTCTGACAAACCCACGACCCTGACGAGCACGTTACATTTTGGCTAACGTCAGCTGAACAGTAGCGCAGAAAAAGGAAAGATTCTTCATCACCATGTGAAATTTCCGCCACGACGGTTCGGTTTCCCAGAAATCTACCAGGCAAACGCGTATCCGTGATCTACGGATCAGATTAAATCAAAAGATGATTTTCGAGTAAGCTGGCCTAGAAAATGCCTTGGACTACTCGGAGGTTTATCCCGACAAGGATGTCACGACTACCCGGTAGAGATAATACCTGCTCGGGAATGTTGTCGACCAAGTACTCGATTTCGCCTACTCGAAGTTGCTTTTCGAGAAGGGCAGATTTCCTACAGAACAGTCATGACCTCACTTCACGTACTGATAGGGGGCTTGACGATAGATAGTATAGTATCCCGTATAGGAGGAGGTATCCGTATACGATTCCCTGGATTATCGGAATCAGAATACGTATCCGGTAAGGATCCCCAGGAGATAAGGTAACCCCCCGTGAGGAGGGAGGACACCCCTTAAACTAGGAAGCTAATCCTGATGTTTAAGGAAGCCAGAGTCCTACTCGGGCATTGATGCGTGTCCGGTACGACTCGGAAAACCCCCTATAAAAGGACCAGCAATCCTATAGGGGAGGACAAGTCTCTTTGAGTTGACAAGTCTTAGAAGCCCGAAACCATCCAGAAGCCCTAGCGATTCTCACGAGAAGACCCGCAACCTCGAAGGAGTCGAGCCCTGCGGAACTAGTCGAATTAGCCTCCGATTAGGTCTAGGGTAGCTACTAACATACACATCTCTTGTAATACACTCTTTGATCAATATATACGAACAGGACGTAGGGTTGTTATCCTGAGGGAGGCCCGAACCTGTATAAAAAGGGCGTTTCCTTGCTGTCAGATCTCTTGGCCTTGTGCCTTAGGGGTCCCTACCCAACAAGTATCTCTGTCTCACGACTACCGTAAGATCGGCGGTTTACCAATCGTCGACAGTTAGAGTGTGAAGAGATATGGAAAGGGAATATTTTAAAAATGCTCTCCATATGAAGGTATGGAAAGTCAAATTTGAGGAGGATGTTGGAGATGCTTTTACAGCATCTCGTCTGATAGTTTGCCTTGTCTGATAGTTTGTTACCATCCTTGCTTCTATAAGGAGAGAAATGGTCAAACTCATCAACAATAACAAGGTCTCCAATAATTTATTATCAACCTTACTATTAAGATATAATATATATATATATATATATAGGTAATTATACTATATATATATATATGTATATTATCATATTGGTGTAAGAGATGGTGAATCTCACTAACTATGCATTTTAGTAACGAGACTCTCTAATAGAGCATATACTTGTTACTAGTGCCTAGATACACGAGTTAAAGTTGTTACTCCCTATACTAATAACCACTCTCTTTTACTCCCTCTCTCTTCTAGGTGACTCAAAACTCTGTGTGGCACAGTTTTAGTAACAACTAACGTGGATTATTAGAGATGCTCTTACTTGTGGAAGTTTTTTTACTTGTAGCCCATTAAATATTGTGTTAATGCGTTAATGCGTAAGGTTCCACTACATAGATTGCATTAATACCACGAGAAGTGTGCAACCCTCAGCCCACACCAAAACGTGTTAGACTTCTTTATTTTATCTTCTCCGGGTCTCACAATGGCATCGTGAGCCGATTGTTGAGGACCCCAATTAATGTGCAGAACTTAGTCCTCGATAGAAGTATTGTTTATGGAAAAAATATTAAATTTATCTATAGATGTTCCATTTTCATGTTATATACCATCATGGACAAAGAAAATCCGACTAAGAACTCGTCGGGCCAAATGAAACTAGAAACACTTCTCGCAACAACAACAAAAAACTAGAAACACTTCAGTAAGGGGCTAGGGGCAGTGATGGTAATCGGCTCAGTAGAGCTGGCGAGCTGCCCTTGACTAGCTCCCTGGTTTAAGTAAAAAACAGATTTGACACATCATTAGCCTGCCAGACGTAACAGTACCCGGGCTCACCGTTGGTCGCACGACAGGGCTGCTATCGCGCCAGGCGGCAGCGACAGAGCGCAGTCGCTTCTGCCAGCCGCGACGCTGCTCCTGTCGCGCGTTGCGGCAGCGACAGCCGTCAATCAATCCTGACAATCAGCCGTGTACTGGAGTACGCTGCCATTGGCAGGCTCGTTTAGTCACCTCCCCTCCACCAACGGCTGATGACAAAATATCACTACTAGTGCGTGTAGTGTAGCTCCAAACACTATATCAAAATTTTCTTTCGCTGATGCTAATTTGGCGTATCCTTATGCATTCATGCTTTTCATCCCATCCCATGACTTTTTTCTCGTGCTTAAGATGTATACTATCGCAGGGTACTTTAGCCACATTTTATCATTACTAAGCGTAATTTAGAGTTTTTTTATGGTACCCAGTACTCTCTGAATAGATATGGGAGTACCAAACAAATCTAGCCATTCATTCACTGGGTTAATTTAGAACTTTTAGCTCGCTGTTGGAGGGTAATTTGGACTTTATCTCCTCCCGATCGAGCACCCTCGCTAGCTCTTCTCCAACCGCGCGCCGCCGCCGCCGCCTCTACTCCTCTTCCATTGCATTCCACCGCGCGTCACCGCCCTCTCCCGATTGACTACACGCCGCCGTCCCGAGCAACGCCGCGGCGCCGCCACCTATCCTCCCGATCCAGCGCGTCGCCCTTCCTCTCCCACCGCGCGCCGCCTCCTCTTTCACCGCGTGCTGCTGCCTTTCCTCCTCTTCCACCACGCGGCGCCTTTCCTCCTCTTCCACCTCTGCTTCGCCACGCGCGCCTCGCCGGAAACTGCATTGTCGGCGTCCAGGAGGGTGCTGTAGAGGCCGAGGCGGTGAGCAGGGGTTGTGGGGAGTATGGCGCCGATGGGGGAGAAGACGGAGTACTGGGACGGTCCCCTGGAATGGGTGTTCATGGGGCTGTTCGTGCGCAAGATAGGGAAGTTCGCTGGCGGGAAGAAGAAGCAGCGACGGACGGCGAGGAGAAGAAGAAGGCGGTGTGGGAGGGGGGATTTGCTCAGATGCCCCCATTTTATCCCGTGCTTCGACAAAATGCCACCCTATGTGTCATTGACGGGTGGCCCCGGACCCCACCCGTCATTCTCAGCATTTTGTCGAAGCACGGTTAAATGGGTGGCACCGGAGGGAGTGGGACTACGAGAGCTTCGTGGACGTGTCGCGGCGCGTGATGGTGGGGTCGGTCGAGGGCGCAGCAACAAGAGGCTGTCCGCGAGGTGCTGCTCTCCATGCTGCCCCCGGCGCCCCGAGCAGTTTAGGAAGCTCTCCCCGCCGACACGCTGGGCGTGCGAGTTCAACGCTGCCCTCGCCATCCCCTTCTTCCACTGGCTCGTCAGCCCGTCAGAGGTTCAAGCAATACACATGCCTTGCGATACATTTTCTTTTAGATATTCAGTTTTGAGGTAAACTCAAGAACTCACCATTTTGTCGCGTGTTGTTAGGTTGTGGAGATTGAAGTGAATGGGGTGTGGCAAAGGAATGGAGTGCTTATAAAAAAATGCAGGTATGAGCTCAAAGCCAGTTGATGGACTGCAGAAAAATTCTTAGAAATGTGAGGAAAGCTGAGATGCTTCAATCTCCGGCCATGGAATGCAGGTGCTTGGAGAACAGCGGGTGCGTCGGCATGTGCGTCAACATGTGTAAGATCCCCACGCAGAGCTTCTTCACCGACGAGTTTAGCCTTCCCTTCACCATGAATCCAAGTGAGTCATGCTCTCGGCGTTGATGCTTCATTAATTCAGGCTAATGGGAACAACAAAAATGTTGTTCTCTGAAATTCAGTTAGCTCTATCTGATGATTATCATGCACACTGACATTACACAGCACCTCAGATTTCGAAGACATGAGCTGTGAAATGATATGCTGTCAAGTGCCATCCCCTTGAAGAAGATCCAGTGTCTAAGCAACCCTGCTATCCAAATCTCTGTGAGTGCCCCCAAATTCGCTAGCATCATTCAAGTACTGAACCAGTCTAGCATTGCACTCGCCGTCTTGTCACGAATTTCCTTGCTGCTGTTTCTTTTCTAGGTTCCATTTTGACGCCCTCTGCCCTGGTCTGTCCCAAACTTCAGAACTAGAGACCGCACCGACATTGCTGAGTCCAGATCTTGGTTGCTTTCAGTGTCTTGTGCAAGCGCTCACACGGAATGTGATAATGGCATGTTTGTAGCATGGAAGGTTACAACGCCTGCTTGAGACCAGCTGCTTGTTCAATGCATTGATAAGCTGGTTAATCTGATTTTTATCAGCTGAGAGAACCAATCACTATCAAAGCTACTTGTATTTGTAGGCTGCACTTATTAATATACTTCTGAGTGTTATCGTGGAATTGTTTCTTGCTAAGATTCTGTAATCCATCTGGTATGCAACAATTTTGTGTTCACCTGAGAATAGGCTCGTGTTGTTCAGTCTTCTCTAAGATGCACTCTCTCGATTTAGTTACTTAATGCCTCTGGCTGGCATACTAGACAGGAAGCCTGCCTAGCTCACTTGGTCGAGCGCAAGGCTATTAACCTTCTGATCGTGGGTTGGAACCCTATGGATTGCTAACTCTGTACTTTCGTTGCGTGTCCCTGGTGCTCTGCTGGCTCACCACCATGAAGCTCACGCCGCCATCCCGAAATGTCTCAGTGCTGACCGGTTGCATTGGGGATTTAAATTGAAGATTAGGGTTAGGATTTTAAAGATGTGAGAACACATATTTATAGAATATCCACTTGAAAAATAATCCGTCGCTCTTATGATTCCAATTTAAGGTACTTTTTTAAAAATTTAAAGTCTCGAGATATCGGCGTTGGGCGGAGGTAGGAGACCGTGGGGGACCCAGAGAGATGTGGAAGGAGCAACTGCATATCTGCTATTCCCACGATTCTGAACATTGGACTGCATTTGAGCTGGGCAAGCCGCTGCGGCGAAAATGCCTCGAGTGCAAGCATCTTTGTTTTCATCAGCTATGGCAGTATGGTGCAATCTATATGGTTTGTCCCCAATATGTTCTCTTTGTGTCTGTGATGGTTGATGATATTGATGCATGATGAGCATGGCTATTATTGCTTGCTGGAGCAACTTCTCCTGTAAGAATGTTTGACTCCCCGTAGGCGTCGATCAGCAAAGATTGGAAATATCGATATGCAAAATTATGTAACTGTCTGCAGCATTACTTGGAGGTTTAACTGGAGTATGGTACTTTGTACTCAATTTCTTGCCTCGCGGTTCAGAATTCACGGCAATGTTGTTTATCTCTGAGACAGCTCTATGCTTGCTGCTTGCGCCCTGTTTGTGTGCCTCAAGCACTGATCTGATTACTGGAACTGTTAATGTCAGTGAGCTACACATAGCTTATTTTGAATCTTGATTTTGGGTGTTGCAGCAGGTTTGATTTGGTCTTTCATTCATGTGCTTTCCTTTTGAACATCCCAATTCCGATTTCTCCGAATTTCGCCAATTCTGAAATCAGTCTCCAAAGACTCCATCTGTTTATGAATTCTTTTTTATTGTAAATTTGTAATATCTCTGCATTTTGCATAATACTTTTAAGTTAGGTTCTGGGCGTTGCACAATTGCTTACAGTGACAGTACTTGAATCAAATTTGAAGCAGGAAATAACCTAGTAAAAGCTTGTCAATAGTGCACGCCAAGTAGCGCGTATTAGATGTGAGCAAATCAAAAGTTTATTTTCTCCTTGTGCATATATAGCTTATCTTAATTCTGTTTACATTACTCACTTCTATCAGGTTTTGATTCAATCATGTGTGCTGTCGCTACAGTGTGCAGTGTTAATACTGAACAAAGCTAGAACGAGACAATCGCAGCAACTTGACGTGCAAATTCTGAAGAGCTCTGCACCAGCTAGTAACCCAAGCCTTTTTACAGAGAGCAAACATGGGATTTATTCTACCATGAAGGAAAAGCTTATTGAAAGTACAGGCCTGATAGCTACTAGTTATTGCTACTGTCTCTGGCATTGGCCATGTCAATGGTGGGCCTCTCGACGTCCTCCATGTCCTCCCGGACGAACACCGTCTGCTCCAGCACCGACGACGACGACGAGCCGCCGGTGGCGGCGCCAGGCGGGTGCGGTGGAGCGGGAGGTGCGCCGTCGTGGATAGCGGTGTCGGCTTCGGCGGGCACAAAGACGCCCGTCTCCTGGTTAGGGACCCACGACGCGTCCTCGCCGCGGCCATCCAGCGTGCCACCGATGGACTCGTCCGGCAGCACCGTCCCGACGTGCTCCTCGCCCTGGAGCACCTCGACGTTCTTGCAGTTCAGCGCGGCCTCCACCTGCGCCCCGGTCGTCGCCGCTCCCTTCCCGGCGATGTCCCTGTGCCCCTCCTCCGGCTGGGCGCTGGTCGAGTGATTCATTGCTCCGCTCCTGGAAAACACAGGATGTTGTTGCACCAACAATATCAGCAAAGATTGTTCTTTTCCGCGCGAACTCTACTAAACTAATCGTACTGTGAAATAAAAACAGTTTATATTCTAGGAAAGGAAAAGGTTACCTGGAAGAGGCAAGAAGAGGCGGCCCGGCCTGTCCAGCCATCCGACGGCCGGCACCGGCGCCCGTGGCGGTCAGTGCTCGTGCGGCCATGAAATAGCAGTCGGAGGCGCTGGCGGAAGGAGCCGCGGGCCGTCGGAGGTGAGGACGCCGGCGATGGGGAGTATGAAAGCAGCGGCCGGCGGGTTTAAACGGAGATGGAATTGGAATTAGGTTTAGAGTCCGACTGAAAATATATTGCTAAATTTGTTTTTAGAAAAATTATTTCTATAATACCAGTTTGATCTCTGATATTAAGGTACTCCTCAATTTATTTAAAACTTTTAGAGGTGGTACTCCTTAAATCTAGTTTAGAGTACCAAATAAGATTAGCCATCAGATCAGAATAAATGAATGGCTCGTATTTGTTCAGGGGTACTGAAAAAGAACTCGTAATTTAACCACAACTGACAAGCTAACATCCACTGAGATACTAGTATCACTGTTGCAAATTAAATCCATGCGTCTACTATAAGCTATACACAGCTGCTAGTGCTATGGCACTTGTGGTCTCTGGTCAGCTGCAGCAGGAATATCAGGCACGCAGCTTGCCGCTTTCGTCAGTACGTGATTATACGTGCATGCATTATCAGTGCAGCCAGCACGCCGGACAGCCCGGCTGTCGTGGCCACAACGTACGACAGGAGCAGCGTCGCGGCCGGCAGAAGCGATCGCACTCTGTTGTTGTCGCTCGGCGAGACGGCGAGCTAGGTGCTATCGCGTCTGGTTGGCACGGCATCTTCGCGTCGCTGCCGCTCATTGCGACAGATGCCACATGGTGATTATCTAGACCATCACGACGTCAGTTTTAGCGTTATATTGTGAGCTGGTCCATTTTTTGAATGTACCCGGTTGTGGGGCCAAAACAGCCATTTTTCTGCTTGGACTAGCTCACGGTGAGAATCTTGGAGCTGAAGTCAGAGCATTGATATTCTTACCCAAGAAATACTTCCTTAATAAAGAAAAATACATGATAAAACTAAAGAATCTAAAATTATTGAGAGTGAGGAGATAAAATGTTCCGTTTTATTTTACCTTTTGCCCCAGCTGGAGCTCCATGTTTTTTGAGCTCGGGCTCTAGCTTCAACCGTGAGCACCTCATCCTGTCTTCTTTCTCAGACCTCTCCACATTCTCCTTACCAATTTCTTGAGGCCAAGCCTCCAAAGCCAGTGCTATTGAAGAAACATGCCACAACACCGCAGAGGCGTCTACAACAACCGTTGGCGGCCGTCGTGGTCGGAGAGGCCGGTGTACGAGGCGGCCACGATGC
The DNA here is from genome assembly GCA_019208055.1 of Stipa capillata. Lineage (NCBI taxonomy): Eukaryota > Viridiplantae > Streptophyta > Magnoliopsida > Poales > Poaceae > Stipa > Stipa capillata. The sequence goes on from JAGXJF010000226.1 coordinate 650,442, forward strand.
TCATGATGCTGCAGGAGGCTACCCTTGTCACTGAAAAGGGTCGAAGGCGTCGACACGGACGCGTTCGACGGAGGTGGCCACGGCGCTCACGGTGGTTGGGGAACACGGAGTTCCGCGGGAGAGGAAACGTGGACTGTGGCAGCGGACACATGCAGCCTACGGCAAAGGAGCCCGTGCCAAATTACTCGTCCATTGTTATATGGATTTACCATTGCCATCAAGGATTCATCGTTGCTATCTTGCTTGCTCAACAGGGAGGCCATGTTACGGTGGTTAGCCCAGTGATTTCCGGGGATCGGTGGGCTTGATTTAGGCAAGATTTGAGTGTCTTCGGCCTCGTTGATGGCGTCCTTGAGCTACAACAACCACCGATCGAGATCATCGTCGCCCCTCACACCATGAGTTCGCGCGCCCAGGCTAACCTCGATGCCCAGAGGCAGCGGGACGAGCACCCAGGCCGTGGCGCCGAGCTTGAGGCTAGATGGCTGCCGGGGAGGCAGTTAGAGCCCTAGCATACATCTGTCCCCTCCTCCAGATCTCAACGTTCCCTCATCTCCTCTTGCTCGCATCCCGCTTCTCGGCCCTCCACCCTCTAGCCATGGACAGATCGCTTGCATTCGTCCACGAGCCCCGCCGATATAGAACCCGAGAATGCGGCTGGCATGGTGTCGGACTCATGGGACACGGTCGACCTGGAAGAGGTCCATGAGCCGCCTGCTTCTCTCCGCGTGCCGGTACCCTCCTCGGTAGAGCTTGCTGATGATGACTCGACATCGATGGCAGCGACGGTGATACAGGCTGCTGCCACACGCGACGATGATTTGGTTGTGCCGGTTGACCAGTTCCTCTGGGAGGCCCTTGAAAAGCATCAAGAGCAGTTGTCCAGTAAAATTCGACCCACCACAACCTCCTTTTTGTTTGTTTTAGGACTAGTTTTGTGGATGGAGAGGAGATGGCTCCAGTGACGTGACGGCGGCATGGAGGAAGAGGAAGATAGGACGAGGAGCCGAGGAGGGGATCTCTACCCACTCAGAGTGTTAGCGTTGATGAGAATGATTCCCTCACGGTGATATATAGCAATTCTTTTAAAAACACCCCATGTACACCTACGTACATTCTACACACGCGCGCACGCAGAGGTACAACTATCTCTGCTGACCAGTTGCCAATTTTACGAGCAAATAATTCTTCTAAGCTAGACAGCTAGTAATGTGTGGACAAAGACCATGGCTCATCCAAATTGGGTCTTTAAGCAGAGCTCAGTTGAGCTTTCCTTCCCTTATTTTTGTATACGTTCCCAGTCCAACCACGTGAAAATTGGAGCTTCCTAGGGTTGCCACAAGTCGCCGGGCCCGGTTAAACATGTTAATAATCCCTAATCAGTGGAGTTGTCAATGCACTAATTAATCCCTTCAACGAGACCGACCGCATGGACCTGACTTTCCTTTTCAAAGTGTGGTGTCCATATTCTCTCAATTCACATGCATGCATCATGCATACACACATTAACATATGCATACCGCAGTTTTGGAACTTTGCTTTTGTATGTAGTACTAATCTACTATATACTAAAAGCATAATACAATAGAAAGACAGAGAGAGGTTTGAAATTCTAAAAAAAAATAAAACATCTGACTGGTAATTTGATGGACCCTATTATTATTGGTAAATCACAACCGATAGATCTTGATAAATGCACCTAAACAGATCACAGTCGATAGATCTTCATAACTACACCTAAACAAATCTGTCGTAGCTACGGGACTAAGCAGTGTACTTGAGGTACCCCCGATCGGTTACGTCGACCCCCGGGAGTAATAGAGAAGTACGAGCAAGTGTATTGTCTGTTGAGGGGGGCGCGCGGCGACTTTACCGGCGAGACGGAACGTGGAATACTCGTGCCGAGGTGAATTGAAAACTCTCGTATTAATTTCAGGGATCAGGGTTTTAATCTGAGAAATTCGGTCCCCTCCTCTCTACCCCCTGGGTCCTATTTATAGGGGTTGGGAGAGGGGTGTGCGAGATTACAATTATACCCTCCGGGCGATAACACACCATCAGGGGTATTTTGGTCTTTTTACATGAATCTTTATGGAATATTCAAATACTCTAATGCTATAATACCCTAATACTTGCTACCATGGGGATATGCTGTCCTTGGCGCCGGGACGAAGCATAGCCATGATGTCTGCCAGGACGGGGCCCAGCTCCGACGCCCGCCGGTACAGAGCGCATCCCCGACATTGCCTGCGATGCCGTCGGCTTGCGATGACGCCAGGCACAACGTGTCGACGAGATGAGGGGGACCTCGCCGTCGTCACGGGGAAGCCCGTCAGTTCGGGTAGCGCGGGGACCCTTCCCCCAACAGTAGCCCCTTGCCGGTTTGGGCGGTCGAACGACGCCCGTCCGAGCCGGCGCACCAATTCCGAGGGGTTGGCGCGCGGGCCGGGCTGACGACTTCTCCCACCCCCTTTTTTTTTCTTTTTTCTCCTCTTTTCCTTTTCTTCTTCTTCTTTTTTTTCTCTTTTTTTTTCTTTTCTTCCTCTCTTTTTTTTCTTTCTCTTTTCCTTTTCTTCTTCTTCTCTTTTTCTTTGGCCGGCCTGCCTCCTGCCCAAACGGGCCACAGCCCATTTTGCTTAGTCGGTGGGGGTGGGAGATATTTTCCCCACCGACGCCTCTCTCTTCCTCCTCACTCCCTCACTCCACCCTCTCACTCCCTCTCACTCCCCCACCGCCGCCGGCCCCCCCAGCTGCGCCCGCTCCGGCTGCCGACGGCCCCCGCGATGCCTGCTCCCGCCGCCGCGCCGCGCCCCGCCGCCGCACCACTCCAGCGCCCCGGCCGCTCCCGCGCCCCCGCGCCCCCGCGCTCCCGCGCCCCCCGCCGCCGCGCCGCTCCGGCGCCCCGGCCGCTCCCGCCGCCGCGCCGCTCCAGCGGCCTCCGCCCCGGGGCCACGCCGCCGCGCCAGCTCAAGCCCCCCCGCTCCGGTTTCCTCCGCACCGGCCCAGGCCACGCCGGCCTCCGGCCCGGGCCCGCCACCGGCTGAAGCCGGCCCGTCGGCGCCGCTACGCGCCGCGCGGAGCCCTGGGCCCTGCAGCGCCGGCCTCCGGCCTGAGCGCCGCCACGACCCTAGCCTCGCCCAGGCCCCGGCCTGCTTCTGGGGCGAGCTCCAGCTCCGGCTTGGCCCCGGCTGCAGCGGCCCGGCTCCGATCTGGACCCGGCCTGCAGCACGCCGCCTCCTTCAACCTCGGCCGAGTCCCAGCTTCAGCCCGAGCTCCGCCAAGCTAGGCTCCGCCGCACCGCTGCTCGCGAGCATTGCCATTGTCTTCGTCTTCCGCGCCGGCTCCAGCGGCCTTCGGCCGTCGTCGTTGCTGCCTCTGGGGCTGTTGCCACCTACGAGGACATAGGAAGCCAAGTTGCCGCCACAGGAGCTCCATCCGCGATTGCCTCCGTCAGCTGACAGGCGGCCACCACAACCTGGGACGAGGGCATCGGAGCACGTCGCCACCCCGTCTCCCCCCGCCGGTCGCCAAGGGTAACGACCCTTCTCGCGATCTGCCTAACATGCGTCCGTGTGTATCTAATTGCG